>OV788323.1:22727659-23426219 GCA_928718305.1 Tetramorium bicarinatum | reverse complement strand
ACCTCCCAGTGCTGGGGGAGGTCAGGGAGAGCATGTGCGATAAGGAGACAACCGCTATAGTAGAGGTGATGTCCAAGCAGGCAGACGTTGTGGACAGGGTGGCGTATGCTTCCCAGCATCTCTCTGGGCAGTTCAAACGGGACCTGAGAGTGGCGGCTATAGCGTGTAGGGCGGGAGCGACGATCCTAGCCAGCAGGGGAAGTGATTCTGTTTCTCCCGTGGTGGCGGAAAGAGGAGAGGAGGCCCTGCGCCTCAAAGTAGTAAGGCTGGAGAAGGAGCTCCGGGTAAGAGATCGGAGGATAGAGGTGCTGACGCGGGAACGCGAGGAGCTCCTTGGACGGGAGCGTCGGGCGGCCGCGGGGGGTTCCCCCAGGGTCTACCAAGCGGCCGTCCCTCGTTCGTCGCCAGCGAGGGAGCAGCAGCAGCAGCAGCGGGACAGAGGAGCAGGCGGGGCGCCTGCCTCTCCGGGATGGCTGCCTCCGTCAAAGGCGGAGTTCGAGACGTACCTGGAGAGGACGGTGATGGTCCAGCTCTCGAAGTTCCTAGGGGAATGGATAGAGAAGGAGTGGGGGCCCCGGACAGCAAGGCTCCTGGGTGTGGCTTCGGCGGCGACGATGGCGACTCCTGGAGCGACGACGACGACGCCGCGAACGAACGTGGGCGTGGGGCGCGCGGATCCGATGGGGTCCCCGGCGCTGCCCCCGGGTACTGGCTTCCCGGCCGCGGGTGCCGGTGCGGAGGAGGCCACCCCACAGCAGCATCCGGGGAAGAAAAGGAAGAGGAGGGGAGCGGGGTCGGGGGGACCAACTCCCTCCCCGGAGGAGGTGCAGAGGGAGGTCCCGACCTCGACTCCGGTGCCTGGGGAGGACACCTGGGCGCAGGTGGTCGGGCGGAGGGCGTCCAAGAAGGCCAGGAAGGCAACTCCGGGCATAGCGAGGGAGATGGCGCCCCAGCTGCAACAGCAGCGGCCGCTGCTGACGCCGAGACAAGAGCGGCGACAGAGGCAGCGGCAGCAGCAGCAGCAGCAGCAGCAGCAGCAGCAGCAGCAACAAGGGCAGAAGCAGCTGCAGCAGCAGGAACAGCAGCTGAAGCAACAGCAGCAGCAGCGAGGGCAGCCGCGGCAGCAGCAGCAGGGGCAGCAGCGGCAGCAGCAGCAGCGGCAACCATTACAGCGACCGGAGCGGCCACAGCAGCAACAACAGCGGCAGGGGCCACAAGGTAGGAGGCTTCCGCGTGCCCCCAGATCGGCGGCCGTCGTCCTGACGGCTCCCGAGGACGGGTACGCGGAGGCCATGAGGTTGGCCGAGGAACGGGTCAAACTGGCGGATCTGGGGATCGAGGCTGTCCGGCCAAGAAGGGCGCGGACGGGGGCCCTGATTTTGGAGGTCTCTGGGGCCGGGGGATCCGAAAAAGCGGATCTCCTGGCCACGGAGATGTCGCGGGCCCTCTCCGGAATGGAAGGGGTGAAGGTGGCCCGTCCGTTTAAAAAGGCGGAGCTTTTGGTGAGGGACCTACGGGAGGCGGTCACCCCTCAGGCGATCGCCTCGGAGGTCGCCAGAGTGGGGGGTTGCCCCCCGGGACAGGTCCGTGTGGGGCCGGTTAGGCTCGGGCCGGCGGGCATGGGGGCGGCGTGGGTAAGCTGCCCGCTCGCGGCCGCGTCCGCCCTGTCCAAGGCCGGTAGGGTCAGGATAGGGTGGACGTGGTCGCGGGTGGAGTTGCTGGCGTCGCGCCCGCTCCAGTGCTTTAAATGCATGGAGCTGGGCCACGTCCGCCTGCGCTGCCCCAATAAGGACGTAGAGTGGGAAAATAGATGTTTCCGGTGCCATGCAGAGGGGCACAGGGCGGCGGACTGTGCGGCCTCGCCACGCTGTCCGGCCTGTAAAGGGCCGGACGGCCAGGCGAGGCACAGAATAGGGACACCCGCCTGTCGGGCGGGCCCGACAGTAGGTAAACCCGTGGGCCCGAGGGTGGGCACTCCCATGGCCGCGCGGGCGGGGCCCTCCTCCTCAGGGGGAGGGGTGACTCCGCCCGTGGTGCCGTCAGCCGCGGCCGGGGGAGTGCTCTTGGCCGCTATTGGGACATCGGTGGAGGCGGTGGGAGCTGCTGCGGGGGTGGGGGAGGCTCTAGGTGCACTGGACCAGCCTCCGCTCCCGCGGAGATCCCCGAGGGTGGTGAGTGTGGAGAATAGGGAGGCGTCGCCGGTGGGGGCCTCCACGGTCGAAGAGGACATGGAGGTCACCACGGGTGACGCCTCGGGAGTGAAGAATGGTGCCGGAGGAGCCGATAGCGTCAAATCAGTGTAATGGCGCATCGGCTTCTCCAGGCAAATTTGAACCACGCCCGCGGGGCCCAGGACCTGTTTGTCCAAAGCCTCGCGGAGCGTGGTTATGGGTTGGGGGTCGCGGCCGAGCCGTACCGGGTTCCGGCCGACGACCCTAATTGGTGGAGCGACTCCCGCGCCTCGATAGCGATAGTTTGGGGCAGGGGGGGGGGCGGGGATTCCTCCTCCCCCTCTGCAACAAAGCTAGGGGACGGCCACGGGTTTGTGGTCGTCCGCTGGGGGGCCACCGTTGTGGTGGGAGTATACCTCCCACCAAGTTGGGAGCTCCGGAGGGTTGAGGAAAGCCTCGAGGACATGGGCGACTGGGTGAGAAGATTCCCCGGTCGCCCGGTCCTCCTGGCTGGGGATTTTAATGCCCACTCGACCCTCTGGGGCTCAAGGAGGACAAGCGCCAGGGGCCGAGTGGTCGCCGACTGGGCGGCGGCTCTCGGACTCCTGGTGGTAAATAGGGGGACGAGGAGCACCCTGGTGCGGTGGCAGGGGGAGTCAGTGGTGGATATCACGCTGGCGACTCCTGCCGCGGCGCGTGGGATCGGCGGCTGGAGGGTACTCTCCGAGGTGGAGACGCTCTCCGACCATCTCTATATTGAGATGGTCGTGGGAGCGAGGGACCCTTCGGCCGCCGTTCGGGGTGCGCCTCGTCCCGCGAAGCGGTGGGCCCTCCGGCAGCTGGACGAGGACCGCCTGAGGGCGGCTGCCATGGCCGCCACATGGGGGGAGAGGGGGGGGATTACCTCGGTCGAAGGGGAGGTGGAATGGCTCGGGGCGGCGTACGACGCGATCTGCGACGTTGCGATGCCCCGGGCCAGGCCACCTCGGAGAAGGGCCGCATACTGGTGGACCGAGGAGATAGCCGAGTTGAGGCGCTCCTCGGTCCGTGCCAGGCGCGGCATAAGGCGGGCGAAGAGGCGTAGGGTGGCGGCCGAGGTCGAGCAGGCTTGGGAGTCCTATCGCGAGGCGAGGGGACTCCTGAGCCGGGCCATCAGGCGGGCCAAAAGTGAGGCGTGGGAGGAGCTACTCCGCTCCCTCGACGAGGATCCGTGGGGGCGCCCATACAAGATCGTAACGAATAGGTTGCGTTCGTGGGCTCCCCCGCTGACCTCGTCGATGGATCCCCCGCTCCTGGAGACAGTCCTGGGCGCACTCTTTCCCGAGGGGGAAGAGGATGCGGGAGCGCCCGCGGCGCCGGACTGGCTCCGGGAGTGGGAGATCACGGAAGAGGAGATGGCGGACGCCCTCGGGAAGCTTCGGGGCAAAAAGACTGCCCCGGGTCCCGACGGCGTCCCGGCTAGGGTGGTGGCACAGACGGCGGGGTTCTTCGCCGGAAGGTTGAGGCTCCTGTTCGAGGAGTGCCTCAAGCGCGGCGTCTTCCCGGCGAGGTGGAAGGAGGCCGGCCTGGTCCTCCTGAGGAAGGAGGGTAGGCCGCTGGATAGGCCGTCGGCGTACCGGCCCGTCTGCCTGCTGGGCGAGATCGGCAAGACGTTCGAGAGAATTCTCGTGAGCCGTCTCGCCCGGCACCTGGATCGGGGGGGTGGTCCCGGGCTGTCGGAGGACCAGTACGGCTTCCGCGCGGGGCGGTCCACGGTCGATGCGGTCGGCCGTGTACGTGCCCTGGTGGGAGACGTGCTGGACCAAGGTGGGGTGGCGTTGGGGGTGTCCTTGGACATCTCCAACGCCTTTAACTCACTACCCTGGGGGGTGATCGGGAGATCTCTGGCCATGCTGGAGGTCCCGGTCTACCTCCAGGCGGTGATAGCTCGGGGCTACCTCTCCGGCAGGTGGCTGCTGGTCAGCGAGGCGGACGGGCGGGTGCGCCGAGTGGCGGTGCGGAGCGGCGTTCCGCAGGGATCGGTTTTGGGCCCCTGCCTGTGGAACGCCGCTTACGACAAGGTATTGAGGGAAGAGCTCCCCGCCGGCTGCAGTGTCGTCTGCTACGCGGACGACACGCTGGTTGTAGCCGGCGGGAAGACGTGGGAAGACGCCGCGCGTTCGGCGGAGGACGCCGTGGGTCGGGCCGTGCGCGCGATCCGGGGCTTGGGCCTCGAGGTGGCGGCCAAGAAGACGGAGGCGATCTTCTTCCACAGGCGGGGGCCGCCCCCTCGGGGTCTGAGCCTTCGGATTGGAGGAGAGACTGTCCCAGTGGGCTCCGAGCTGCGTTACTTGGGGCTCACGCTGGATTCGAGGTGGCGCTTCCGCGCACACTTTCGGGGAGTGGCCGCCAGGATGGGGGGCATGGCGGCGGCTCTGAGTCGCCTGCAACCCAACCTGGGGGGTCCGTGTGCGAGGGTGCGCCGCCTCTTTCATGGGGTCGTGCGGTCCATGGCTCTCTACGGAGCCCCGATATGGGCAGAGAGGGTGGTCGCGGACCGGTTCATTCGGTCGCTGCTTCATCGCGCCGAGGGCCGGTCTGCGACCAGGATAGTGAGGGGGTACCGCACGATATCCCATGCGGCGGCCACCGTCCTGGCGGGGGTCCCCCCGATCGAGTTCGCGGCCCTCGCCCACGCCGAGGTGTATCGGAGTGTGCGGGGGGTGCGGGCGGATCGGGGTGGGCCGGCGCTGGAGGCGCGGGTCAGGGCGGAGGTGAGACGCCGGACTCGGCGGCTCGCCATCGAACGGTGGCAGCGTAGTCTGGCCGATGTTGGGGGGCGAGTCGTCGAGTCGATCCGGCCGATCTTGCCCGAGTGGGTGGGCAGATCGTGGGGCGGTCTATCGTACAGGGTGACACAGGTTCTCTCCGGGCACGGGTGCTTCGGGGATTACCTGTGTCGCATTGGGAAGGAGCGCACGGCCGAGTGCCACCAGTGTGGAGACCCGATGGACTCCGCGCAGCACACCCTAGCCGAGTGTGAGGCTTTTGGTGTGCAGCGCGGAGTCCTGATAGAGAAGATAGGGGTGGACCTCTCTCTCCCGGCCGTGGCAGCGGCCATGGTCCGGGACAGAGAGGCCTGGTCGGCGGTCGTCTCCTTCTGCGAGACGGTTATGCTCGCGAAGGAGGCGGCCGAAAGGGAGAGGAGGGGCGGCGGGTCGGCGCGCGGAAGAGCGCGGCGGCGTCGCCGCACTCCGCCACTAGGATAACCCGGCCGGGCGGGCCGGCGGAGGACTTTGTCGTCGACGGAGCCCGAAGCCGGCTCGCCCGGCCTAGAGAGAGGGAAGCGGCGACCAGGGGTGGTGCCCTGGCCGCCGCCTGGAGTAACATAGAGCCTCCGGAGAGGCGTTAGAGAGGTGGGTCACATTAGTGATCCCACCCTGGGGCGCGTCCGGATGTAATACGAGAGTATCTCTCGGGCGCGCCCAAGCAGGGAGGGAAGGACACCCGTGGTGGTTTTAGTGCGGTATACCCGGACATGCACAACCGGGGAGAGGGATTAGCCCTCTCCAACGGGTCCGGGGAGTCCCACACTCTCCTCCCTTACCAGGGAGGGGGTTAGTCCATAAAGGATTTCCACCGCGTTACCAAAAAAAAAAAAAAAGGTTCCCTCTCGAGGGTACGCCACCTTGTCGTGGTGAGAGGGCTCACCCAAATTGGGTGCCAAGAGCGTACCGTCCCTCCTATTTGGAGGGCCTCCGTTTCCAGCTATGGAAACGGAACTAGAGATGACGCCTTTCCTCCCTGTGTCTGGGGCGGATGTCCTTTTAAGGGCTGAAGCCTGGCATGGGGCGGGGGAGGCGTTCATCCAGGGCGAGAGGCCTTTCTGGCCTTGGAAAGTGTTGGACGCCCGTCCGGGCCGCTCGGAAATACTCCGAGGTCTGGGCCGGGCGGGTGGGACTGCCCAGCGCCGCCGGGTTCTGTCCCGGGCCGGAGTTTCTGGCAGTCGGGGTGGTCGGCCTGCAGTACGCGGTGATCCCCTCGCTTCCCCCAGATGGGGGGGAGGGGGTCCCGTCCCTGTATGGCCGTACCAGGAGTGACGCCCGTCCGGGCCGCTCGGACGGTTCCGAGGTCGGGGCCGGGCGGGCGGGGCAGTCGGAGCCGCTAGGACATTTTCCTAGGTCTGGGTTCGGCTGCCGAAGGTATGGCAGCTCAGTGTCTCGCGACCGTGTCCCGTTCCGAAGCGGGACACTGAGCAGGCGTTTTGCCTGATAGAGGGAGATGGAGTCCCCTCATCAGGCGCGCTGGTTGCCACGGCGGGTAAGGCGGTGGAGGGGGTGCGGCCTCCTTCGCCCCAACCGTCCGTGGGGCCCCCCGGGTGGCGCCACCCGACACGGTGCCCCCGCAGTCGGAGGCGGGGGACCCCCGAAAGCCGTGGGAGTCTGGGGCTTGCCCCGCCCGCGGTTAGTAGGGGGCTGGAGTCCAGTGCCCCGGATGTCCCTTTCCCGGGGCCAGTGACATATGCCGGCTCCCCGACGGAACTCGGGGACCCGCCCGGTTGATAGTCGGGCGGTGAGGGTATACCCTGGCGGCGAAGCCGTGTCGGGTCGTGGGATCAAACCAGAGATGAATGACCCAAAGACTGTAATGAAGAGGAGGCAGAACGACGACGTGGTGATAGTGGAGGATAATACCTCCAGGACCGGAGAAGGGAGCTCCGACATGAAGAAGGACAAGAAGCGGAAGGTGGTTGAGGAGCGCCGAAGTGTTGAGGACCTGTCCTCTCAACAGGAAGCGGGAAAAGGCCCCGTTACCGACTGGGAGGATATAGGTGAGGAGGAATTGCTGTACTTGGCAGAGACCAGGGAGAAGGCGTTCGAGGTTCTGGGAGGCAACGTAAGGAGAAGAGATATGAGGAGGCTGGGTGACTCCGATATGGTGGAAGTTGAGGAGAGCTTCTCGACATATGCAAGGGAGAACCTGGAGGAGCTTCAAATGTTTGCGGATAAACCAGAAATGAGGAAGTACAGTTGGAGTAAGGAGCTTCAGCGACATGTATCCCTGATGACCTTCCAACACGCGAGGCAGGTCTTACTCCTTGAGGAGTACAAGCGGAGGTCCCAATGGAGAAAGGCGAAAGCTGTGGAGTACAAGGGGAAGATGATAGACCTAGAGGAGGAGGTGGCACAACTTCGTGCAAGACTCGCGGAGATAGAGGAGAGGAACTCATGTCCCGTGGTTCAGAAGGATGTGCCGGTAGTCGAGAAAAGGGACGCGGCCACGGCAACGTCGCAGGAGGAGGAGGATATGGAGGTGGTGGAGGAGGAAACTTCTCCTGACCTCCCCGACGGTCTACTACGGACCATCGAGGAGGTCTTTGACAAGAGGATCGACAGCTTCCTCGCTAGGTTGGGCGGGGTTTTGCCTCTCCCCCTGGCCCGTGTGGGGCTGCTAAAGAGACAAGGAGGAATGGCGAGGCAACTAGGCCTCAGCCATCGCAAAAGGAGGGCGCTGCTCAGCCAGGCACCTGGGCTCAGGTGACTGGCAAGAAAAAAGGAAGGGAGAAGAGGCCTCCTCCGCAGGAAGGAGCCTCCTCTGACAAAGGACGGGCGGCGGAGGTGGGCGCACCTCCGGTTTCTCCGACTGAAGCGGGGGCCAGAAATAGAAGGAGAAAGAAGACGAGGGTCTGGCCCAGTTTGCCTAGGACGGAAGCAGTGTTGCTTACTCCCCCAATAGGGGCTCCAGAGGAGATGGGCGACCTATGCGCCAATGTGCTACACAAAGCACAGAGGGAGGTGTCTCTGGAGGGACTTGGTATCCCCCATCTGGAAATCAAGCGTTCCAGAACGGGGGGTACCTTTTGGGTGTCCCTGGAGACAATTCAGGAGAAAAGGCGAATCGCCTTGCGGACATCTTGCTCCCCATCGCGGATCCCAGTGGGGTGAGAGTTACTCGCCCCAACAAGAGGGCGGACATCCGGCTTTTCAATCTGAATAGCTCGGCTTCCTCAGAGGAGGTTATCAGTGCGTTCACCACGGCTACTGGGTGTCGCAAAGAGGAGTGTAAATGGAGCCAAGTTCGGGTTACTCCTGCTGGAGTGGGCTCGATGTGGATCCAATGCCCCTTAGAGACGGCCCTTAAGGTCGCCAAGGAGGGCAGGATGAAAGTGGGCTGGGTCCTGGCATCTGTCGAGTTGTTGAAGGCCCGCCCACAGAGGTGCTTCAAGTGCCTGGAGGTTGGGCATTTGAGACCTCAGTGCACCTCAGAGGAGGACAGAGGTCAACGATGCTACCGTTGTGCTGCGACAGGCCATCGTGCAGCGAATTGCCGAGCAGAGGTCCCCAGATGTCCACTATGTGTGGACAAAGGGAGACCACAGGAGCATGCCCTAGGGGGACCGGGATGCATTAACGCACCCATCGGTTCCCCAGGGGTAACTAGGGTCTAGGTGCCCCTAGGATGGGACGGCGGAGGTATTGGTGTCACCTCCGCCCAGTTAGAACTATGATGGTTGCCCACTGGGCTACGGCGCGTGGGGTACTCCAGTGAAGTTATGCATAGGCGTTGCCCGGGGTACCCCATTTAATGCGCAAGGATTGGACACCCGGAGGGGTTTTAGTGCGGTAGAACCCGGGCCTTGCCTGGGTGGGGTGTGAGATTAGCTCTACCCCACCTGCCCGGGGAGTCCCACATAACCCGTCGCCGCGACTACACTGGCGACGGGTATCCATAAAGGATTTCCCCTCCGTTATAAAAAAAAAAAAAAAAAAGGTTAGGTTCCCTCTCGAGGGTACGCCACCTTGTCGTGGTGAGAGGGCTCACCCAAATTGGGTGCCAAGAGCGTACCGTCCCTCCTATTTGGAGGGCCTCCGTTTCCAGCTATGGAAACGGAACTAGAGATGACGCCTTTCCTCCCCGTGTCTGGGGCGGATGTCCTTTTAAGGGCTGAAGCCTGGCATGGGGAGGGGTAGGCGTTCATCCAGGGCGAGAGGCTTTTCTGGCCTTGGAAAGTGTTGGACGCCCGTCCGGGCCGCTCGGAAGTATTCCGAGGTCTGGGCCGGGCGGGTGGGACTGCCCAGAGCCGCCGGGTTCTGTCCCGGGTCGGAGTTTCTGGCAGTCGGGGTGGTCGGCCTGCAGTACGCGGTGACCCCCTCGCTTCCCCCAGATGGGGGGGAGGGGGTCCCGTCCCTGTATGGCCGTACCGGGTATGACGCCCGTCCGGGCCGCTCGGACGTTTCCGAGGTCGGGGCCGGGCGGGTGGGGCAGTCGGAGCCGCTAGGACGTTTTCCTAGGTCGGGGTCCGGCTGCCGAAGTGGTTCTTTCTGAGGGCAGCCCCCTCACATATAAAAAACATGATGAGTACAAAGATAGATGAAGTTTTACCATCTCAGGGAGATCGGACTCCCAGGGATCGGCGCAGCGGGGCTATTGTCCCAGACCCCGCTGTGTCGTCATCGAACGATGGGCCAACCGTGCCTTGCTCCGCAGGGGGCGCGGTGGAAGGAGCATCTGCGATGATGATGATGAAGAGGGAGACAAAGTCTACGGACGGGATCTCGGTTACTACCGGGAGAGAGGCTGCGAAGGCATACCGGCCTGGCCCTGCCTCGTCGAAGAGCCGTAGCAGATCGGTGAGCAGATCTAGGAGAGACTCAGCCGCCAGTACATCCTCTTGTAGGGAGACAGCAAAGGCGGTCATTGACGCGACCCGTAAGAATAACCGGGAGCTGGATCGGGAGGTAGCCAGACTGGCTATGATTGCGGCCAAGAACCGCCACGAGGACGACGTGGAGCACGTTTTTGGCGACGAGTGCGAACTCCCGGACGACGAGCCAGTGGGCGATGCGGACGGGAAAAAGGAAGACATCTCGAGACCTTCGTCGGCGGTCTCAATGAGATCCACCAGGAGCTCAAAGAAGGGCTCCTCCTCGGTCGTGTTGCTGAGCGACGCGGACTCGCAGCCGGCGGACTCGCAGCCGTCGGACCTCGATGAAGACACGCGGTCCTCTGGCCAGGAGAAGAATCCGTTTATGAGAGACAGGGGAAGACCTCCAAAGGGATGCAAATACGAGGCTCTAAGGAAAGCCAAGAAGAGGATCGGGAAAATCATTGACGAGAGAATAACAAACAGGACGAACGGCCTTGAGGATCTATCCTCTATAGACTTTTATAGGGGAATGGGTCTAGACTTGAACGGCGAAGTCAATAACTTGAAATCGACGCCAACGGAGGAAATACACAAAGCAGTCCAGAAGGAGATGCAAGAAGTATTAATCGTGGCGAAGAAGAGCAAGAACTTGAAGGGTGGCTGCGTCAAAGCCCTCAAGTCTGCAGCTCTGACGGCCGCGGCATCGGTGGAAGTTCTGGTTACCCGGGCGGACAACCCGGACGACGAAGACGTCCCGAGACAACTAAAGTCCCTCAGGGATGAGCTGAAGAGGATGAGATCGGAGGCTGAAAAGGCCGAGAGAAAAATATCCGAGCTAACTGAGGAGATAACCAGGCTCCGTGAGGGGCCCAAAAACAGGCCGAAGAAGAGAGCCAATATGATCAGCAGCAGCTCCTCGGACTCCGACCTGGAGGACCTCCCCAGGGATCGGAGGAAAGGGAAGAGTGGTAAGAAGAGCAAGATTGGGCATGAGGAGATGGGGCAAGACCGCAACTCCGATGTGGTTGGAAACGCGATGGAGGTGGACCCTGATCCTCAAAAAGTGCAACCGGAGGATGTCCTCGACAAGTTTTATAACGACGAGGCTAGGAGGAAGCAGATCCTTCCCCCACCAGAGGAATGGCCAGCGGTGATTAGGCCCCCTATCCAGGGCAAGCCTAAGATCCTGGAGGACCGAGTGCTTCAGGACCACCGCGTCACAGTTAGCAAGGATACCAGGAAGGAAGTGTCCACCAACAGGAAGACACGGGACACAGCGATGAAAGGTCTGGCTCCCGAAAACGGCTCTAACCTTGAGCCGTCACAGGAAGATATATCCAGCTCAATCCTGAATAAGATTACCCCAATGCTGGAGAAATGGCTTCACCAAAGCCTCGAGGTACTTGGGGTCAAGGGAGTATCCACCAAAGGGAATAAGGGAGGAAAAGGGAATCAGGCTTCCCCCTCCCTCCCTCAGAAGAAGAACTCTGGGTCCAGCTCGACACAGGGCAGGAACCTAGAGATGACACAGTCTACAATGGGAGATGGTCAGCCCAAGAGGACGGTTACTGCGGTACCAGCCAACAAGGGGCAAGGTAAAACCCCCGGTGGTAAGGCGACGCAAACACAAAGAAAGAAGATCACTCCTCCGGTGTCCAAACTGGAGGCTCGAAAGGTCGACGCGAGAACCAACGATACCAAGGGAAGCAAAATCCCAATACCGGTGAGGAAGCCCCCGAAGACAGCAGCGGTTGTGCTCTCATGTCCACCGGACAGCTACGCGGCAGTGATGAAGAAAGCGGTCCAGCGAATCGAACTGGACAAGCTGGGTATTGCCCCGGTAAAACCCAAAAAGTCTGCAACGGGTGCCCTTATCCTCGAAATAAAGGAGGGTAAGGAAAAGGCGGCAAACCTCTGTGACAAAATGAGGGAGGTTCTGAAGGACACAGAGGGTGTGAAAGTCTCTTGCCCTAATAAGATGGCGGAGCTACGGGTCAAAGACCTGATTGATGACTCTAATCCTGAGGAAGTGAGGGACGCAATCGCCAAAGCCGGCGATTGTCATCCGGATGAGGTGAGGATAGGGAGCATCAAGGTATCTGCGAGCGGCCTGGGCACTTTGTGGGTGCAATGCCCTCTAAAGGCAGCTAATAAAATCGCAAAAGGAAGGACAGTCAACATTGGTTGGACTAAGGCGAGGGTGGAACTACTGGGCCCAAGAGCACTCCAATGCTATAGGTGCCTGGAGAAGGGGCACGTCCAGTCTCAATGCACGAGTCCCGTGGTGAGGAGCGGGCTGTGCTATAGGTGCGGCCAGAGTGGACACCAGGTGAGGTTTTGCATAAACAAGCCTCACTGCCTGGTGTGCCACCAAGCAGGAAGACCAGCTTCCCATAAAATGGGAAGCGACGCGTGCAAGGAGCCAATCAAACGCGGCAAAAGACGGGGAGCCGGACAGGCCTTGTCGGTGGCCGTTCCCCCTCCCCTGGTCACTCCTGACAGGATGGAGGTAGACCCGGTACGGCCCACAGTGTGCGGAGAGCCGTCCTCGGCCAGAGGATCGACTCCCGTCCCTGTACGGTCGACGGACGAGAAAGAGGATGCCATGGAAATGGAGGTGGACCAGTGCCCGCCACCTCCCCTCCCCAAGAGGACCCCAAGGAAGGAAAAAGGCGCGGAGGAGCCTGGCACACAGCCGTCGAGTTCACCCCTCACGCAGTGAGGCTTCTCCAGACGAACTCGAACCATGCTCGGCACGCGCAAAACTTGCTAGTGCAGAGCATGGACGAGATGGATGCGAGTCTGGCGATCGTTGCAGAGCCTTATAGGATTCCCACTGGCGATCCAAGATGGATCGGGGATCTGGATGGCTCGGTGGCGATTGTCACCAGACGATCCAGTG
The DNA here is from genome assembly GCA_928718305.1 of Tetramorium bicarinatum. NCBI lineage: Eukaryota > Metazoa > Arthropoda > Insecta > Hymenoptera > Formicidae > Tetramorium > Tetramorium bicarinatum. The sequence continues at coordinate 23,413,519 of OV788323.1, read as the reverse complement.
CCCCCATCCCCTGCACCAAAGTGGGGGAGGGCTCAGGCTACATCATAGCAAGATGGGGGAGACTTCTCATTGTTGGCGTGTACTTTCGGCCTCGGCTAAGAATCGCAGCAGTCGAGAGACTCCTGGAGGAGATCTCAAGGAAGACCAGGGCCTTCGGACAACTTCCGCTGATCATAGGGGGCGACTTTAACGCCCACTCGGTGGCATGGGGTATGCGGAGGTCCAACGCCAGAGGTAATCTGCTTGAGGACTGGGCTGCCACAGAGGGTCTGGTATGTCTCAACAGACCGGGGGACAGCACTTGTATACACCCAAGAGGAGAGTCTGTGGTGGACCTCACCTGGGTCTCACCCGCAGCCAATGGCCTGGTGGAGAACTGGCGTGTTTTGTCCGATACAGAGACAATGTCGGACCACACGTACATCGCTATGGAGATACGCCTGGACGATGTACAACCAGGTTGGAACCGCGTCAAACCGCCAAAGAGATGGTCGTTGAAAAAGCTCGATCAGGACAGGATGGAGGCAGCTTTGCTGGCCAGCACTTGGGGCGCTTCCGTAATGGGAGACATTCCGATCGAGGCCAGATGGCGGCAAATTAAGGGAATCTTGGTGCGCTCCTGCGATGTATCGATGCCCATTCAGAGGCCATCGTCACGCAGGGCGACATATTGGTGGTGCAGCGAACTGCAGGACCTAAGGAGCGAGGCTATACGAGCGAGGAGACTCTGGACTCGTGCCAAGCGTGCCAGACACTGCAGATCAGAGACTCCAGCGGAAAGGGAGAGGCGGCTAGAATACAAGGACGCCAAGAAGGCTCTCGGCATAGCTATTAGTAAGGCCAAGGCCAGGGCCTGGACAGAGTTGCTCTCCGAGCTGGATAAGAACCCATGGGGCCTCGCCTACAACATTGTGAGGAAGAAACTCCGTAAATGGACGCATCCCATAACGGAGCGCCTGGATCGGGACTTTCTCGACCGGGTTACGGACGCACTGTTTCCAGAGCCGGAGCAGGATGAAGAGGAGGAAGATACGGAGGCCCAAACAGCTGATGACGTCTCTTGGTCTGAGGACCTGAAGGTGACGGAGATAGAGCTCTTCATGGCGATCCGCAAGATGACAAGGAAGAAAGCGGCTCCAGGACCTGATGGTCTACACGGAAGGGTCGTCAGAATGGCCTTCGGAGTTATGGGGGACCATATTACAGAGATGTTGAATGGATGCCTCAGGGAGGGGCGCTTCGTCGGCGACTGGAAGACAGCTAACCTGGTCCTACTGCACAAGGAAGGAAAGCCAGAGAGTGAACCCTCCGCATATAGGCCCATCTGCCTACTAGATGAAATGGGTAAACTCCTGGAGCGAATTGTGGCGATGAGGATAAACGATCATCTCTCCTCGGCGGGACCGGACCTGCATATTTTGCAGTTCGGTTTCCGTCCGGGATCCTCTACGAACGACGCGATTTTGTATGTAAAACGATTCGTGAGGAATGAAATTGGGGAGGGCAGGATGGTGTTGGCGGTATCTTTGGATATCACCAACGCTTTCAATTCCCTGCCCTGGTGCCACATCAGGACTGCTCTGAGGAGGCACGAAGTCCCGTGCTACTTGAGGCGCATCCTGGGGGACTACCTCAGCGAGAGGCGTCTCTGTTTCCGGGATCGTGAGGGTGACCCAGTATGGAGGAGTGTGCGCAGGGGGGTTCCGCAGGGATCAGTCCTTGGTCCCCTTCTGTGGAACTTGGGTTTCAACCAGGTGCTGGCGGAGGTGGCCCGCCCCCCTGGAGCGGTTACCATATGTTACGCGGATGACACGCTGGTTCTTGCGTCCGGCGCGGACTGGAGCGAGGCGAGGGCCCGCATGGATCTCGCGCTGGCAGGCGTGGTAGGGAGGATCCACTCTCTGGGCCTTAGGGTGGCACCACAAAAGTCGGAGGCTGTCTGCTTCCGCGGAGGACGTAGGCGTGGAGCTCCCCCTGACGCGGTCGTCGACGTCGGGGGAGTGCAGGTTAGGGTGGGTCCGCAGATTAAATATCTGGGGCTCACCATAGATGAAAAGTGGAGCTTCGTGGGTCACTTTACGGCCCTTGCACCCAGGCTGGCGGCAGTCACGGGGCAGTGCTCCCAGCTCCTGCCGAACCTGGGTGGGCCAGGTGGGAAGGCTCGGCGACTCTTTGCCACCGTGGTGCACTCGGTGGCACTGTACGGTGCACCGGTGTGGTCGGGTGAGGCGGCGCAGTCGCGAAAAATCCGGGCCATATTGTGCCGGGCACAGAGAACTATGGCGGTACGGGCGATCCGCGGATATCGCACGGTATCGCATGCCGCGGCGACTCTGTTGGCGGGATTCCCCCCGGTACACCTGGTAGCGAGGATGCACGCCCAGGTGTATCATGGTGTCCGGAGGGCGCGCCTGGAGGGCGGGGCGAACTATGATACGTTCCGCGATGGAGTTAGGATTAGGAGGGAGGCCAGGGACCGCCTCATGGAAGAATGGCGAGAGTGGCTCACCGGCCGGGACCTGGGTGGCCTGAGAGTGAGGGAGGCCCTGGGTGGCAGGTTGGAGGAGTGGACGAGTAGGGGTTGGGGTTTCTTGACGTACAGGCTGTCGCAGATCATAACTGGACATGGCTGCTTCGGGCAGTACCTGTGTCGGATCGGGAGAGACCCCACCCCTGCCTGTCTCTTCTGCGGTGCCGAGTGTGACGACGCTCAGCACACGTTGGCGGAGTGCGCCGCTTGGGACGGGGAGAGGCTAGTCCTGAAAGGGGTACTAGGGGAGGATCTCTCACTGGCAACAGTGTTTGGAAAGATCCTCGAAAAGGAAGAGGCGTGGACCGCGATTGCTAACTTTAGCGAAGCGGTAATCCGTGCCAAAGAGTCTGCTGAACGGGAAAGGAGAGGTGAGGGTCCTAGACCCAGACCTGGCCAGCAGAATGGCGGTGGAGGTGGCGGGAGAATCCCGCGAAGACCGAGGTCTGCAAGAGGGAGAGGTCGGGTAAGAACAGCTGTGGGCCGGCACCGGTGCACGAGAGCTGGGGAAGAGGACCTCCCCCTCGACGGGGGCGAAGAGTTCCGCGGCAGGTTCGCGGCTAGAAGAATGGTGGGAGGAGATGGATGACGCTAGCGGGGAGGATTATGCCTCCCCAAGTGTCAAAGGTGACATCGGCCCTCCAGGGCTAGGAAGGAGAGTCAGTCGACAGGACTGACTCTGACCTCTTATGAGCCACCTCCCCGACATGGTGAGGTGAGGATTAGTCTGGCTAGGACGAGGGGGGGGGACATATGAGGGATGGCGGGGGTCCAATAGCTCGCGGAAGCGTGAGGACCACCCGTCTCTTCCCTGTCCTCCCCCCCTCCCCTCCTGGCTGCTGGGAGATGCCTTTTAAGTATCACCCGAGGATAGGCTGGACGGAGGAACTGGTGTCACCTCCGTCCAGTTAGAAACATGATGGTTGCCCACTTGGGCTACGGCGCGTGGGGTACTCCAGTGAAGTTATGCAGAGGCGTTGCCCGGAGTACCCCATTTAATGCGCAAGGATTGGACACCCGGAGGGGTTTTAGTGCGGTAGAACCCGGGCCTTGCCAGGGTGGGGTGTGAGATTAGCTCTACCCCACCTGCCCGGGGAGTCCCACATAACCCGTCGCCGCGACTACACCGGCGACGGGTATCCATAAAGGATTTCCCTCCGTTACCAAAAAAAAAAAAAAAAAAAAAAAAAAGGTTAGGGTTCCTCCCTCTCGAGGGTACGCCACCTTGTCGTGGTGAGAGGGCTCACCCAAATTGGGTGCCAAGAGCGTACCGTCCCTCCTATTTTGAGGGCCTCCGTTTCCAGCTATGGAAACGGAACTAGAGATGACGCCTTTCCTCCCTGTGTCTGGGGCGGATGTCCTTTTAAGGGCTGAAGCCTGGCATGGGGAGGGGGAGGCGTTCATCCAGGGCGAGAGGCTTTTCTGGCCTTGGAAAGTGTTGGACGCCCGTCCGGGCCGCTCGGAAGTATTCCGAGGTCTGGGCCGGGCGGGTGGGACTGCCCAGAGCCGCCGGGTTCTGTCCCGGGCCGGAGTTTCTGGCAGTCGGGGTGGTCGGCCTGCAGTACGCGGTGATCCCCTCGCTTCCCCCAGATGGGGGGGAGGGGGTCCCGTCCCTGTATGGCCGTACCGGGTATGACGCCCGTCCGGGCCGCTCGGACGTTTCCGAGGTCGGGGCCGGGCGGGTGGGGCAGTCGGAGCCGCTAGGACGTTTTCCTAGGTCGGGGTCCGGCTGCCGAAGTGGTTCTTTCTGAGGGCAGCCCCCTCACATATAAAAAAACATGATGAGTACAAAGATAGATGAAGTTTTACCATCTCAGGGAGATCGGACTCCCAGGGATCGGCGCAGCGGGGCTATTGTCCCAGACCCCGCTGTGTCGTCATCGAACGATGGGCCAACCGTGCCTTGCTCCGCAGGGGGCGCGGGGGAAGGAGCATCTGCGATGATGATGATGAAGAGGGAGACAAAGTCTACGGACGGGATCTCGGTTACTACCGGGAGAGAGGCTGCGAAGGCATACCGGCCTGGCCCTGCCTCGTCGAAGAGCCGTAGCAGATCGGTGAGCAGATCTAGGAGAGACTCAGCCGCCAGTACATCCTCTTGTAGGGAGACAGCAAAGGCGGTCATTGACGCGACCCGTAAGAATAACCGGGAGCTGGATCGGGAGGTAGCCAGACTGGCTATGATTGCGGCCAAGAACCGCCACGAGGACGACGTGGAGCACGTTTTTGGCGACGAGTGCGAACTCCCGGACGACGAGCCAGTGGGCGATGCGGACGGGAAAAAGGAAGACATCTCGAGACCTTCGTCGGCGGTCTCAATGAGATCCACCAGGAGCTCAAAGAAGGGCTCCTCCTCGGTCGTGTTGCTGAGCGACGCGGACTCGCAGCCGGCGGACTCGCAGCCGTCGGACCTCGATGAAGACACGCGGTCCTCTGGCCAGGAGAAGAATCCGTTTATGAGAGACAGGGGAAGACCTCCAAAGGGATGCAAATACGAGGCTCTAAGGAAAGCCAAGAAGAGGATCGGGAAAATCATTGACGAGAGAATAACAAACAGGACGAACGGCCTTGAGGATCTATCCTCTATAGACTTTTATAGGGGAATGGGTCTAGACTTGAACGGCGAAGTCAATAACTTGAAATCGACGCCAACGGAGGAAATACACAAAGCAGTCCAGAAGGAGATGCAAGAAGTATTAATCGTGGCGAAGAAGAGCAAGAACTTGAAGGGTGGCTGCGTCAAAGCCCTCAAGTCTGCAGCTCTGACGGCCGCGGCATCGGTGGAAGTTCTGGTTACCCGGGCGGACAACCCGGACGACGAAGACGTCCCGAGACAACTAAAGTCCCTCAGGGATGAGCTGAAGAGGATGAGATCGGAGGCTGAAAAGGCCGAGAGAAAAATATCCGAGCTAACTGAGGAGATAACCAGGCTCCGTGAGGGGCCCAAAAACAGGCCGAAGAAGAGAGCCAATATGATCAGCAGCAGCTCCTCGGACTCCGACCTGGAGGACCTCCCCAGGGATCGGAGGAAAGGGAAGAGTGGTAAGAAGAGCAAGATTGGGCATGAGGAGATGGGGCAAGACCGCAACTCCGATGTGGTTGGAAACGCGATGGAGGTGGACCCTGATCCTCAAAAAGTGCAACCGGAGGATGTCCTCGACAAGTTTTATAACGACGAGGCTAGGAGGAAGCAGATCCTTCCCCCACCAGAGGAATGGCCAGCGGTGATTAGGCCCCCTATCCAGGGCAAGCCTAAGATCCTGGAGGACCGAGTGCTTCAGGACCACCGCGTCACAGTTAGCAAGGATACCAGGAAGGAAGTGTCCACCAACAGGAAGACACGGGACACAGCGATGAAAGGTCTGGCTCCCGAAAACGGCTCTAACCTTGAGCCGTCACAGGAAGATATATCCAGCTCAATCCTGAATAAGATTACCCCAATGCTGGAGAAATGGCTTCACCAAAGCCTCGAGGTACTTGGGGTCAAGGGAGTATCCACCAAAGGGAATAAGGGAGGAAAAGGGAATCAGGCTTCCCCCTCCCTCCCTCAGAAGAAGAACTCTGGGTCCAGCTCGACACAGGGCAGGAACCTAGAGATGACACAGTCTACAATGGGAGATGGTCAGCCCAAGAGGACGGTTACTGCGGTACCAGCCAACAAGGGGCAAGGTAAACCCCCCGGTGGTAAGGCGACGCAAACACAAAGAAAGAAGATCACTCCTCCGGTGTCCAAACTGGAGGCTCGAAAGGTCGACGCGAGAACCAACGATACCAAGGGAAGCAAAATCCCAATACCGGTGAGGAAGCCCCCGAAGACAGCAGCGGTTGTGCTCTCATGTCCACCGGACAGCTACGCGGCAGTGATGAAGAAAGCGGTCCAGCGAATCGAACTGGACAAGCTGGGTATTGCCCCGGTAAAACCCAAAAAGTCTGCAACGGGTGCCCTTATCCTCGAAATAAAGGAGGGTAAGGAAAAGGCGGCAAACCTCTGTGACAAAATGAGGGAGGTTCTGAAGGACACAGAGGGTGTGAAAGTCTCTTGCCCTAATAAGATGGCGGAGCTACGGGTCAAAGACCTGATTGATGACTCTAATCCTGAGGAAGTGAGGGACGCAATCGCCAAAGCCGGCGATTGTCATCCGGATGAGGGGAGGATAGGGAGCATCAAGGTATCTGCGAGCGGCCTGGGCACTTTGTGGGTGCAATGCCCTCTAAAGGCAGCTAATAAAATCGCAAAAGGAAGGACAGTCAACATTGGTTGGACTAAGGCGAGGGTGGAGCTACTGGGCCCAAGAGCACTCCAATGCTATAGGTGCCTGGAGAAGGGGCACGTCCAGTCTCAATGCACGAGTCCCGTGGTGAGGAGCGGGCTGTGCTATAGGTGCGGCCAGAGTGGACACCAGGTGAGGTTTTGCATAAACAAGCCTCACTGCCTGGTGTGCCACCAAGCAGGAAGACCAGCTTCCCATAAAATGGGAAGCGACGCGTGCAAGGAGCCAATCAAACGCGGCAAAAGACGGGGAGCCGGACAGGCCTTGTCGGTGGCCGTTCCCCCTCCCCTGGTCACTCCTGACAGGATGGAGGTAGACCCGGTACGGCCCACAGTGTGCGGAGAGCCGTCCTCGGCCAGAGGATCGACTCCCGTCCCTGTACGGTCGACGGACGAGAAAGAGGATGCCATGGAAATGGAGGTGGACCAGTGCCCGCCACCTCCCCTCCCCAAGAGGACCCCAAGGAAGGAAAAAGGCGCGGAGGAGCCTGGCACACAGCCGTCGAGTTCACCCCTCACGCAGTGAGGCTTCTCCAGACGAACTCGACCCATGCTCGGCACGCGCAAAACTTGCTAGTGCAGAGCATGGACGAGATGGATGCGAGTCTGGCGATCGTTGCAGAGCCTTATAGGATTCCCACTGGCGATCCAAGATGGATCGGGGAGCTGGATGGCTCGGTGGCGATTGTCACCAGACGATCCAGTGCCCCCATCCCCTGCACCAAAGTGGGGGAGGGCTCAGGCTACATCATAGCAAGATGGGGGAGACTTCTCATTGTTGGCGTGTACTTTCGGCCTCGGCTAAGAATCGCAGCAGTCGAGAGACCCCTGGAGGAGATCTCAAGGAAGACCAGGGCCTTCGGACAACTTCCGCTGATCATAGGGGGCGACTTTAACGCCCACTCGGTGGCATGGGGTATGCGGAGGTCCAACGCCCGAGGTAATCTGCTTGAGGACTGGGCTGCCACAGAGGGTCTGGTATGTCTCAACAGACCGGGGGACAGCACTTGTATACACCCAAGAGGAGAGTCTGTGGTGGACCTCACCTGGGTCTCACCCGCAGCCAATGGCCTGGTGGAGAACTGGCGTGTTTTGTCCGATACAGAGACAATGTCGGACCACACGTACATCGCTATGGAGATACGCCTGGACGATGTACAACCAGGTTGGAACCGCGTCAAACCGCCAAAGAGATGGTCGTTGAAAAAGCTCGATCAGGACAGGATGGAGGCAGCTTTGCTGGCCAGCACTTGGGGCGCTTCCGTAATGGGAGACATTCCGATCGAGGCCAGATGGCGGCAAATTAAGGGAATCTTGGTGCGCTCCTGCGATGTATCGATGCCCATTCAGAGGCCATCGTCACGCAGGGCGACATATTGGTGGTGCAGCGAACTGCAGGACCTAAGGAGCGAGGCTATACGAGCGAGGAGACTCTGGACTCGTGCCAAGCGTGCCAGACACTGCAGATCAGAGACTCCAGCGGAAAGGGAGAGGCGGCTAGAATACAAGGACGCCAAGAAGGCTCTCGGCATAGCTATTAGTAAGGCCAAGGCCAGGGCCTGGACAGAGTTGCTCTCCGAGCTGGATAAGAACCCATGGGGCCTCGCCTACAACATTGTGAGGAAGAAACTCCGTAAATGGACGCATCCCATAACGGAGCGCCTGGATCGGGACTTTCTCGACCGGGTTACGGACGCACTGTTTCCAGAGCCGGGGCAGGATGAAGAGGAGGAAGATACGGAGGCCCAAACAGCTGATGACGTCTCTTGGTCTGAGGACCTGAAGGTGACGGAGATAGAGCTCTTCATGGCGATCCGCAAGATGACAAGGAAGAAAGCGGCTCCAGGACCTGATGGTCTACACGGAAGGGTCGTCAGAATGGCCTTCGGAGTTATGGGGGACCATATTACAGAGATGTTGAATGGATGCCTCAGGGAGGGGCGCTTCGTCGGCGACTGGAAGACAGCTAACCTGGTCCTACTGCACAAGGAAGGAAAGCCAGAGAGTGAACCCTCCGCATATAGGCCCATCTGCCTACTAGATGAAATGGGTAAACTCCTGGAGCGAATTGTGGCGATGAGGATAAACGATCATCTCTCCTCGGCGGGACCGGACCTGCATATTTTGCAGTTCGGTTTCCGTCCGGGATCCTCTACGAACGACGCGATTTTGTATGTAAAACGATTCGTGAGGAATGAAATTGGGGAGGGCAGGATGGTGTTGGCGGTATCTTTGGATATCACCAACGCTTTCAATTCCCTGCCCTGGTGCCACATCAGGACTGCTCTGAGGAGGCACGAAGTCCCGTGCTACTTGAGGCGCATCCTGGGGGACTACCTCAGCGAGAGGCGTCTCTGTTTCCGGGATCGTGAGGGTGACCCAGTATGGAGGAGTGTGCGCAGGGGGGTTCCACAGGGATCAGTCCTTGGTCCCCTTCTGTGGAACTTGGGTTTCAACCAGGTGCTGGCGGAGGTGGCCCTCCCCCCTGGGGCGGTTACCATATGTTACGCGGATGACACGCTGGTTCTTGCGTCCGGCGCGGACTGGAGCGAGGCGAGGGCCCGCATGGATCTCGCGCTGGCAGGCGTGGTAGGGAGGATCCACTCTCTGGGCCTTAGGGTGGCACCACAAAAGTCGGAGGCTGTCTGCTTCCGCGGAGGACGTAGGCGTGGAGCTCCCCCTGACGCGGTCGTCGACGTCGGGGGAGTGCAGGTTAGGGTGGGTCCGCAGATTAAATATCTGGGGCTCACCATAGATGAAAAGTGGAGCTTCGTGGGTCACTTTACGGCCCTTGCACCCAGGCTGGCGGCAGTCACGGGGCAGTGCTCCCAGCTCCTGCCGAACCTGGGTGGGCCAGGTGGGAAGGCTCGGCGACTCTTTGCCACCGTGGTGCACTCGGTGGCACTGTACGGTGCACCGGTGTGGTCGGGTGAGGCGGCGCAGTCGAGAAAAATCCGGGCCATATTGTGCCGGGCACAGAGAACTATGGCGGTACGGGCGATCCGCGGATATCGCACGGTATCGCATGCCGCGGCGACTCTGTTGGCGGGATTCCCCCCGGTACACCTGGTAGCGAGGATGCACGCCCAGGTGTATCATGGTGTCCGGAGGGCGCGCCTGGAGGGCGGGGCGAACTATGATACGTTCCGCGATGGAGTTAGGATTAGGAGGGAGGCCAGGGACCGCCTCATGGAAGAATGGCGAGAGTGGCTCACCGGCCGGGACCTGGGTGGCCTGAGAGTGAGGGAGGCCCTGGGTGGCAGGTTGGAGGAGTGGACGAGTAGGGGTTGGGGTTTCTTGACGTACAGGCTGTCGCAGATCATAACTGGACATGGCTGCTTCGGGCAGTACCTGTGTCGGATCGGGAGAGACCCCACCCCTGCCTGTCTCTTCTGCGGTGCCGAGTGTGACGACGCTCAGCACACGTTGGCGGAGTGCGCCGCTTGGGACGGGGAGAGGCTAGTCCTGAAAGGGGTACTAGGGGAGGATCTCTCACTGGCAACAGTGTTTGGAAAGATCCTCGAAAAGGAAGAGGCGTGGACCGCGATTGCTAACTTTAGCGAAGCGGTAATCCGTGCCAAAGAGTCTGCTGAACGGGAAAGGAGAGGTGAGGGTCCTAGACCCAGACCTGGCCAGCAGAATGGCGGTGGAGGTGGCGGGAGAATCCCGCGAAGACCGAGGTCTGCAAGAGGGAGAGGTCGGGTAAGAACAGCTGTGGGCCGGCACCGGTGCACGAGAGCTGGGGAAGAGGACCTCCCCCTCGACGGGGGCGAAGAGTTCCGCGGCAGGTTCGCGGCTAGAAGAATGGTGGGAGGAGATGGATGACGCTAGCGGGGAGGATTATGCCTCCCCAAGTGTCAAAGGTGACATCGGCCCTCCAGGGCTAGGAAGGAGAGTCAGTCGACAGGACTGACTCTGACCTCTTATGAGCCACCTCCCCGACATGGTGAGGTGAGGATTAGTCTGGCTAGGACGAGGGGGGGGGACATATGAGGGATGGCGGGGGTCCAATAGCTCGCGGAAGCGTGAGGACCACCCGTCTCTTCCCTGTCCTCCCCCCCTCCCCTCCTGGCTGCTGGGAGATGCCTTTTAAGTATCACCCGAGGATAGGCTGGACGGAGGAACTGGTGTCACCTCCGTCCAGTTAGAAACATGATGGTTGCCCACTTGGGCTACGGCGCGTGGGGTACTCCAGTGAAGTTATGCAGAGGCGTTGCCCGGAGTACCCCATTTAATGCGCAAGGATTGGACACCCGGAGGGGTTTTAGTGCGGTAGAACCCGGGCCTTGCCAGGGTGGGGTGTGAGATTAGCTCTACCCCACCTGCCCGGGGAGTCCCACATAACCCGTCGCCGCGACTACACTGGCGACGGGTATCCATAAAGGATTTCCCCTCCGTTAAAAAAAAAAAAAAAAAAAAAAAGGCCACGTAATGCTACAAATTGTCCTTTAAATTCGTTTCTTCTTCTTCCTTTTAATTAAGAAAAAATTATACATATATAATGTAATTATACATAAGAAATTTTGTCGCAAGTACATATTATAAGAAATTATAAAACTGTTCTTGAAACCCACTAGTCATAGGACTGAACTGATCTTTTTATGAGACTGTACACAAAGATAAAATTAGTAGGAGTCTAGCTCCCTCTCATACATATTTCAGTACTTTATATTATTAATCAATAGTCATTATATTTAGACAGGAAACGTGCATCTTGGACATGCTCCGATAAGCGTACAAATTATATACACTTGTATGTGTGTAAATGTTACGGAATAGATAGAAAAATAAGAGATTTCCCAAATAGGAGAGTCAAAAAGAATCTTGGCTTATCATGACTATATTTTAAATTCGTAAATACTGACAAATTGTAAATTACTGTCAGTCAACTGTTAATAGCAAATCGAATAGGAAGAAACTTCTATAGCACATATTGGTGCTTTGCTGCGAATATCATTTTAAGATCTCAGATAGCACATAATGGTTCATATACGTTTTATGTACGTTTCTAATGTTTTAGATACCGTTTTCTTAAACGTTAATTATGACGAATTCACAGCAAAGCATTTTCGTGTCAATTGAAAAAATTAGAGAATCAACACAATCCATACATGTACATAAATCTGATTTAACTCGTTGTAATAACTGAAAAATCTCGTAATTTTCTTTTTTTTTTAAATTCCTGATTGCTTCTTATATAATTATGTAAATAATTAAATAATTATGTACATAAGAAAGGATAGAAAAAGATAGAATAGAAAGGATAGAAAGAGAAAAAGTTAAAAATTAATCAAGAAGATTTTTCAAAATATTTTTCCTTATTTAGATTAAAAATGTGGAACTTATTTCACATCCTCTTGTTGGATTCCATTTCTTGTCCATTTCTTTTTAATTATCCTTTATGGCAGGATAATAAGCTTTTCTCAATCTCTTAACTTCACAAACGTCTTCGAAGTGTCTTTTTTCTTTCAGTTATATCATCAACATGAAAATTACTTACATCTGTAACATGAGCGTAGATACCATTAGCAGGGTGCACGTGCTTGAACTGATATCAATGACCTGGATTATTTTCTCATATATTATTACTTTCAAATTTTCACGGATAATGTGGAATATTAAAGAATGGATGAAGAAGCAATTCCTTTATTCAGACCATTGTAAATGACTTTCAGTGTTAATATTTTTTTCTTATTTGCAATTTGTTCGTGAATTTTCAATGTTTCAGAACCCATACCAAAGGAAATGTAAAGAGACTCACCCAGAGCATGTAAGGCTTCATAACGGACATTCTGATATTAATTGGGTTTCTTTTGTATCGATTTTGGCTATGTTAATGTGTGTCAGATGTATATGAGAAAATATTTCAGTATTTCAGTATGATAAAATATTTCAATAAATTCTGTTTTCGGACTTTCTATCTAGTGTATTTATCATAACTGCCTCAATTCTTGGTAGTGAAGTTTGCTTTATATAAACATTTGATTTTCTGTCAGGCGAATGATTTTATTTTATATAACTAAAAATTTTTTTAAATAATCAACTTATGAGTTTGTGGGCTTGCAGGCTTCTAAGTTTGAATGGCAATTGGATGATATATCAGATATATCGTTTTAATAATCATATATCAAATTTAGAAACAACTTGTTGACCCTTTTTGATAAGACTTTACGATAAACTATGAAGATTACATTTTTTATCGGATAGCTATGTCCGTTGGACTGCTTTTCTCTTTAAAGATTGATTGTAAAGTGAAAATATCAATCAATGTCAATGTAATTATGTGTCATATACAATCAATCTAGACAATAAAAAGATCAGGGAATATGTCTAAGAGTATATGAAAGGTCAGAATATCTTTTAAATATCTTTATAGTATTATTTCACTTAAATGTTCTTCTTTATAAAATCAAGTTTAGAAACAATTTTTAATGTTATTTCTTACATTACTGTTGTTGCAGAAGAGCTTTCGTCTTTTGCGTATCTCTTTATAATTTATGAGATTGTACTTGATCCTTGATTCACTTCACGTGAACATCAACACTTGCATCTGTAAGAGAGGAGTTTAATCGAAAGAAATTGCTTTCCATCAAGAGATGTATTTCTCATCTATTGTCGTCGTCTTCGTTATCACAGTCTCGGATTGCGGTATCGAATTGCATTTGCTTAAAGTGTTATCTTTCAACTAAAAAAAAATAATTATATAAATTATTGTAATAAGAAAAGTTTTATACGCAAGTATAAAAATTGACAAAATATTTTTTAAATAAATTTATATGCTTGTACTTATGTAAGTTTGTACATATTAAGTTTTCTTACTTATACTTATAATATTCATAATATTTTTGCAATTTTTGCAATTTTTATCTGAGATAAACGTTTCTGCTTAGAATACGTGTTTCTATCCTATTGACTTATTCATCTTACAAAATGTCTCACAAATGAGACTGAAAAAAACATTTAAAAATAAACATTTTAATCTTAGGATTCGTGTTTTTCTTCTATTGATTTATTAATCTTTTCAAAGATTAATAATATATGTCTGGTCTAGTTCCTGCATTTCTGAGATAGATACATCCGTACATGGACACTAGCCACAAAGTCACCGAGTGATATTTTTATTAAAATATTCAATCGATTACGCAGTCACGGCCAGATAAGTTTATCCAGTTCTTTTGAATAATGTAAAACATAAAGCTATTTATTGAAAATAAAAATATGCGAGATCTAGTTTCATATAATCTTGTTTATGCATAAATGTATGCTGTGCATGCCAGAAAAAAGAAGTTTCATTTTATATACAACTGTGTTCACGATTGATTATCACGGATGTATGTCTGAAAAATATTTGTACGACAAATGATCAATATTCCTCTTTTCCGCCTTATCTGATCATTAAGTGCGATTGGAATGTCGCCTTTCCAATCAAACATTCAATATTTGTACAGTAGAGCTGACGTGCAAATGAAAATTATAATTAATTGATATTGATTAATTAACTTAATAATTAAATATTCACAATTGATTAATATTAATTTTGCCTAAAAAAGAAGAAAGAAAAACATATAAAATAGATACAGATAAAAAAAACTTCCAGACAACGCATGTTTAAACCATGTTCAAAATTGGAACATAAGACACCTTAAAGACGTCTTTAAGACGCTTTTCAAAAATTATACCTAAAAGACGCCTTAAAGACGGCTTTAAAATGTCTAATATCCCCCGCGATTCGACATGCGTGCTGATGGGGTTGACAATATCTCTTATTGATAACAATAATTCATACTACTAACAGATTATGTCATTTACATTAGCGTCACGTAATATACGGTAACATTAACAAGTTTAAAGAGTAACATTGACAGATTAATTAAGAACATGAATATCATTTGCTCCATAAATATTGATTTTGCGAAAACGTCCTCCATTCTCCTTAAACCTATTACAATATTAATATTACATAAATGTACGCTACAATTGCTACCTGTTTTATTACAAAATATTGCTTTTATCCTCCTCCTTTCTTTCAACTTCTATTAAAAAATAGAGCTAGCATAATTACATTTGCATATAAATAAAATACATTAAAAATTAAAAAAGAAATCGCTTGGTTTCTATACGTTTTCTTTCTCTGAGGAAATAGGCCAAATCGCGAATGACATTTATTTCGTTTCTAAATCAAGAAGCGCATTGAAAAAATATACCGAACGAGCTCTATTCTGACAGCAACAAAGGATATTATTGTATTATTAACATAAGAACGTTAAAGCTTACAAAAATTTCTGATTGAAAATGGTCGAGATCAGAAAATCTTGTAGAATTGATCAAATATTCTGCTTATTATAAGTTATTATAGTAGAACTCAATACTTTATAATACTTATAATAATCAAAATTTCTATTATCAAAATATTTGATCAATCTTATAAAATTATAAGATTGTATAAAGATACAAGGCCGAAAAGATGATTTAAGACAATCAAATCTTTTGTGACTTTTCTTTCGGTTTCTTCTACAACTTTAATCATACTTTTATTTCGTTTCGCAACATTATTAATTTCGGAGAAAACTTATTTTGTTATCTTTATCTCTAACAATTATTTTTTTAATCATTTTTTTCACATTTTGCTCGCTTTAATTTTTCATATTTCGCTCGTGCCTTCAACATCTTATACATGTATAATAATTCTCTTCCATGGTATTTTAAAGAGTAACTTTTAACATCAAATATACAAGCATCAAAGTGATTACACCATTTTATAACAGTTCAAACATCTCTATTTCTCTTAAAGAAGTATGATTTTTATCCATTTCTATCTAAGGCAGATTAACTTGAACTAATTTAACTTACTTTTCATCTTTTTCTAATGCTAGGAATTAAAAAAAAGAAAGATAAAAGTAACTTGAATCGAAATTAAAATTAATCTACATTGGTAGAAATGGACATTAAATATTTAATTACATTTAAAGCAGGCATATCGTGTTCCAATAAACGTTTAAAACAATGTCAAATATTTTTCGAACGTTCGCTTTAAAGATCTCTGTTGAACTTTCCCTTATGTCCATTTCTACCAATGCAGATTGACTTTAACCTCGGTTTAATTTACTTTTCATCCTTTTCTAATTCTTAGGACTAAGAAAAGATAGAAAGTAAGTTAAACCGAGATTAAAGTTAATCTGCATTGGTAGAAATAGACATTAGAGAAGCACGATTTATTAAGCATGATTAAACATTATGTTCAAATACAGCATTTAAAATAATTTTGGAACAGTCGCTGAAATATATATATATATTTGTCGTGTTATAGCCGTGCCCTCGCTCGTGTCTACCCGCGCAGAGCCGCGGCCGCGGCCGCGCGCGAAACCGGGGATCGCAGGCTAGTAGGGGTAGAACTCCGAGCCGAGGGTCTCTCCCCCTTTTGCGACGCGGCTCGCCGTCGGCGGCCGGACGGCCAGTGCTCGCTTGCGCAGCAGCGTCGTTACGTCGCTCGTCGAGGAGGGACCGCCGTCGGTCGGCATCGCGTCGTCGGAAGTCCCGCCGAGTCTCTCGGGAGCGCCGTCCGCTCGTAACAAGGTCGGCGCAGGAAGGAAGGAGGGAGGCGAGGAGAGAAAAAAAAGGGCAAGTGAACGGAAGGTGTTCGCGTGGTCGACCCCTCGTCGTCGTCCCCTCGGCCGCGAAAGATGGCACCGTCGTGTTTCGAGGTGATCCTCGTCGGCTTCATCCTCGTGCTGCCGTTCCTCTACGAGACCAGCCGCACCTTCCGCTACTACTTCAAGTTCCTCATATACTACAGCATCGTGATGATGACGGCGCTCCTGCTCCTGCCCGTCTTCTCGCTGCGGTCCGGCAACGTCAGGAATTTCGTGTCAGTAGCTCCGCAGGCCCGCACGGTCGATCGATATTGTTATGTTGCCACATATCACGCGCGCCCACTCGCTCCCTCCCGTCCACACACACTCTCTCTCTCTCTCTCTCTTTCTCTCTCTCTCTCTCTCTCTCTCTCTCGCGCGCGCGCTCCGTGTCTCTTCCCCATCGGCGGCTAAGTCACCACCTTTGTATTCTTTCGCTTTTTGTTTTTTGGCGTCGTATTATCTTTTCTTTTCTTCTTCGCAGCTTGACAGGCGTCGCGGCGGAGACCGCCGAGACGGCTACGGGAATTTATTGACCGGCACTCGCTGTTTGTTCAGTGGGTGGCGGTGGTGGTGGTGACGGTGATGGTGGTGTTTGTGGTTGTTGCTGCGAGTATCGTGACGAGAGCGCCCGACGATTCCGGGGGACGGGGATAGGGGAAGGGGGATTTAAACTTGTGCCCCCGGAGCTGCGTCGCATGGGAGAAAATGAGTCGCTTCCCATAATAACGGCAGCTCTCCGTCACACAAATAAAATGATAAATGTCCAGGCGATACTTGCGTCGCCTACGGTGTTCGCGGTAGCGACTAATAGTCGCCGTAGTGCGAAAAGTCTTTCAGGCGCGTGAGAGTTAATTATTGAGGAATGGCCGAGTGGAGATTAGCGATACTGTCTCCCGACAGAAACGACTGTTATATTTAGCTTGTTGACATTGAGTATTTTTACTAGTTGCCAATGTGCGCATGCAGTATCCAAACATTTGGGACAGTACTATCAAGTACTGTCAAGGCACTGAATTGAATGTCAATTGAATTTATTTGCATATGTAATACGTAGGGAAGACCAGGGCTAATTTTTAAATATTGATTTTTTTTCAATAAAAAGTAGATGCAATATTTTTATAAACACCATGCATATTATCTATCTATCTACATTTCTTCATATATCAATATCTCTTAGTAAAAGAAATATATTAGGCTTAAATATATTCTAGCGCGAAAAGATTAATTAGTTTTAAATAGTCAGCTATGAAAATAATCAGCCTCACATATGTGGTTGATTATCGCATTAAGTTTACCTTTAAATGATACCCTATACTTGAGATAATACTTAAAGATACTGAAATGTATTTGAAGGTATTTAAGGAGATTTCGAATGACTGAGTTATGTAACGGAAAATTTTTACTCGATATTTGCTGCCAATTTTCTATCGTATTGTGCCGTGCATATTAATTGTTGCTCGATTTTTATTGATATTTTTATTGTTTGCTGATTAGGTTTTATTAGTAAATTTTGCGTGGATTTTTGGCGTCAGTTTTCTTTCATGAACAGAGCATGTTTTGCGAACAAAACACAAAACTAACGAAGACACAAATGCCACTAGTTTTGATGCAAAATTCTGATTGAATTTGCTAGCCAATTTTTGAAAGCTTATTATCATTTTGCTTAAGTGGTGTATTACGTAAATGTAATCTCTGATATGTCTAACTATTTGTCGTAACTACTAATTTCAACTTAATATTGTATATTTAAGAATATTTAAAAAGACATGATCAAGCTAGTGGCAAGTCTCGCTCGATATTTGCTATCAATTTATGTCGTATTGCACTCTGCACATGCCTCAATTTTTGTCATCTGTCTTTTACTATTAAATCATCCCAGCAAATATTGCGCCAATTTGCTCTCATTGTATGAGCAGTAATTTACATATGTTACATTTTTCTGCTGTCGTTTTTATAAACATTAATTCACGGCATCATTTGCATCAAATGGAAATTTGTTGCGGAATATATTTTTTCAAATTTGGCTAACTAGGCTTTTATATAAGTGATCTTTCCCAAATCGTATATACCTACCAATTTATACATACTGATCAACAATCTTGGGCGAGGACAAATACATAGTACAAAGTTCTAAAGATTTCTTTAACTTCTTAACGTTTAGAGTAAAAAATTCAATATACACAGCAATATACTCAAGGTTTTCGATAGGTATTTTAACGCATTAACCTCATGTTTTTGATAAATAAAATTAATTGAGAGACACATTATGCACATAATGCAAATCTAATTTATGTTTTGATTTTATCTCGTGCGTTATATAAGCTTAGGTAAATAAGTATTTAGTTTTTGTAAATGGTTTCAAGTACTATTACGCATAAGTTGCATAAATCTGAATGTATAGTTTATTATGCAAATAAAACTTGATCATTTTCTACAGATAATTTCTTAGTGTGGTGTTGGCAGAAAGGTTAACCAGTTTACATTTAAAAAATATTCTTTTTCAAAATTTTTGGCTGATTATAAATCTTTCATCTGATTATTCTGTTAGCTCTTTTATATATTAGCTTATTTTACTTTCATGATTATGAATTATGTGTGCTTAAGTAGATTTCTTTATAATGCTGAATATAAATATGTTTTGAAAAACATATTTATATTCCAGAAATATATATAAGTAAGATTTTTTCTCGCTACATTTGTATTGTGCAACTTTTGACTAACAGTTGACTGTGAGTACGATTCTGTTTCGATCATAAAAAAAACATCAATCACAATTCCGCCAATACCAAGAAATTATCTGTGGAAAATGATAAAGTTTTATTTGCATAATAAATTATACATTCAGATTTTTATGCGACTTATGCGTAATAGTACTCAAAGCCATTTACTGGTACTAAATATTCAGCTTATCTTACGCACGAAATAAAATCTAAAAAACAAATCCGACATCTTTTTTATCTTCAAACAATTAATTTTTTTATAAAATTGTAAAAAAGTTCTAGAAATTATAAGAAAATTCGTTAATTACAATATAAAAAAAATTTGTAGATATGTTTGAAATTGAAATTAAAAAGATTCTCCTATTTATATTTTCTTACCTGCGTCTCAAATTATTCAAATGAAGATGCTTGATTGTTGCTTCATTCAGTTATATTTGTTCTATGAAAAAAATATGATCGTATTTTTCCTTTTTACAGGCTGGGATCATTCGTAATACGTCACGTTAATACTCTGCTAGGTCTGCGATGGGAGCTGCGAGGAAGAGAGTACTTGGAGAAGGATAGAGCTTGTATAATCGTGGCAAATCACCAAAGCTCGCTGGACATATTGGGAATGTTTGATATTTGGTCGGTGATGGATAAGTGCACGGTTGTTGCCAAGAAGGAAATCTTCTATGCATGGCCGGCCGGCCTGGCCGCATGGTTGTGCGGTATGATTTACATCGACAGAATGAACTCCGAGAAAGCGCAATCTACCCTCAACACTGCGATGAAGGAGATCACGGATAAGAAGGTAAAAGAAGGTTGAAACGTGGTTGTATTGGCCATCATTCGCTTTTTCCTATGCTTTTCATCACGACGCTTCGCAGATCAAGCTGTGGATATTCCCCGAAGGAACCAGGCATAACACCGGTGAGATACACCCATTTAAGAAAGGTGCCTTCCACGTCGCGATCAGGTCGCAGTTACCCATACTACCAGTTGTATTCTCCTCTTATTATTTTTTATCCGCGGAAGAGAAAAGATTTGATTCCGGTGAGTAACTATAACCGATGAGGCTACAAAAAGGATTGAAGTTTGAAAAAAATATTAAAAAAAAAATTCTAAGAAATATTAAATTTTAAGAGTCGGCGACAACTACGTTAATTTTACGAGTTTTCAATAAAGATCTTATTTGTACTTTAATAAATGAGAAATCATATAAAAATTAGAATTTAGCATTAGAATGTCTTATTGAATAATAGAATTTTGCTTCTTTAGAAGGAGCAACCTGTGCAAAATAATTTCGCTAATTATTCGAAAATTGCATGAGGTTATCAGAAGCAGTTAAAAATTTCTCAACTTAATTAAAGGACGCATTCTTGTGACGACATTGCCACCCATTTCAACTGAAGGACTCAATACAGACAACGTGGAAGAATTAATGGAAAAGACACGAAGCGCCATGAGTGAGGTATTTCACGCGACGTCTCGCGAAATCCAGCTGTCTCTCCCTGTCCGGTAAGACATACATCGAATGATCATTACTGGACTGTAACGAACGATTTCGTCTTATAAAAACGGGGAAGTATGCTTACTTCTTTACAAGAATATTAGCGAATAAGCCTCCACGCGGGAATCAAAGACTAAGTGTCCGATTAGCTAACGTTCTCTTATTGTTTTATTAGTATTATGATAATGATATATATAATATCTTAATTTATATTTTAATATCTCTTTAACACAGAGAAAGTGGATAGCGTCAGATTTTGTGTGATACCTGTCTACATTCTTCTCCTTTTTTAATTTTTTTTATTCATTATTGCATACAACACGCAAGAATGTAGACGGTTCTTCAGTATTCGTGACTGTTAATTTGGGTTATCGAATAATTTTTATTATTTATGTACAAATTTATTATTTAAATTTGTACATTAAAATTTATTATTTATGTACAAATACATCATGCGCGACACATGAAACCTTATGGACAATTTGATTACTGCATAGAACAAACGTTTTGATTCAGAGATATGCGTTTCGAAGCAAAAAAAGATGTGGTAAAATAAGTATGTAATCGGAAGATAAACATCGCTGAAGAATTATAAACCTCATTCTTAATTAATTAAACGTAATTTGAAGAAACTGTATGAAGTACATGATAGATTCTTTACCGTGGACGCGAAGAGAGTAAAAAAAAAAAAGAACTTTCGATATGTATATCATGATTTTTTATAGAGTTACGGGTTGTAAATATGATTCGTTAGAATGCATTTTTTGCATAAATTGTGAAAATATTGTTAACGTTTATACTTAACGGTTTGTACTAAATTCCATTAGCTATATTTTGCTATGTATAAGATACGCTTGTACATTCCCATTCGTCTGTTTTATGCTTCCACTTGTTTCCATACGACTATTTGTAAAGAGATATATAATTATAGGAGAAATGTATTTTAATTTTAAATATCTAAAAGAGGAAAAAAGTTTCAACCCTCTTTTAGGATGAATGTACATTATCTCGTGAAATTTAACTTCGATGATTGATTGACTCATTATTATAAATCAAGAAAATATTTTAATCGGAACATAATGTATAAAGTCCGAAGTACATTATAGTCACATTGTACTGTAATGTACATATATTTTTCATTTACAATTAGTTATGATTGCGATATCATGATAAAATAGTCATGATTGGCGCGATTGGTAACCTTTTCGTTAAACTTTAATTCCTCGGATGGTATATTGCACTTTTAAAGAGATATACTATATGCAGTTACATTAGTATGTCTCTGTTCTCTATATACTCTTAACATAAACGAAATGCGGTATCTTATAAAGCAAAATCTTCTTTCACTTTATTTTCCAAGTTGTGTTCAGTTTAGCGTAGTTCACGTGATGCTTTTTCGTTGATAACTTTTGCAACATTTTAATACAACTAGCGTCAGTGATAGCTGACAAATCAAATCTAGTTGGCAAAAGAAAGCATTACGCAAACTCCGCTTGCATTTTTCTTCCAAGAATTATGGCTAAGATTCAGGCTGTATGCTATTAAATATTATATACATATATATATATTCACTGGCACGTGTCTCATTTTTCGATATTGTAAAAAGAAAAGAATGCGTTTGTTGTAGAATCATAAACGCTTGCTCACGGCCGCAAACTCTAGCTATTGCGTATGTAACGATCAACATGATCATTCAATCGTTTGCGCGACTTCCGCACTACGGTACCGTTTATGTTCTGCATCAAATATCAATTTTCTTGTAAGCTGCAACGATCACACGGTAGCCGTGGCACAATCCGAACA
Organism: Tetramorium bicarinatum; assembly: GCA_928718305.1. Classification (NCBI taxonomy): domain Eukaryota; kingdom Metazoa; phylum Arthropoda; class Insecta; order Hymenoptera; family Formicidae; genus Tetramorium; species Tetramorium bicarinatum. The sequence goes on along the minus strand of OV788323.1, from coordinate 23,391,072 downwards.
ATGCGTAGGGCCGTTTTGATTTAGCCGTTAAGATGAGAATAGTACATCGCATTGACTTTCAACAGCTTCCTAATAATTTTTAAATAGATATATTCAAGTAGACAAAACTTTTGCTTAAATGTATTATATAAATACAGATATTTTAACATTTTAACTATATCGAAATGTGCGATCGAATGTTTTACAGCGCAATTATTTATACGCGATTGCAAAACGTTATGCATGAGCAATCTATATACAAATAATGGTTAAATTTCAAAATTTATATTACGACAGAGTCCATATATATATAAATCTTTCTGGAAAACTATTAATCTTAAATTCTTTAACTTTTCATGCTATGCGATTTATGTTAATGTTAATGTGATCGTACATAATCTTAGATGGCTGATTATTTTCAATGTTAAATGCGTAACATAAATTGAATCTTCAATTTGTGTTATTTTAAGAATGTGAATGGCTCATATAACGAAATATGTATTCTATTAATACACTCTTCTCGTTGCGGTTGTATGTTACTACATTATTATACGAGATATTTGTCATGATAATTAAGCATATTTTTATATCATGACCAAAATGAATCGAGATATGTAGCCATTGTGAAATCCATTATGTAATCTTGTTTGTCAGATATTTCTTAGTCAAAAAGACGTTTCGATAATAATTTATTAATATATGAAAGCATCGCGACATTGACATCCGATAAAGAAATGTAATTTATGAAGGATACTATTTGGAATTTCAAGACCTCGTGTTAATCGATCAGTTACAATCAAGTAAACGGAACACTTTCGAATAAATCGGTCGCGTTAGTATTATCTTCCTGGTTAATAAAAAAAAAACGCACAATTTTAAATCGTATGCTGTTAATGCTGCGTTTAATATACGATTTCTAGCGTAATTGAATAATGTTTCGTGCATAAACAGACAATTTGGAGTAACAGACAATTTTTGAAATTTAGAAACTTAAAAGAAACTTTCTTTCTCGAATCTACAAATATTGTTGTCTATCTTTTTTTCTCGAGAATAGCATAAGTTTCATTATCGATTTATCGGCATACAACGCTTAATTATGTAAATGATTAATTACAGATATGTATAAGGAATATTGTGATTCATTGAGAATCATTTAAAAACTATCTTAATGATACTATATTTAACGAGAACGTCGTCCACTAAAAATTTATCATCTCAGTGCCAATTTGCAAAGAAAAAACACGATAGTTTCATAGACAATGCATCATTCCATTCTTACTTTAGTAGACGTGAAACTATAGATTTGAATTTTTTTTAATTGCAAGCGTATTGATTGATTGTTTTATGAGAGAACGTTACGTAAAGCTAGCGTAGCTTATTATTCCAAAGAGTTTTGTACTTGGGCTGTGCATTTCTCATGATATAACATTAATATAAATCAATTGACCATTGGTATTTAATTGAATACTTAAAGAACGTTAAATGACATCATAAACAGGATTCAACGAACTATGGTATCTATATCATATAAATTCATTATCTATTCTATGTTTGTCTGCGAAGCGCGATCCACAGCTGATCGAGCTTATCAAGAATGTTTTGTATATTATATCGATTATAAATAATCACCATGTAAATTAAAGGATGGTTTGCAAAGTATAAGAGCAGATAATAAAGATACCTGATTTTAGTTAATTGGAGCATGTTTTATTCATTTTTCTCCAATCACACACAATAGATGTATAGTAATTTATTTATCAAAAATTCAAATATTAGCCGTATATATATAATTTTTTCTAATAGTTCAATATCAATGCTGTAATAGAGGTGTCACTATTCCGGAACATCGGATCAATGTGTTTGTTTGAACATTCATCTGCAACTTTAATAAGTATCCCATAAAAAAAAAATTGAAATTTCGCACAATAAAAATAAGAATATTTTTAATAAAAAAACTTAATCCAATAATAAACCTTGATTGATACGTGACATTCACAAGTAAATAAGATAATTTTCTTTAACTTTAACTCAATTAAATTAAAAGAGGGAAACTTTTCTTTATCTACAAATTCGAAACTTATTAGTTACAATGTCTTTTATTTACTCTTTTTACAGTAAAGAAAGGATAAATATGTATAATTTTCTATATTCTCGTTTCCTGAACGTTCCTCTAAAAGGACACCCTGCACATTTTATAGGAAAAAAGTAGTTTCGGTCAAATTGACCGAAATTGAATTATGTTATAATTTAGGTAGTGCTGATCACGTTTTCTTAGGCAAAAAGAAAATCAAAAATATAGAAGATACAATGATTTGAAGTAAGCATTATTGGAGTTTAAGAATGCCTGTTTTTGAACACACAGATTAAATAAATATATAAATATTTGAAAAAAAAATATATATATGTGCCACTTCTACAGTATTTAATGACTTTAAGGATCAATCCAGACCGATCCAGACGAACTTGCATAAGCGCATAAGCATATGCATAAGAGAAAACACACAACAGACAAGGGTTTAAAGTCATTAAATACTATAAATACATTTAAAATCATTACATATTATAAAAGTGTAACACATACATATTACATATATTTTTTCAAACATATATTAACTTAATCTATGTTCAAAATCCGGACATTTCTTAAACTTCAAATCATTGTATCTTTTAGATTTTTGATTTTCGGACTTTGCCTAAGGAAATATTTGATCAGTCTAAACTATAACATAATATTAATTTCAGCTAATTTGACCGAAGCCACTTTTTTCTTATAAAATGTGCGAGGTCTTTTATTTTACATTTTTCTAAACGTATAAAAAAAAAGATACAGAAAACAAATCTAGATTAGATCTAGATCGATACCGAAATTACAAGTCCAAGGTTGGGCCATTTCTCTGCTTCTCTTGGCTCTCAGTCCATGCTTTCGCTATCGTCTTTTTCATCTCGTCATCGCCATCCTGGTACATCTTCTTCATAAGATTCATCAAGCTGGCGCTGGGATCGCTGTCCTCGCCCAGCTCGGGCATGGATGGCGACTTTGCGTCCCTGATTCTCTTCTCTACCAATGTGACATGCGACCAATCTCTGGCAACCTTTTTCGCGAGCAACACAACGATCATATCGGTCTTCACTTTAAAGTTACTCTTCTCAGTCTCGATCTCCGCGCACAGATTGTTGATCGGCAAATGATAATTTTTGTTATCCAGACCGTATACGTGCAGGTCCACAGATTTCTCTGTAAAGTCGCAGACAATGGCGTCCTTGGGTAGCTGGTGAACGTTATTCAGTGTTATGTAGAGCTTCATCGTCGTGCTCGTCTGATCCCACCCATAGTTGTTCAATTTCACTTCGTAGCACTTTTGGGCAGTCGAAGGAGTTGTCACCTTGACGGATGAATCTTTCTGTTCCAGTAACTTTATCATTTCTGTCTGCAGTTTCCTAATTTCCAGTATTAACATATCTTTGGTTCGTTGTCTCTTAGCCTGCTCGAATAAGCTGTTGAGTTCCTGCAGATCTAAACTCATCTGGAGAAAAAAATAATGAAATGCTTTATGCAGAAACGTGATTAATTAATTTGCAAGAAACTTTTAGTCTTTTTCAACTTCAACATTTCAATTCATAATAGTAAATATTTGAAAACAATTGTGCGCATGGATCTAATACCAAAAAATTCAATTGTGTACTGAGAAACGAATAATTTTGCATCATCTGCTTGTTATCTTAACACGCCAAAATCGGCTTATAATTTTTATCATTATTCCTACTCTGCCTCAGAATATGCGAATATTAATCGAATTTTATTTTATATACATAAAGTGTAGAAAAGTGTAGCTGAAAATTGACAACAATAAAATATTTACCTCGTCGACCTTCGATGCCATTATAAACGTTAGATTATTGCTGAATTTTACACAATATCACAGGTTTTACGACAACTGGCAAAACGGTTGTTATCGCACCAAAGATATTCAGAAATATCTCAGCAAGATGCAAGAGACCGTAAAACCATGAAACCGACCGACTGACGCGATTGTCCGAACCTTCCAGAACTGTTCAGAACCTTTCATGCAGTGGTACCAACTACTCATTATAGAAAAGCGCCAAAATCATCTTGTCAAAAGGAAAGTGGAAAAAAAGGAAAAGAGAAGACACGTGACTCCTAATGCGAGTAATTAATAGGATCCTGGGTTCAAATCCTCTGTGGCTCCTCATTCCACGTATACAATCCATTTTCAGCAAAAAGTCAGAAAGGAACTTTTTAGATCTTTTATGTTCATTTTTACCAAAGTATATTAACTTTAATCTCGGTTTAACTTATCTTGTATCTTTTTTCAATTGTTAGAATCATGTCCATTTTTCTACCAATGCAGTTTAACTTTAATTTTGATTTAACTTACTTTCTATTTTTTTTAGTCCTAAGAAAAAGATGAAAAGTAAGTTAAACCGAGATTAAAGTTAATCTACATCGGTAGAAATTGGCATTAGGTGACAAAAATTATTACATCTATCTACTCACCTTACACTACTATTATTACTACTACAATAGAGGAAAAGAAAGAGAAAAGAGCAAAATAATCAGCAATTAAGGAAAAAAATTTGATTATTGATCATCCGAGAAAATTACATTACAAAACAGAAGCCAGCTTTTGCAGTCACACGTTTGACATACATGCATCTTAATGAAGTTAAAAGAGAAATGATAGATTACAATGATAGATAACAGAAGATGGATTAATTTTTTTGAAGCTGACTCAAAACCCCATGTTGTTAACAATTTATTTTTTACACTCGGTTGCACAATATTTATAATACAAAATCCGGATCGGGCGCTTTTAGGACGAACGGACTACGAAGGCTTCGATCGCAATCCAATGATCGCTTTTACATTATTACAGGCCACCAAGATGTCAATTATGCTAATTGGTCGACTATTGCAGAACGGCAGCATTCGCGGCTATGCTGGGATTGTTGATAACTTCTCCCAGACTCTCGAGCAATTCCTTTCTATAGTCGTCGAAATCGCCGTCGATAGCATTAATCTGCTGGTTCTCGATCACGTAAAGACAGCATTCTGTATCTCGAATTAGCCGTTCGTCGTGCGAAACGATGATAACGCCACCTTTATACTCGTTGATGGCGTCTGCGAGTGCGTCGATAGACTCTATGTCGAGATTGTTGGTCGGCTCGTCCAGAATCAGCACATCCGGCGCGTTTAGACAGAGCTCGGCCAACGCAACGCGCGCCTTCTGACCACCCGATAAGTCCTTCATCTTAATGGTATGCGCGTGAGAACTGAGTCCGAAGGTACCCAGCTGCTTACGCGCCTTTTCGTATGGAAGATCAAACAATCGCATCAGATATTCTGACGGGGTCTCTTCGGCAGTTAAGTGCTCGCCAGAATGCTGGTCAAACCTTCCTATCCTCTGTAAAATGTAAAATAACGTGAAATAAGAAATTGCGCACAATATAGATACTAAAAAAAGTTAAAATGAGTTGCTAGTGATAGAAAGTTGCTTAATAACTGAAAGATTTAGGTTCCATTCTCAATCCTATTATTCCATATATGATACAATTTTGATTGGAAGATATTTCATAAATATAAATCGTAATACTGCGACTTTGCAAATCAGAGATCGACAAATGAGAAAGTAATAATTGGAAATATTGAAAAAATATTTTAATTATTTTGCAGACTGAATCGAGTTTGTGAAAAGCATGACTTGTCGTTTAACTTATGCGATCTTGTACTTACCAATCGGTGATTCTTCGTGATTTCTCCCTTCTGAGGCGTTATATCACTCATTAGCAATTTCAGGAAGGTAGATTTACCGACGCCATTGGGACCTAGTATTGCTACTCGGGAACTCAAGTCTATACCGAAGTCTGCGTCGATGAACAACGGTTTCTGTCCTTCGTACCCGAATGTTACATCTGCGAGAAATTAAATATGCAAAAAGATGAAAACTTGTATTTTTGTTACACTGCTTCATATTGATTTTTTCTTTTAAAGTTATTGCAAATGCAATTTGATGGATAATTTAGCATATAGAAGAGCTAGTTACATACTTTGAAGACCAAGAATTGGAGGTTGCAACGGCGGTGGATCTGGAAAACTGAATTTCACCACATATTCCCTCGGTCTTTGTAACAGTTCCGTGGGTCCGGTATCCTCCTCCTGTTTCTGCATCTTCGTCCGATTCTTCTCTTGCTTTCTCGTAAGTGCCTCTTTTTGTTTCTTCTCGGCCTGTTTCTTGCTCTGTCCGGACGCTTTGAGATCCTTTAGACGCTTTTCTTGCTTCTCGTACGCCTTTACCATTTCCTTTCTTTTCTGCACATACATCTTTTTAAACATGCTATAATTTCCCTTGTAATAGAACAGCTTTTGCTGATCCAGATGAATTACGTCCGTGCACACGTTATCCAAGAAACTCTGGTCATGCGATACAACCAGCAGAGTCTTCTTCCAGCCTTGTAAATAATTATCCAACCAGATTACCGCATTCAAATCTAAATGATTCGTAGGTTCGTCCAATAGCAATAACGTGGGTTCGAGGAAGAGTGCTCTCGCAAGCGAAACACGCATTCGCCAACCACCAGAGAAATTCTTCGTCGCGCGATTTTGCATCGCACGATTGAATCCCAAACCGGCCAGAATCCGCCTGGCTCGCGGTTCCGCTGAATCCGCTCCGATGGCTTTTAATTCATCGTATACCTGAAAATAACGTACAAATCATGTTACGTACAATTTTTCAATAGTTACTTCAACTTCTTCAAAAAACAAAAAGTTCAAAATACAGAAAAGGAAATTGATGAATTGTAAAATTAGATTATCTTTTCCTATAACTTCTCAATTAGTTTCAAGAGAAAAAATTCATAAAACGATGATTACCTCTTGCAATCTGTTCTGCACAGTGGTATCTCCTTGCTCTGTCAATTCCTCCAATTTCTTACATTCTGCTTGAAGCTCTTTGCACTTTACATCAGCATTGAGCACTACTTCTACAGCTGGAGTATCGTCCGCTATAACTTCTTGCTCGCAATATAGAACATCTATCGTAGGTGGAATATTAAAGGCTCTTTTGGCTATATGACGAAGCAAGGTAGTTTTGCCATGACTACAAAAAAGAATATTAAAGATGACATACCATTTGCGCTGCCTCTCTTTTAAAAAATATCTAATTTATACTTATATAATATTATATAATTGCAAATGCAACAAAAATGCAAATTCATATATATATATTAATATTATGATAATCTATAAAATATTTTATCTCTAAGAATTACATACTATATTATATATCCAAATTATACATTGAATGTTTTAGATTCAATTGAATCTTTTTATATAACTGATAAAAATGCTCTTCAAGGAATTTGTTAGAAAATTGAATGTCAAGGTAATTGAATGGCTTTGGGCGCTCATATGCTGAAAGTGTCATTCTATCCTTGTTGCTCATTATATATCAAAGAAAGATAGAATGACAGCACATGAGTGTTCAAAGCAAACGCAACAAATGTCAGTATAATTATAAAATCAAAATGGATTTGTTAAACTGCAAACATTTGAAAGAGAAATCCTCAAGTTTCAAAAGGTATAATTACTTGTAACTCGTTTTACAGCAACAACTTAGATTTCTGAAGCCTGATGAAAGCAAAGCTGAGAACATACCCGTTCGGTCCCACGAGGCCGTACCGCCTGCCCTGCGCTATGAGCAAGCTGGCGTTGGTGAAGAGCTCCTTGCCCTTGGCCGCAATACTGAAGTTCTCCACCTTGATATCGACCGCGTTGTCCAGCTGCTGATTACCGCGCTGCTGCGTCTGGCTCTGTGAGATCGTGAAATTGGACTCCAGCTCGCTGTGACCCTGCCCGCCCGCCCTCGTCAGCATCTCCATTGTCCGCTCGTATTCCTGCTGCTTTTTCAACTTCTTCTTCTCCTTGTGCGTGAGCTTCTTGCTCGGCGTCTCTTCGTCGAGCTCCACGTCCGCGAGCTTCGTCGCGACATCGTCGGCTGCCCCATTCTCGATCGCGTCGTTGTTCTTGCTTCTGTTTCTGGCTTTGCTCGACATCGCTCACGCGCGATCGTCCGTCTCCACCGCGGCCCGTACGCTTGCCAGCTGGTCGCGCGCCTTAACCTAATCTAACCTCACTTTTTCCGCGTGCGAAGCACACCCTACGACAGCAAACAGGGCGAAAGAGTCTCTAGCAGACTCCCAAGGATAATTGCTCTATCCTGCACGTGACGTCAATCACATGTACACACACATACACAGCACATAAGGTCTGTTCTTTTTAGCTGAACTGACTGCACCAGTTCATAGGTTATCCTTTTCCCTCCGTATGGGAAGGAGAAAGATAACCTCTGAACTAGTGCAGCCAGTTTACCTAAAAAGAACAGACCTAGTATCTTTATTTTGGTCACGTGACGTCACGTGACGTTTGACGCTAAACATAAACGTCGAACGTCAGCGTGAAAAGGTACCTTTATGTCTATTTCTACCAATGCAGATTAACTTTAATCTCGGTTTAACTTACTTTCTATCTTTTTTTAGTTCTAAAAATTAGAAAAAGATGAAAAGTAAGTTAAACCGAGATTAAAGTTAATCTGCATTGGTAGAAATGGACATAATTCCGTTGTGATCAGCATAGCAATTGGCCACGTTCACTGTATGAGCCAATAGCTATTCTAGTTACAACGGAATTAATTGGCGATTAAATTAATTAATCGGAGCTTGATAAAGTCACCCATATTATACGTGACATAAAAATTAAAGTGGATAGAGCTAATTAGAGCTAAAAACTATAGATGTTAGTTCCTAGCGGGAAAAATCGAACGTAGCAAATAGCGACTCAGTGCTGCCAACTTGACTTCTTTGCCGGCAAGTCTATTTCCGAACACTCCGAACGCACCGAATGGCGTGACGAGGACGAGGCGCGAGAAGCACAGCTGAGCCACAGCTGATTCTGAAAATTGTTATTTTACATTTTCGATGACAATAATGTTAGATAACGGTGATACTCCGCAATTACGTGTCATCGACTTGTCACGTAGGTCCGAAGATTCTCGAAGATGATTTGATCGAAAATCGTTCCTTCTCGAAAAGTCCCGTCGGACTACAGCAGGTGGAAATCGCGCCTGTGTCGTTTTGTCGTTGTCCAAGATACTTGAGTCGAAATCGCGAGCACCAAGTGAGTTGCAAGTCAAACGATGTAAGGCATGTCTCTCCAAAGTAGATTCGCCGTTAATACTCTGTTGTATATTTTTGTCGGCAAGGATAACCTTTTCTTTGTCCAGGCAAGTTCATTTTATACTTTCTACCATTAATTTGTGCCTCCTTGGTTGTCGCGACAGCCAATTATTGTGCACTTGTTCCTATAGCCCTCGTACGTTTAACGTTGTTTGTAGTCAAATTTTAATGTTTCCGATAGTCAAAGCTGTCGAAAACAGATTTTACAAAGCATTCTGCTACGAATTCGTGCCGGTAGAACGTAAGCAGAAATATGATAGAATCTGTTAGCATATTCTGACAACAGATTGACAGTAGAAATGATATCTCATATTAAGTAAAGTAAATGATTGCAAAATTACAGATTCTGCTCGGTTTCTGCTGGTATCTGCTAGCAAAACATGAGTTCAGTGCAGATGCATTTGAACTATTATAATATTCTGTCCGAACCTGCTCGCAAACTGCTCGCAAACCCAGATAATATTATGGTGTTTTAAAATTGCTAATTTGCTAATTTTTACAAAATTGTCAAGAAAGTTTTCTTATCTTTAAGATGTTTTTTAGTATTATCTTAAAAACATCATAAAAGAGATGTTTTCTTTGAGTATGCATGTTGTCTGGATAATATATTACTATTTTACTTACTGAACGAACATTTAATTTAGTTAAGTTTAGTTAAGGATTATACTTAATGTAAATATAGAATGAGTATTAAACAAGTGCCATTAGAGAATTGAAATATATACTTCCATTTTTTAAATTCCTACTCTCTCTGTTCCTATATCAATCATTAAATGTTGTAAATATTATTTATCAATATGAAATGTGTCATAATTTGATCTGCCATCTATTTTGAATATTTAGTAATTTATTTAGTAATGCAAATAATAAATAATGAAATAAAATATCAATCCTAATTGTAAGACTAGGTTTAGAAATACCCTCCGCAGCTTCGCTCATGATTGCAGAGTGCTGAATATGGCGCAAGAAGACGCGAGTAAGTTAACAAGAGAAGATTTTGATGCTGGCCCGTGCAGCTTTGATGAGATCGAGCCGGGCTTGTTCCTGGGTAATCTCACGGCTGCCACAGACGTCGACTGGCTGAAGGAAGCTGGAATAACTCATATACTAACAATAGATTCTTGCCCGTTGCCAAGAAAGATCCAGGAACGTCTCCCGAATTTAATCATAAAGTATATTCAAGTGACGGATATGCCGCGAGAAGATCTGCTAACGCATTTTGAAGACTCTTACGAATTCATCGACCGTGCCATCGACTCCGACGGCAGGGTACTGGTGCATTGTTACTTCGGCGTATCGCGATCCGCTACCGTGGTGATCGCGTACACTATGAAGAAACACGAGTGGAGCTTCGCGGATGCGCTCCAAGTGGTGAAGTCGAAGCGTCGCTTTGTCGCGCCGAACCCCGGCTTCGTGGCGCAGTTGCGGCTCTACGAGGAGATGGACTACGGCGTCGACAGTACCAATGTGCAGTTCAAGATGTATCGATTGCAGATCGCCGCCGACAAGGTGCGTAAAGCTCGCATTCTTCCCCAGAGTTGCGTCGATCTGGTGAAGCCAGATCCCGCGCTGACTACCGTGCGTCCCGAGCCGTCGGTTTATCGCTGTAAGAAGTGCCGTCGCATCGTGGCGAGCGCTAGTAATATTTTACCTCATGCACCACGCGAGAAACAAATCTGGAGGCATATCAGTGCCAAAAGTGGCTCGAAAGACGGCGAGAACTGTGACAAATTGATCCAGAGGAGAGACGAGTCGGCGCGAGTCGAGCTCTGTGATAAGATCTATTTTGTAGAACCGTTGGCCTGGATGCCCGATATTACACATAATGTTGAGGGCAAATTGAATTGCCCTAAATGTAACACGAAACTCGGTTCGTACAGCTGGATCGCTGGCAGTCAGTGTCCCTGTGGAAGTAAGATCGCACCGGCTTTTTACCTGGTGCCGTCCAAGCTCGACTGGAGCAATGTTGTGCAGAATGTTCAAGTAACGGTATAGTAGGCACAGTAAATATATTGGAAATATCATAACAATCGACCTTGAATTTATGAAAATGGAAATCTTAAAGTTTATATTTGATGAAATTTTCCAAGGTTGTTGATATACTTATCAAGGCAATACAAGTCAGGAAAAACATTGTAAAGAAAGCGTCGAATACTTTTTAGACGCTATAACGTTTTGGATACCTTGTTGGTATCCTTTTGATGTTTTTTGAATGTTTGTCTTGTTAAACTATAATATCATTATGGTCCAAAATGATTGACGTATTTAACCCTCGGCAGGCAATTATACACTTTTTTAAACTGTCAATTTTAAGTTTAAGTTACTTCATGTAAAATATTGTCCAAATTTAAAAAATCTATAGGGAGAATTAATAAAGAAAAGAATTTTAATCATATCATTTTATGAATGTAAAATCTTGCATTATTTACATGGTTCCTTTAATTACACCACGAAATTTAATAGATACCTCTATGATACCTGCTGAGGGTTGAGAATAATTTTAAGAGTGAGACAAAATACGGATACGATCAATATGTACGCCGGTTGACTATATTCTAATCCTGTGCCAATATATATTTCGATATGTGTACATATATACATGTATTTGTTACATATATCTATATGTTGTGTACTTTTCTGATTATATATATATATATATATATATATATATATATATGTATGTATATGAAAAAACAATACCCCGAAAGACATTCTCCGATCTCAATGTTTTTATTGCACACGATGTTGTCTTTATCTATACCATCTACATATGTATGTATAAGGCCATAATTTCGTGTAGAATGCCGTTTTCTGTATATTCTGTACTTAAAATATTGCGATGTTCTAATACACTTCCTCATATAACTTAAGGGGATGCTGGATACCGACGGAACAGTTCATTTTGTTTAACAAGACGAATCTTTGAATTGGCTTTACAGATTAAAAAATCCTTTTACAGGTGTAAAGTACGCACGAAAACAAATCCTGCTCTGCTCAATGCATAAAATTATTAATTAGCTGTCAACTCATAGAAACATTCACTCATATAAAAGTTATATGAGATTAGGTACATAAATCGAGAGCACAGCAGGACTCGGACAAGAATAATAAACAGTATGGTAGCAATAAAAGGACGAACAAATCTCTAATAAGAAAGATCCATCCTGTTAAACATTTTATTCATTATAGGTTAAGATTAAGGTAAAGAAGAGCGAATATTTTAAATTTTTTTTCGTTTTTGATATGAAGTCGATATTTGTGTGATTCATTTTTGTGTGTACTTTAATCCTGGAAAAGGATTTTGTATTCTGTAAAGCCAATTTGATAATTTATAATATTATATCTCAGAATTTCACCTACATTATCGACCTCGATCAAGTTCGAGCGTCAGTCCAGGATCCCCTTAATATGCTATTCTATCGACGGGAAAAAGAAGCGCTATGACTTATTCACTTGTTACCCTGTGTGTTCAGAACTTACAGCTTAAACCTAATCTAATCATTATCGTTGGTTATAAGGCACACGATCAATGTTGGACGTTTGCAGCGATAATCCGTAAAACCCTTTTTGCACATAGTCCCATGGATACTAGGTGCTGCGCGAGATCATTTTGAATCGACTACGATCTCAATTTTATTCTTAACAGTCAAGCCTATCTTTGGTTTGGACGTTTCGAGCGAGCTTTAATTCTGATCAATTTTATAAAGATCCCGATAAATGATCCTCCGCGCGTTTGCGTCACGTTGCATCTCCAGAATGATATTGGAGCAACTTAAACGGTCGGTTCCGCGAAAAAAGAAAGTCATTAATAAAACCGTAATAAGTATTCCAGTCTACGACGCGCGAATTTATAAATGGACACTATTGCTGGTCAGTTGCCGAGAGAATCGCGGAGAATCTAGAAATAATACCTACGAAACAGTTTCTTGTCGCGCACGTGTCCTATAAGAGATTATTTTTTTATTTACTTTGGATGAAAATATCTTCTCTTCTTTTCCTGATTTAAGTAAATCCGATCTCAGAAGCTTAAGTTCCTTCGATCTAAATTACACTTTAGCGTTCTCGGGGATTCGATTTCCGAGGACAGTGTCACATACTCGCGTGCATCGCTGGATACGTCGAGCCGTAGGGATGTGCCCGCAGCCTCAGAGCGCTCAGGCCGTTCACGGCGGTGCCGTCGAGGGTGCCGTGGTGGATGTCGGTCTGATGATGATGGTAAGGCGGCAGGCCTACGTTTGCCAGGCCGCCGTTCGCGGCGAAGCCGTGGCAGCCGGCGGTCGCGGCGGTTTGCACCGCGTAATGCTGCGGCGTCGTTCGCCAATAGTCGCCGTAAGAATATTGCGCTGTCACCTGGGTGGTAGCGGCCGCGCCCTGCGACGATTCCGCGTTGCTCTCCGCCGGGTGCTGCGGAGGATGCGACACCCTGATAGGGCGCAGCGGTAGCGCGGCCTCCATCTCCCTGCCCGCGGAGACGCCCCGGCTCATCGCCGAGCTCCGCTCGTTCCGTCGGAACTTCGCCCGCCTGTTCTGGAACCACACCTGTGTAGGAGAAACGACATAGTACTTTTGCTGGCGGTGCCTTTTATCTCCGTCGAATCTTAAAGATGAAGTCCTTTGGAATGGACAGGAAGGAACGAACTCTCCGCGTGCGAATAAAATGATTATTTTTTGGTGCACAATCGGGAATAAACGATAAAAGGAGGAAATTAGGATATCTGTCATTTTTAACGAAGACGAATAATAATTTTATAATAAAAAAGGATTAAAGAATTTCTACAGTAATATTGTGATTTTATTTCTATGACTGATATTGGCGACAATAAAAAAATAATTTCGAGATATTGGCGCGACGATAAAAAAAATAATTTTTTAAGAATAAATTCTAGGATCGGGTGTGTAATTATTATTGAAAACGTATCGGATGCGCATTAAAGTAAATTCATAATAAATAAATTCAATTTATTGATCCAAAAAATTGGATCAGCCCGCCAAATGCTTCTCAAGTCAAAGTCGCGCTTCAATGTCTCTTTGGAACGGTAGTTTACTAATTTGTAGATCTTAATTTTAATCATTTAACATGTAGGTATATTTATTAATTTAGCTCCACTGATTAGCGTTTCATCGAGTTTCTTCCGATCTCTCAAAAGAGAGTACGCCCGTCTCTCAAATGAATTCTACGAATTGAAGTCTAGAGTCTAACTCAAACAAATCCGACTCAAAGGACCACGCCGCCTTTTAGGAATATCTTCAACGAAAATCTAATGGATCTGACAGGTCCGACTGTATCACAAACGCTGTTCACCCGACATCACTCGAGGAAGACCAAGCCACAAGACAAATAAATTCGATTTGAAGAACACGCTCGCCGTCGGAGAATCACCTCTTCCAACGAAGAACCAAGTCGGTGAAACACTTGATATCCTCTCTCGCGCTATTGATGTTCCTCCTCGTCTCGCGTTGCTCCAAAAATCTCGCATCTTCGAACGGGTAGACGCCGACGGCGGCGGCGGGGTCGGAGGGATGGAAGGACGCGGCGCGCCGACCGAAGACGGGACAGCGTGACGGCTCCTGGCAGGCGTACCGACGACGCAGACAGACGCGTGTACGCGGCATGGACCGCTGGCGACGGCGACGGCGACGGCGACGCAAACACGTGCTCGACGCACGACGCCGGAGCGCGCAGATGCTGGAGCGCGCGTCGCCGTCCGGCTAATCATAGCACTCTATCTCTCTCCTTCTTTCTCTCTCTTTCTGCTCTGACAACCTGTCTCCTCCGATTTTCTGCCTAGCTGTCCGCGACCTCCACCTTCCACCGCCCGCTCTCCCGCGTCTTCCTTCTCCTTCATCTTTCTTTCCCTCGTGTTACTGGCGACGCGTTACGTTCGGTACAAGAGCCTAACACATGTGCACGTCGTGATACTTTCTCGGACAGCTAGTCTTCTCGGTTACCGAGTAGAAGACAGCTTCAAAGAGCGGTCCGCTCGTTCTGTGGGCTGGTCGGCTGCTCGGTTGGTTGGCTAGCCGGTTGGTGAACATTTCGAGGCGGCGGTTTATCGTTCCACCACGTTCCATCATTCTCGAGCGGGGTGGAACAAGATCGAACATCATTGAGAATGATGCTCTCCCGATGTATCCCAGTTTGATCTTTTATCTACTTATTTAATGTTTTCTGGATTTCGGTTATATGTTCTTCGAGACAATCGGCGATATTAGCTCTGTTTACTTCTATTATATGTTTAGATTTAATGAATGATTCTATGATTTATTAATTTAAATTGCGCACCAAAAGAAATTGACAATACATTAGATATTTGTCGAAAGTATTGAGCATTCCAAGAAATAATTTTTTAATTGTTTTGCACCAAATCCATCGATAATACTTTTTTTATTTATGTAATAATCAAATATGTAACCTAGAGGCCTTAAGTATTCATTATATGGCTCACTCTGCATTATTAGAAATTAGAAATATTAAAATAAAGTAAAATAGAACACACACAGAAAATGATAAGTCAGAATTTTTGATTAGATTTAAAAAAAAATATGTATATATATATATACATTAAATCAAATGATAAGTATAAAGAGAAGGAGGAAAAAATCAATTATTTTCTTATAAATTTCTAGATAAACTTTTGTAATATTTTTCTAAGTAACTTTTATATTTGTCGGTTTATCATATTACGAGCATGCAACAGATTACATTACCTGCACTCTGGCTTCTGACAAGGATACCCTGGTCGCCAATTCCTCACGGACGAAGGCATCCGGATAGTGCGTCTTCTCAAAGACCCGCTCCAACGCGGCCAACTGTTGCGCCGAGAAGGTCGTCCTGCTTCTCCTGGGTCTTCTATTCCCAGCAGCAGAAGTCTCGCTGCAATCTACGAAACGTGGTAATTATTAGTGATATCTCGTTATCAATCTAATCTTCGAAATTGTAAATTCCTTTATTCATTAATTTTTTTGACAAAGTGGCATATTTTTCTACTCACTCTCAAATATATGTACTCCCTTTAATATGCTATTATTATATATGTATATAATAGTGTACACGCACATTGAATGATTGTATAATTTGTTCTTCAAAGTTTAACAGTTTCTAACATTTTACTATTACATTCGATGAAAACTATCGACGGAAACTCATTATTTTTGGCATAATAGAAATATCGTTCGCGGAGAACGAACGTCAATCTCGCTTATCGTTACATACTTTTCGCGCGCGTAAAAACGTTGCTCCGCGAGAAGAATGTGAAATTATTTTTCTCGATGGTCTCTATCGCACAGCGAAATGTGCGGGCTCGAAGATGCCGCTCGCGATACCGGCGGCCTGCTCCGAAAAAAAAAAAGGAAAAAGGGAAAAAAAGGGAACGCGCGCGCGGTTCGACTAACAGCCGCGGCCATTCTTTGAATGACTCCACTATACTTGAGCATTCATCAAAGCGGCATAATGCGAGCAGCATGACTGGAAATGCGCGATTTCGATGAAATCAAGTGCGTCGTAAACCGCGGATTAAATGCGAAGGGACGTGATTAAATCATTCGCAATGGATGCTGGCGTTCTCATGCCAGTCAGGCATTTTCCATATTCCATAAATTCCATTTAAATTAATCATAAGTACAATATACTAAATATACAATTTCACATAAAAATTATATAATTATAATGAAATAATTGCAAAGTAAAAATATCGAGTGTCCGCGCTATTTTTTTGAATAATTAGCAACAGAAAACAAGAGGGAACGATGACTTCGAATCTCCTAATTGCAAGTTGATACCAAAAAGCTTCCGTTGGAGAGTCCTCCAAACTTCGTTACGGGGACACAATTAACAATAATTAACTAGATAATTTAATAACGAGCCATTTTCTACAGTGATATAAAAACACAACTTTTACATTCCTTACCCAAAGAGTGCGTCGGCGTGGACAGCAAGCGTGAGACCGTGAAATCTTGCGGGGTGTGCGAATTCGCGAGCTGCGACACTATCACGCCGCTGTTCGCACCCTGCTCCACGTTCGTCGCGGCTAACATTTTCTTTTTCCTCCCGCGCTCTCCTCCGGCGCACTTTCCCTCACGTCGGCATGACAATCAATACGTTCCCATTGCCAAGTACTCCGCTTTTCTCTCTCGCGGGGTCTTCAATTTTTTAACGCATCCTTCACTTCCCGCGTATTTATATCATCAGGCCGCGTCGTCGACGCGGGCATCGTCTCAATTTCGCGAGATAGAGCCTCACCTGCGAGGTAGAATGACTTCGTGGAACACTGACTCATTCGTACAATTATATATTCGGGTTAACAACGATAAAGTTACATTTTTATCAATGTCATTTTATTGTTAGTACCGAATTGCACTGCAATACGATGTAATCCGTCCCGAGGCGAAGCCGCGACCAGACTCGCGGCTTAATTTCACGCGACATGATTATTTAGCCGGGATCTCAAAATATCAGCCAGAAACTTAATATTAGCGAGGCTCGCGGAATTGTAGTGGAAATTCAAAATACGAGAAGATAATCTGGACGAGCCAATTCGCGAATGCGCGTAAGATGTGTGCGAGATGAATCCGAGATGTGTGCCGAGAAATACGTATACGTTTGTATCGTTCTACTTTGGATCGTATACAAGTAAAACGTTAGGTTTACAGTGTAAATATTGTGAGAGGCGCGATATTGTGTGTCCACGTGCTAATATTCTAGCACGATGTTAAACCGATTTTTCAACAGATGCATAATAATAAACGAAAGGGTGGACCCTGTACTATCGCGAGGAACTTTTTTAAGCTCTATTCAAAAAGACAGTAATGTTTTTCTACATGATGACTCTGTCGTTTTTGCTTATTCATTATGTATAGCTGTATTTTTGGTAAAATAGAGAAAAAGAAAAAATAAATATAACTGTATTCATTTCTTATAATCAATTTTATTCTTATAATAAGTATATTTGTTAATTTTTTTGACATTATAATACAGATTAACATTATTAATATATTATAATAATAATAACATAATTATTTGTGACAAATTCTCGTGACATAATTATTCGAGTATGTCTAAAAAGTTATACAAGTTATACAATTTAATAATAATTCCTTTTCCTCTTTTCTCTTCTTTACTTTTGGAGAACCAATCTGCGTTTTTTTTTTCATCTGAGTTACTAGATATAAAATGTAACATCAAAATTACAGCGATTGGCGTTATGAGTTATGTGTTTTACCGTAACATTATTCGCGAATTGGCTTGATTGTAGCACGTCTTCTCGTCACACATTTAACGTTAAATCGGGTAATGCTATTTATCTCACGTTGACCCTGAACGCAATCTTCGTATCGGGCGATTAAAATTTGGAATTGGGCGTCTGCATTTAGCACTAACAAGTGTGGTGCTAAATAGAGATGTGACGTATTAGAATCTAGGTCTATTCATAAGTTGAACGAGACAAAAATTTAGTAATGAGATTCATAATGATTTAATACAAAGCAATTTAATTTACTCAATTTCTTGAAATAGTCTTTTAAATAATTGAAAAAATCAATCTACATCTACTTTTCTCAGTTATGATTGTTTTAAGTTAAAGAAAAAATTATATACATATGTATATACGTTGAACTCGAATATTAAATCCTTTAGCGAAATACTTCGGATAAAAGGTTTCATCGATTTAATGCATACGATCGTCAAAGGATGATTATTTATGGCGATGTGGGATATGCGAGTGGAACCGGCACGTTTATGCGTAATTTGTCTCGGGAAATGTTAATTAAAGCATTTTCGAGCTCGAGCGTGACGGTGCAATTAGGGCCACGTGCCAGCGGTTGCAAAGTGTTCGCCGACTGTTCGAAACTCGTTCATACTTCAACCGTATATAAATAATTCTCTCTTAGTATATCCGTCTTGCAAAATTTAACCGACTCATATGTATAGACATAAAAGCCGTTGACAAAGTACAATAATTTAATATCGTTTTCACAATGAGATATGTTCTTGGCAGTTTAAGTACTTTCCACAATGTAAAAATGTAACAGAAAATGAGTAAAAAAATGTTGAAAAATTATGAATGAGCAAACACAAAAACATTGTAAGAGGACGCAATTTAATTTATTATTGGAAGTAAGAAAAATAAGTATAGTGAAAAAAAAAACACTTTTTAGGCTGTTCTCTATAAAAAGATTTGACAAGAAAAGTGATTGACAAAAAAGAATGAAATCTCTATTGTTAATAAATTATATCTTTATATGTGCATATATCTTTCTTTTATTTGATATTTATTATAAATTGTCGTTCTATTAATTAACTGCAATCGATAATTTTAAAATTATTTCTAAAAACTCAAGAATACGACAATAATATAATTGAATTATCTTCATAAATCCTCGCGCATGCTTTATTGCATCTATCGCAATAATTTTATGAAGATATACATGTTAATACACGTCTGTCGGCCAATTTCTGATTCGTCATTCGCGTCTCGCTAAATATTCAAATGAAATTTGTTTGATTTTCTCGCTGTCGGAAAATATGCTAATTTTGATATTTATGAGCGTAATCAGGCGGTTAAAATCCGCGCACGCGTCCCGATTCAATTACGAATCATTACGGACCCGTCGTTGTTGGGCATACATCCGGAGTTCCGAATTTTCTCACCACTCGAATAATAATTAGAACGGTAATTTTTCTGGCTAGAAAAGTTCTTGATTATTCCAATTAGAGCATAAAACTTTCATGTTTGTTTTGAAATTTTTGATTGTCTTTCTATTTTCCTATCATTTATATTACTGATCCAATTAGATATATTGTATGCATATTGCTAACATACATAAATATTAAATATAATATATGTAAATGCATATAAATAATATTTATAAATTATGTTTATCAAAAATTATAAATGACATAAATGCAAGTATGTATATGTACAGAACGGAATTTTTTTCAAGCAATAATTGACTTCTAAAAAAATCTCGTGACATACTTGAATCTTATGCTAGGTCACCAATGGCCTAGCTGAGGCGATTCTTATCGAGTGTCGATTAAGCTTATTAACCTTTAAACTGCGGTACCCGCCAATTGGCATTTTATCGCGCGAAGACGAGCATGACTTGACCTCAGCTTTGATCACCGATTATTGATATATTATTCTAGATGTTTTTTGGTTTTTCATTGAATAATTCTTATGTTAGTAAGATACTGATAAAAGCGAATAAATAAAGTAATAAAAATCTCGAGGAGAATTATGATTTTTTCACAAATGATGATGCTGCACTCCATGATTTATTAATATTTCGGACTTAATTGCGATATATTTATGGAAATACGTAGAGAATTTCAAGTTTAATCATTAGAAATTAATCTCGTTTTCATGCAAAATCTCGATTCTGGAATTTTACGATACAAATTGGCGCTTTAGAATGAATGTAATTTTGCTCTCGCAACTTCTGCCGTGCCTTGCTCAAGTTCGTTAGTATCTTATGCCTCCTAACTTCGGTCATAAAGTTTCTTGACATACCTGATATCCCGCCGACTACCCCACTTTCGATCACGCTCACGCCTCGGCCAACTTCCGCTGGACCAACTTTTATCTGATGAAGCAAAACTTGGCCGTAAGTTCTCTATTCACTTCCGAACTTAACGGATCGATACACGTCCGTCATAGATCTCAATTTGCGTGCGAGCACGGCGTAACTGCGGAGACCAGGGACTTCCACTTGAGAGTTACAGCGGCGTTACAACGGGCCGACAACCGGGACCGCCTGATCGCGGGATCGCGCACGAAAACGAAGGCGTCATTTTGCTCTCGGGCAGCGAGATGCCAACTGACTTGGCCGAGTTAAGACGTACTTAAAGGTCCTCATCGGCTCTCCACCTCCGCGCTCTCTCTCTCTCTCTCTTCTTCTCTCTCGTTCTCTCGCCGTTCCCCGCGATCTTCTCTCGGCTCGTGTTGTGTCGCTCGTCGTCGACGAGCGGAGGGAAATAGAGCGTTTTAAGAGTAGGTGGAGATTTCCGTCGCAAGCTCCACCTTCATTAGAAGCTCATTGGTTTCTAAATGGCTACTGGGAGCTTCAGAGGCGGAAGGACGTATGTGCACGCGCTTTTATTAAGATGCGCCGCAACGCACTGAGTGCGGTGAGGCAATCGACTTATTTTTGTCGGTGTCACTTTAATGTAATGTGTTCTCGGCAGGTTGTTACGGTGACTGGATAGAGCGCAAAAGATCCTTCTATCGAAAAGAAATTGCGAAACATTCTTGTGTAATTAAGACTATTAGAGATAAATCGAATATATTTATATATATATATATATATATAAATATATTCGATTTATCTCTAATAGTCTTAATTACAAATAATATATACAATAGTCTTAATAACAAATAATAATTATTTATATAAGGGTTAATTCTTTTTTTTAATACAGTCTATATTCGATTAAGCTTTTTTAGCTAAATCATTTATAATCTAAAATAAATTGTCACGGGACACTTTAGAAAGTCAACTATAACTCAACGGAAATTTGACAAAACAAAATAATAAGAAAATAAATAAATCATTTATCGTATTGTTCTTGTTAACGTGTTAATGAAATATTAACGTGTTAGCAGTGATGTATGGGCGCCGGCGTTCTCATAGTTTCAAGGATACACTCCGGCAGCAATTTTTATAAACCAGAACACAAGTCTTCTTCATCATCTTTCTTCTCCTCGTCCTTCTCTTCTCACCGGCGGCTGGTATCTCGTTACACAGGGGTGTCGTGTATCCTTCACAATGTTCGATATACAGGGTCGAGCCATTCAGAACGATCCGGAAAGAATAAATGCTTGAGCAAAGGATCTTGTTATCCATTTTTCTTGTTAGCTGATAGCTTCTATCCCCAACTTAGCGTTTTGACAAAAGATGTTCCAATTAAAAAAATTAATGGTTTTTTTATAGCGTAGATATATTTTTAATAAGAATATTATTTATCATTACAAGAAGAAATTATTGCCAATAATATTACTACTTTGTATTTGTATTTTTTAATAATTTTTTTATAACAGGACAGAGTAATTAAAAATTTCTAAACATTAAGAATCTCTTTGATAATTTTTAAATTTTTAATTCTTAATTTTATTTCGAGTCTCTCATTGTTTACAATTCTGTCATAACATTTGCAAACGTGTTTTTATATGCTTTCAAACATTTGTAGTTTACTAAAATGTTGAGACATTAATGTCAGCTGTTTGAAGGGGACGTAGTCAATTCTTTCAAAAATTAAAATTTTTTTTTCATAGTAAAACCACATAGAAAAACTCAGTTTTTTTATTACTTTGTTTGTTTAGCTGATCATTGAAGTGATATCTCATAATTCTTTTATGAAAGGGACTGGTAGGCACGATTAATATTGAGACGACTTATATAAATATTAACGTCGCGAAAAAATATATGCCCTTTGGAAAAAAAACGTGAAACTCACCCTTGGATTGTAAACTGGATAAAGGTCGGTTTTCTGATCCCTTATAATCCGTTGTTACACCTCTGATATTATTTGCTCCATCAGCTTTCTTTCTCTCTCTCTCTCTCTCTGATTTAGTTCCCAATACAAAATCAATATCGAATATCAAATAATACAAACCCTGAGAAACTTCATTCCCTCTTTCAAATGATTAATATGACAACTCTGGAACGATTTTTCGAAAGTATAATGCCACCGCGAGTTAAGGTGAGATTGCGCCAGCGAGAGAGAAACTTTACGGCATAGTAAAAATATTTTTAGGATCTTCTAGAATAGTGTTTTGAAATCTTTTTTCCCAGGAGCAAAACACTTTTAAATAGAAACAATATTAGCGGAATAAATAGATATATATACATGTATATATATATATTTTTTTATTTAACTTTTAATTAATTTGTATCTCAAAACTCTTATATTTTTTGTTTCTCAGTAATTGATGGATTTATTGCATTTGTCAAGTTTAGCTAGCGAGGGTCGGAAAAATAAATTCGAAAAATAATCCGACGCAGTTTTCAATTACGTGGGATTGACGGATGTAAAATTAGAATGCGCAAATGCGATCTCGTCGGCGTCAGCAAATTGCGCAGCAAAACTACTATGTTTTACCGTTACTGTCGTTCGTGACGTTTCTATCGCGGCGTCGGGATGCAGAAGAAATAGGAAGAAGAAAAGAGATGGTAATTTTACGGCGCGAAACGGTCGAAAGTGCGTTAAAAGCCGGACGACTGAGTGCCGACAGCTGACCGCACTATACGGGACGTCGCAAAGTTACGCACTCTTCGTCTCGACATTAATGTACGAAAGAAGAAAAGTGACGAGTTTAAATGCCAAACGTAAACGCGTAATGCTATGGAACAGTATTGAAATTATTTAACATTAAGGATTAAATTAAAATCTTTCTCCGAGAAATTTTTATTAGATTTCAAGGAAATAAGCAAGTAACAAGATTTCGAATAAATTTTAGCGAAGCTTATTTAAAAAATTTAACATATATATTATTATTTGATATAATGTAATATAATTGACTAATTATATAAAGTTCAAATATTAATGCGAGAAATTAAATTAAATTATGATCGGCTATTAAAAAAATAACTGTCATGCACTCAAGTTTGAATCTGTCGTCGGAATACGTGCGATTTTAGAACTATTCTACATATTCCAAGAAATAGCAATAATGTTGGTAGCACGTGAGAAAATATTCACGTAACAATTATACCGTCTTGCAATTTATATGAGGCTTTTACGAGACCAAAGTCACTCTTGCTGCCCAATAAAACCCGTTGGCCACTTTTGGGAACCCCTTAAAGCCGAATTATTTCGGCGATAAACCGCGACGTCGTACAAGTCAATTCCACGACAATTAATGAACACTTAACGCCACCATCGCTCAGAACAATTGCCATTCACATTTCCGCTTCGAAATTCGTCGGACTCATAATTCTGCGGTAAGGTAGCAATCTGAGTTGTGATCGTCTGTTTTTCGCAAATAATCTTGTAGGTCGAAAACAACATTTTACATGGGTGATTTTCTAGAGCTGCAGGTGTTTTAATGAATACAAAATTTGCATTTGTAAATATTTCAAGAACAGCAATCGCAACATAAATTACTGAAATTTGATGGAGGATCCAAATCTGTAATATCTAATAAAGCTTTCATCTGAGAAAAATTTATTAAACTCGTAACGTTCTTTTTTTATTTCTTGGTACATTATCCCTTTTCTACCTTTGAACGTTTTGCACGTTTTCTACATGTCTACATGTTAAAATAATCTTTCTGTTCTCTTATCCGGATCACGGAGATTTTGATATCCTCATGCGGTTCATTGTATCTCGCTTTCGATGAGCTCTCCAGGATTTACAGTGCGAAATCTCTCCCGGTTCTCCGTGTGGGATCTCCCCGCTTCGGCATTCGGGGTATCGTCTTGTTTTCTCGGGATGAAAAAACAAGAGGTACAAACTCGCGAGCTCTCGCTGTTCCAGCGGCGGCGAGACGGACGCGCGCGTCGCGACGCCGTGACACGTACACGTCGCGCGTCGTCCGCGGAGAATTATTAGGCGGGCCTGGAGCGTTTTCTCGCGGAGCGTGTCTCGTTCCCGCGCGATGACGTTCGCCGTCGTTGTCGCCGTCCGGCACTTTTGTTCTCCTCGAGCTCGAGCGTCTTGTTGCCTTCTTTCTCTCTTTCTCTTTCTGTCACGTTCCTCAGCGAACTACGCGATCGCCAAGGAGCTCGCAATCCCCTGGAAATCTCAGCATTCGTGGCACACGCTGAGTCAGGATACACGGGGGACGTGCATAAATCTGTCACAACGCTTGTGAAAAGGGGATGGAAGGGGATTAGGAGGAGAATTGATAGAGACCCACTTTGCAAAGCCGAATTTATCGCCTCTGATGAATCGCAATTAAAATTTACTTGAGGAAGGTTTGGCTGAAAGTCTAGTTCCTGAGTTTCGTATCGAAACTTGCAAAATTGCTACAAATGATATCAACCCAGCAAATACAATGTTACATGTAACATACATGTTAGTTGTAATTTTCTACTCAACAATATAACAGAGTTGAGTAGGAAATTACAACTAACATGTACGTTACATATAACATTGTATTTAGAAATATACATCAATATTAAATTTCTGTAAAACTTCCACTTTTTTCAAACTCTGTGTAATTTTCCATCTCGAGCAGTTATTAGTTTTACTTTTCCATACGACGACAGAAAATCGAATCAGTGATGACGTGAGTCTGTCAACCGAGAAAGAAGCTGATTTATTTATGTGAACAGAATTGTTCTTCTTCGCCGCTTGTTTTTCCCACAGAATTTAATTAGCGACGCGTGTCCGGCCTATTTTCGTTTCTTCGATTACCGCGATTTTGAGAGAGTTTCGAATTAAGCAAACCAAGACAGCGAGGTTCGTGAAAGTTCTCGGGGGTCGTATTGCCGCGGGGGTTTGTCGAGTGTCCAACGTTCTGTAACGCGAGGAGGGGTCGCGTGAAACCGCATCTGCGGTTTTCTTCACCGCCATGAAGCGATGATCGTGGGTCGTTTACACATGTGCGAGGAACGCCGCGGAAACACCGTTTAGGCTATTTTCCATAACATTTCCATATCCTCCGGATGGCCACTTCGACTTCGCCGTCGACTTTCGGCCACCACCTTGCGCCGTACGTCAGTAACGCGTAAAGTCTGTCGCGTTTTATTACGGTTACGGAAGCGACTGTTACGATATGCACCGGGTGCATATTACGCCAGGTCAACTCTTTACTCGCTGAGCGAGTATAAAGTCTAACACCGATTTCTATTCGATTTTTGAAATTGCGCATAAATTCTTTAATAAATCCTTACATAACGGACGTGTATGTCAGACAAATCTTAATGAATTTCTTGATAAAAAGTTCTGAATATTTTGTAAATTAATTTTAACGTGCTCCCTCTGTTGCGATCACGCATGACGGTAACGCTGAAAAACGTTACAAATCGATAGAGGCTCCAGACTAACTTATTGTCGCGAGTCTCTTTTCGAATTTGCCTTTCCTCGCGAGCTCGCGAGGGGAATGCTGACGCGTAAATGCACCGTGACGCCTTAAATTTCGCCTAAGAACGATGAATTCACGGCGTGGAAAGCCGAGGTGACCATTGCGCGGCCACCGTGAAGCCATCGCGTTAAGGACGATCAAAGGGACAAGGGGGCCTGAGAGCGTCGACGATGATTTTGGCAGGTCACTAACGGTCGGTTCGTTGTTACAGTTGCAATGGCACTCTCATTGCAAAGAATAGGTGACGGAAAAACATTAGTTTGTTTTATAAAATTTAATTCACACCGAAAATTTTTTTAATGTCTGTGATTTTTTTATAATAAATGGCTATTAAAAAAGTTATCAGAGTTATACATAAGTTTGAGTTAAAATATGAGAACAATTTACTTTTAGGGAAGTGAATAAAATATCGTTATAACTTATAAAGAAGGAGGAAAAGATAAAGCAAATGAAATTATAGAAAGGGGTCTCTCAATTTATATATTCAACGATAAAAGCGTTTCTGTATTGTTTATAATTTAGAAACGAAAAAACACTTTCAGATTTTTTTCTTAAATCTGTAGATAACAAACAAGATTGCTTTCGTATTGTAGTTGGGTAAATAAAGGATAAATAAAGGATCGCTCCGAATCTGACAACAGAGAAGGGAAAGGATTCTACATTCTACAAGGACCATTCTAAACGATCACGAGAAGGAGCACCGGTTTTTGAAGCAAACGAGAAGTCGATTGCAAATGCGGACATTCACCACCGTAACGCCATCAAATTAAAGTACCAAAAGGATCCAGTGTGAATCTCATCGTGATCGCAAGTTCAAAGAAATCGGAAATAATACTAGGACAGACCATAAATTAAAAAGACTGGACGGCTGTTTTTTCCCATCACTATTCAAGGAAGAGACTAAGCAGTAAAAATTTAAACTGATCATAAATCTGTACGTATATTTAATAAAAATAAAATTTTATTAATTTTATTAAAAGTATGAATTAATGTGATAGGAATAATATATTCTAACTCAAATTTGATGATAAATAATCTTGAAAATTAATAAGAAATCATCGAGTTTCCAATCAATATATATTAAAACGTTAAAAAAAATTTTTTTTAAATTAGCTTCTTTAAATGAACGGAAGCTTATAAGAGTTACAATAAAATTGAGGACGAGACCAACATAGCAAATGTTCCGGTTACTATTTTTTTCGAAAAGAAAAAGCAAGGAAAGCTGAAAAATCTCTTCGGCGAAGGGTGAAGAGTAGCGCTCTATCTTTCGGTTCACCCCTCGTTCGGCCAATTATGAGTCTCATACGTCATTCCCACCAATTAGTAGTGGAGAAAGCGACGTCTCATCCGGAGAGGTGCACAACCACAATTTTCAACTTTTTTCTCTTCAACATTTCGTTTCTTTTTCATACATACGAGATAAACATGAATAATTTTACGTGTCATCTTGTGCCCAGTAAAAATTCTATTATTGCATATATTTTTACTAGGAAATTTATCCATAAAAATTTGACTTTATAAATATTGCCCAAAAATCACAAATATCGTCAATATTAAGAATTAATATTTACTTTTAAAGAAAATCCTGAAAATTATTAAAGAATAATATAATTGTATTATACACAATTCATTTTACTATTTTATGTACATATGTTAGAATAAAATAAAATAAATTTTCTATTTAAAGAAAAATATCGAACTTTTAAATATTGATTGACATTATTATTAATTCATGAAAATTTGTAGCTTTAAAAGATAATAGAAAAGTATTTTTAACTTATGATAAAGTATATCGAAGAAAAACTTGAAATGGTCATCATAATAAATCATGATACTGCCTTGATGGCTTGCCATAAAGGAAAAAGATGATTTATTCATATCCTACTCCATCGCATGATAATACATAATCGATAATGCATGCATCGCGCGATTGATAAGAAATCATCCAGTGTTTTTAAAGCGTCAAACAGATAGTATCGACAGCAAAGTATTGTACCGAAGCATTGATCGGTATCGCGAAGGGGTCGTAGAAAAGTTACAACACGTGGCGCAATTTCGTGGCCGGCGTACACGGGCAAGTACTACACGCGGGGGTACGTAGCACTCCCTTCCGATTTAACAGAGCGTGAACTCCGTTATACCCGTCGACTGCCACCGCCGCCGCCGCCGCCGGTCGACCCCCCTTGGCCGTAGAGGGCGGCGACGGTGGCCCACACGGTCAGCGGTTAAAAGTAAATTACGCATTCATAGTATTCCGCGTGGTGTTACGCAGTCCACGTAATACATGTCAAGGGTTGTGACCACCTCGGCACAAAGGGAGGGGGCGTGCATACACGTGCATAATGCGAGCGGCATAAACGCGCCGGCACATTCGGCGGCGGACCCCTTCGAATCGCTCGGGGAGAGAAGGGCACTCGGTAATGTCGAGGAGCTAATTACGGGCCACCTTATCGTCCACACTTATCCCGCCGACGTCATTTTTAACGTGTACCGGCGGAATATTAACGGCATGAGACAACATACGGTACTTTTCGGCGAATGCGCGGTAAAAGAGGTGATCAGTACGCAATATAATAATGTATCCAGGAATATCGACCCTTTCCGTTAATTTCTCCCATTAATGGAGAGCAAACCATTAATTTTCTCAATATATTTGAAAATATAGAATTAACATATTTAAGTATCCGTTTGTAGAAAATTATATACAGCTTTTTAGGGAGAAAAATTCTCCAACATTTGCGGAAAAAATTATGTTATTTCTAGGAATATTTATGATAGAAAGTATCTTTTAAAAATTTTAATACAGAAAATTGATAAGTCATCATAATCTTTCTCGATATTCTCCCTACAAAACTTCGATTCTGATCAAAAGATTTACAGATGAAATATAGCTCGTATATATTATATATACGAGTGTAAAAGTCTTGCTTACTCAGAATTAAAAAAGTTGACAGAATTGTCTCGAAAGCGTTTTTTATAGAATGAAACATCAATATAGTTCAACAATACTAGAACTGACAGTTGCTTGGTAGCTTTTATTAAGTTTTGCCATATGGCTATTCAAAGAAATGTTGCTCGTTCACTGCCCTTAATATGTCGATCAATCGTCGTCGTGACTCACTTTGCGGGGAACTGTGGGATACACCCTGATTCGCGATCGGCGCTCCACAATGGAGTCGCGCATTCTCGATCATTCAACGTAACAAATAACTGTTCGGTGACTAATGAACTTTTTTTTTGAGCTATTAAAAAAAATTTCTCGATCCTGTATTGGCAATATGGATCGACTTTCACATGAAAATCCTTTTTCCTGTGACAAGAAAGCTCTGCGTTACGCAGCAATAATTTTATCGTATATCAAAATATGCGATGTATGTATGTCATACAGTATTTAAAAAAAAATTATTTCTGTATTAAGATGTTTGAGAGTTTCAATAATTTTTCTATAAAAATATAGAAAATGATTTGCAAAAGATTATTATAAATATACAATATCAGAAATATGAAATGTCGATAAAAATTTTTTTATTATTTCATTAAAGTTGGCTTTTTATCATGATTAACTTTTCTAAATAGTATCAAATATGGTTAAAAAAATTAATTTATGAGGAATAAAAGTGCAAATCGATTATAACAAGGTTGCTTTTACATAATACAAAAACTTTGATAATCTTTGTAAAAGCGTCTACTGGCGCGTTAACTTTTAATGAGACTGTAATCTCTGAGCGTTCTACAGGATCGCGCATAGAAACTTGAAGTACGCCTTGTTTTTTTTATTAAACAGCGCTTTTGTTTCAGCTGTCATACAACTGTGTACGTATATACGACTTCTTTCAACTATCGTTCCAATTACGAGTCGGTCCTGTTTTCCCCCAGGGTAACGGTACCAAGCCCAGATGCTTTCACTTACTCGAGCGAAAGAGGCGCGGAAGGCAAAAAGGAGGGCAGGGAAGGAAGGTAGGCAGGAAGAAAGGATAAACGTAGGCAGGATTGTGCGGCGGATTCGCACGGCGGTATAATAATGCGGCCAGGATAATGCGATACACTGGCGATGAATACTCGCCGATGTATCGTATTATGATACACGATGAATACGGGATGACAATGCGGGACTTGATTCGAGAATGCATGTTCGTTATCGGGCCCAATACGGTGGACCTCCCGTGGCGATACTGGACCGTTCTGGGACCTGCTTCCTTTCACACACTTCCTCTCATCATCCTGTCGTTCTTCCGCTGTTGAGGATCACCCTTAACTGCCGTCACGAGGGAACGATGCGAGAGAACGATGAGGGGGCGGTTTTATTTATCAGCGTCTCCTTCAATCTTCTCCCCGATCTTGAAACGAGAGTTCGATCACTTTAAATAGAATTATTACATGTATCATCGATCTTCTTTCGGCCTGTTTCTTCTTATGTATATTTGCAAATGTTGTTACTTCGTTAGAATTTCTTTAGTTCATTTATTTAGTTTATAATTTGGATACTGAGAAATGCTGAGAAATGTTCAACATTTTAATTTGAAAGAAGTCGCATTTTGAAATTCGCAAAATTTGTCAAATTTTCAATTCTTTACATTTGAATAAATGAACAGTTTTCATTCATTGCTTGTTAGCATCTTTGGCTCTTTTGTTAAGAAGAAATAATATATAAAAATTTCCAAGTTTTTGCTTTTGTCATAGACAATCTTCAGTTCAGACAAGTTATAGCCGAATAAACATGATATAGTTCAGGAATGAAATTTATGTGTGATCAGATTTCGTGAATGATATCTGTGATGGTACATACTTTAAAGCGAGATATTCCTGAAAAATAAATCTTTTCTGGAGGTGAGAGTATCCTCGTATCCCACGATTCTCACGATTTCCCAGATGGCAAATAGCATAAATATCAGGATTTCAGGAAATAAACGTCACATGAAATTAAATCCTAAATAGCGAGATGCAATAGAACTGCATCAGACTACAGATAAGACCGAAGCCAAAGTTTCCTCCCGGAATAGAATTCGCAAAACTTGCAAATAATTCAAGAGACAGAAATAAAATTTAAAATTTATATTTAAAATTCAAAATAATATATCGCTATTAAAGGAAAAAACAAAATTTATTTATCAGCAATCTGAAAAATTATTTAATATTATATAAGTATTCGCTTTAAGATTACTTAAAAAATTGCGCGCTATTATTAAACACAATATAATAACTTTTTTAATGACATTTCAATAACAAATTGATTATGCAGAAACTATTTTCGCAAAATTATACTAAGATCCTTTATTTCTTGATGAATTATATTAATTTTCGTTGGGGTGACACACGAACAAAGAAAGTAAAATTTTATTGGCGAGATTTTAACATCTGACAAAAATATTCTGTAAGTCTATGTGAATATTTAAGGATTAAACGGTGAATCCCGGCTGCTTTTATTAATAGCATAATCAAACGTTTTCTCCCTCTCTAGTCGTGCGG
The DNA here is from genome assembly GCA_928718305.1 of Tetramorium bicarinatum. Lineage (NCBI taxonomy): Eukaryota > Metazoa > Arthropoda > Insecta > Hymenoptera > Formicidae > Tetramorium > Tetramorium bicarinatum. The sequence continues at coordinate 23,359,354 of OV788323.1, read as the reverse complement.
TCCCGTCAACTCGCACGCTCCGTCGCTCTCGTCCGACTCGTACTTTATTTTCGTAACGGAAGCTGGATTCTCATACGCGTAGCGTACCGTACTCCCATGAGAGGCAGCCCCGCTATCCGTCTCCTTCAATATTCATGCCGCCATGGAAGACAACCGCGTTACGGAAAAAGGCAGAGAGAGAAAGAGAGATCGCAAAAACAGACGGAGTAGACATGCACGAATCTTAAATGCGCGACATTATTCTTAATCATAAGAATAAAATGAATTCTCTTGCCTTGAAAGAAAATCAATGTCACTGTATACATATTTAAAACAAAGTTTAATAAAATTATATATTCTTTTCTTTTTGTTATTTTTTTTATTAATAAAATGTTTAGCGCTAAATGGATTAATAGTACACTGAAAAAAATTCTATTTATCAATCGATCAAATATTCTGGTTATTATAAGTTTCAAAGTATTGAGTTCTATTATAATAATCAGAATTTCTGTTATAATACCTAGAATATTTGATCAATCCTGCAAGATTTTCTGATTTGTTTTTAACCAGAATTTGTTTTCAATGTATAAACAAGATTAATATATTTTTTTTACAGAAAATAGATTGGATGCCATTATTTATGGTAGCAATAGTAAGACTAAGAGACTAACTTGATATTATTTTTAAATTACTTTGAAGTAGATTTAAATTTGCATTAAGAGATTATCTCTGAAGCTTAAAATTTCTCGAAGAAGTAAAATATTTTTAATTAATTTCATATTCAATATGAAACAAACCAAATTATATAGTTTTACGATATACAGATTATTAAATACGTTTTAATATTAATCATTGACATTAAAATGTACAAATCAAGTTTGTAAGTATTCATTATAGATTGTCACACGGATGGAACTTATTTTTATTCTCCAAGTGGTCAAACCGATTTCTCACACATGTTTTTACGTTACGCATTCTGTTACAAAGCTAATGTTATCAAGATTTGCTACCTGCACGTTTAAGAGAGAGAGAGGTGACGAACGGCAAACACTAGTGTTCATTCGTGCCTAGTCACGCGTGGTGCGAAAATATATTTGTACATTAGAGAATGATCGCACCTCTACGGGTCGTTTTAGAAAATTAGTCCTTCGAATCGACTTTGGGGGAAGGGAGATGACCCCTTTGTGCCCTGGAACTCGGTCCACGGGCCCTTCGGACTTCCGAGGAACGTGAAAAGCTCGTGCGGAGGGGTCGATGGTATCTCTAAGGCCAGGATAGTATTTGAAAACAAGCCCCATGCGAATAGTGCTCTTACCTCATCAGGTTCTTTCGCGCTTTCTCCTTCTCTCTTTTGCGGCAGCGCACAAAACCGTTTCGGGCCCCGTTTAGACGGCGGCGGAACCCTTTTCCGAAATTAGGCTTTGCCAACAGAGGGGCCGTGGAGAGGAGACACGTCTTCTCTTCCCTGGTCCCCCACTCGAGTGTCTAGACGACGAAGAATGGAGATGAGAAGCGAGTTTCTCGACGTTGCGAGATGCTTGCAACTAATGACTGTGTAACATTACATTTGCTGTTGGAAAAATTTATAAGAGCGTGAAACAAAATACGGTATTTTTGTACAAATTGCGTTATTTATATAAAATATGATACATAAATAATGTAAAAAAATAATATTTATCTCGCGACAATAGTACATGACTGTCCTGTCTAATATTCACTATTATGTATTACTATCACCATTTTTTTACGCATTATTTTATTAATTTAATACAAGTGGAAGAGGAATATTTGCACAAACCATAGAAAATTGCGAAAAGAATTAAAAATGTGCCCCAGAGAGAGCTGTCGGTATCGAATACTTTAACAGTATAATAAGATACAACCTTATTAAAAAAGATGACGAAACTCTATAGACGATCATTATTCACCCATTTTATTATGGTCGAAAAGAATACGCATGATTGATGTACAAATCTCAACGTGCAATAAAACCTGCTGACGAATAAATCCGTGTTTCTTATTAAGGGATCAATTTGGCTCCGGCAGAAGGGTTACTGATGAGACTTTTTTCAGGCGGTTCTTAGCCCAAATTAAAGCTCGCAATCACAACCGTCGGATCATCCTTCGCATCGGTAGCGTACAATGAAAATCTCTTGAAGGGATAAAGAAGAGAGAAGGCTACGGTGCTTACAATCACTTTGGCGGATAAAAAAAAGATTACTAGATACGTTGCGATACATCGTTAATTATGTTGAATATTTTCGAAACGTAAGCCGTTCCGCATGTCGCACGACACGTTTTGACAATGTATGGATATACACGCGATCATGTTAAGCATGATGGAGATTTGATAAGGAAGTTCCGGCACCGCTTGTCTATCCTAATCTACCGATCGCAACATTCGTGATTCGCCCTGAGTTCCCTAATTTGTCAGTTATACTTCGCTATTGTTAAATTAATGAGATTAACGAGAGAAATCTTTTTTTTTTAAAAACACGTGCAAGATTACTGCGATAAGTAAATCAATAAATGGGAGGAAATCAATTGCTGGATGGGTATGAGAAATATGATAAGAATAAAAAATTAAATATATAAGCTTATAATATAAAATAAATAAGCTTATAATTTTGCTACATGCATTTTTCAATGAATTATAAAATCTAAATAAATAAATAAATACGTGATTCTGCAATATAGTTTATATAGTTTCATTTTCAGAAGGTATCAAATCTACTCTTTTACAATATAATTTTTATATTAGAATAATTATTTGTAACTAACAATAAGCAAATAAATAATAATTAACTTTATCAATTAATTTGCAATCTACTTTATTTCCAGTAGAAAACTTTAATTATATTTTATCTAATCTAATTTAACTTGACCCTTGACCAAGAAGGCCAAGAGAAAATAATACTTCCCAGCTTTTCTTAAGCTTCAATATTCTTTTTAGCAATTAAAATCAAAATTAGATCTTTATTCAAGTAAACCACCGTGACATTTAATTCGTGGTTGTCTCATTGAATTTCAGACGATAGTTCGTTTAGATTGCGACTGGCCGGTATTGGCCCGCACCCTTGGTCAATTAATGCGGTTAATACGGTGGCAGCGGGATATGAATCAGGACTAACACCTGTCAAGGATTTACGGAAACACGCTCTCTCTCTCTTTCTCTCTCTCTCTCTCTCTCTCTCTCTCTCTCTGTTGTTATATTATTTCCGAAATAAAAGGAATGGGAGTCGCGTATATACATACATGAATATGCAATTTCGGTCGACGGGTGGTCGTGTGTACCAGTTACCCCATGAATTCCAGCCTTCTCTCCTGCTCCACCCATGTATCCGGTAAAAAAAGTTCGTCTTATAGTAATACGCGTTACAATGCAATTTCCGGAATACAGAATATCCTATTGAATATCCCTGTCGGAGGAAATTGTATTGTACAAACTGTATTGTTCATGCTAATGTTAACATCGAAATTAAAATAATTTATTAAATTACTAAATTAAATTATACTTATTAATTTAATAAGATTATCGAATTTATGATTATTATTTTAACTATGTTGAATATATTGTTTGTGTATTTTATGTGTATTTATTAATGTATCATTTAAATACACACGTACATAAATACGAAACATGTTATTTAATACATTATTATTTCTTGTATGTGAATCATATGCAATGATTAATAGCAATAGCGCTATTATACGACGTATGCGAGAGGAGAAATATTGACACTACTATTATATTAACCACTAAATTATTTAACGTTTTCCATTCCGAAGTACATCTTTCAAATGTCTTCAAATACATCGTTCATTAAAATAGGGGTTTGATAGAAACGCGACACATATACCATTGGGATTGTTACTGCTCTTACGTCATTTTTTTTTTATTCAAGTCTTTCTCTCGCGTTGATGTGAGAGAAGCCCAAGGGAGAAAAATCACACGGTCTATGCGTTTTGGAGAAAAAAGAAAGAACAAATTTAACGACTTAGAAGTAAAGCAACCATAAGCGATTAAAGCCGCAACCGGATAGAGTATCTCGCGCGTTATGCTGGGGTGCGAATAAATGCTGTCGTGCCCCACGATTATCGATGCCTTGTTGTTGAAGTGACATGTTCATCATTTGCTGTCAAAGATCCTTTACATTTTCCCACTACCTGACAACGTTATTTCTGTTCATTTTTTATGGAGGCTTTCTTTTGTTAAGATTTGTCGGTGTTACGCAATTGATTCATAAAAATTTCAATTGCTGAATAGAAATTTCTTCATTCAGATCGTTTGTTGGATCTGAATTTTTTCATATTGAAATAAGATGCATTTCTACTAAAAAATATGAAATCAAGAATTAAATTATTGAACGAGATACAAAAATATAGACTTTAATCTGATTTCCCGTTAATTATATATCCATGTAAGCACATTTTCTCCGCAGCTGTGAGCCTACTCGAGCGATCGGTTAAATTGATTTTCATACAATTAAAATTTTAAAATCCCGCAGCAAAATACACCGTCACCTGCCCCGTCGTGGAAGAACTCCATCGCGCACCTGCTCCGATCGCAAAATATTGTTCAGAAGGGTTCTTATTTACTCTAAGTGAATCGATGTCAATTGTTTGTGATGAACGCGTAAGTGCAGCTGCCCTCGCCCTATTGTTTCAGACAATGTCGGTTGCATTATTTACGCATGATCGTAGCATGCGCATTTAATGAATAATAATTTGTGGCGGTATGCAGATATTGTATAAGAAAGATATCTTTTTAATCAAAATTATTGCTATAAATATATATTTGTGTGATATGTATGCATTAATATTACAAATATATCTCTAAAAGAAATTTATAATGAACATTGACAGCATGTTGTTGTATTTTGAATGTTACCTGTGATATTAACGTGGGAAATCGAACGAAGGGCGAACTCAAAATCGGCGAATTCAACCCGTCGACGAGGGTAGCGAAGAAGAAGATCAAGAGGAACCCATCGTGCAGATGCCACACGAACACATATACAGATTCTTTTCTGTTCTCCAAATAATTTTTTCTTTCGAATTACTTCCAGTCGCGAGATTTTCGAACAATCGCGCGGAGCTATAATTTGCGGGTCCGCAAGAAGCGAGGAAAACGAGGGTTCTTCGATGTTATATTTCGTCGAAAAAAAACTATTTTCGCGTAAATAAGATCATCTGTATTGCAAAAAAAAAACACGAAGAAATTCTGTTTGACACTAAACATTAAACAAGATCGATCAATTAATTGATTTAATTAGAGATAGGGAAATATCTTGATCGATTGTTCGATTGTAAAAGAAAGTGACAAAATAAATCAATTTTTCAACATTAATCTAAGTCTCAAGAATCTTTGAATTATTACATAATTTATTAATTAGATTATTATTATTAAAAATTTTTACATAATTGTTTGATGGACAAATTTGAATCTATATTGTATATTTAGAAACGACCGACGAGATAATAACATTATGCTTAGCTTGTTTGTTGTTTTAAAACAAAATATACTATCGCAGAATAAAAACTTCGGTAAAGTTTAACTTACTAAGGAGTAGTCTGTTATTCTTCCATAATTTTATTAATTTTGTTTTTAATTTTATAATAATATATAAGATAAGCTGTAATAGTGTCAATTTTCTGTTAGAAGAAAAGTTATTAAAGTTATATGAAAAGATATAAAGATGAAATGAAGAGATTATCTTCTCCTTTTAATAAATATAAAAATTAGCTTCAAAAAGATAATTATTAAATAAACATACGGATTTGAAATAAATTAGAGGATATTCTCACCGCTACAAATAACTAAGATATTTATACACTTTTCTAGAAGAAACTTTTGTCGTCTCGTCGCGATTTAACTTCTGGTCGAAGACGAGTGTAACAGTCGATCGCGTGTTAGATGAACGAGTTCTTTGTGTTCATAAACGTTGATGCGGCAAACCGTTTCTAATTACGCGCTTCGACGATATGCGGGGCCTTGTGGTCGCACCGTAATGCAACAGCGGTCCGTTCCTAAATAACATGATCATATTAGCTATCATGAACCCTCATTGATCTACCATCTCGTATCGGCGTATAATGATGTATGCACACGATACACGCATAGTGTGCGTTTATGTCTGTTAAGTCTCCTAAATTCAGAAAGATGTTATTAATAATCAATACATACATAATTAACAATGTAAAAAATAACAGAAAATTGTACATATATTTATTATATTATATTAAACATGATCTATCTTTACAAAATTAAGAAAAATTCATAAATAATGTTATATTTTAATAATTGCAAATAATTGTTTTATGTATATTTTATATAATATATAATATTCTATGTAATTTAAATTTGTTATACTTATATAAATTTGTTTTGCGCGTCTAAAAAATTTGACTCGTGATATATTTGATAATTTAAATATTGTAATTAAACTAATTTAAAATGAAATAAATATTGATCTACAACTTGATTGCAAAGAAATTTAATAAAGCAAATATAGGATACCCTGACGTACAATATGAATATGAGTCTAAGTCTAAAGGCGTCTTAGAGTGCAGCTGTCCCGCATGTATCAATCCGATGCGGTTTTTCGACGGTTCCGTGTCATTTTTCACCGTCGCGAAACTTTTGCGAAGTTCTGAACGTTTCGATGTCGAATCGATCGGCCGGGACGGCGAAAGAATAATATTTGCTCACCCAGCTTGGATAAACAGATCGGGTGTCTGGGGAACGTTCTGATGCAACTTCGATGCATGCAGCTTGCTAACACGCGAGGTCAAGTCTTGTCAAAGTTCGGTATCGATGAAGTCTTTTTTTTACAGATAAGAGAACATTTCGATCACAGCTGCTCAATTGTGAGCAAATGACAAAGATAAATACATTTTTGATAATACGTATACGATAAAGAATTTAAGCTCCCTGTGAATGATTAAATATTTACTTTATGAAATACTTAACACATATTCTATTTTTTAATTCCAGCAGTGAGATCTTCAATTTTTTTTCAACAAGAAATTTTGGCAACAAAAGAATTTTGATAGATTAAACGATTTTCTTAGCAAATCATTTTCGATTCATATTAATCGGCGGAATCTTGTGTCGTGGAAAAGGATAGAAAAGGGAGGATGGAAGAATTTGTTAATGACACACGACTGGCATAAAACCACCAGCTGTCACACTGGACTTCAATAGGTCATGATGGATCTTTCAAGAGTCCTGGACCGAAGAATCTAGACCGTCATCGAGACGATCAGGACGAATCTGTCCGAATAATTGGACCTTCTGAATGGAGGACGAAAAAAGGAAGCGACGGGTGTCCTTGGCACGTGCCAAGCGCGGGAGTTCACAAAGGACTTCTCCTTGTGTCGCCCCAGGATTCATCTTACCGTGTGATTTTTGGAGCAACGGCCGTGATATTGACGGCAGTATGATTTTGAGGTTTTTGCTTATATGTGGTCAATCGAGTCAAAATCTTCATTTTTTTGGTGCGAAGCGAGGAATTTGTGATTTTAACGAGACTTTGTTCTTTTAGTATGTAGGAATCATTAAAAAAATATCAATAATATTTATTCTAGAATATTTTGATTATTAATAAGTGGATACAATCTTTACCGTACACACAATTATTTTAGCAATATTTTTTTTCAAAAATGAGGTTTGTAAAGTTGGTACTCCAAAATGCCAATTTTTACAAAATTATATCTATATCAATTTTGTAAAAACTAGTAGTGGCGGACGCGCGAAATTTCTCATTATTATATAATAAAACATAATTTATGTTACGCATGTATATGACTTATGTATACGCTACTTTTACATATCTCGTAACTTTTTAAAAACTAAAGCAAAAAGTTATTTTTAAAAGCAAAAATTAGCAAATAATTTTCATGTTCTATTAGTTACGTTTTGATAATTTGATACAGATAGCTTTATATATCTACCTGTGTATTAAACGTTATCGCAAAAGATTCTGAGTCAAAAATTTTATTCGACGATTCAAGATTGCTAGTTTAACCCTCATCTTGCGTTTAAATGCAAGAATGATATGAGTATACAATCAAACGATCGAGACACCCACCAACACTTCTAATATCAAAGATCATTGGATCTCCGGTGTTCACCTGGGGCGATTGGAGTGACCGATGTGGTCAAGTCATGGAAGGGGAATCAAGTATGAGAAAGAGGGACTTCAATTACCAGGAGGAACAGAGACAGCGATCTGGTCTCTCCTGTTCCGTGGGTTCACCTACGGACCCCTTCTACATAAGGCCCCGGCTCTCACCCCACTTCGTCAGTGTAGAGGCGGCCGTTGAAGTGCCACGTTACGGACACCTTAGTGCCTCACGATACCTCGAACGTGATCCGAACAGTGTGGACAATTGAAAATTGTATTATGTGGGACATCGTGCTCTCGAAAAAGTGATTCGTTCTTGGTTGGCTGTGTCTGATGTTTAGCTGAACTTTTTCGCGCCAAGGACGCAGTGAGTAGCCTACCTCGTTCATTCTTTTTTTTCGTCGCGTAGAGCGAAATCGTGGGTGCCGACCGGTTTCGTGAAGCTCGACGTAGAGGTCGAAGTGCGATACACGAGATTAGTGGGAGAAAGGAATGCATTCTCGATGGAATACGAAGAGAATATAATTTTGAAAATTTCATTCTTCTTGTTGCCCGACAAATATTTTCTATGCAACATTTGATTATCCTTATTTAATTAATAATACTTTTTATCACTCAGGATTTAATTGGTAATTTAATTATTTTATTATATTTTTATTAAAATTCAAGTATTAATAATATTTATATTATTATATTTATAGCAAAATATAAGTATATATGTATAAATATATAAGTCTACAAATTTTTTTTTTATCAATAGCTCGAACAACATTTTAGAAATATCTAAAATGATTTTAAAAAATATCAAAAAATCTTAAATTTTACAATTCTATTATAAAATTAATTATATATTTTTAATCAATAAATATAAGAAGTGCCAAGATGGATTGAATCTTTATAGCTAATAGCATTTATTGTATATATTTTTAGTTTAGTCGAAGATTTAATTACTGATTTAATGTTAACGTAACTTAATAAATAATTTAACCAATTTTATTTTTAATTAGAAGTTTTTAATCATGAAAGATCATAATGATGAAAATTTCTATTTTCAATATTAAATAATTTTGTATAATATGATTATTGAATATGATAAACTCATTATTAGACAGTTTTGAGTATATATTATATAAGTTATATTAATTAAAATACATATAATTTTTTATTTAACTAACTATATATAAATAATTTTATAATTTATAAATATATAAATAAATTTATAATTTAAATCTTTTTTAAATTTCGCAGAATTACATTTTGATATGATATTGTCCAATTAAATTTTTATTTTTACTTGAGAAATACAAATTTCAAATGGATTAAAAGAATATATGTATTTTTTTGAAGTTTTATATAGCTTGAAGTTTGGAAACGTTGTATTGTGAAACGTGAAAAAATGGTATTTTACTTCTATAATTATGCCAGAAATCTCACGACCCTTCTGTTCGAGGGAGTAAACGATCACTTAATTGCTCGACGGTTGTGCTTTGCTCATGTCAGACCTGAAAGTTACCAGTGAAACAATGGCGCCTGTCTGCTTGCACATTGCAGCTATTATGCATGGTTGAGAGGGGTGCACTCATTTCTTTTTTTTTATGCCCTCTTTCCCTCGCGAGTCTCTGTCCCCCGAACTGTGCCTTCTTTTTATCTGTCATATTAATCCGTCTCGGTGCGCGATTGTTTAGCATTTTCCCAGGCGACATATCAAGGGATTCCCTCTTACATAAATCAACCTTCTCTTTCTTTCGGATTTTCATGGATCATTGATCGAACACATATGTATCTATTATCAAGATTTATTTATCGAGATTTGTTTTTTTTTTAAATAAATCAAGTATGAATTATTATCGAACTGGAAGTAATATTGACATGATAATTATTATCCGGAATTTATATATACGACAAGGTATGATTGATTATTCCCGTTCTTATATTTATATATGATTAATATCCGTCTTTGGAAAATGGGGCATGCAACCGTCTTACTACATTTTTTTAGAAAAAGAGGGAGAGAAAAATTCAATCCAAATTTAATTTATTTGGACAAATGTTTTATTACTACATTGATGTGAGATTATGCAATCTTTGAAAATGTTTATCCAAAGAATAATTATAGAAAGTATAGAAAGTTAAAGTTTGAATAAGTTTGTAAAATAATTTTTCCAGAATTTTATGATAACAATAATTAATTTAAATACAATCAATTAAATAATGATTTTAGTGAAGCAATTACAATTAATTTGTATATATAAATCTTTAAAGAAGACATAAAATTATTTAAATTTATTAAATTGTCCAGTTGAAAACGTTGCAGAATTTCTGAACAATATATTCACGTCAATGTATTACTTATATAATGTTTCAATATTAATCCAAAGATATTAATTTGGAAAATTGAATCGACTTTCCGAAGTTTCCGCACAAATTACCTACACTCTCGTGCATATCACTCAATGCAAAATTATGCCAAGTTTTGCGGACAGAATAATTTCGCATTATATCCTTACGTTTATTTATCATTATCATATTATAATAAGCCCCCTCAGCTCTGAGAGGGTTAATATGGAGATCCACCGGACATGAGCTTATGCTCGTTCTTATTCACGGTGTAAAATCGTGGACACTATGCGAAAACGTGGCCAGTCTCGCGAACGAAATCGCGGCGGCGAGAGGGGCCTTCTAGGAGGGGTGAGATCGGGAGTCGTTGAGAAGTGTCCGGAAAGTAGGAGCGGGCTTCCTCGCCGGTCGACCGGTCGAACAAAGGACAAGTGCGTCCTCGAGAGCGATGTTAGAACCTCGTCTAATTGTAAGACAGTCCTTTTTGATTCGAGCGACACGCGGGCCCACGGGATTCAAAGGGAGAAAAGGGCAAGCACGCGTGCGCCTCGCACGTACATCTGCCGGCGAGGTGGGGAGATTTCGCAAGCGACGGCGAAGAAGGAGGGTAGACGAAGGAGATGGTGGTGGCTGAAAAGACGGGAGGAGAGAGAGAGAGAGAGAGAGAGAGAGAGAGAGAGAGAGAGAAGAGGGGGGGGGCCCAGTCTCGTGGGTCCTATACAAACTTTCCTGCGCCGAAGGTGAGGACCCCGTAGGTCCACCTCGAGGATCCCTTCTCCCGGGTTCGGCGTTCCGCCATTTAAATGTCCCTCGTACGCCGTTGCCAGGACTCGTTTCGTCGTCATTGTTCCTACCTTATTTTCGAGTCTCGTCCTGAATATCTCTCCGAAGTCTTCTGAAGGATACGAGTGTGCGTGTGTGAGAGACGTCACACACTCGCGATTCGCGAGTTTCCAGTTTATTCCCGATCGACCTCCGCATTTGTTCTCTTTTCGACCATGGGTCATTCTTCTTATTTGATGGGTCGGCTAGCCGCCTTCCTCATGCGCACTCTCGCATCGTCGAGTGGATCGTATCTTGAAAATTAAATTCCACTTTGGCTCCTCCTGGTCGGGTACATCACGGCATATCCGAGATCGACGTCCATAATGGAATACAGTGAGCAGAATACATAATGGACCATGAATTCAAGTCTGAATAATTCAAAGTATATCAAAATGATTTATAATCTCAAGAGAGAAGACACTATTGCGAGTTAAGTGTGCCTAAATGAGAGTCTCGATATAACAAATTAACCCTTTCGTCAGAATATCACTAAATATATGTTTCAATTATCAAGACAGAAAAATAAAAATAAATTGTAATTATTTTTAATAAATTATTATTCCCTCTTTTTATCAAGGAAAAAAGTACAGAAACTTGATAATCAAAAAGTTTCGATAAAGATCATTTTTATTTTATATTGCTTACTATCTTTTGATTTTTTCCCAAGTTTTAAAGCTAATATCATTAATCAATTCTGCAATCTTTGGAAATCATCGGGCTCGTTTTTACACGAATCATTTTTGTCAAAGACGTCAAAAAAATTCGATCTCAAAATTACTCGTCTTCGCGGATCGGAAATGCCTACTAACAGATCGTGGGGTTTCACCTCATCGGAGAACGTGCGTAGATCAGGCTGGGATGGTGGGGAGGCGCGCGACATGGGAACACGCGCGATCACCGGGGGGACAGGTGTGCTCCAAATAACGCGCGGGCCCAAGGCCCGTCTTCTCTCTCTCCTCTGTCGCACGACATGTTTTCTCTCTAGACGCGCATTTCCTTCCTTCTCGTTGCCAAACTCCACTCCCCTAATCTCTCACTGTCGCTGACGGTGCGAGCAGTAGCCTCTAGCGAGTGAATGCGGCTTTGATTGTCGTCGGTTGGGTCCCCGAAAACCACCCTCCCCCTTCACGGGGAGCATTTCGAGAAAATGGCGCTAGCAAAAGGTGCGCCTGGGGTCAATCCAATATAAATCAGTACCGAGTCTTGAGGCTTAGTCGAAGAGAAAGAGAGAAAGAACGAAGGAGTACGCGTATGTGTACGCGGAATCAAAGTGGGGGGGGGAGGCCGAGGAGAAAGAGGGCGACGATGAATAGAGTATTTTCGGAACCGCTCGCGACGTATACATCGAGATACTCGCATATGTGCACATTCATCTGTGTGTTTGTGATAACGTGAAAGAGAATCAGGTACGAGGCCTCCACCTGCCTTCTCTCCGTCCCTACTTCTCCTAGCGGGGCCGCGAAGATCCTCTCTGGTAAGAATTTGGAGTTTCTCGCGCGTTTGAAATGCCGACGGCCGTTATTCTTCTTTCTTATATGTTAAAGATGACGTTGAGTTGCTTTTGAATCTTTTTTCGGGTACACACACACCACGAATTAGGGGAATTCGTTATCAGTTTCTCGATCAATTTTACAGACAACCCCTTCTAAAGGCTCAGAAAGCTCCTCGGTGTTACAATTTCAAGGGTTTAAATTTCATTGCATTTTCATTCTTGATGTTTAGAGATTGATTTATAAGTGGTTATTGTTAGATATTGAAGCAGATGATGTAGATAAGATACGTATTCATGTTTTTTATCGCTAAAGGTGCATCACATTTATTTTCACTCTTTCTGCATGATATATAATAAACACTTTTATTTATTTTTTATCAGTCTTGATATTTTGATAATTTTTCTAAAATATGTCTTGCAAATAATCTCTATCGAATACAGATGGCAGCGAAATCTTTTTTATTACTTGAAAACCTTTTCATACATTACGTTTTATCATATTTACATATATGTAAATGTAATAATTATACTATAAATTGAATAATTTTCTTTGATTACATTATATTAGAGAACAATGGCAATTAAATTTAGCATTCTCTTTTATACGAGAATTATTCCAAAGTCTCTAATTCAAAGGGAATTCAAGCTATTATAATGCAAGTGCAATATATACCTACATACATTATGCATTTTGCAATATTGTGATGCATTAATTTACAAAAAGTCGTTTGAAAGATTTTATGAATAATTCCATCTCGACAATTAAAATACGCAAACGCAATGAGAAAAATCTGTAGCTTTGGAAACATCTTCGAAGTAACCAAATAAATCGTCTGAATGGAGAGAGAGGTAATATGTCTCCGAGGCACTTAGGTACTTCAAATCTCCGTGTGAGCCGACGGAGACACTATTTGTTAAGCGACATTCGGCGGGCGTGTTTGCATATGTAAGATCGCGCGTGATTGTTTGCGCGGTCCTGAAAAGAAATCGGGTAACACACGAACTTCTCTCAGCTGTCCTCCCCCTTTGCTGTCAGGATGTCCTAGAGAGAGAAAGAGGGAAAAAGAAAGAGAGAGAGAGGCTGAGCTAAAAAGAGGGAGACTTTGGTGTTTCTTTCAGAGTTAACGTCTTCTTAAGACTTTTGAAATATTTAATTCGACATCTATTTTAATAAATATCGAATTTAATAGATATTTTAATAGAATATCTATCTTGATAAAAATACTTATTGAAAAAATATTAATATTCTAAGAAAAATTAAATATCAATAAACGTAAACGATAAATTAATGTAAACTAATAATTCGTATTATAAAAGTAAAATAAATAAACATTAGAGAGATTTTGTGATTATTTAAAATTATCTCCGTTAAACTCTGCTATTAACATTATAATTATCAAAGCATTTAACATTGAGAAAATGTAAAATGATACCGTTTTTTGTTAACGGTAAATTATTTTCAAATTAATTGAAGAATCTATAGATAAAGTTTGTACGAGTTTTTTGGCTGTATAGTATATTAGATATATCATAACGTACGACCCTAGATAGACTGAAAAGCTGCGTAGGACCCTTGTCTTGGTGCCGGTCACAGTCTTGACGACACGCGCTACTTTTCGTATTTCTTGCTTTCCCCGTGCCGCACCCTAAGACGAGGGGCGCATCAAGACCGTTAATGGCACCATCTTTCTTGTTTCGGGCCCGTGAATAATCCACATTGTGATGGCGGTTTTCGCGCTACAGCCGCCATTAGTCTCGTGCGGCTCCGACAAGTGATTATTAACGCCACGAAAAAGAAAACGTTCCGTCCGTACCCTCACATTTTTTTATTTCTGCTCATTTAGCACTGACAATAGTATCGTGAGTACAGGATACATTCCAGATATATCCATCTATCGATTTATGATTGTGAGAGAAGAATAAATGTTTAAGATGAAATTCTCAAGAATGCAAACTAGTGTTAAATCAATTAAGATCTTATTCCAAAGACACACGATGACAGGTTTTGCAATTGTATATATTTTATGCACATTTCGAATTTGGCAGATGGAGAATTTGCAAATAAGTTTTCCCGAAGGCTGGGAAGAGCCCTCTAGAAAAACACAAGCAAGATCCGACCCTTAATCAATCTCGTTTACGTCTTTGAATCTGTCTACTTCTTTCTTATTAAAAACAGTTTTTATAGCATACATTATGGTCCGAGGGTCCTTGTCGACCATGCTTGCAAGCATGTCAAGGTTTCAACCGTCGTTCTATTTTATTCATTTTCCGTGGCATATACAGGAACGAGGTCGATCCTGCCTTACGTCTTGCGGGAATAGAAGCGGGGTCGGGACTTACGGGACGGGTGTAAGGCCCTGATGTTGTTATTTCGGGCCGCTCGTCATGGGGACCATTCTTGAATTCGCAACGCGACCTCAAACGACGCGACTCACCTCGTGCGAACATCTTATAGGCCCATAAAAGGGGCGCATATGGGGAATTGAGAAGCCGCGGAACAATTCAGTGTCTTTAGCGCTTTGTACACTTGTCTCTATTTCTCGACATTGAAATATATGACATATACCCTAATTGATGGAAAAAAAAACAGAGCTCTCCCTTCGATAATTCGAGTTGAATGCTTTGGAATTTTGGTGGTAGAATTGTACAATGTTTGAATTATAAGTCAGTTAAAAAATAATTTCATCTATTTTTTAAATATTCTTTTTTTATTTGAATTATATTAATAATAAACTATACTTATAATGAATATTGATTATAACATATACATGTAGATAAAGAATAATAATCTTTAAAAAACAATTGCAAAAAATATATAAAAAGAATACCGCTTCTCTATTTCTGAAAAATTATAACTATATTATATTTTTATATTCTTATCAATTCGAGCAAATACGAGTTGAATGTGCACGTAACTGTTTTGTAAATATTATTATATTTATTTGCTAAATTAATAAATTTATTTTTTCTTACTATTACACTTATATTGAATATTGAACAACCCCAATCTTTGAAGCTGTTGCACTTGTCTTCTCTTCATTTTACCAAGTACGAAAGTACGAAAAATATTCGTCGTTAATAAACGCGAATACGCGAGGCATATCAAAGATCAGATGGAACGATAATATTCACAGGTGAACCACATACAGTGCTTTCCCCTTTCTATATTTATATTATATATACAACAACACACGCAGTGAGCCCTTAAGATTTATGGCACACTCGTAATTACGACGACGGACCCCTGGGCTTCGCTTAATAGAGCTCCATGGGCATTCTAATCGAATCTATCGTAGTCACGACGAGGACCTCAAAGGGAAGAATTTTGTATGCAGGTGGCGTGTGATCGAATTAGGTAGATCCTTATCTGCTACGACAATTCTTCGGGAATTGGCCTATCGCGATAATGGAATAATTTATGGATATTTTAAATACTATCGCGTTTTTCATATAAAGAAAATTTCATATTTTCTCAATATTTCTTATTATTTTTTGTTCTAAAATATTATAAAAATTTCGTTTAACGAAAATATAAATTTGGAATAACTTAGAAAGAAATATATGCAATAATAATCTCTTCCTGGATAAATAAAATTCTTATAAATAATTTCTTTATAAAATCTATGTCGTAGTAATTTATAGTTATGACGACAACGGAAGCCTTTTTCAATGAAAAGGGACTTTTATGAAAATTTACAATTCTTTCTTTTCTAGTCAAGTCCGTAATTCATAAGGCTACCGTTTCATGGAATAAAATGGCACGTATATACATATATATGCGCGCAAAGTCTTCCATTCAAACGTACGAACAGTAGAACGCTAGGTATACAATTTAGTGTGTACTATAATACGTATATCGTATAGTAATAAACCGGAAACAGACGGAAACAATGTCTTATCGCAGGTGCAGGCTGACTGTCATACCCCGTTTATTTCGAATGACGAACTAATGTCTAATTATGCAGACGAATGCCTTTCGTCGCTACTTGTAGTCACTCATCCAAGAGGAACTCATCCTCGACGAACATTTCAAAGGTTTTAGGTATTCTGCATGTCATTTTGCCTAGCATGACTTGCCACTTACGGGCGTTGGAAGAGACTATGTACTGCTTAAAACCTCCGGAAATTCATTCGAAAATAATTTTGCTTCAAAGATCTTTTCAATTTAAGAAAAAGTTAAATTTCTTTCTTATTCTTTCTTATAATTAAAATTTAAGTGCTTTTATTAATTTAATAAATCAATTTTTTACGCAACGGTAGAATGTTGTACATGTTCAGTTCTTGAATTAATAAATATATTATTGGTAATCAAATGTATTTTTTCAATAAATAATAAAAATAAATGCACGTCAAATTTGTAAAATAAATAAAAGGACCTGAATAAAATATAAAATTTCTAAGCCTAATATTTTCGTATGCTTCTGTACGTCTTAGTGGCACGTGCGCTTCGCGAGGTTTCTTCCGAAGAAATACGTTGAGGAAATCCTCGACATAGATGTCAGATAACGATCATCTTCGCCACGTATCGACATCGGGGTTCCACCTAGCGCTGGGTCGAGTGATACCAGATGGGACCCACACTGCGCGTTTCACCACCATATGGGCAGGTGCCGAGACGGTTTTTACGTGCGCGTAGGCCGATGGTAATGGTAGTGGTACTGTCGCGACAGACAGACATTCGTGTACATATGTAGATACACGAGAAGCACGCATACGTGAGCGCACGCGAAAAAGTGCAGGACAGGAGAGAACGGGCGCGCGCGCGCAGCATGGCAACAGCCTGTATGCAAATGAATGCATTTTTATACCTAGCTAGTACAATGCGCCGCACCCCCCCTCGGTGAACCGTTAAAAGTAAAAACCTGCTGCCGCTGCTACTGCTAGTGCTGCTGCTACCGCTTTTGCACGCTGTCCCGGACGCGATTTTGACCGCGCGACTTTTCAGGAAGTTTCCTTCAGGGTCAAGATCAAGATATATGCATGTGAATCCAAATGCATATGTCCATTCAAATCGTGCGTCTTTACAACTTTAAATAAAGGTTCTGCTTAAAATCAGTTTGACATGAAGGGTAGAGTGGTACTAACCGAAAATTGTATAGTCTAATAATGATATAAAAGAATAAGTTATGATATGGTAGTGCGTGAATTACGAAATGTTAAAGATATAGATTTATTTTAATTAATTAATACTCTATAATCTTATTAATATTACTTTTTAATATTGAAAGTCGAAATTTGATACTTTACAAATTTATTTTAATACACTGATAATATTTATTGCAAACTAATGGAAAAATTTATATAAAAACGATTAAAAAATTATAACGTTTCAGAGATATCCTATACATATTGGTCAAACAAAAGAAATGGGCAACATAAATATACATTCAACTTAAACAAAGATTAAACTCTTGTTATATGTATATATTTCTTGCAAATCTAACAAAGTTTCTTTTTAAAATAAAGATTAATTGGCGTAATTAAAAAATAATTGGTCTTAATATTTTTTCTGGAAGAATCAATTCGAAAAAAAATAAACGTTTATAAGGGTACTAGCTATTTCCAATTTCAAAGTTAGGCGAATATCATGCTCAAAAGAAGGTCCTCAATTCAACCCGATGACCGTGGTGAATCTGCGCTCATGCGAGCTAATCGGATCAGCAATTTTGCGAATCAGCGGCTGCATGCACAGCGGCAACAGCCACAGAGCCGAAACGAAACAATAATTTAGCCAGCACGCTTGACCACGTTCTTTTTTTCCTCACTCGTCGTGTTCGCGCTCGATTCTTCTCGCCTACAAAACTACGCTCCGGGGAGCGACAGAGAGAAAGGGCACATTGGTGCCTCGGTTTTAGGGGCCGTTTAAGGGATCGTTAAGCACGGTGCCTAGGCAAGTGCTAACTCGTGAAACCGTCTCTCAGGTGTACAGCGGCTTTCACCTGTTTCGCTATTTCCCGTATGTCGCGACAGGTGTACGTCACTATCTCTCTTTCTTACTTTCGATTTCGTCGCGAGGTTTCCTGTCGTGTTTCGTATATCGTGTCATGTATATGTTTCTCCCTGCGTAATTAGGCGATCACCTCGCTTTTGGCCGGAAGGCCGATAGGCGGACCTGACGAGATGTCGACCTTATCGAGACTTAGCGAAACCCAACGACTTTCCCATTCATGTGTATTCCCGAGCGTTTTACGTACTCCGTACGCGTGCGTCGTGGATTAATGACAGCCCGGTCCGGCCCTCGCACTTCCTCTGCACGAAGGAAATAGCTAGATTGGATGTGAAGGACTCTTTAATGAAATGTTATTACCGGCGAACACGCGGAGGAAAGTGATGTGTTGAGGTGAAAATAATCGGTTCGTGGCTATGTGGTTTCCGGGACACTTGACATATATTAGAATTAAATGGATGGTAATTCACACATAAAGGGACTAGCCTAGAAAATTAATTACGCTTGACGTTGAAAACGCTCTCTGTTCTAATGAGGAATTTAACGAACTTGTTTAGAATATAAGTCACGCAATTTTATGAGACATAATGCATATTAATTGCTATGTTGTTGTTTAGTTTTTCAAGGCAATTTTCGTCTATTAATAATCTATAATCTTTCCAATTATTTTTAAAATTCGTTCTTATTCTCGCTATTTTCTCGTTTAGCATTTAAAGATGTTGAAGTGGACGGTTTCAAGATCATTGTCGGCAACCAGTTCGACACCCCATGGTCCGCCTACCTTGAACAAGCCTCCCCGCCGGCCTTTCCGAGACTTGTCTAACACACCACCGACTTCTGCTAGCTGCCGTACCAGACAGGTATCTACTCAGAATGCATCGAATACATCCAGAACAACGCCGGCTCGGAAGAGAAGGTGCAAGAGTAGCGGAACAGATTTGAGAACATATTTTCAGGTAACAGTAAGTTCAACTTTTCTTTTATCTCTCTTATAATAATATGATATAATAAATATTGTAGTAATATGTAATGCTTGTGAGAAGAAGTGAGAATGTACAAAAGTAACAATGTTAAAGGTTACAAAAGAACTAAACTTCCGATTTTTCTTTGATTAATGTAGCGCGATTAGATTTCTTTTTTGTTAAAAAAATGTTTCTCAATGCATTTCGCAGGCGACGAAGCCATATTTGAGATCAAGTAAACGTCAGTCCGTATCACAGGAAACAGAGAATTCTCCGGTGTCTGAGAGCTTCTATCAAAGTACGCCGAGAGTAGACACCGATATCGGACCGCTCACATATTATCCACCAGGTAGCAAGTGCTCCACGGCCTTGACCCTACCGACGGACCCCGCGCTCTTCATGAACAATCGCGCCAAGAACTTTCAAAGCGACAACGAGCTGCCGCAGAATGTCGTCAACGAGGCGCGAGCGAATATGCAGTCGCACGTTTCCGACTTCTTCCAGCAGATCTCGATGGCGACCAGCCCCGAAGACGTGATGGAGACAGGTTCGATGCCCCTGAGCATCCCGAAGACTAAAGTTTATTCTCAGAACGTCGAACAGAAGACGCGATCGGTGAGAACGCCATATTTACCAAAGCTCGCGAAGATCACGAAAATTCATGCGCGATGCCGAACACCTTATCACACTAAACTCGCTCAAGCAATCAGTCCCTTCAAGGGAAAGGCAGCTCAAGGACAGACACCGCTAGTCGGAAAATTGTCGAGTCTCACTATAGATCAGGATTTACCGAAGTACGAAAATATGGACAACACAGTCACGGAAGTGCTTCACAGGTAAGATAATTATTAATTAAAAAGATAATTGAATAATGATGACGTAATAAGTAGAGAGACATGTGTTGATTTTTGTCCGTTATTTTTTGTTAGTTTTAATTGGAGCGAATTTATCTTATATAAAAAATAATCACGATGTTAAAAATTTAAGAAATTATATGTGTGTTATATAATGCATGAAAATAATGAAAGAATAAGTTTACCATGACACAAATTCTCCAAATTAAAACCCATCTACGATGTGCAGAGAGCAAGAAGTCAATTTCGGAAGCAAGACCGTAGCGGAAATTCTCCTGGGTGATGCCGAGGAAAGGAATAAGGTTCTGGAGGCGTCGTGCGAGAAACGACCGGATTCGAGGACGACGGATCATACGTACGAGACTATCGCGGAGATAGTAGAAGAAGAATCGCCGCCGCGCAACGACAGCTCCATATCGTCAGTCAGTCAACTCTTGGAGGACCCTTCACCGGTGTCCTGGGCTTTCACGTCGCCTCTGAACGACCTCGATGGTGAGTTTACGCTGAAGAGACAACGCGGCATTCGCCGGAAACGTCCGCGAAAGGACGGCGATAAAACGGTGGACGGCAAACGAGCCAAGAGGACGTGCAGTACTTCGATAAAGGAGGATCAGATCACGTTAGTCGAAGCCATCAATCCGAATGTGAAGAAGCTAGTGTTAGAGACGGATCTCGATTCGACCTTGGACGAGAAGCACGTGCCGGCTACGAAAATGTCTTTCTACGATGTTGAAGATCGTAAGGAGGATGATATTAGTAGAAAGACCAGTTCTTGGGATCTTGACAGCCCCAAGTCGTCCATGATGGATGATCTGCATAGCTCGAAATCATTCGTCACTTCTGTGTCGACAACTCCGGAGGTCCCCTTGGTTGCGACTGTCAGAAGATGTTTGAAGTTCAGTCCCGAAGGCGAACCGCCGATGAGATCCAATTGTCGCGGATCGATTGAAATCGAGTGCTCCCTCGTGGCGGAGCATATACACGTTCGAGGTAAGTTTGTATTTTTTTAAATATTAATTGCGACTAATAATGACATAGAAGAGAATGCCAATACATCAAGTTCTTTCAATAGAGAGAAACAAGATTTAAAAGACATTACATTTAAATAAAATCTGAATTTATCTGTTAATACTGGATAACGGGGCAAATTTTTATTGTTACGTTGATATTAAAATATTTCTAACGAACAGCCAAAAGATACTACATTTAAATAAAATCTGAATTTATCCGTTAACACTGTTAACGGGGCAAATTATTATTGTTACATTGATATTAAAATATTTTTAACAAACAGCCAAAAAAAACGAAACTAATAATTTTATATAATTTGTCCGAAACCAATTTTAAAAATATTACTGTTACAAAACAAAATTGCTGCGACTATTAAATATTATTTCGTACCTTTCTAAAAGTAAAAAAAAATCCCTATATCTTTCAAAGAGAAATGTATTCTTTATTCTCTAATTATGTTTAAACATAGGGTAGCTTGCTACCCTCGCACACCCCTGAAATTTCGCAGCCACGAGGCATGCGCCAGTTGCGTGTCGCGAGAGGAGGTGCTTCGAGGGCGCTCGGCACCCCGCACTCGGCATAATACTGTGCCAGTAACCCACAGACCCTCCCGGCGACTCAATTCCGGTTAGTAAGCCCGTCGACATTGATAATCGTTACGTCTGTCTTTGCGTAAACTGATCTTCTTTCGTTCTCAACGATAAGATTCGTTCCGCCGATTCGCTTTGCCAATCGTTCTTTCCACGTTTACAGCAAGTCGCGTCGCATTCGGTCGATGCGCCGCTTGCTGACGCGTCTCACGATCGTCTCGTAGAATCGGTTAATCGCCTACGACTGATCCCGCGGGATTTGCTTCTCGTGACATCATGACGAGCTCCGTCATCACCCCTCGTGTCACCCAAATCCCCGTTTAGTTTTTGTGTACGCCGTGAGTCGATGGACAGGACGAATCAGTGTACAACGCCGACGATTTACTCCCGGAAACCTCGCTCATATTATTTATGCTGCACTACTTTTCGGTGTAAACATATTTCTTCTGTGGATATTTACTTCAACAAAGAAGATCATATCTATTTCAAAAAAGGAAAATTGTTTGAAGTAATGAAGTGATGTGTGCGTGCATACGTGCGTATTTTTTTCTTGCCTAATTAATTACTCGTCGACTTATTACCGAGATGGTTGCGATTATTCGAGGCATGACATCGTAGTGCGTGGTAATCGCCGAAAAGTAGATCGTGCGATGCGAATCCTCGGCACGGATGGAGCTAGTAGCGAATGCCGCATCGGTCAGACGTCCTCGGGTGCAAGTAGTGAGTGCCGCGGTACAGTCGGCCGTAAGAGCGAGCCCGGAGCGTCGATTCTCCGGGATCCTCCTGTCCGCAGTGCCGTCGCACAATGCAAAATTTGCCATAATATATAAATGAATAAACATCTTTTCCATAACTTGATTGTATACAGATATTTTGTTTTATTTCAAGACAGTTTAGTTCAAGTAAATTAAAGTTTGACATTAATGTGATTAAAGAGATTTAAAACAATTCATGCGTATTTACATAGAAAATTTACTACAATTTAAATTTAGTCTTAAAGTAAAAAAAGGCAGTTTTTACATTCTAACATAATGAAATAATAATGGAATTTAGTTGTCTCTGAATATTATTTGTTTGCATCAAAGTAAAAACCGTAAAATTATTAATATAAATAATAAAGTAATATATAAATAATAAAGTAAATGAAGAGGGAATTGTCTGCCTTTTTACGTAAAATAATATATCAAATATTTACGCGTATATTATTTAAAATTTTTATATCCTTCTAAAAATTTCAAAATAAAATAAATATGAAATATTTACCGGATAATTATTAAATTAATGTGCAAAACTATGTATGTTTATAATAAACAAAATACCTATATTATTTTAAATCGAGCAAATCATACATTGTGAGATTGCTGCGTCATTGGTTTTTAAGACACCGCTATATTGGGTAAATTAACGAAAAGAACAACAATAACTATAAATGTTAAACAATTGCAAAGTAATGTAATTGCGACAAATAAAAATGAATACACGTCCAGATAAAATGTAACGGAATTTATGATGACAAGCGAAGGATAATGGCAAAACGCGTTCTAAGTACTGCGGAGTTTATTGCTGCACGTGTTCAAGTGCACATATTACGAACATCCTTGACATCGTCTTGGTCTTTCCAAAAGTCTTTATAAGGAAAACATAATTTTAACTGTTATACGGCTGTTTTTACAGCTACAATTAAAAATCGTAGTTACGTTATGATGGGATATAACCTTGATTACTGTCAACGAAAGCGTCAGTTGAAATTAAAAGAGGTTTGATTATTCTCGACGTTCACTCATTCACTTTCTTATTCATTATGCTTACGCCTTCGCAATTCCATTCTATCGCCTATCAAATCTAACCGGGTAGACAGAATGTGAAGGTAAAGTGAAAATGAAGTAGGGCAAAGGTCATAACAGTCTGCTGATCCGTTTCATCACATTATCGGACAGTTCCTCCTTTCGTATCGTGCGGACATAAATCAAAAGAACCTTTAAAAGCTATCAAGGTGGTTATAACTATAAAATGCGTTCTAATCTCACACAATCTTCGCTTTTAGTTTATTAAAGAAGGAATAAATAATGTTCTGTTAGGTTCGGAATTTATCTAGTAGCTTTTATTTTTATTACGATTTATGTGTATGTAATTACTTAAATTTTTTTACTACGTTTATTTATTATATTTTGGGTCGATTGTGAGAGAGAGAGAGAGAGAGAGAGAGAGAGAGAGAGAGAGAGAGAGAGAGAGAATATTTCAAGACCCTTTTTAAAAACTAGAAATATAGGCTTATTATTTTTCATAATTATTACCGTTCTATTTTTCATACTGACTCCAATGAAATACTTTTAAAGAAAAATTCATGTGACCCTTTATCTGCAATCATTTATATTTTTGATACAGTCCATTTTTAAATAAAATAAAACTTCTAAAATGAATAATACAACGAAGCATATGTACATATATATTTTTTTTCACTTTTTTATATTCTCATTCTCACAGTGATAAAGTGCAAGGATTTGAGGCGGGCGTACGAAGGACCGGTGCACGCGTATGTCAAAGCGAGTCTAAAGAATACCAGCGGCGAGGGAGTCGTGAAGAGGACCGCAGTTCATCGCGCGACGCCGAATCCGGTGTTTCGCGAGACCCTTATACTCCCCTGCCCGGCATACAATAATCACTGTACCGGTCACAGGCCCACGTCCCTGGACATCGCCGTCTGGCACCGGGATCGCCGTGCGAGGTGAGCATGCTCCGCGGAAACAAGGGAGAACGAGAAAATGAAGTGACGGAGAAGGCTTACAATGCTAGAAGGGTGCAAGAAGATACTAACACGAGATTAAGTCCTTAAATCTCGCGAGGCTGTGCTAAAGTTTCATACGAATCTGACGTCCTTGGAAATTTATTTATTAACACAAGTGTCTCTGCTTTGTTACGAGAAGATTAATTATGATTTCCTCGGGAAATCCGTACGTGAAAGACAGTTCGTGGCATGTTTAATTAATGCGTGATTAATTAAAAAGCTATCAAAAGGGATTGAAACAATTAGATAAGAAAGTGATTGTGACTCTTTTCGAATAATCCGAGAAAATAGATTTTGATTTAAAGAAAAATAAATTTTGTCGCGAGCTTTTTTAAAGAAATGGATTAGATTAATTTTCATAGATCAATCTTGAATTAATTATTTTCTAATAAATTTTTAATTTTATAAAATTTTACATATGATAATCGTCAATCGTGTATATTTATGCGTAATATTTTTGTACAACATGATTTCTTTGGAGAGGAAAAAGTAAAGAATATAATATAATATATAATAGAACAATATAATAGAATATAATAGAATATAATAGAACAAGCTCTGCACAATTCTAAAATATGTTTGCGATTGAAAAACAGGTTGTCGCGATAATTCTTGGACTGTTTCACTTGTTTCGTAATAGTTAGAGCGAAGAGGAAATTAACCTCGGTCGGCGAATCAGCCGCGATTTAATTCGTTCCGATAAAGCCTTGTAAACGATACGTTGTTAACTTACGAGGCTCAACAAGCACGTGATGCCCGTACCGTGTACGAGATAGTAATCTCCTGAGGTAGCAGTACGGCGTGGGAAAATCCTGTGAAATTCGTAAAGCAGGCACGAACTGTACGAGAGCCACAAGTAGTCCATTGAATTTATGTTAGTGGAGCAACGAATTTATCTATCTCGTATCCTTCTATATTTTCTGTATTACTCGTGTGTCTGTATAAATCCGCTTATTTACTTATACCCATTGACCGATTGTTCATCCATTGCTGCGTTTATTTTTACGTGTGTACGTCGATATAGTGTACTTTGCAAGAAAACACGTTCTCGTTCGATGTTCGATCGACAATCGATCTCTTTTCTTTTGCCGTCTCGGCCTTGGCTTGTTTATTCTTCGATTGTCCAATCGAAGTAGTCAACCTAATTTTAAGCTGTTCCGAGAATTTCTCATATTGGAAAAATAATGTCCTAAAGAAGCTTTGTTTTCGCAAGGATAATACACTCTCCAAACATGAGAGTATGCTATTCATTCATGCGTGCTATCATTTGACTCATTTTAGTTTGAATAATCACAATTGCGAAAACATTTATTTAATAACAATTGTTTTGCAATCAAATTTTTTTAAAATGAAAATATTTTCGTATACCTAGAGATTTTCAGGAAAGAACACTTGTGTTATATAAATACCGAAATTGAAACCTTTTATCTCGACAGCATTTGCATTTTATTAAATTGCTTTATGTACAAAATTATCATGTCTTATTTAGCGTATTTTTAATATCTCTCAAATATTATAGATGTAAATTATAATCGTTAAGCAAATCTTATTTATGAAATCTTTTGAACTTTTATAAGACTTCTGTATTTCGATACACTTCTTAATAGATTGGAAAGATGAGAAATAAAAGATTTGAAAGATTTTTCAGCAATGCAGAAAATTACGCAATTTCGAACCGCGTGCCTTCTCGGTCGATGGTCTGTCTGAATGTCTAAACTATTGTAATTTCTGGAGGTATCCGAGGTTTCCCCTTTCGCGGTAGGAGGGGAATCGATTCCCCCGGATCATGCGCACCACGTCCACCACGTGCATTTCTTATCCCCTTTCACCCTTCTTCCTTCTCTATTCGCATACAGTACGCGAGACATTACGGTCACGTTTTATATACACCACGCTCTTCGTGGATAGTACCACACTTGTACACAGTATATATGCGTGTATATGTATCTACATGAGCGTGTTCATGTATTTTGCGGCCTTATTCCGGACGACGGAAATTTATGCGTGTTTCCCTTTCCGTCTGTTTCAGACGTAGCGAGTTGCTGGGCTGCATGACTCTTCCTCTGCCTCTGTCCCAGGATAAGGTAAATATCACGAAACTTGGAGTATATATTCGAGATGTTCGATCGAGGGACATCCGCTCTCGATTCGTTTCGAGTGTACATCGTATATCACGAAGTATAGCTAAATATCTACTAAAGTTTGTTGCTATATTAATTCTCGAAGTGTCTCCGAAAAGTTTCTTGCTATAAATTATTAAAAAGCTCACGTTTCCCTAGAGGAGAAGGGTAAGTATATCGAAACATTAAATATTCACTCGAAAGACTCGATTCAGACGTTTGCTGCTGATTTATTTCAAATATATTGCACCACCGAATACGTCTAGACGTCTACTAAAGTTTCCTGCTATATTAATTCTTGGATATTGTAGTGGCGTCGGGAAAGTTTTTTTTTTTGCTATAAATTCGAAACTTCTCAAAGAGACATATAAATGAAAAAACTTGAAGTTATTTAAGATGGTTGATTAAAATGTTTACCTACTATAATACATAGTATATAATATTATTGTTAAGTTATATTAATTCTTGAAATATAGTATAAATATATATTATGCTAATAATAAAAAAATTTGTGAACAATTAAATATTAAATAATTTTAAAAATTAGTGTTTTTTTGCACCAAGTAAATTCATCATCTAATTTTTTAGCTTAGATATTAAAATATAATAATTGTTGCATAAATAATATCAATGATTTAAAATATTCTTTCATGAAAACGGATTTAAATAAATTATTCGCTTTGAACATAAACGTTATCCAATATTGGATTATTGAAATGATATTCTAAATTAAATAAGTACATTTGCTTTAGAACAAATATTCAACATAATATATTGTAATATTGCATTTTTTAATTTTGACATGATAGAAATTATTGCTATATCATTACGAAGTTTCTCTATTATAATTATATTTTAAAAAAGAACCAATTTCAATAATTAATTTAGTTTTTTTCGCTAAGTCTTGAATTATTTTAACCTGTCGATCTATCACTTTTCTCTTTTTTGAGTAATCTGAAATCAATTCTTTCAATGAAAATGTAATACAGCACAAATTCGAATTCCCAATTATTATAATTAAAATAAAATTTAATATCCTCTTATCCCTAAATTAAATTCAAGAGAGGCTAGAAAGTACATTTTACATTTTCTTGATCGGAAGGATTGAAAGAAAAAAAACGTTTTACAGGAAGCGACATGGCACCCTCTCGAAGCCGGATCCGTCCGAAACACGAGCACCCCTTTTGCGGGTGTATCTCAAGACTGCGTCGTGTCGCCGCCATTATCCAAGGATGGCGAGACAGATAATAACAACTCAGGAACGGGCGATTTGATGTATTTGAGGCATCTGGAGCTAGAACCGGTCGATCCGCTGACAGGTCTAGCCTTACACCCAGGTTTCACCGCGAAGGGTGGCAGAACGCCTTGTACTATTACGAGAAGGCTGATAAGACAAACCTCGGTCAATCAGGTGTGTGTTTTACAGCAGTTGTAAATCAAAACTTTACTAGACAAGAAATCGGCAAATTACATGTTTTTCCTTGCTAGAACGAGATTATAGCACATTCACATATAATTATGTAATTAGAGGATTTAATATTTGCCCTACTGAACTTGTCTATCACTGCTAATTAACTTTGCTAATCGAATGTTTTCTCATCCATTTGTCAGGTCCCATGGGGATTTTCGTTGTCGTGGGGCAGGCCACCGCGAGTGGAACGCGTGGACCCGGGAAGTCCGGCGGATCGTTCCGGCTTACGGCCGGGTGATCACGTAGTCTTTGTGGAGACGACGAACGTCGTGACGAGACCACGGGATGAAATTCTGGGCCTCATCCAGGCCGCCACGAATCAGCTGGTGTTGGAGGTGTATCGTAAAGGAGGTGCCCAGTCCGGTGCCCAGCATAGGCCAAGTTCGGTGAACGCCACACTTCAGCAATCCTCCGCCAGTTCCAACGTCCAGCACGCGGTCACGTTCAATGCCGAGGTCGGTACCGGCGTCCTCGTGTGAACGTTACCCGTGTAGTGGGTATTGATAGTTACATATTTATCGGTATCTTGATTATAAAGTAATATCATATGAAATGAAAACAATGAAAACTGATGTGTGATACACGCGCGCATATTGTCAATGTTCGAGATACAAAACGCTCTATTCTTTTGTATTTTAAATGTATCTCAGTTTCTTTCTGACCAAATCTTTGCATCTTTAAAGTTTGATTTCTGAGAAGATTGCTAATTTTAATTACTCATGATTTAAACACGTGCCAAAGAGATATTTTAAATTTAGTTAAAATATCTATATGCAAAAAGTGAACCGCTTGATCTGAGATATTATAGGAAATCAGGTTAATTGCTACTATCATAAATGATACTATTCGATGATTAAAATACCGATAAATATATTTAACATAGAAAATATCGCTAGTGTTACTGAAATTTATGTTCGCCATTGAAGCATAATTACGTGGATCGTAAATTTTGATTAATTAATCAAAGATTGAAAGTGTGTTAAAGAAACTCTCATTCTAACAAAATCGATCGGAGAATGCGTCGAACGTTTACTTGCAACATGAAAAGACAATCTCATAGGAGAGATATGTTTTTCAATTATTCTCAACATCGTAGAAAAAATATATTTTTTTTTCAATTGCTATCAATATGCTGAATTGCGTCGTCTCTAAGTGTTAATGCTATTTTACGAAACTGTAAACTTGCAGACTGTGTCTGATAATATATTTTTCTAGCATGAGTATCGTTGCAGTATCGTCAAATCTTATTTCAAACAATCAGAAAGATGTATGATAAAACACAGCTCGAATGATATGACACTGCAAGATCTAATTCTGCAAATTCGCTTTTATGATTGCTATTAATACTTTGGAGATCGCGGTATCTGGCAAATGTATAGTTGACCGCTTTGTAAAATTTTGACTCGTATACTATTATTTTTCGAGAGGATACTAAATCAAAAATGTGCCAAAATTTAATGCTAAATTATAGTGATTTAGGTCGAAAAATTTTATATTTTTACGATAAAAATATCATATTATAGCGGGAATATGCGAATTTGTTAGACGCGTCATCAGCGTGCGTTAAGAGCTTATTTTTTTCGTTTTCGTTCACAAGAGTGCGAAAAGTGTCTCATACACATACACACACACACATACACCTCTGTGTACATTGTTTTTTCTTCTCTTTACTTTCTTTGTACTTTACTTATAGCGGAGCGTGTAGTGTATAGCGCGCGCATCTCTCACGTGAGGGATGCCGTTTAAGTTATGATGCGGTTATGTTTTGTACCTTGATCAGGTTGCTCTTTTTGTTGCCAACAAGTTTTGTTTCCAACCATGTGTTCTGTTTATTTATTATCCCAGCCACCCTCTTCCTGCGATTTTAAATCACATGTTCTTATAAGTTCAAGCACCAAATCATATTTTCACTCAATTATTATAATAAAAATTAATTTCTTAATAATTGTACAGCAAAGTATTGCTTGTCTCAGAAAGAAATTCTTAAAATCTGTTAATATTATTTTATATCAAATTATAGGATAAAATTACAAATTAGACATTCTTGGAAATTATTTTAATACTATTCCAAAAATTATTTTTGTCTTTTATACTCAATTATTGTTTGTTCTATATAATATACACCATTGATAAAAAATTTTACTTATTATATTACGTAATCGTTAATACGTAATACAGTCTTTTATCAATAATCTCTATACAATTACGAGCTTTGTCTTCTGAGAGAAACGCGATAATTCCCAGAGTCTCAAAATAAACATCTATTTTGATTCCCTGTGAAAAGTCGTCCAAAATCTTTTCGCGACTCATTCAAACAGGTCTTTCCGAATTTGGCACCTGATGCGCCACCCGAGGAAGAATTAACTGTACGTGAGACCAGATACTGGGGCGTCTTGAAGAGCGGCCACACACGCTTTATGATTCCGCTGTGTGAGCGACGCGATGTCTTGTCGGCGGCGGACTATCTGATTCTCTTCCAGAACTTGGATGAGCTACTCAAACTATCTGAAGAGATCAGGGACGAAGGCGGCGGTGTCGACAGCTATCTCTGTAGAGTTCCTAAAATCACAGCTGCCTACCGAAGATACCTCAGTGGCCTACAACGTGCCTGCTGCCTGTTGGTCGCTCTCAGACGAAACACGGCCTTCGCCAAACTGGTCTGCGAGCCCGCCGTGCCGCAAAAACGGCGCCCTGATCTCACCGGAGTGTTACTTCTACCCTTAGAACACTACAGGTTGGCTCTTCATAAATAGTTCTAATTTGTTTATCAATCATTTTATTTGATAAAAAAACCATATCTTGGTATGAAACAAAGCTCGATTAAATAAAAACGGAGGAATTGAGCTTTGTTGTAAAATGAGCAGTGATATATATATAGTTTTGACAAATTTATTGTCAACACAAAAAAGTTGAAAGATAAAAAAAAATAATTTATTCAATTGCAATGAGCTATTTTCGTTTTACTTCATTTAAAATTTCTTTGTTTTTTAGTACTACTACAGTGATGTTTCAATCAAAAACAAATTAATAGAATTTATAATATGCTGTAGATTTGTATATAATCTTGTTATCATGTTAAAAATTTTTCGAATTTTTAATAATTCTCAATTTTCAAACATGTCATTGCAATACAATAAAAATGTACTTCTACTTAATGATAAATATCACTGAAGAAGACGAGATATAATATTATTGGTTCGATAGAAATCATCAGTATTTTAATACTAGATTTTTGTAAACTTTGCGATACTTTAAAACCTTATATTCAAGTTAAAACTGGAATAATTTTTAAAATATCGAGAAAACTGAGAAAATTACGAGAAATAATTCTTAATGTAATTTCAAAGTAATTTCTTTCGGTGTTTGTAGTATCGAAAAGCAAAAACCGTACCGTTTTCGTAGTAAATTCATGTTTACAGAGAGATGACGAGATTGTTGGGGCAGGCGTCACCGCGAAATTGCCAACAAGCAAGGGATTTGGCTCAGGGCTATAGAGAGGCTACAGCTAATGCTGGTGTTATGGAACCACCGCGAGACACCGGAAGGCCTCTGTTAAGTTTACAGGAAGTAGAATCTCGATTGGTATTCGCGAGATGCAAGCCGTTTACCTTAGCGATGCCGGGAAGACGATGGTGAGTTAATTTATAGTGTTTCTTTTAATTATTTCATATAGAGAGAATTTCAGGTGGATAATTTTATACATGACTTCATTTGAAATAAAATTTAATTTTCAGGAAATAAATCATATTTCGCTTGTATTTAAAAAGTAAAAATTTATGATAAATATCAATTTGTCAAGATTATTATTTACTTATTACGTTTTTGAGATTCTCTAAAATAAAATAAAAAATTAATTTCACTTTCACTGACGTAATAACTTGCGGTCACTTTAGTTACATAAAATGTAGCAACTATTAAAAATTCAAATGTTTTAGGCTTTTCGGTGGAGCTCTCGCTAAGGTTGAAGGTCGAGCGCGTTTGCAACCGTCCTGGGCATTGCTGTTGACTGATCTTTTAGTGTTCGCGCGAGTATCGCGAGATCGCGTGCTCTTCGTCACCGAAGAACCATTGCGATTATCCAGCATAGCTGAGGCATGCTTCACTGTACGAAAGAGACCGACAGAATTTCGACTGCAGGTCGCCATACACCCGAACGGCAGCGTGGACAACGGTCACGTCGAGACGATAAACAGCGGCGGTTGCAGCCCACACAGTCGACCCCGAAGACGCGTTCTCATTCTTCGGGCGCCTACCGCGGAGCTCAAGGCCGTCTGGCACAATCTTCTTCAACGGCAAATGTGAGTGACGGGTTCGGCGCGAAAGCCTCGCGGAATATTTTGTCAGGAATCGAGGTGTAAACGGAGAACCACGCGGATGGACCAAGTATTCATGAACACTCATTTTCATTGCGTTTTAGCATCTATGTGAATACAGGCTGTGGGTTGGGCTCGTCGGATCAGGACAGCCCCGAAGAGAGTCCGGTTGCCGGCAACACTTTCGCCGCGACTAGAGAATCCGTGGAAAGTCCACAGGCCAGTGAGAAATGACGACAATTATAATATTATTCGAAACTATCTTGATATACTATATATTTTTTGGAAAAAGTTATTGACCACGTAATATCACGAAAAAAAACAACATGAGAAAACGAAATTAAATTAGAAACTAAAGATCATTTTGAATTCAAGGATCTATTTTTTCAAAATTGATGTCTGTATATAACAGATCACAAGAGAACCTCGGCAACCTAACGAGGAAGAGAAGGAGTTGCAGTCCGGCGAGAGCCTGGAAACGATCTTGAAGAACTCGAGAGAGAACAATCACCTAGCGCAATGGGTGCGCAATTCGCATCAGATCCCTCCTCCGGACCACGAGGGTTCCTTCGAAGAATGGACAGCCGAAGAATTGGCGGCCAGAACCCCCCGAGAAAGCAACAGTCGGTCGACCAGCCAGGACACCGCTACGGAAGAGGTCACCACAGCGAATTCCGACGTAGAGCAACAGAGTACCGCGTCGAGCGCAAGCCTGAGTACTGTGAAATCGAACAGTGTTACGCGAAAAAACGGCAGTCACGTGTCCACGAAGGAGAACTCTACGAGTTCCATCAGCATTTGTCGAAGATGTCATAGGTATTAATTTTAACGCGTAATCAAATTCGAACAGTCAGTAAATATTTTATACTTTATATTTTAATCTTTCTGATAGTCCTAAAATTTTTTTATTTTTAATCTATTCTATGGATATCTGTAATTTTTGTCGTGAATAATACAAGCGAGGCCAAAAATTTTTTGAGTGACAAAATATAAGATCTAAAAATTGCTGTTAAATTCTGTTAAGCGATTATAATAATGGTTACAATCGTCTATTACAGATCGGGTTGTCCTACGCCGCCGTTGCAAAGAGATCCGTTTTCACCTTTGCCACCCAAGATCTCGGTTCTTCCACCAACTCCTGATCTCTGCACAAGACACAGACTGCGGAATGGATTGCATGATAGCCCAGGACGTAACAGTCCTAGTTATACGCCTGCAGATGGTAACACCGAGGACGGCAGCGAGGACGACCTCGATTGTGACGGAGAACCCCCTTACAGGTACGATAAATCATCAAATTATTAATTATTTATCAAATTAATTTATAATTATTAGCGGCAAAATTAAGATTTGCCTCTTCAGTTATTGAAAACAAAAGAAACAAAATCAATCAATCCTAAATATCTAACCAGCATTTAAATACTTATCCATTATGATTATTCATCAATTAATGATTAATAATTACATAAATTTCTAAAATAGCTTCAACATTATTGCGAAGCGCCACATTTTCACTCGTTTGGCTCTTTAACAAAATTTAATTGAACGCGATTTCCTACGTTTTACGTAATGATCGTTCTCGAGCAGAGCTTTGAGACGATTCGGTACGATGAGTAGCCTGGATCAAGATGATGAGTTGGATGAACAAGGAGACGACGATAATCGGGATTCAGAATCGCCGCCGTCCGGTTTGAGAGCGTGGACTGCCCGAGCGAGCAGCTACGTCGTCAGCAAGATGGTTTTGCTGGAGCAGCTCAGCGAAGGTGTCGGCGGTTATCTTCTTCAACCGCCGGTACCCCCGGAGCGAACCGAATTCTCATTGGATCCAAACGACGAGGAAGGTACCACGTCCGGGGCAACTTCCGGTGACGATATATGGGGCACGCCGACTTCCGGCGGACCGGACGACGAAAGCTTCACCGCCAATTCGGTAATCATGTTTGTAACTAGAATATTAATATTCAAAAGCGACAGCTTAGAAGCACAGTAAACCAAGTCCCAATATTGTGAAGAATTTTATCGCGTATTAAGTGATCACAATTGACAAACTTATTTCCAAAGACGTATTTTATGAAATGGAGATTGTGTATTGCAAGATTATATCATCATAAGCTCCATTTTTTAAATATAAATTTAAAACAACTTAGAAATAAATTCTTTAGTTTCTAAACAAAAGAAATCAGTTTTAGCTTTTGAAACAATTTGATTCAATATGATTTATAAAAATTTCTAAACTAAATACTACGCGAATTTCAATAAAAATTGTTTGTTACAGAATGCATTATAAATCATAGTCTATATTGCACTGCATAAACAAATAATGATCACTTGATATATATCACTATTTTCATAAGCTTGCTTGAAAATAACATCTAGTTCTGGAGCATTCATATAAATTGCACTCTACATTAAACGCAAAAATTGCAATCGCATTTATTTTGAAAATAGTTTGTAAAGGAGCTTACAATTAGTGTACAAAACACAATAATTCGACGAAATCTTTGCGACAGTATTGTTCCGAAGACTGCAGGTCGTATTTATTGCCAGATCTTTCGCTAAATGCGATTGCCTCATTTGAAGTAAATAAAATCGTAGAATTGGCCGCATCTAGCACTGACTATGAAGTACGAATCACGGACAGTACCTAAATCAGGGGCTTTCTCATCCTTGATATAGGCGTATGTGACATGGGAATGCAGCGATAAAACAGAAGAATAGAATAAGCTTCGCACGCTTGCCTGCATGACGACGCTTGCCTTCTGTTTTTCTTTTTGCAAAGAATCACTAGCCCGAGCTGTGCCTGACTTCCCTAGCCGCCGCCGAACGGCTGCAGCAGCAGCGGTGGTGCGGTGGGCGCCGGCGGCATCGGTGAGGACAATTACGGCCTAAATCTGTCGGCGGAGGACGATATCGATCAGGAATCGGAAAACGAAGATTGCTCGTTGCCGGAGCTGAGCATGGACCAGTTGCTGAGCGGCAGCGGTAGTCTGGGTTCGCTGCGCTGTTTCTTGGGTAGGAGGCGACTGGAGCCGCTACCGGAGGAGGAGGACTCGCCTGGCAGCGGCAAGCACCAGGTCGGATGGTGGTGACAGCGGTTTCAGACGACGTCCAAGTCGACTGTCGGTGCGAATACGGACGAGCGTGACCGTGTATTCGCCAAGCTGAACCAGGAGGACGAGGAATTCCGCCGGAAGATCGTCGATTTGCACCGCAAGCTGTCGGACGTGGACGCGGATGCGGGTTACGCGGTAACCGGTTCGCCTAATTCTCGGAGCTCCAAAGAGGCCGAACGTCTGAGGGAGCTGGAAGCCGTCGCGAGAAGAGCGGAGGAGACAAATTCCCGCAACGTCGAGGAAATGAACGCCGAAAGGAGACGGGAAGCGATGCGAAGGGAGGACTCCATCGATGCGAGCGACAGAAGAAGACACAGAAGTAGAAGACAGGCCGATCAGCTGAGGAGGTCGAGGAGATTCGAGGAAGAATTCGACGATCAGAACGGGAGGACGAGTCCGTCCAGCGCCGGCGAAACAAATTTTCTGAATAGACTGAGGCTGAAGAGACGGAGCTTGAAGCTGCTGAGTTTTCTGAGCGGAAAAGCGGCGGACAGATCGCAGGAAGAGAGAGCAGCGCGACTGCTAAGGCTATACATGCCGGAAAAGGGCGGCGCCAGATCGACGCAGAACACAATCTCGATTCATCATACGTCGAGAGACAGGCGCTTCTGGAAACTGCGTAACCGGAGACGAACCAGTTCCGCGTAAACTCATATAAGAGTCGCCGTGGGTGATGCTTTACTCGTGGGTCACACTCGTTGCTGTCGAGTGTACGAAAGCGACCGTGTCACTCTATACGAAAAAAAAATGTGGCTAATCGGAATATCATATTTTGCAATGAGATCATTACACGATAATTATTCATCATCACAGTTTCAAATAAAAACATAACACATAAAAACATAACATTATAATGACTAGATAGCATTGAATTC
Source organism: Tetramorium bicarinatum (assembly GCA_928718305.1). NCBI lineage: Eukaryota > Metazoa > Arthropoda > Insecta > Hymenoptera > Formicidae > Tetramorium > Tetramorium bicarinatum. The sequence goes on along the minus strand of OV788323.1, from coordinate 23,322,551 downwards.
ATGTAAAATCGCGTGTTAGTTTGAAAAAAACATTATTAATATATAAAAAATGTATTTAATAGTAATATCAATACTGGGGATGAGCTACTTAATGATATGATTACTGTGATAGCATAGAAGACGATTAGAATTGATTACAAATATAAATATATTTGGGGATTTATAATTGAGGATGATGACTGTAACGAACTAATAAGATTCGACACACGAGTAAATCGTCTCGCTCGAAAAATCGTATATTAAAAGGAAAAGAGATCGCAAGGAACGGGGGGAATCGAAAGAGAACGGCAATCATTGTCTCTCCGTTACTAGGACTTCCAAAACATTCGCGTTTACCGAGACTTTTTGAATTCCGCTCGAGCATGTACGAGGTCGAAGTTGTTTTCATAGAATGATAGTAGTGAATACGAATAGCTGAGACATTAGGTTTAACTGCAGTTCCAATCTAGTTCACTTCTTAGTATCGCAAAGGAGTAAAAGTCGCAGTCCTTCGTCAGTGACGATGCACTTCCAGGATTAGTCGATCGAGTATACAGTTTCAGAGCCGCGCTATTAGTACGCTTGCTAAACCTCGCAAGGATAAAGTGTCCTCTGGGCCTAGCGGATTGTTTCCGGATCGTTCGAGCTGATCGGCAATTGGAATCAGCGAGTTTTACTCGCGAAGTGTAGATCTTCTGAATTTCGATTCTTTTTTTTTTGGAACACTGTATCTATAAATAGGTCCGCACGACTGACCCAAAGCGGCATTTATCTTCCACTTATTATACTGGATGTCCCGCAACAAGCTACTGATATCTTATGGTTGAGATCATTTTACGCCAAGGAGAAAAATAAATACGTGTTCTGAGGGACGGCGGCTGTGATATAATAATAATAATAATAAAAAAACTTAATTTAACAAATCAAAGTAATATTAAATTTAATTTTATATATTATTATTATACTACAGCTGTTATTATGTAATAACGATCTAATGATGAGACCTAAAGTTAATGCTAACTGAATTCAAATGTAAGATTATATATTTCAAATTGGAATATAATATTTATATTTGAACTTTTTGACAAAAAGTATGACTCTGAAATAATTGAGATAATGAAATCTTATTGCAGGGCATCTTATAGATTTTGCTCCCGTCTACTAAGGGTCCCAAATCTACTGGGTATGCAGTCATAGATTTTTAATTGGAATCTATTTTCATCGAGCACATTTACTTTAATATAAGTATGTCTCGCAAAGAGCCATCATCTGTCACGCTTTATTTATTATTTAATTTTCAGTATTAAATTATATTTCATGAATTAAGTTTTGAAATAAAGTTAAGAATAAAATCAATTGTATGCAACTTGGGGATATGGGACGCTTTAAACACAAACTAAGAATTAAACACTAAAATTTTAACATTATTGTTAGTAGGTTGTAAACTGGTCGATTGACCGCATATGCAAAATATAAATAAAACTATTATTTGTTCAATCGTTTCCTTCGTATCTCTTGAAGCGCAAAATTATTGTCTTTCACGAATATTATTTTTATACATTTATCATATACACGGACTGTTTCTAACTGACAGTGAATTTCTTCTTACGATACTATACAGGGTATTTCGAAAGTTTTTTCTCAGGAAAGGAATTTCAACCGGGATTATCAAGAGATTACTTTAGAGATTCCTTCATCGATTGATTTAGATTAATCACTTATTAATGTATTCATATTTTTATTCAAACTGAATATCTATTACATTGTAATTCCTTCATGCCACTTAAGCCTCAGTTTGTCTTGTATAATATCGCGATTCAGCTTCTTCGGATCGTTTACAAACTTTTCCACAGCTTCTTCGCGAGCAGGATCTACTTTCGGTACAACATAGAACGTGCCATTCTCGTGTAAATATGTGCCATTTAGATCGTCCGGGGTTGGCAATTTGTCGGGTAACTTTAGGGGAACGATCTTTACCAAATGTTTCACTTTCCAGAGCATGGCACATATCTCTGGCGTGTTTTTTACGATCACTGGATCATTTACGTGTTTCTGTAAGACAATTAAGTGAATAAAGAATTTGTCAAACACTAGTCTACGCTTTACGCCTACAACTTTGGTTACCTTATTTATGAAACCTAAGGTTTCGAGTACCTCTTTTTCCCACCAAGGATTACCTGCAAAAGGCTTTACCCGTGTAACAAGTAACAGTTTGCTCGGCGTAAATGGCGGATCAACGTGATCTGGATGTCTACAAACATGTTATTGAGAAACCAGAAGTGTAGATTGTGAATTTATTAATCACGAACGCCTTAATTCTTTTGACATTCAAAATACATTTTGTCCAGTATTTAACGATTTGTCAGAATTTAACATTCCAAGAGCTTTCCTTGTTTATTTTCAGTTACATAAAAATGTCAGGAATTGTTTCAAATTTAAAATTTTATTTTTAATTTCAAACTTGATATAAAATAAAGAAAAAATGTATAACTCAATGTTAAAATATTTATAATTTCTTCACGATAGATTATCTCTTTTAATAAACTTTTGGACATTGTTTCGAAAGGATTAGAACACAGATTCCGTATGATGTAACTTCATATACCTTGGAAAATACGTAACATTTTCATATCTTACTCCCTCGAGATTATCCTCCGAATCTTTCCATCTAACTCTCCGTCTCTTAAAAGCTGAATTACGTACGAAATTCAAGAAAATGGGGGCGCGAATTAATTGAGTTGTCGTATTGCAACTAAAAATTAAAACGTAGATCTTTAGTATCAATCTATGAATGTAGCCCGTACAGGTTAGGACTAATTTGTTTTTAAAGTATGTAAATGTCAATGACGCTGTTTCGTCATGTCATAACTTAAATAATCGCAATAGTCTCAAGCTTATCCGATTACTTACGCAAACATTATCCTTTTGCGCAATTATTTATTTATTAGAGGTAATATTACACAACTTGTAACAGCTCACGCTCACTTTTCGGTAATTCACGTATGATTGCTGTGTGGCGCCAGCTGGTGCGTATCAAAGTAAAACCAGGACAGAAATTCCGCAAGCGAGAATATCGTGTAATAAAAGAAGAACCTCTGCTTTATCAACCAGAGAATTGCAAGTAATCCAAATAAATTGTCGATGTTTCAAGTGAAACAATAATACGAGATTTGCCCCCCTTTTTTGAGCATTTTTTAGTTTAACGAAAATATTTTATTTAGAATTTCTCAGTAATTTAGAACGCTCTTTCCTGAACGTTCAAATGAGAAATTATGTTGTATATTAAAAAATTATTGAGTTAGAAAAACTAAATATGGATAGAAAACGCCTTTTTTAGCAATTCGATAATCAATAATCTCAAATAGATTTCTAGAAAAAAGAGCCGTGACCTGAAATCTAATTTGACTCACAATTTATTGAGGACGAATGCTATCGAACATAAAAGACCACGACCTAATAGATTTTTCCCCGTTGGTTTTTTTTCGTATTGTACGTGACTATTATACTTAATTTCTTTACGTTAAGTTTAGATTCTCTCATATGGAGAGTATGAAAGAAGGATCGAAATGAATTTATTATGTCTTGGTTTAAGATTTTGTGCAGCGAATATACATATGTATAATAGGAAAATAGCTAGAGAACAAAATAGCTAACATATTTGCTACAATATAATAACTAAATTAATTTTATATGTTGTGTATATTAATATTAAAGTTATTACATGTATAAAAGATAATATTTCAACATACATCGCATAACGAAATAATTTGAACAATATGAAATATATTTAATGTAATAATAATAATTCCACGTAATAATTCGGAAAAATTATAAATAATGAGAAGTTATAATATATATATGTAAAAATAGTTCCTTTCTTTCCCTTCTTCATATGTATACATATTTAATTTCTTTGTAAAAATTTATAATAGCCTAAAATTATCTTATTCTGTAATCATTATAATCAGCATATTGCAATCATTGTAAACTTCCCTCTTTTTCTCTCTCTCTTTTTCTTTCTGCTATATTTGCCTGTACATAGTTTTTCAATTATTAGGATTACATTAGGATAAAATTTGGCCATGTAAAATAATACATGTACATAGTAAACACAATAGTAAACAAAATATAATATACGCATATGTAGCTAATCTAATAATCAGAGTTAAATCATATTCTCGGTCGATTAAGCTATTTTCCAAATTTTACCTCAATTTCATCTCGTTCCGCTTCATTGTGCAATGTAATATGCACTTTATTAATAAATCGTATAAATCGTTGGTCATGCATTGATAACGACAAATAATGGAACCATGGCCGCAATTTTATTCCAACTAAATTTACCAATGGCACACAAAGAGAAACGATTTGCCGGCTTAAAACTGATTAAAAAATGCCCATGGAAATTTGGCGTAGCAAAAAATCAATATTGACACCGGCTCCATGAATTCCGTATTTATATTTCTGTCGAGCGAGCGTCCATTGCCGCCGGTTACCGACAATGTTCAGCTGTGCATTGTCGATACGCAATTTACGCTTAAGAAGAAATATCGCAGGGAAAAACGTGACGTTTTTACGGCCATTTAAATCGTCGCGACGAGACGACGACGAACGATGGCAAACATTTAATAGCGAAATGTACTCACCAACTGTGGCACGCAGGCTGCTGTCCTTGCGATCTGATCCCGCGTTCTGGTCTTGCGCCTCTCTCCTCTCGCCCTCCTGTCGCGCGGATGCACGTTGCGGTAAAACAGCAGCTAATTACACTCGCGAGCGCGTCCGACGGTCGCCCGGCACTTTGCACGGCACTTCCGATGAATCCGTTTGAATCGCACGATCGCACCTGGCGCTCGTTCACGACGGAAAAAAACGCAGCAGCCGCGGCGTTCGGCTCTGAATCGTCTCGCGACAGCGAGAAGTTAGCCGACTACGTGAGTCAAGAAGAAAGTAGACGGACGCGCGACGTGTCGAGCTTGAAATTGAAAACTTTTAAAATCGCGAATGTTGAGGTTAAAGGACGTAACGCAGATAATACGACTCGTGATATATATTTATTATTTTTGTATTGAGACGGTAGCGGTCTTGCTTATTTATCGCGTCGCGCTCGGCATGTCGCCAACGATCGCTCGCGCTTTGACTCCGGCAGTGTGTCACTTGAAGTCAGCCGCGCTTCGCGCCGCGTCACGCGTCTCGCGTAGTATTTTTTCACGCGAATTCCGCGCGTTGGCGCGAACGTGTCGAAGAAATTGCGACAAGTGTCAGTGTTGCGAAAGGTGAATTTACGTCTCGAGCTACCGCGATTCGCTGTCGTCGATCGATTCGTGAGATTAACGATTCACGAAATCGCTGCCGGCCGTCGCGTTGTTTCGAATTCCTCGTCGATCGTGTCCGCCGAGAGTTCGTCGGAACAGCCACAAAATGGCCGTTTTTTTCTTGTATTGACGACGCGCGTCTCGAAAGTGTCGTCGATCAATGAGACTTTTGGTCGAAAACGGAACACTCGACGAGAAGTTGCTTCGTTTGGTAAGTAGATTCACTTATTATGAATTCGTCCAGTTTGTTTACGACAACATTCACATTACGTTCACTTATACAAAGAGTTGTGTGTGTTACTGTGATAGGGATTTCGATTATTTTTATATTGCCTATTACGTTTCGCTGTTATTATTGCTGTATTGATTTTCCGTGAAAACTGGTTATAACATTTACGTTATTATTTTTACGCCGTTTGCAGGCAAAAATGTGACGCTACTCCAACCGTTATAACCTCAAGCGCGTACTTTTATAGCGTCATCTTCGATAATATTATAAACTTACTATCTTCTTTGCCGTTGTTATATCGTTAACGTGACGTAAAAATTATGATTACATTGTTCACATTATTATTACATCACGTAATAATGTAACAATTATTTTTGCAATTTTATTCGCGCAGCATGAAAGTACTATGATATTCCATCGTTTTTATCGTTCGCGATGTGTGTGCGTATTTTCAGGGTTCGTGCAGTTTCAATCGGATGAAAACTTGCGCAGCAACGACGGCCGTCAGCTCATCCACCTTCGCAAAGGAAAAAAACAACTTCGGTCATTTGGAAACGGAGATGCGAAATATCCCGCGGCGGTAAGTCCGACTTGAGTTCGAAAGTTTCTCGTGAAAACTCATTTCCGCTGGGGCGATGGGATGCCTCGAGGGGCCCTTACGAAAAATAGGAGTAAAGAAGAGAGGAGAACGAGCGAGAGAACTTTGCGCGCGTGAGAAACGGGTGCATCTGCATTTCGCAGCATCTCTTAACGAACTATGCACCATATGCGAAACTATAAGTGTGAATTTCTCGCTTTAGTCGTGATGCTAAAACATTACTTTTATCTATTGAGCAATTTAGTCTCATCTTATTGCACAAGTTAGTTTTTATAAGAAGTTCTTTATTTTTTATTTAGAATTTGAATAAGAACTTTAGGAAAGATGGCATAAATGAAGAGAAATTATAGACAAAAAATTTACTATATTCAAAAATTATTTAAAAAATTTATACATATATACACATTAATGCTATTTTTCTTTATATATTATATACAAATTTATCGATATATACAATAAATTTGTGGTGCTCATTTTGAAACTATTAATTCTTATTTTATTTGCTTTAAAATGTTTCTATGCTATTTTTAAAATATTCTATTTTTAAAAATTCCATGTATAAAAAGAGGAGCATTGCAACTTAAAAAAATCTTTTTTTTTATATCTTCTCTCTATTGCAATATTCCAATTCTCTTTGCACTGCCATACAAATAAAAGCCCCGACATCATACGACCACGATAATATTGCTTTAAAAAATTTCAATTTTATTCCAAACCCCTTTAGTTCATGTACAAGAATATGAAGAATTTCTCATCATCTCTCTCTCTCTCTCTCTCTCTCTCTCTCTCTCTCTCTTCTTTCCTCTTCTGAAAAATAACTTTTAATTTATGTCTCTTCTTTATTTTATGGTCTCTTGCATACATAAGGCAAACGAAAAGATCGCTTTGCCATCATGAATATTGCTGTAAAAATTTCCAATTTGATATTGCTGAACTATTTTAACTCAAGTATGAGAATGTAAAATATTTCTCATTCTCAACACACAAAGCATAATTTATATTTATTTATCTCTCTAATATTGGAAATGCGATATTATGTATCCTATATGACTCTTCGGAGGATTGCACTTGTCTACTTCTCTATCAATCTTTTCCTCTCTCGATAGGGAGTCCCAACATTATAAGCGTATGACACTGTCGCTCGTTATCGCTGTTTGCCACAAGGATATATATCGTAGTTGGCGGTCAATACGTTATTACATCGCGACGATATGTTATTCGGAAATAATTTGATATTTTTTTTTCGTTTTTACTTTAACAATTCGAGCGATAAATGCTTTGCAAAACTGATTTTTGTTCGTTATATACAGAGGAAAATTAATTTAATGTCTGTATGTTAACAAGCGAAACAGCACTTTATTTTTATTAAAAATTTGTCGGTTGATTTCTGGCTGAATATAATAAATGTGATATTAAATAAATTGTATGAGCTGTGAAGTAATTTTAAGAATAAATTATGAAATATATATTTTCTGTTTTATGTCAATATATTTTTAATTAAAAATTATGTTTATGCAGTAAATTGACAGATAATTATATTTTGATGTTTTTAAAGAAATTTAGAAAGGTTTTTATAAGTAAAATTCTAATGACGTAAATGTTATAAAAAGTTTTTAAATCGTCAAGTTTATAGAAAACATAACCGTTTTTATCATAAAAACATATATTCAGATTTTCTAATTTTTAATTTTTCATTATTCATGTATTTTGTTAGCACAAAAGTAGTTTGATATTTCAGTCGTGAATCTGTCTAAAAAGTCTTTCGGGACGTGGATATCTGCATTTATTTTTATGAAATATGAAAGTCATAGAAAGTTTGACGCATTCGCACGAAAATACTGACTTTACGAATAACTGACGGATTAAAAATGTTTCGCCGAGAACGCGTTCGGCTCTTGTTTGCGAGAACATTCGGGATGCGCCGGTTTTAACGGGGATATTTAGCTGGTGCATCGATTTTTGCCGCCAGTTCTAACGATGTGGTCGACAACATCGAGCATTTTAAAGCGACCATAAATCTCCGGTGGTGGCCAGCAGAAGCCTGCAATCCATTTGGTTCCGTTTGCCACGGCATACAATGTAATACATCGCGTATTCATGACTATACAAGAGTTTTCGTCTTGGTGCAATTATTAGAATCGTAAATGTTGCACTAGTTGTAATATTTGTAGTAGTTGTATAATCACGTGATTATATTGAAGACATTTGAGTCTACTATGTCGATTCGAAGCTTTTACATGTCTTAAAAATATTTCAATGACTGATATTCTAATATTCGAAGCACTCTAACATGCGAAAAGTGAAATTAGAACTGTTTTTAAATATAGAAATGTACATTAATTCATTTGTCAATTAAAATATCGAAATCTTGAGTATTTAGTGAAGTTTCAATATTTCAGTTTTTTAATCAATATGCGGATTTCATTACGGATTTATTCTTGGGATAAATGAAACGCGTCTTATCGTGTAGTAATACGCCTAATACATCGTACGCAATAAGTGTTTAGGCATCTCTATAAAAATAATGATGCTTTTACATACATACATGATATTTTAAACATTTAAATTGTTTAAATGTAGACCTTCAATTTTAAATTATCTATTTTCCGTGAATGATTTTCTGTATTTTTTGGAGATATTTATTCGCAGATTACTCCTAAATTCACATGTCAGAACGCGATATCCAATCCGGATACATTTGAGATCCGCTTCAGTAATCCCACTTTAGTAACAATGACGAAATTATTCACCGAAACGTCGCGCGTTATACATGGCTACTGTACTCGTGGTTAAAACGTCGATCAGATCGTGATTTATGGAAACCTGTACATGTTCCCGCAATCTCATGGACACAGCAGGTTTTAATCGATAGGTCAAGTGGATCAAAGCTCAGCGTAACAATGATGATATCCGTTAACATGAATCGTGGATTTTTAAATGAACGCTTCGGGACTTTGCTCCGATTCTAACGCATAATATTATTATAAAATGAATAGTAAATTTTGTATAATTCCTTGTGTGATCGCACATATATACACAATACACAATACATATATACATATAACATTATATAACACATATAACATTATATAACACAAAAACATTATAGAAATTTATAGAATTTTTCCAATTTTTTTTCATTTACACATTTAAGTCATAGCTGCGCATTCGCGGTAAACTTGAAACTTTTAGATTGCACACTTGCAAATAGGCAGATGTAAATGGAGAGAAGAAAATTTGTTAATAGAGTTTCATTAAAGTCCTACTTTTATCGAAATTCCGTAAAGCCGTGGAACTATCGACAGAAGAATAAATACCGAACAAACCGACGCGTCGGTCGTAAAGATCAAGTTCTGAATGGTTTCCTCGATTACCATGAAGAACCCGAAGTCGTTGAAACGGCAGGAGCAACGACTTCCCCCCCCCCCCCTTGGTCGGAAATTACAGCGAGTGGAGAGCGCAAAATGCTCGGTCGACCTTCGACCATCTTTCATCTCCGATTACACCCTCCCCCGCGCTATCCCATGCATTTCTCGCTTCTCTTCCGGTCCATTCCGGAAAGTAATCCTGCCGAAGATTTATCATCGCGTTTCTTTCGGTATAATTTCGCGGCCTTCCTTACTCGCGGGCGACCCGAGCTTGTTCAGCTTCCCAAGCTTTAGTAATTCAATCGCAACTATAATGCGGCTCGCGCCGCGCAATAATCTCATCTCGGTGTCTATTGTGGACAATATCACGTAATATAGAGCACTCCCAAGTGGCGCGATATTCGCATTCCTCCCATTAATTAATACTGTAATATAATCATTGAAATTGCATCGACATTACCGCCGTAATATTAAATCTACTTCATATATGAATCCATTAGTTGTCTAAATCTATTACAGTCGGCAAATTATCATTAAACATTTGTAATCTTTTGCAGTTAACAAGCGGATTTTGATACGTGATTATAAATTGCACAATTATACATGCATATAAATCTATGTAAATTAATTTAGAAATTATATAACTGTGTGCAATCTATGCTCGTATATTTATATGCTTTATGCATTTGTGCGTTTAAATCTCATAGCAATTGCTCGTGAAAATTTCAAACTGATTGTTGTTACGTAGAAAAAAATTACGGATATCTCTATGCGCCATTGTGCACCGAAATACTGTTATTGGGCCATCGTCCGTGAAGCGAATGCGCATTACGTTTTTACAGCGGGTCGGGAATACGAGCGAGAGTTATTTACGATATTGCGCCGCCAGCTGTAAAAGGACACCTTGATTAAACAGCCTGATTAAATACGCTCATTACATCCACCCCCATTACATGCCATGTACGCGTGCGCGTGAAGACAATTTAATTAACGTCATGCGAAAACATGGTGTCGGGTTTTGTTGTTTCTATCCGTACGTTCGCTTGTTCGTTCGTTAAATTCAAGTATCGTAGATTTACTTCGCACGAGAGAGAAAGCGCTATTTGAGACACGCTATTATCATCTTACGTTTTTTAAAAATATTTATTACGTTAATGAACAAAGAGTAGTTGGAATACATTGTGGATTCTTTATTAGTATAAAACTGAAAAAATTAAGCATAACTTTGCATATTTATATTAATCAATATAAATGTAGATATAATTTTTCGAGATTCACGAAAAGGATCAAATTGGATCGTTATTACGAAATCTCTTTCAAAAATTTGTGAAAGAAGATACCTGTAGATTAGTTGTAGATAATTGTGTTTAATTATGTTCAATTAGTGTAGTAAATGCTGTATACGTTGTGTGTATAAATATACGTATGAAAGCTAAAAACGTAAAAATATAAATAGATATAACATTTCACGGTATATGTGATATCGTAAAATGAAAAATATGAAACGTTGAGTGCCTTATCTAATATGCTTTCTATGTAATTCATATGACAACTATAAATACAGGTCGTAATTTGCTCGCAGAAGGAAAAGATCGTTGTAGGCAAGGCCGAGAGTCGAGTTTTATTGATTACATCATTCTACTGGGATACGTAACGTGTAATTTTGCATGCATGTGTTCCTCGTATCAAGGAATCGATCGAACGTATACCTATCAATTAGTTTAACTGCACTTTGTGATTTCCATTCTGATGCTGTCAGCGCATCATAAAAGAACCTTTTTTTATCATAAATGAAAAGAATCGTACTTGTCGCCTGTCCGTAGACAACAGATTGTCGACAATAGACTTGATAGTATATCCTATCGGTTATTGAATGTGCTCTCAATCGTGGTTGCATTATAAGATAAATCAGGAATAATTGTGCTTGTGACATGAAATTATACAATATTAAAAAAAAATTGAATAGCGTAAATTCGAATTTTGAGAATAATTGCATATAATAAAGCTTTCTAACTTCAAGTATCATCGAGTAATAAAAATTTTAACATTCAATTTATAATTTATATATTATACTTTTGCAGATATTAGAGAAATGGACGCGGCAGTTGTAAATCCGTCCATATACGCGATTTTCTTTAAAGTAATATTTTTTTGAAAGTATCGTGAACTTATGTTCTGAGATGCCATCGATAATCAAATTTTTTCGGCATAATTTTGTTCAAGAACGAAAAAGGACGATTGTAGAGATTTGGTAAATGTTGAATAAAGTTTGCGATGCGGGTAACTTCCGAACTGGCAAGTTATGCGAGACTGTCGCAGACGCTTTCAAGTGTACTCTGTGGTTTCCGATCAACGACAGGAAATATTAGTATCGCAAGCTCGTATCGAATTTTCACGCGATAACTCCTCGTATTCGGATATTAAAGTTGGCGTCGCTGTGCGAATCGAGGTAAAAGTTTCGCTATTGAATATACCGCGGGAATAAGATGACGAAGGAGGGCTTTGACGCTAAATTTCAAAGATTTCGTTATATTACGTATATTTCATGATATTTATGGAAGAAACAGTTAGTATTTATAGGAATAATAATAATCTTTATAAAACTCATATGAATTAGACTTGATGATTTTAAGAAAATCATATAAATTATGTTATACATTTAGATTTGAAGGAGAAAGGATTAAAAAATGCTAAATATTTGCGATCTTTACCCGGTTCATATCGAAAAGAAATTAATACGAAACCAGCGACGAAAGTAACGAGCAAATAGATGAAGCTAAATGTGCGCGAGTTAAAACACTCCCGGATTCATAAAAGTCCGACCTGTGTATCCTTTTTCCCCTCTTTTCTTTCGTCGTTGAGAACGTGCCGAGCGTTTCGAGACAAGGCTTTTTTGCGAAAGCTCGTTTTTGCTTCGCAGTTCGAACTTTCTTCGTGTTAAAATTACGATAGATGACTTTTGACCATGTTCTCACGGCATATATTGACATTTCGGAATATATTAATACGTATTTTTACAAGACAGACTTGTATTTTCAATGCAAATTTAATACTAAATGTGGCCAAATATAAAGATTTCGTGAAAGTGTTATTTAATTTTTTATTATTTAATATTTTTCATTTATCGTTTTGTTATATTTTAATCGTAAAAGCCTAAATCGAGAGAAGGTAAAACAATCTCATCATTATTAATACCTTTATTTTTCGAAAATACAATAAGTGTATGTTCAACAACAGAACAAAAACTAATTTCAGCGCAACATTAGTACCAATATAGAATAGTTTTTATATCTAAATTATAATATTCTCTCACTCTCTTTCACTCTCACTCTCTCTCTCCCTCCCTCCACGGATCTTACATATTAGAATTATAAAAATAGCATTCTAAAATTCTAAATCGGTTTACTAATCATTACACTGAAATTTGTTGAACAACAAAATATTTCAATATATATAATGATCACTTAAATTTATGAAAAATGTATTTACCGATTTTGAAGTCGATTGTTTTGGGTGTGTTATGATACCTTGGATAATTGATTTTAAGTATTGATTTTGGAATCGAATATTCTTTCTTCTGCACAAATCTGAAATATCGCTTCTCTATCTGCGCTCGTTATCGGCAATTTTAATTCTGGGTGATTTAACAAAAATCCGATTGCTAAATTAAATCGCGGCAATTAGCTAATTGCATAGCGTGTCGTCGAGTCACCGAAGGCACCGAGCACGTTTTGCGAATATCGAAAAATATCGTATAATACCGCAGAAGCTTGTTATCGGCTTTTTACAAATGAATCTTTCATGTACATTAATTTTGTAGACAAGGATGATTTGAAATTGACAATATGTTTTTCCACAAATTTATAGCCAAATTTTTCTTATAGAAAATTATATCATCTATACATATAGTATTTACGAATCTAATTTGATACTAATTATAAAAAAAAGTTTGTAGATTAACTTTCAAATAAAAAATGACAAGTGATTGGATTAATTGTTAATGTTCAAAATAGAAGAATTCTTTTAGAATTGCATTTAATTTGTAAATAGCAGAATCAAGTATTTATTAATAATGAAATTATTTTGAAAATTTGTTCTTTGAGATTATAAGTATTAAAATTTATTAATGATTTAATTCTTTAATTGACACATAAAAAATACTTTTGTTTTCAAAATTCTTTTTAATAAGAGATAATGAATATCACGCGCACGAACAGCAGGATATAATGACATAACGAGACTTGATCGTGTTATATCATTCCGTCTTGCTAAATGAATGAGTGTGACGCGAGACTCGCATTTCAGCCGGGCAATATTCAAATTTCCCTTGACGAGGGTTTTAATGAAATCCGCGAGAACCGTGCAGTGCCGTGCACATGATCCTTCCCCTCGGCTCTGTGGAATAATCGCCGGCTTAACGCGCGCTCACAACCGACTTTGCCTCCGGGCCTGGATGTTAGTTCTTCCTCATGCTGCCGCTCGCGAATTTTAATCGAGAATCGTAGTAGCTCGAACGCGTACCAGAAGTTACGAATAGAAGGGAATGGGAAGAAGAGGGCTTTAACTTTGCTCCGAAACTGGATTTCCTCGAGAAACTCGGACTCATTTTCTACAAGCTATTTCTATTCGTCGAAAAGTCGCTGCGGGAGTTGCTTATTTTAAAAGCGTCGACAGAATGAGACGTTTCAACGATTATAAAGAGAAATCTTGCTCTTGTTACAGATATTTGAAGAGAGCGCGCTTTGCTCTTGAATTTCATATAATATCGTATTTCCAATATAATAGTATTATAGAAATCTATTTAAATGCATGAAAAATAACAGATTATATTTATTTTATATAAATTTGTGTTTTTTTCATATAACTGTTGATTATTATAGTATAATATAAATATTTCACGCAGAGAGCTGACTTGTTAAACAACTATTAGAATCATAATAGAATTATGATATACATAGTTATGATTATCATAAGTATCATACTATTTCGTAGTTTACTTAGCATTTTCTTATTTAAAAATACGTCAAAATTTTGTGTTTTAATTAGTAAAAGACGTTTGAGTTAAGATGTAAGATATAAATGAAGCAGATATTTTTCTCCATTAGGAATGCAAAATTACCTTCGCCTTATTCAATGTTAATCTAGAGTGACGTGAAACTTTAATGAAAAGCGCATTACGCAGAAAGTCCCGCGTGGTAAGCCCGACAAGCTCGAACTCGAGCGTCTGTTTCTAACTACACAGATCGGGTTCGTTGACAATGAGAGGTGTGACATCTGTGCATCGCGTGTCCTTCCTTTACTAAGTTAATTATACTTCCAAATTGCACTTTATGCCTATTTACAAGTACTTTGTCAAGTTTCGTACCAATCCAATCCGCGATGCACCGTGCACCGTGTACATGTAATATGACAAGAAAGCCTACTTGCATAAGATATTTTATAGACTAGTACCATCGTATTATATGTTAAATACATATATGTTATATGTTAAATATGTCTACTAAAATTATAATTTAAAATTAAAATTTATTAACATAATAAAACATTTATAAATACAGTATATTTATAAAAAGAATTTAAATAGTAATTCCACCCATTTTTATAAACTTGTTAAAAATTCCGAAGAAAGACAGCATTAAGCAGCGTTTCAGGATTTTATTTAATATATATTTTTTTATATATTTAACTTCTGTGTGCATATTCACATTATATATAATTTTTATATTTATCCGTTATTGCTGTGGAATTTAATAAATAATACTACCATTTATTTCCTAAAAGTAGATTCTCTATCTCTATTCTGAATAAGAAATTAAATCGCGAATATAATATTAGAACCTCGTCATTGCACGCTTACGATTTCACGAGTTTGAACTCAGGAAATGCGCTTTTACAGTTAAGCTGTGCTCGAATAACTCAACCAGGGCCGCCTCTTTTCTGCTCCAGTGCGACCTTTCGAGCTTGAACTTTCCGACAATTAACAAAGTCTCGCTCGGCAAGCTAATCGAGTTTTCCCGCCAATTATCCACTGCCCCACCCAACAATTACTTTTATATCCCTCTCTCTCTCTCTCTCTCTTTCTTTTGCATCATGCTCCCTGTCGACTTCGTATTTTCCGATCGCCTCAAAGTCCGTCGTAAAGTAAACGGATCCACGAGTATCTGAAGGATGGTGGCTTAAGCTAACCTGGTCGAGACTAACTTCTTCACCAAGGTTAGATAAGAGAGATCGGGATTGAAGTTGCGACCACCGTCTGGACTGTTCAATTTCTGTTCTTTTTCTTCTTGCCTTTCTATTTACGGTCGTAAAAACGATTGTGCGATTCTTGCCGAATCCTCCGATGGAGGTAGTAGGACGACGGCTGAGAACAATTCTCAAGCCCAGAGAGCTCAGTAGATCGTATCAGAGATAAGACATTTCCGATAGCCGATATATAAGTATACTATAAAGTCAAGAAGTCGTCGTGAAAAAGAGACTGACAAGTAGTAAAATCTTTGATGGAATTGTTAATACAAATCCGTGACTTAAGCCAGGCAGCTTTTGAATAACGGTATAAAAGAACGAAATGGAAAGATCAAATAAATTTATTTATAATGCAAACATATGTTTGATTGTTTGAAAATTGATAAAACTTTTTGTTTTTGCGGTAAATTTTACACAGAATTTTTTATTTCAGTTTAATTTAAAGTTAGCATTTTTAATTCAAATTTGATTATGTAAAAACTGGAACATTAATGAAATAACACCCGCGCGAATAATTTCTTCCTCAATTTAGCTGCACCGAATATCGTTCAAGAATTTGTAATATTTGCATATACATAATTCTTTCAAAGTTATTGCATTGATAAGAAAACTTATTAACTTATAATAAATTGTTTCAATATGTAGAGTATACATATAATTTAGTTTGTTTTTAGATTTTAGAATAAACAGAATGTTTTTAAATCGATGCAAAAAACATTTTATTATATAATTATGATAGAGAGTAATGATCTTTAATTGCTTTAGTTATCATTATTTGAATAATTTTGAATTTTTTATATTCAATAATAAACCATATGTAATATAAATATAATATTGATAAAAATTGAAACATTAATTTAAAAAATAAAATAAACTAAAATTTCGGTACGAAAACCTAGTTTTCAAAAATTATTTTATTTTTATTACTAAATTAGAAAAATAATTACAAGGAGATATAGGATTATCAATGTCAGAATTCTTAATCCGGAGCACGCACGTAGTGACTGATCGTGATCGCGGCATGATGGAAGGAGAAGGGTTAAGTGGGAAAGCGACGTAACGCGTACGAGTCCGCCGCGGGGGAGAAGTAGTAAACTTTGCGCGAGTGTGCGACGTATACTCGCGTGTGTTGTGCGCCAAGAAACACGAGGCAGAGTCACGAAGCACTTTGAGTTGGCACGCTCACGAGCGAGGACCGTCCTCTTTCATTCATTTCTCGCGAACACGATCTCAGTCGGTGAACGTGGCTCGAGGATTGCGATCGATTGGGTATATTGGGTCAATATCTCGACAACACAGTGTTTGATCGTCGGAAAGAGCGAACCAGAATGCCGTTCTTTAAGAAACTCCGCATATTTTCTCGTCATAAAAGTGAGTCTTTCTCCATTTTTAAATCGATTAATGCAAAATAAACCATAGACGAAATTCTTCTCGATTATTATTTTTCATGCACAAATTACTATGTCTAAATTAATTATCATACGTAATCTATTGTATTATTCTTTTTTGTGATTTTCATTTGCGATTGTAAATTTCGATTTTCGTTTTCGTTCTTATCATTTGCGTTCTTAACATTCTGTGTGATAGAATTTAAATTGTTATAATTTTCTACAATTTTATACGTATTTTGTGTTTGCAGAGCAATTTTTAATTCATTATTTCTTATTTAGTGTCTTATACGGACTTATATTTCAATTGATAAAAAGTTCTAGTCCAAAGTTCATTTATTCGTCGTTCGACGTTCTCGATACAACGCGCAACGCTATTTCCTCTCGGCTCCCGTCTTACTAAGTAGCACATCTCTTCGACTAAAGTCGTTCGTAATCGAATTCCGTCCCGGGACGAGAGGAGAGATTCTCGAAGCGCTGCTCGACGGCGCGCTTCCTTTAAGGACGCGCGCTTCGATTTGAGGACCATCGCCTTCGTCTTAATGCAGTTTCGAACTGATCGGGACATGCCGTTCTCTCGAGAGATAGCGAATCAGCATTCGCGGTGTAATTCGCGCGACAACGCGCTCAGCTGCCGCCAAATGAAACAATTCCGAGCGACGCGATTTCCCCGCTGATTGTCGCGCACGGATCGTTGTAATCGGTGTAACGGTATTATCGAAGACTCACCGTTGATTCGAAACACAATTGGAAATGTAACCAAACTACCGATTACACGAACGAATATGATTAAATAATCGAATGATTATGATTACTAAAAATAATTGCCTGCAAATAATAATTATGATTGATACGCACTGTGACTAATTAGAGCTGAACTTAGCATGTGTAAGTGTCAATTATTCAATCGATTAATGTATGATACACGATGATTTTTACATTTGATTCATATAACGTAAGATAATGTTTTATTAACCCTTAAAGCATGTGAAAAATTATCTGCACCTGGGTATTTTATTTCTGAATTTTTTTTTATTTTTAAATTATTATAATTTTTACATTTGATTGATATATAACGTAGAATGATATTTTATTAACTCTTAAAACATGTGGAAAATAGCACCTTATCTGCACTTGGGTATTTCATTTCCGAAATTTTTTTCATTTATTTACGGCGGTTCAGAAAATCTCTAAAAATTCATGAACATATGTACTTTAATGTTTTTAGAATAAATGTCTGCTTTATTTTGAGAAAACTAAAGAAATAAGGAGTAGGGGACTTATAAAAGTTTTGACAAATTTCCATGGAAATTGTTCGGGCACAGAAAATGATTATGCAATATAGGGCGATAAAATAACGCTTTTTTAAGAAGATGATAATACTTTATTAAATTAATATGAATAGTTTTTTTAATAAAATGTTTAATCTGTGTTTCCAACAAAAAATCGAAAAATAAGTTTTGCAAATGCAATAGTGATACATAAGTTAAAAAATTGTTGCAATCGATTCCTACATTATTGCCTTGACATGTTACGGCCATAATTCTTATGTAAATGTAAAAATTGCACGTAATTTTTGTTCCGATTTTACTGCAACTTGCACCGCCTTGCTTTACTGTAGAACAAGTGAATATATATCAAATGCGATGAAATATTGAAGTCTCGTATATGCTCGTTTGTGAAGATATGAGTGCGACGTACATTGTGCGTTGTCGCGCATTCTATTTTATAGCGACAACGCCATATTTACAGTTGTCGAGCGTACATACATCAATCCTCACTGCGTCGCGTTTTCGCGTTTGGAATAATTATCGATCAGTATTTATTACGGAATGTTTGAATTCTTTAAAATACATGTTCCACTGCGATACGACGCTCTGAAAATATTAATGCGAACGTGAATTGGGCAATTATGATGGCGAAATTATTGTTTCGAAAAAAAACTTAAATTAATTGATTTTTTAAATCAAAACAATAATATTTTTCTTCTTAATGACTTTATCAGTTTAATAGTTTTCAAATTCAGATCTATATTTTTACAACTAATTTGGAAAGAATTGTGATAAAAGAAATTGCAATAATAGATTTAAAAATTTAATTCATCACTGTGTTCGAAGAAAAATTTAATAAGACAACATCAGAAAGAAAGAATTTAGTCAATTATAGTACAAACATATCTTTCTCTTCGAATGAAGGATGACTTTTATTATATTGCTGCGAAGAAATTCAGTAGCTCACGCTACAGGAAGAGTTAATTGAGTGACGTGTACGAGATCAACGAGATCGATTGGAAATAACGTTCTCTCAACGGGATCTTTTTCTCTTCATTTGTATCCAATAAACACTGTGGCATTTTAATTATACACCTTTATCGCGCGCGCGCGATTTCCTTTCACTCATAACCGTCCATAGATTTTTAAATATCTTTTTTAAAAGTCTTTTTACCTTATGTTTCACGACGATAATTCGGTGGCACGGTGTTTCCTTGTGCAGTTTCCTTACACCGTATAATTTCGTCTCTCCGCAGTGGCTTTACATAATAAAGCCATGCACGTACAGTTTTCACTTTTCGTCCATCGTGAGTTCTGTCAGAAATTGGTCGATGTCGTAATTCGTCAATCGTAATCTTGCTCGCTCGAATTCGCGGTAACATAATCGTTTACAGATTCGTATTCATAAGCATTGCATCAGTTATCTCAGTATTTTTATAAATGAAAAATTGTTGATTTCGATATCGCTGAAAAGAACTTCTTGGAAAATTTAGAAAATGCTAAAATAAATATTTGTTCTAGAAAACCGGATACATGTATACGTTTTCTGGTGTACAATAACAATATTTAAGACATTTATTTGTTTGTTTCTTTGTGATATCTTGTGTGTTTCTTGACTGGCAATTTATATAAGAATTTATCAAAAAATTACATATTGTCAAGTTATTAATCAATTAAACAATTAATTTTATTATTATTATTAAAGTATTTTTTTAAGTTATGATTTATTATTAATGTATATAAAAACATGAAATATATATGTGGTAATGCAACTTTCGGAGATGCGAAGTAAACTTTAAAAAATTGAGACACGTGAAGGAAAAAAGATACGATAAATATAGAAAATTTTTTGTCAAAAATTCAACAGTTCAAATGTACTTCTCATCGAGAAAAATCTATTTCACCTGTCAAATATTTATATTTCAAAATTTTCTCTCCTTTCTTTCGGTTTTTCAAATTACGTGAATTTTGTCCTGGTTGTAGGATACGCTTCCATTTTTCCGGCGACACAATGTCGACGGTGATGCGCCATAGTGCATATTCGGTGCACCAGTCGACAAATTTACAGTTCGCGCATATGCTCGCATGTACTCGAGAGTTTACATCATCTGGCGTCGTCGTTTATTCAAATACACGCGAGCGTACGCGTCCATCATTTCGGTGACTAAATTTCCGCCCTTTTCGGCGAGCCGCACCGTTAAAGGATCGTCTGTATTGCGTGTCTGTGTGACCCCGACGGAAATTCATTTCCCATCTCGAAACGTCGCCGTTGACCTTTATGGTCTTGAAGCAGTAGCAAAGTAATAGCACTCGCAAGAAGTAGATTAATCAATGTAGCGCGCGCCTTTGTGCAGCTGCAGAGGGTCGATGTTATAAAGCGTCCAAAAATGTTACGAGTAAAGTGAAAGGAGGACGGTTAATACTCTTAAAAACTGATTTCACGACATTTTTATCATAAACGTCAATAATACATATATCATATGTATATCATATGAGGGGATAAATTGAAATAAATAATAACGCGAATAGCATTTGTGCTTAATTAAACCTGATGATTAAATAAAGGTACGGTAAATAAGGGATATGTTGAAGTATCAATTGATGGAAGCTTCATTAATTGTATTTTATAGAATTAATTAAATTTAATATCATTACGAAAGAACAATAGCGGTGTTAGCAACAGAAAGGAAGGAATAAAGGATACATTGAGCTGTTTATTGTGAAAGCGATGTAAAGCCGATTTTAATTTACGAATTTCAGTGAAAATAGAATAAAAATTCGGATAAGAATATATAAATCAATATTGTATATCGAGTTTAAAAAACATTTTAATGTTCCATTTTTAATTATGAAGTGATTAAATTATTATTAGATTAAACTTATTTTCAATACTCCGAATTGGGAAAAATTTAAAATTTATTTAAAAAATTCCGGATTATCGACGATTTAAATTTATTTTCAGAAAGATTATTTAAGTGACGACCTAAAATTATCGATTAGTTCACAATTTACGTTTCCCTTTTCACGGAAATCTTCTTAAAGCCTGAGGTTTTAAATTTCTCCGTCTTGAAAATAGCATCGCGTATAGCAGTTGAAATCCGGCGATGAAATCCGAAGTCACGTTCGTGGAAAAGTTCAGCGCAGACAGCTTAGGGGTTGTAAATGTTTAGGGGTGCAGCTCGTGGCTGAAAATTTCAAATCCCTTATCGTACATTTTGCTCGATTTCTCGGGCAGCAGCCGAGAGCTTTCTTCGGTTTCTGACCGCGAAGAAGGATTTACCCGTGAGATTGAGATTTCATGCACATCGCGGTATCGTTAACCTTAATCCATTTATTCTCCGTGCGGAAATATGTTACAATTTTCGTGCATTCTATTGTTTAAATATAATCTTATCAAAATTAGATTTTTTGCGGCAAACGTCTCACTTTTCTAGACAATTGTTTTTTTTATATTTTTGCTAATTTTATTGTAGAATTTAATTAATATAACTAAATATTTAATTTTTGTATACAGTGCAAGATATAATTTCAACTCAGCAACTATTGCATTTTAAATTACTACTGGGTAAATTGTTTTTTTCTTGCGAAACATAATATTGTTTTTTAGAACATTTTTTCATTTAAATAGTTTTTCTATGATCTAAAATGTATTTCACATAAATTAAATTCCATAAATCTTTAATTTGAGAATGCAATTTTAACCTGTAACACGTATGAGAAAATATATTAAAAATTCTAGATTAATAATAACGCTTAGTTTAGAATTTAGATTCATCTCCGTCGAATATTTAATTTTCTTTCTAGGTCGCGTTAATTTTTCCGCAGATCAATCGATTTTTCACATTCTAGTGAAGGTAATAGCGCAAGAGCGTTCGCGACAGGCTTTTCTTCGTCGAGGCGAGAAAGATTAATATCGCTCTCCTTGCACTCTCCAGATAACGGCAGAAGCAAGTTTATTCGTTTGCGCGTTTCGCGTTTCAGACGACGAGACGATTTTATTTCACTTTAACGATAAATAATGGCGTACTTCATATTGCCGTCGCGAAATTGTGTAATTTATATCCGCCTTTTGCATGTATCTATGCAATATTTATGTGTCGATTATATCGTCCTCAGTGTGCACTACAAAATATTATTGCGCTTTAAACGACTTTTAAACCTGGCAGTGATATGCATATTAGATTAGATAACACACGAGAATATGCGTTGCAGTCTTGCATTAACGCAATTAGGATCGGATAATCAATAATTGTATGATAGTAATTAACCCTTTACTTGTGTTATATTTTATAAGTTGTTTACACACGCTCATATTTTATTTATATATTATTAATTTATTTTACGTATAAATTGATTAAAAATTTTTTAAGTATGTATAATTTTTGTGAATTTTTTTCAGAATAGATATTATTGAATAAAATAGATATTATCGAATTAAACAGATTTTGAAATTGTTTGATGTAAATTACAGCTGAGATTTTTTCAAAGTTTCTTTATAAAAGATTAAAAAATTAATCTTTGAATTAAATTAATTAAAAAAATTAATTATAGATAATTAAAAATATATGCATAATTTTATAATATATATTCAAATTATTTAAATTATGTGAAATATTATTTAAACATAATTTTATACAAAGGATTTATATGTCATTATTGTTTCGAATACACATTTATATGCAAATCTCACAATTAACTTGACATGAACGATAACACAATTTATCGCGATATTATGCAATTTACATGTACATGCCAATAATGCATGCGCAATAAAGATTGATCTTTGTTCGACTAAAAGTAAATTCTCGAAAGCCTGGATATTCGTTGATATAGTCGTTCGAATCGCGCGGTGTCAAGTTCAATACGCGCAGTTTCGTATTACAAAATTAATCGCGGAATTTCGACAGATTTGCGTCGTATAATATTTACGTTCTTATCATACTGAATTGCGAAAGTCTTCCGCAATGTACGCGTCTATATAGTAACAGGTCATGAGATTGACCTAGACGAATTAGCACAGATGATTATAATCGTTACGCATCGTAATATACTTTATCAATATCTAGTGCAAGCCATCACTACGAAATTCTGCTAGTCATCGAACAATCTGCTAAATCTTCATTTAACATCGTTTTAACTCATACGTCATCATAACAAAAGCGTTAATAGTAGAATGTTAAAAAATATCACTCTAGTGTGCATTTTTATGAATGAAAGAGAATGAAATTTTGAAAAGCAATTTAATGGAAAGTTATTGATATTTCGGATACTTGCGGGAGAAATTATTAATATAAATATTGTTAATCAAACAAATATTAATAGTCAATCCTATCTTTTCTCGTATTTGAAAAATATTCATAAATTGAAAGCTTGTTTATAATATTAATCTAAATAATGACTGTCGAGGGCGAAATTTTACAATATTCTTTAGCACACGGATGCTGGACATGTGTAACGACCAACACTAATAAAACGAGTAATAATATGAGAGCTCCGGTAATTTTCGTAATGTGCAGAATTGGCGATTATTCAACACGTGTGACTCATGTATCCATCACTTTTGCCAGTGATGCAATATATCAAAGAGAAGACGAGAAGAAAAATTAATATATTTGCCAAACTCATTGGCTGGAGATTCGGATAACGATAAGATGCGGAATATTATTGGCAGCCGCTTCGCGTCAGAAAATTTAATCTAAACACATCTGGAAATGCACAAACGGCAGTCTTCAAACTATGGAAAAGAAATTGGAATAGATATTTTTCAACGCATGGACTAGAAAATGAAAGAAGGATGAATAGAAGGAGAAAAGTGAGAAAAAAGAGATATGACTGAAGCAACAAGAATAAAAACTCTAAAAGACTCAAGGATGATCTTTTCTTGGCAAACATCTAATTTATAAAAATCTAATTACGAAAAGAGATGAAGTTAGAGAATTATAGATAATTAAAATAATTGCCGAAATTAAAATATAAATATAAATAAGATTGTGTAGACAATTTTAATATTTGAGTATTGATGTAATTAATAAAAATTACATAAAATAGATTATTAAAATATTTATAATTTATAAATTCTTGTAGAACATCCTACTTACATCTTTCAATTATTTCAGTATTCATATACTTTAATTTTCTGCCATTCTGGATTATATTTTTGGCTGAAATAGGATACTGTCTGAATTTGAAAAGGAGCTGTCCACGAACTCGGGTTGCATAACAAGTTCATCCTTTGGCCATGACGTTCTGAAATTTTGCTATGTCTTTCGCACATATTCTTCATGCGGCATTACTTTGCTTCTTTGTTCTAGTTTTCATGAATTGTCCGACATTTCAGTCTACGACGTATTTCTGTTCTTTCTATTTCGCGAATGAAAAAGGAAACAAGAGAATTATGAATCGATTGTGAATCGCGCGCCGAGCTTTTGTGCTTCTCACGAGATTCTCCGCGAGAGATCAAGCGCCGGATTAGTACATTCGCCGTTTCCGTTTTTTTCCTCCCCCACACCTGTCGTAATTCCATTATTTCAGAATTGCTACAATCCGCGACCGGGATGTATAATTTTTCGTGCTCTCACTATGGAAAATTCTCGGGCTTTTCCCGCGGTATATTATTCTCTCGCGAATATTGTCCGCGATATTCACGAATAACAACCGCTCGCGGTTCCATCCTCATTCTCTACGGTATGGTAGAGAACGAGCGATTGTACACGGTGAATTATATTTATTGTATATTCACAGAGTATATATATTTTTCTATAGCATGTTTATTTTTAAGCTATTCTTTATATTTTTATCAAACAGTTTTTACCAAAAGATAAACAGCGAAAACCGAGTGATGTGATACGTAATTTTAAAATATTACACAAAAGTGAAGTATTTTATATTGGTCTATATGTTCATCAAAATAAAGTTGACTGCGCGAAAGGCTTGAAGAGAAAATAATGCTACCGCGCGCGCGACGCGCCGGGTACGCCATTTGTTTGTTAGCGTTGAAATACCGTGCTGAAAGTTTTTACGAGCATAAATCTATGTTAGTTTTTACTTTCATCAGTTTTGTGTACATGGATACATAACGGTATCCAAGACTTAAATAGTCCACGAGGAATGACGAATGCGAATGCTTTTAATGCGGACTTTGATCGATGACTTCTTGTCGATTTTCACGGAGAACGGATAAGCATGAGTTGACCTCGTTCTCGCTACGTTTTCCGATAGAAAAATAAAAGAACTTTCTCGCTGTGATTTCGTGCCTGGAATTATAAAGAGCGCCTCTTCGACTGTCGTCGAACTCAGTTATAAACGGCTTTTACGATAATGACACGACGACATCGTGAAAAATATTTTAATGCTTAATATTTTATATTTTTTTATCAATAATATGTAATATATTATATAATAAAAAATATAGGTATACATCAGTAACATATACTATAATGATAATAATTAATACTGGTATACGTATTTAATCAATATCGATCAAGGATTTTGATTTTAATTCTAAACTGTTTGAAAAAATATAGAATTGAAAAGAAAGAAATATTTTCCGACAAAAAGATTTATTTTCCTTTATGTCATTTTGTCGTTTACGTGAAATAAAATTGCACTGTAGTTTATGGATCAATATTACATTTTGAGGGGATCGAGTCTATATTAGTTTTTCTCTCACTATTTTCCCGGCGATCCTGTCGCAACATGCGACTTTCCCTTCGTCGTAGTCATATGATAATCATTTTTTCCGACCGACGGTGAACAGGATAGTGATGGCGAAAGAGACTGAGTCGTGGATGTCCCTCGAGAAATTACTTGATTTCCGCGAGAGAACTCGCGCAAGAACTTCGCCCTTTCCAGCCGTTTTTTCCTGCATCCGATCCTTCTCGCACGCAGCTTTTTTCTCCCTTCTCTTCTTTTCTTTCTCTCACCTTTTCCAACGGAAAAAGCGTTCTTCAGCCCTTCACTACCGTGGGATTTACGGCTCTTGCGTGGCTCTTCGAGAATACGGGCATCCACCTTGCGAAAACAAAAGCGGCAGGGACGCATACGGGAATTTGGGATAAATTTCGGGTAAAATTATAATATTATACGCGCAAGTCGCTCTCTTAAAATGTTAAAAAAGCAAAAAGTAGATTCAAAACTGCGTTGTTTTGAAACGATACAATTTCAAAGTCTGATAAACAGCGTCTTGAAATCGAAAATAATTCGATCAGTTTTCAAATATTTTTGAGATCTTACGAAAATTATTTTTATTTTCTAAATATCTCGAAATGTATATTTTCTTGTATTTTTATTAAATCGCGTATAAGACAATCAGAAATTTTCCTTATCTGTATTAATTTATTATTCGCAACGTAATAATTACCCGATAAAGTTTTATTCAAAGTTTACATTTTTGTCATATTTACGAAATGTCAAGGTATATTTGTCAAGTAATAGGAACGATCTGGATATCTTCGTATGCGTCCCTGAAAGGCAGACCTGTTCGCTTCAGTGTCGTATCTTTTCCTCAGTGCTCGTGTCTACGTCCTAACGAAGAAGAATGGGATGCACGCTTTTCTATTTCCGATCACGAATGGCGGAAGCATACATGGCACGCCATATCTTATCGAACAGTAAAAAGGCAATAATATATTCGCAAAAAACTCATTTATTGATAAAGAACAATTAAATATTAGCTTTCCATATATAGGACTTTCACCAAATAGGTATGGTGAAAAAAAAAAGAATTTGTTCCGTTAGTTCTTTTTATTAGTTATACTATGCTCTTTTTATTAGGTTTTTCTTAATAATACGGCACAAATAAAATTTTATGTTACCAAAAATATTAAAAAAATATAATAATTTATTATTATTAAACAATTTTCGACATGAATCCATCAGAGATGTGAATTCTTCTTTATTATTTTTATCATTACAATTTAATTTCTTTGGAAGAAAGGCAAAGTTAGAGATATTTAATAATACGAGCGAAGACTTCGATTCGCAGCATGTAAAGGAATTAGCAGCGTGATAAAATGGCTCCACTTTAACTGCACTAATTAACGAAGCGTAGGGAAAGTTGGTCTGCGAGATCTCGAAATCGAAGAGAGAGAGAGAGAGTCAGAAAGATGAACCCAATCTATACTTCCTTCCGCAGTAAGGAAATGCCGACCAGAGGCCCGATTGTTGCATCAGCCGGCCTCAGTATGCACTCCTGTTGGGCCCAATTATCCCTCCTTTACCCGCGACCACTCTTTTCTTTTCTCCGCCTCGTGGCTATAATCGACCTTCCTCTCGCGAAACGACGACGACGACGACTTGTTATACTTACACACTTCCAACCCTGAATTCTTTCGCATGTCTGGCCTTTCCATCGCGAGAGTCCGCGCCAGACTTGCATCAGCCGATCTCGGACATGCATCTGACTCGTCTTTCTCATGTGCATACAAGCGCACGCGGTCATCTGCAGCCGGCTAACGGTCGCGACATTTTTCTTATTCTCTCTTACCCTCTCTTCCTTTCTCCTTTTCTTGTTCGAGATAAATTTTTCTTCGTCGAGCACATCTCCAGTTTTACATGTATGTACCTGGATAACATGTGAGT
This sequence comes from Tetramorium bicarinatum, assembly GCA_928718305.1. Taxonomy (NCBI): domain Eukaryota; kingdom Metazoa; phylum Arthropoda; class Insecta; order Hymenoptera; family Formicidae; genus Tetramorium; species Tetramorium bicarinatum. Next base: position 23,294,584 of record OV788323.1, on the reverse strand, counting down.
TTGCTCTGTATATTTTGATATTTGGCAACGACACGATGTCATTCGTAAAATTCGTTCGAGAGAATAGTAAAAAAATTTAGGGATAATAGTAAAAAAAAGAAAGAAAAAATATATTTTTTAATTCCGTTAGGTCATATCTTAATAAGTTTAATTATATTATATTAATATCGGAATGATTTTTTAATCAATGATAATAAAAAAAGCAATTGTGAATTATAATACTAACAACTTTTGATAAACAATTTTCTAACAAGAAAATTTCTAGTTACATAACTCTCTATCAAATAATATCAAAATTTTATTTTATTTATTTTATTAATTCATTTTATTTTATTCAATTCATTTTATAGCTTTAATTATTTTTGTAGTTAGCTAAATTTCTGCCTAAAGATCATTTTCAATTTATTGTTGCGGCAATGCCATTTAATTCTCCAAGTAGAACACGTTAAGATTGGAAAAAGCGTGTGTATTAGTACATTAGTCTACGAGATTCAGGTTTCCAACGTGTGAACGCGACCGGCTGTGATCTCTTTGATTCCAGCTGTACTGACTATTCGCAGCAAGTACTAGCAGCAAGTGCTATCTCGACAAAGGGTAGAAACGTCACGCATATCTCGCTCTTGTTCTCGTTTGCAAGCGGAATTCCTCTAATTGCTCCGTTGATGGGATACCTGGACGATGTTTTTCCATTAAACGGGATTATGAAGGAAACGGAAACAATCCGTCGTTCAGTAAAAGCTGCGAACGTAATGCAAGAAGAATCCGTTCAAGTCTGGCTTCTAATTCTAATGTTATTTATTACAACTTAACGGGAAAGCAGTCAACATTTCACTGTGCGTTTAAATAAGAGATTTGATATTAGAATAATCAATATCATTGATAATGATGAGAAATACAACGTGACTAAATAAAAAAAGAGAAGTTATATAAAATAAAAGATAAAATTCTACTAGAACTGATTACTTTAACAGCATAATCTAAATAGTCACTGTAGCGTTATTATAAAATTCAACGTTACCGTAAATTAACTTTCATTACAAAGCGATTGATGGCCAAGTTGTCTTCCTTGATTGGACGTTCTAAAAAGTCAAAGAAAGAAGAGTCTTTTTCCAGAAGCGTGGAAATCTCTTGAAGAGTCGCCGACTAACTTGACTGGCCAATCGAAATCTTCGGACAGGTCCAGAGAAGAAAGAAAAAGCTTCCGAAATATGGAGAGGAAAGGCGGATGGCAGGTGAAGACGAGCAAGATGCGGGAAAGTGGCGTCGGAGAAAGAAGGTTTGCGTGTAAAACAAGAAATATGATCGTTGATTGGGTTGGAAAAGGAGAGGTACCTGTAGTAGTAGTGACACTACCAAACAGGCAAGAGAGAAAGAAAAAGTGAGAAAGAGAATAAAGGAAGATAATGAAAGACGATGAGAGAATCCATTACGATGAACGTGAATTCTTCTCGGTCTTCTCAGATCTTATAATTAGAGGCGAGCGATTTTTAGCACGAATATATCGCTGTTTGCATATATTCTCTGGAACATTTATTATTCCGATGCACTTTCTTTTCTATTCGATAAAATGATAAAACAATTTTTTCCTATTTTTATGCGAAAAATGAGATAGATTATACATAAAAGCTTGTTATTTTATTATTTTAACTCAAAGTTAATTATCTCAAAGAATGGGCTTTATAACAAGAGATTGAAAAGGAAGATTTTGAGGTTTCTCTCTTTTAAGAAAATTTAATTTTTCTTCTCTTTATTACGTTAAATTAAAATAAAACAAATTTATGGGAATGTACTTCTTTAAAAATAATAAGTTTTATTAACATTTATAATAATTAATATTCTTTAGTAATTTTTAAACACTAAATAAGAAAAAATTATTGTATTATTTATATAATTCTTTTCTTATTCTTTTGTTTGATAAAAATCGGTTTTATATTATTTTATATTATTTTTTTATTATTATTTTATCGTATTAATTTAATTTAATATTTGAAAATTTGTAATATTAAATGATGTACAATAACAATTTAGTCGATAACAGCTTGAACCAAATAGTCGGTCTTCTGTTTCAAAGTGTCTACCTTTGAAGATACGCGAAGATTACACATATAAAACCAGAATATGCTGTTCGAGGCTGATGCAAGCCCTTTCGAGACTTTCGTCTCGCGTTCCTCGTCCTCCTTCTGTTACATGAAGTCTTCACTTAGCTGCGGACACCTTCTTAGATTACGGTTCGCGTTACTAATGCATATAAAGGTCAAAGTCTTTTACTTTTAGTGATTTAGGATTTAGGACGTGTGATATTGTTAACTCTATCATTCAATAGTTTCACACAATACATTTGTTCAAATTAAAACCTATACTTCCGGATATATGTCATACAATTTTGTGAGCAAGTTATGCCATCATAGAAAAATGCGAAAAAAGAGATAGCAAATTGTTTAAGAGATTAAAAGATTAAATGTTATCTCATTACTTGGATAGAAAATATGTAAACTGTGTTTTGATAAAGCATAAAGAACAGCTGGAAACGTTTATGAAGATCGTATTTAAGAATTGAAAAATATTTAATGGTCATATATAAACAATGGAAATATTTTACATTTAAAATTCATTAGTTTTTTATTAAAATACGATTCTCTGAATTAAAGAATTAACTGAAACTTTATAAATCTTTAAATTTACCTTTACCAAATATAATTCTCCAAATGTTATGTGTGTGAGTTTCAACAAATATGCATAATTACTAATGGCTATTGAGGCTATACCACAAACGAATTTATATATATATATATTTAACAGAATCGTACAGTTTACGATAATCACGAAATAACTCGAATATCCTATCTACATGCGATAATAGCGAAATTCTGAAGCACTCATATAGCATAATAGCAGGCCGACATACTGCGCTTACATGGCCTTAACAAAGCCGGATCGTACAGGAGCGAAGGAGTTTACTGCACACGTTGATTCAAAAAGAATAAAATTACAAGAAGCCAGTATATTTCGATGTATTAAATATTATTATAGCGTCAGCACAAAATTTTTTCAAATTTTTTAAACATTCGAACTTTGATTTTCTAAGATATGTAATAGTTAAAATTTTAAGACAGTAGAGAAAAAGAATAATTGAAATTAAACAGAGAGAGAGAGAGAGAGAGAGAGAGAGAGAGAGAGAGAATTTTTGACGAAGAAAAATCTGCTTCAAATTCCTTGAAGAATCTGTAGGAGTCGGAAACATCGTAGACGAATATCCTGTGTGGAAAATTTATCTTATCCTTAAGTGAAATTTTTCGGTATCTACGTACTACGGATACTTCTTGAGAAGAAGGGAAAAAGTCACAGAGTCGATCGCAAAGCTCGTGTCGTAAGGTCGTACAGTCTCCGGTGAAGCTCAGAATAGCTGGCATAGTTCGCATACGCGGCGATACCCAAGAGTCCGAGTTATTCAGAGAGACAGCGTAAGTGCGTCATCTTCTTTCGCCGGATTTTCCCGCTTTCTCTTCCCCAATCTAGATTACTTCGACGAGTAGAGAATTGGATTTCATCTCACCTGTAGGAGTCGCGAAAGAGGATCCATTTCTTCGCTCGCGCGCTCTTGTCAAAGGAACCGGATGGAATTCATTTGCGACAGCTTGGAATCCGTTTCGCGGCCAATGCTCGTCAGATTTTCAGTTGCACGTCTTTTGTCTTAGCAGAGCGAAAGTCGGACGGGTTAAACGGTAATAAGAGTGTAATTGTAACTGTGATGCTGTACATTATGATGTTCACGAACATTTAATAATTTCTTGAAAATCTTTACTTTGTTAAGTTTTCATTAGCATAATATAGATGCGTAGTTATTTAATTCTCTTCATGGAATATGTAAATCACTGGGATATATATCCTCTCAATAACGAAAGGATTAAACAAGTATATTTTTTACATCTTGTATTTATTATTTTTAATATAATGTTACAGTTGTTACAGATAAAATATATACAGTTTAAATCTTCTCAAATTAATTTATACATAGTGTATAAAAGATCGTTGTATATATTTTCGGAAAGTTTTTAGATTTCTTATTTTTCATATCTGGAATTTGCAATCTGAAAAATACATGATTTACAAGTATCTGTCCTTGTAAATAACTACCTTGTAAGTACCTTGTAAATATAATTTTTTTTATTAAATTTATTTATATAAAAAGAGACAACTATATATACAATTTAAAATAAATAAAAAATCTTCCGGAGTATCTCTATACATCTTGAAACATCTTCCTTCGTACTTTAGAACACTAATTAAATTTATCTAATTTCTTAAATTTTTCACGTTTTTGTTGTTACAATTAATTGAATATTTTTAAAACTAATTAATATAGTGTTGAATTCAATCAAAGTGTTTTACAGACTTTGGAACAATAATACAGCCATAGTTACTTTGTACTTACTTAAACACTATTTGTGATTAAAGTAAATCACAAATAGTTTAGTATGTAAAAGCAAATTTAGTTAGGTAGACAAATATGACTACCTAATGCACATGAAATAGTGTTCTAAGGTACATAAAATAGATTGTTCTAAAGTATAACGGGTTTTTATTAAGAAATAGATACGTAATCCAGAGATTAAATTATAAATAACAAATTTTTAATGAAAATAGAACATACTTGAAAAGTCAATCACAGTAATTTAAAGTTTAAAAAATAATAATACAACAATAATAATATAACAAAAGAAGAATTAAAAGACTCCAAATTTAGTTGAGTAAATTTAATTCAGAACTCAAAAAATGCAAAATTTTGCTTACCTCATCTGAATAATACAAATTCTAACCAAAACAGCAATAACAAAAATGCAAAATAACTAAATACTGTTTTACTGAAATAACGTCCAGATATCATTAACGTCTAAATCAAATATTTCAAGGTACATCTGTATCCAAGATACAGCAATCTTCCTCAGTATATAATGTGAATATTCTTTTAGTCAAATTTTTTTCGACCAATGAGCTTTTATGCCATAATTTATGAAGATTATGAATATAATCTTAACTATATTCAAGTTACATAACTTTTTACAGTTATATTAATAATGTTTTAAATGAAAACTTTTAGAGAGATTCATACAATACCTGTCCAAACTAAAGTATTACTATACTATAAGTACATATATTTTGTATATGTATGTACTATGTCACAAATTTGAGCTTATTATCACACTATATTACATTATTGTCGAGAATCAGTCAAACAGTTATGACATATTATCGATAACTGTCCTTCGACTTTGCGCTGTATTGTTTTATATCTGATAAAGAGTGATTTACCACGATTTCTTACGCAATGACGATGCTCGATTTACACTAACGGAATCGCTTTCGCGCGATACCGCGTTAATCGAGTGCCTTTTGATCGGTATAATTCGTGAAAAAAACAATTACGAGATGTGAATTTAATTAGTTTCACAATGTGCAATTGTGCATTTTCTCTTTTTTATGACCATAATTTTAACAAAAACTGGAATAACGCTGATACGTTTACTGTGCGAAATCGAAGTTCATTAAAATATCGTGTTCTCCAATAAACGTAAGTCACGCTTTCTGCTGATTGCATTTTTCTTTTTTTTTTAATTTGCGGCTATTATTACTCGAATGGCTGCACGTAATATCTCTCACGTTCAAGTATTGTAACTTTCTTCAAGCATAACGAGTGAAAATGAATCTGCAGATTTTCGAACAATTCATCGACAGCATGTTATAATCTTTCTATGAATATATTGATAGTGACTGAAAGTAATTGAAATAGTAACATATTAATTGTAATAATTAGTTATCCATAAAAGATCTATTTAATGATGATTGGTATTGAATAATCCTGCACGTATATCTTTATTGCGTTATCGAGTATATACGTCGCATGTAATAGATCAATATCTTGGAACTGGAGCGGCCAATGCTACTCTGTGAATAGAAGATAGAATGATAAATGAAACATTCGAGATCAGTGTAGGTTGAGTCTATAATTTGTGGGATCCTTTTTCAGTGCTGTCATTTTGGAAAATACTTCATATTTTCACTTTAGATATTCTTCTATATTTAGAAGATGAATTTCATAATTTTAATACAATACTATAATAGGAATTTGAATCCGACTTTTTGCAGATAAAAGACTTTATAAGATAAATGTCAAAGTTTAGAATAATAATAATATCCAAGTTATATCCAAAAGTTTTGTAAACTTTTGTCAGATCGTACCTCATTTATGCTGCATTAATACATTTTCTGATCGCTCCCTGTGCATGGGATTGCATAACAATACTTCGCTTGTATCTTGTGAGAAGAGATTCGAAATTACAGAGCAAATCCGAGTCACGCATAATACCGCATAATCGCATGGATTAATGGAATTCGTACGGCCGATGACCGTGTACGACGGCCGTATCGAGCTGCGAACACGCACACTGTACGCACGCGTGTGCTTGACGAGCGTGCCAAACTTGGGATTGACTCGATGTCAACGATGTCAGTTGTATCGTGGCAGAGCGAGCGAAATAACGACTGTTTGTAAGAAGAAAGATACTGCGATCAATAATTATCTACGGTTATCCTACAATATGAAATTACATAACGAAACGCAACGCGGAACAAATACGCTTTTTGATACTGTACAATTTCATGCTATCCATACGTTATATAAATTAATTGGAAAAGCAAGATAATAGAGAGAGAATAAAGAAAATAAGAGAATAAAGAAGAAAGTTACGAATATCGTGAATTTTTTTCAGATTGGGAGAGATTGATGAAATGTGTATGAAGAATAATTATAAATACGCACATTTAAACTAAATCTATATAAGCAAGTTTTATAATTTAAAAATTTTAAATTATGATTTAATACTGTGTTTTTGCTGCTTTCGTTAGATTTTAAGTCAGATAGTCTCAAAGTGCTGTTGTATTTTTAACACGTTACAATTATATATTTAATTCTTAATCAATATATTCAAATTTATTAAGCCATCCATCAAAGCCATATATCAAAGGGAAAATGGATAAAATTATTCCAGAATTAACGAGATTACATTTTTTAAATCAGTCAAGAAAATGTATTGGAGTATAGAAATATTTTCTTGCAGAAAGGTTTTATACTCTCTATATCCCTCTAGACAGAGTAAAAATATTAAAAATCATGAAGTTCGGTTAAGCAACCGTTCAATTATCTCACCATACGAATTTACGACATGTCACGAGAAATGTCATTCGATTCCGCCAAACATACTCGACGAGTATTGTCAAACACAGAATTCCTGTCAATTCCAGCTGCATCGGGAAAAGAGCGAAAGGATGGAATACCGATCGATGAGCGGAATGACGAAGAAGAAATGTGGTAGGTGTGAAGACAGCAGCTGTGACGTTCGATGTCGGCTTTTTGCCGAAGGTCTTTGTAGACCGTCCGTTATCCCGAAAACATCGTGCGTTGGGTTTTAATGAAAAATATTCGCCATCGCTTGATTTCAGGATTGGCCCCGCGATTTTTGCATTTTGATATTTTCTGTACTGCTTGAAAAAACGTCAGGCGAATAAATCATGCATCCCCTTTGCATTTTAACCGTTTCAACAGTATAATTTTAGCGAGATTTATTTTCACTTCTATATATACAGAATATTTTAAACAGGATAATAAAGTATTTATGCATAAAAAGTTTTTGATCAATTTGAAATTGATTATTTCTCGGCAAAAATATCGAGGAAAATTATCTTTTGTCTCAAGTTGTTTCACTCGCAGAAATAAATTTTCGCGTAGCATCGAAATCGGAACACATAAGAAATTATGTCATTTTTAATTACTAATTTATGTCACGATGACAAGAAAGGATCGAATTATAATGTGGAGGAGAAAAGGGACGTGAAAGAGGCCGAGTAAAGTTTGCGACATGACGATTAAGCCGAACGTACAAAAACTCGCAACTCGACGAGTAAAGCCGTCGAAGAACGATCGTGTCAGTTTCTCTCGTCAATCATCTTACGCAGGTCACCGCACCAGCTTCTCCCTCCGAAATTTCTTTCGCGTCGCGAATTTTTATATCATTGGCCGCCACTTCAATCGATTTAATAGTTAATTACTTTTAAAGAGGATGTCTGAAATATTTGGTTTCTTTTTTAATACACTGTACAAAGCAGTTTTTTAAATTAAGTTTATATGCATATTTTATTTAATTATATATTTTTATTTAAAATTTGGTCTATTGATCTAAGTCTTTGATATTCTTTCTTACTCAGTAACATCAGATAGTTATAATGAATTTTTATATTTATATAACATTGATATAACATTCCTTTATTTTTAATTTAATCTTTTCTGAAAAAATGCTATTTTTTGAGAAAATTAATTATTGTACTAATTTAATGTTTTTTTTATCTATTTATTACATTTTTATTGTATTAGTGAATGCTTAATTACGCTGATTTTGCAGTAACAGATAAATCTTTTGTTCGCTTTCTTTTCTTTTTCTTCGCTTTTAAATTGCGGTTTTATCCAGTGTACGATTATCTCATGGCGATCTATTTTCGCTGATGCGTTAGTTCAATTCGTAATCCGATGTGGCCGATAGATACGGGTAATTTACCAAGCCGGAGGACAGTTGTTTTCCTCGATTCTCTTCGATTGATTGGCAATTTCGTCGAGCGCACATGAAATCGATTCGTGCCGCCGTCGTCTAAAGTCAATCGCGCGCTAACGAACGCATAACGACCCCCGATAATCGAATGAATCTCTCGTTCTCGTATTTTCTACCGGGGAGGTACGCGAACACCTGATAAATTTTCGGGTTTGGCCAGGAATTTCGGACTCGACCAATTCGAACGCCTACACTTGATAACTTTAGGTTAACTGAAGGTTTTCAGTTACGGGGAAATTCGCGAAATCAGTTTCCCTGATTAATTTTCGATTTCCTGACAATTCCAACATTATTCAATCGCACTCGATACGAAATCGACAAGAAAATCCGATATTGATTGACCTCGCATTTTATATTTTGTGAGTTGGAAGAAATTATTATTGATTTTTTATTATATATGTTATTGTTATACAATTTTTAATTTTCTTGAACTTACCGTATACTTTGCTAAATCTTAAAATATTATAAAACATTCTAAACTGTTATTTATGACATCAATTAATTTGTTTTTGCGTCGAAGTGTAAGAAGAAGTTCCTTTTCTCAAGGAACGATGACTTTTCGTTGCTCGCTTTAATATGCGGAAATACAAAAGCGGCAAGCGCATTAAATTGACTGGGCGGGGTTGTTACTTGCCACGAGATTATCGGACGAAGTTTGGTTCCTGTAAGTTTAGGGCGGGCATCTCCCATGAAATTAGGTGGTGAGGTCCTCATCCCGTGTTTCTGGAGCGTGCTCGAGCAACGCATCAATTTCTTGGCAACTATGTCGTCGGCGGAGATGAATATCAAATTGCTTCGCAAGCTCACCCGACGACAGTCATTTCAATGATGTTTAATCCGATATTAAGTTTGTCCTTTAATATTGTCTGAAATTTAATATTATCTTAAAATTATTAGTATATGAGTTTTCGTTCCAATTTTTTTTCTTCATTTACGATTACATCATGTCGGGATATATATTTTTTTTATTTTTACAATCTGAAAGCTATATACATGTATACAAGCGCACTTTATAGTTTCTCGAATAAAAAAACAAATGTTATTTTTTGTGTTTTTCCGCCATCAATTCAAAAATGTTATTTTGACACCAAGTTTGTCGAACTATCGAGGATTTTTTTCACTCTTATTTTCATCACGCACAATTCAAAATTTTTAGGAGTAAAATTCCTCGGAGTAAAATTCGAGTCTCGCAATTCTTAAAATGTGCATGTTTTTTTATTTTTATGCCTTCGAAATTTTGACTTTATTGTTTCCAAATCTTTCTTGGCTCTTTTTTTTAGAAAATGCTTCTTCTGAAATTCTTGGATTCGCGATCCTTCCGTTTTTACTTTGAAATCGGTTTAAACTGTCGATCTCATTGCTGCGAAACGCGTAAAAATAATCTTTATACTTTTGGTGTGGGATCCGGTTCGGAAGCGGAACTGGAATCCGGGCTGCCGATGGGAGAAAGAGAGAGAAAGAGGGAGAGAGAACGATGGGACAAGGACGGCCTGGGATGCGCATGTTCGCTCGCAAGGGCGAAGCGGCGCTATAAACCGTTCCGGACGGTTCATATCACGGCGCGCTGCCACCGCGGCAACACGTTTTCGCGAGTGCTCCCGGAGAGATCTTGTGTAGAACGAACAGCTGTTGTTCACCGTTCTTTTCTCGATCTTTATTCTGCAGCTTTCTAAGAAAAACTATACAAGGTATACGATATCGATGAAGGCAATGTAGAACAAATCAAATCGGTTGATTTTCGGATTCATATGCTCTGGACGTGGCGCGAAACTGGCATCGCGATTTGTGAGTGAAAGACGAGCTCTCGAAAAAGCTGGCGAGGCAGATCGTGACAAGGGGAAAGATTTCGGAGTTGCTGGAATTGCTGGTGCTGCGCTGGGCCAGGATGTCGTTCTTCAGGGGTTTGTGGAAGAGCAGCTCGAAGCACAAGAGTGAGTTGAGTTTGGTTGGTCAGAAGAGGCAAGTTTGAGAGTGAAGGGGATGCATTAGGGAAATCTTGGGAGACTCGAGTTCCAAATACATGGACAGATGTATTTTGCGAGATTAAATTAATTAAATCATAAATGGCAGAAAATATAATTTTGAAGAAGGAAGGGATATGTGTCGATTGTCTCTTTTAAAGATTCTCTGCGACATTCTGCGATATCTACATTTTATTACTATCATTGGAATTTGCGTCAATTTTCTCCAGAAAAATGTAATATCCAAGTGATTTGTCAGAAAAAGTTTTCAGATTATTACTTTCTATTGTCAATTTAGTAATCGAATATTTTTTTATCTGAAATTTTTATGTTAGGGGAATAATTGAAAAAGTTGATACATTTGAAAGCAAAATTAAATGTTACGTAAATTGCTTATTTACGATTGAACACGATTGTTAATTGCAAAGTTTATCGTATAGTTATATTTAGCAATAAAAACGAAATGCGAACGCAAGTTGCGTGTATGTGATTGATTTAAGCAGGATGTAGATATCAATTGGAGCAATGTATTTACAGTCCAATAAAATTTTTGAAATTGATTTTTAACGATCTTTAAAAATACTGATTCAATGCACTTTAGATTAATATTTCCAGCTAATCGCTCGCCTTACGAAATTACATTAGATTGCATATAGGTGTGTGTGCTACTTATTATATTTGCTAATAGAAATTAAAAGAATTGCGAGAGAAAGAATTTGATGGAAAATTATGAATACAGAATTTTAAACTAAAGTGATTATTTTACAACATCGTGATTATTAAATTATTGGTAGTCGAATAATTTTGTACATTATATAATGTTAACTGTCTTATATATTTTATATTGATGAATTGAAATTCTCTGAGCGTACTCTTAAAAATAGATACTTACGATAAACCCTTGAATCTTTTTTATTTTTTTATAATGGGTAGATAAAAGTATTTGTGGAGTTATAAATATAAACTAATAATGAGATAAAAGCAAAGCTTACTGTGCTAAATATATCGCACAAATCCTTGCAGTATATAAAAATATATTTCTGACAATTAAATATTAAATCTCAAAATAATAGTATAACTTCTTATGTGATAAGGATTTTCGATTTAAAAAGCAACAAAACTTCTACAGTCGAAACATACTTTTTACGTATATTTGTGTGGCCTATACTTAACCCTTGCTCTCATTAATTTTCATGAAGGAGATCATTTCATATTCATCATTCGAATTTGAACTCGTCGCCGTCAGATTCATAAAATTTTATGTTTTCACTATCTTTTTGTCAGTTTCAAAAGATGTATTAGATATATAATAACGGAAAAGTGTGTTAAGGTTAAAAAAATTATTTAAATAATGAATCATATACTCTGTAAAATTATGGAATAATTAAAGGTCGTATTGAAAAATTAATAATAAAATTTTATCATTAAAATAATGATAAAATACTAGTAATAGTATAATTATACTGTATCTACATATAATCATAATCATATAGAGAAAAATATATATTAATATAGAAATATGCATATAATCAATTCAAGCGTTATATTTCCTCAATTTTAATCGTGGCAAACGTAAGAAACATTTTTAGAAAGTGCAGTTAAAATGATGAATCTGCTAATAATAGAATAAATGATCGTTGATTCGCCCATTTCGTTGGCGATTTAATTTATTAGCATCACTCTAGTTCTTTAGAGGAGAAACCTCGTAATGAAGATTTCACGAATCCCATTCTTCTTCGTAGCGGATCCACGTGTTTCGCCTTCCGAAAGTAAAAATTAAATGACGCCGCGTTGCGCTGTCATGGTGATATTGGCAACATGACTGGCTGGTCCTCTGGAAGCGATGCTTCCAGCCAGGAAAACTTCCAAAATGACGGATGAAGTATGAATATTGTAGCGTATCGTGTGCCGCGCGCACAAAGAGAGCTGGCTTGATTAATTGAAGGGATCCCCCGGGAAAATGTTTTACGTGACGCAGATGTCGCGTTTAATGAAAAAACACGTAAAAGGTAGAAACAACGATTTATATTGAAATTTACAAAATGAAAATTGAAGTATATCTATATGTGATACGTTATATTTAACGTAATAAGAATTTTACTTAGCGTGTTGTCAAACAAAAAATGGTTTTTAACACATATAACATTTCTTTAAAACAATGCGTTCATATTTTTTTTTTTGCAACGGTAATATATCCATTGTTTTTCCGTGAAATACGTCGTTCGTTGCATTTCTCTAAAATTTACATTGTCCAAAAATATGGAACGAGATATGAATACTGTAACGCATCACGTTATTTACGAACTTATTAATTATGAATTAGAAGTTTCCGACTGACTATACTTTCTTTCTATTGTTCATTGCAATGTGCCGCTTTTGATGAAAAAATGTTAAACTGTCCATAGGTAAAATCCATAAAACTTCAAAAATGCGGAATAAAATATCCGCATGAATATTAGAGTATATCACATTTCAATGTATGTACGTGTATGTCGTTAATTATGAAACAGAGACATGGAACGAATATTCAGTGAAATGTATCGTACATATCATTTTACAAAAGCTCCGCTTGTTTGTCCGTAACAATAAATTTCATATTGTTGGTAACAATGAACAAGATGTAACTTGCAATATTGTTTACATTTGTATTTGCGTATCTATTTATATACGCATTTAAGCAAGTTATAATGATACGTGTAACGCGAAACAGGTAAAAAGGATATACGTACAGCTTCTATAGAATATAAATTAGAAATTTTTGTTTTCCCATTAATTAACAAAAAAAACGTAACGAGAGATACAAAAGCTAGATGTATATCAAATTTATGCATGTGTGTTTTGATTTACATACTTTTTTATCTTTGCTAATGCAATTATTTTCAGAACTAAAATAGTCGCTTCCTCTTTCACTATTTCTGCTAACTTTGTTATTGAGATGGACTAGTATGGAATTCATGTTCATTAAGGTCGTAATAACCGCGCGTTTATCGAGACGATCGAACGCACGGCAATTTTGCAATTTCCCGAGAGCTCGCTCGGCAAGATTAACGGCGACTATGCGCGGCTGCGAAATGTCGGGAAGTGATAACAGAGAGCCGCTGTAACAGCAGCAACAGCAAGTAGCTGCAGTAACGCAGCGGCGCAGTTAACGCGATTATTCGCAATAAGCGCCGTAATAGAGCCACCTTCAAGATTATGGTAATGCATGCGCCGACTCGGATTATATAGCCGTAATTTGACCTCCCTTCGCATTCTGATTATTGATCACATATAATCTGCATAAATCCGCGACAGAAGCCGCGACTCAATGCTAACAGCTGAAAAGAAAGCAGCGCGAATGTCAAACTACGTCCAGTTTCGTTCACCGAGATTATCGCAGCGTTGAGCCGTCGCCGTTCGAGATTATGCGCGTTCGCATAACATACCTCACAAGATAACTGATAATAACTATTATTATTAATTCACAGTTTTATACGCAAAGTTTTATATTCGCACTTTCTGCAAATAAAATGTTTGATTTGTTTCGCATAAAATCGCTAATATATTCTCTGCTAGCTGTAAATTTTCACAACAGTTATTTAAATGATTACGTTTATAAGTTTTTTGAACGAGTTTTAGTTGTGTTTTGAAAAAAGTCTCTTACAACCGTATATTTTGGAAACACTTTTAGACTTCAAATGGTTTTACCGCAATTGCTACGAATGCAATTGTTTTATCAACTTTTACAACACAACGGGTGGCGATTTCAGTTTCTTGTTACTATAATGCTACTAACTGTGAGATTTCCTTCGGGATATGAGAAACCATTTCGTCGCGCTTCGCGTAAAGCAGATGTATCTTTGAAGCTGTTTCTATAGAATGTCATGGTAGTACTACCCAGAATATTGAACGCGGTATTCACGTTTCGTGTTAACAAATGTATCCATTTAGAGTTGTTCTATTTAAGCTGTAAAACATGCATCAGATTAGCGTCAGAAAAGAGTTTTGATAAGTTAATATTTTATATTTTAAATCCGAGATTTATCTATGTACATGTATAATTTCTGAAAAATGTGCTAAACGAATCATGTGACAAAATCATTATTTTTTTGCCACATAATATAATATCGAATTATACATATACATGTATAATAAATTTATTATATGTGTATATATATATATATATATATACACATATATAAGTAGTTTTTAAATTTGTTACACACGTAATCATTGCACAGAAAACATTTTTATGAAAATTGTCATAATACAACATGTGATACTTATATTTTATAACAGTGATTTTTTTAACAAATTTTTTTAAATTTTCATAAAACGTAAAATTTTCTATGCATTAGAAATGAACTGTTACAGCAGAAATATAATAATGCCAATAGCTTGAAGAATTTTTTATTGACCATTAATTGCGATAATAATTGCTTTGCTATGTATATATTATCTGCTATATATCAAATCTTTTAGAGAGAAATTCTTTATTGATTTTTTTAATCGAAGTGAAATACTTTACTCTATATAAAACTCATATAAGACCTTGATGTTTTTTACACCAGAACATTAACCGAATAGATATTTTGGTTTATTTTATCGTAATTTTTAAATCTACATTGATAAGATATTGATACTTTTGTTTATTTCTCAGGCTGCGTTCAGCAGAGAAAACCGCTCAGTGAGCGCTCAATGATTCTTTAATATGTTGGCTGCGTTTAACTGACGCAATTATTGTAAATCAGTTTGATTTTCTGCTAAATGATATTTGGCTGTATTTAGCAAAATGTAAATGTTCTAAAATGATTTATGATTTTCTATTTCCTTTTCATTAATTTACAACATGTTTATTCAGCGGTCGCCATATTTTATAGCAAACTGAAAGTACGCTACATTAAAGCACAACGTATGTCTAATTCGACCACTGCCAATAGTTCTTACACTTAAATCCAGCAAGGAATTAAAAGTAAGAACCAATCATATTAAAGAATCACTAAGCATTGCTGCTTTTTCTGCTGAACGCAGCCATTATAAACGATGCTTTTATGACACTCTACAATAAAATAGCCTTAATAAATCCGAGAAAAGATTATGAGGAAGCCCGCATGATATTTGCTGTATGTGTGTATTTATTAGATCATATGTTTCTTTTTCAAATGTGGAATAAGCGCCTGATATATTCATGTCAGCGAAAAGCTGTCTCACGCGTTTTTCTTTTTCCGGATCGGAAACTCCGTAACATTCCTGCGTGATAAAAGAAGAAAAAAGAGAAATAAATTTAATATACAATGTTTAAAACAACGCATCTAATTAGCGATACCCACTTCTAAAATTTTACGCTGATCTGGAGTGGCGCGTTGAAGGGCCGTAACAATAAACCACGTACATTTCCCTTCCTGGATATCAGTATTATCTTTACCAGTGGTTTCAGAGTTCTCAAAGCAACCCACATAATCATCTTGTATTTGGAAAAAGCGTCCTATTTCTAACAAGATGGGTTTTGCTTGCTTAAACATCTCTGGATCTTTAATTCCAGCCTATATCGAGTAACATCTCAATACATTATTATCATTAAAGTAAAACAACTTTTTGTATTAGGAAAATTGAGATACGCTTACTAAATGCATTGCCAAAATTACTGGCAAAGCGAAACCATAAGCTGTTTTGCTCTCAATGAGACTCGAATATTGATCCATCGTAAATAGATCCAGATTGGGCTTCTTGCCGAAGTTGGTAGAGAGCACATCTAAACTTTGGCCCGATAACATCTTGAACGAAATCTGTCAAATGCTTTCATATGTAATTGCTCGATTAAAAAGCAAAGAATAAAATAAACTTGCATCCACTTGTATATAGAAGATATCTGCACTCACATCGTATAATGTTTCTAATACTTTAACACAGCTATCTTTTCCTTTGAAGTGCTTGTGAATTAAATAATATGCAGCATCTTTTAACATCAAACCATCGTTGATTGCCCTTAGACCTATATCATTATATCGATACCAACACGGTTGGCCTCGGCGAATCATCGAACAGTCCTCTATATCGTCGATCACAAGGGAAAAGGCTTGTAGCTGTAACAATAAATGACTCAATATTATAATCCATAATTGCAACACTATACTTTTTAATCGCTTATTATATAATATGCTTCGATTTAAAGGTACTATAAATTAAAATGTTACATTCCATGATTTGAATAACTCGAAAGTAATTGATTTATGAAAAATATCAGTGTCGAAAGAAAAGAGAACAATGTTACGCACCAATTCCACACACCAGGCTAAAATCCGTGCTAAATGAAGGTTTTCCTTTGTAAGTTGATCATTAGATACCAAAGTTTTGTAGGCATAAATTAATGCTATACCACGAAACTTTTTGCCTTTTGGAACATTATAGTCTAATACCTATGTTACAAAGATACATTTATTTGCATAAACTTATTTAAATACTTATTTAAATTTATAATAGGCTTTTTGTTTTATCATTATAGATTTTTTACAACACTTTTATATTACTAAAACACTCAGTGTTTCTTTTTGCATAAAATCTTATTTCTCTTATTTATTTGTATACTTATTTTTTAAGCTTCTTAAAATTTTCACAACACCTTATTTTCAAAAGCTTATATCTTATTGTGTTATAAATAAAATCCCGTTTTAAATTGTTCACAATTTATTGCGAAATGTTACATTAAATTAGTTTGCATTGTATCTAATTATCTTGAAGAAATTTATTTTTAAAAAAATCATTAAATCAAACAAATTTTAATTATTTTTCTCGTCTCATATATATAATATTTTAATCAATAATGACTTACTTTTTCCATCCATGTAGCAACTTCTGGAAGATTTGTATCTTTAATCATATCTGTTATATCACGAACAATATCCGGCCATACTGCCATCATCTCTCGACTTTCCTGCCTAATTATTTCCTGCATTGCTTGAGTTGTAGATTGAATAATTTTTACGGTTTAAAATTTTATCAAATGTTGAATGTCTGATGTACGACAAACAATTTTAATCTGAATTTAGTTGAATTTTTTTTTTTAGGAAAAGGATGAAAGTAAAGGCTCAGAAAGAGAACTGAAAATAATTATTCTTTGGTTCGTTATATGTACTTGGTATATGACTAAGCCGACTCCAATCAAGATCCGATTAAACTAATCGTCGATTAACTTACAATGCTACCAACAGCATTTAAAGGTTAGAACGATGTATTATACATCAGCCAACAGCAATGCCGTTGGTAGCACGGAAAGTTAATCGGCCTGACAATGAGTTCCCATTTTCACCTGTAATATATACAGGTGATATTGAGCCCCCCCGAGGGCGTCACGCGTCAAAACCTTCCATTTTATCGCGTCTTTTACGACAAAATAATGTCATTTGTGGCAACTAGAAATTGGTTAGGGAATTATTTAATATAGATAAGCTAATTTATCTACATAATTAATTAGAACGCTGTACCCCACACAACATGCATATCTTAAAGACGTCTTTTTTTTATGTCTTTAAGACATTATAAAAAAAGACGTCTTAAGGTCTCTAAGACATTTTTGCTTACCTGACAATTATATCTGACAGTTGGAAATATAACTAAGTAGTTATATTATTTTCTTGTATATTGAGATTGTATAAAAGTTTATATTATAATGTTCAATATACATGAAAAGTCACTCGCCGATTTGTGACGTACCTTATACAAGGGCATCTTCATTACTGTACGATGTGACACGTGCCTGAGCGCGCCAATTTTCCACAAACTGACTGGTTATCTTTAAGTGCTTCCCATTTAAAAACTATTATAGCTTCGACATTTTCGCATAAGAGTTTTTGCCTTGGAATTTTCCACAGAATTTGTCATTGTAAAGACATGCGATATTTTTGGGACACCCTGTATATGTGTATATACATATGAAGGTACTATGTAAAAATATGTATATATTACAGGTGAAAATTTATTTTGAAAGATAGACAACGCTCTTGTTGCAAATATAAGAATAGACTAAGTATGATATTTTCATGGGCGTGAAAAATACGCTCTATAATTTTCATATTTAACGATTTTTCCATTTTCTATACATAATACACATTAGCTCGAGATTATATAAAATTTCCACTTATTAAGCTTCATGCACGCGAAAAAACATCTCTTCTCTCGTGTAAAACGCACGTAACGTACGTTTCCCTTATCATCTTCTGAAATTTACCGCTAGGTTTTGGTTCCATTCTGTACAATCTAACATCAACGTCACCTCCATTCTGGATAATCAAATGTCAACACGATGAACGACGCATGAATATTCCTTCCGCCGCGTCCAATTGCGTCATCAGATTGGCAAGTGCTTCGTAAACGGACTGTTAATGCTCTCGTGGATATCACTATGCAATCAGATGCGCTCTTCGCCATGTATTGACGATATAACTGTTCTTTTTTAAAGAGGGATACGCGGTTACCGCGAAGAAATGTGGTTTTGATGAAGAAGTGAGGGGTGGGATGGGAGGGAGGAGGCAATGTATCGTACAAGTGATTCTTTAACAAATGCCTCTAAAATACAGCTACAAACAATGGTGAAATTTTATCGCAGCTTAATTAAATTTTCTATGGTCCTGCATACCGCGCGTATCAACGTGCAACGCAATATACGTAAATGAATGGTGAGCAGCGTGGACCAGCAATGATAATGAACTTGCTGCTCGCGCTATCATCTCGAGAATTGTCGGCGGAATGAAGAACACGCGCGCCCCGCCGCTCGTTTCGACCTAACGATAGATATCCTGGAGCAATGACTAATAATACGCTTATATGGCTCGTTGAGTGTTCATATTCGCGGCACGTATTTAACGCTAAACGTTCTCGTTTGATTCTCTTCTTATTTGTAAGATTCATGACCTTGTCTCCAGAATGGTGAGAGTATATTTTATGTTTAACGGGAGGGGATATTTATAGGGTTAAAAACAGTCACATAAATGGCAATGGCTTTTCAATATACGCGGGATTTATAGAGGAAATTTATTTGCAGATGAAAAAGCTATATTTTTATTTTACCTTCAAAGAAATATAATGTTTAAATGTTTTACATACACATATCTATTGAGATAAATACGCGAAATAAATTATTGGAAATTTACGAAAAATATTAATTAAATCGCGATGAACAAGAAGTTGAATATGCATATACAAATATATTACAATTTTAACAATGATAGATATTGTCGAGAAAAGCTGTAATATGGAATGTCGCGCCTTTGTGCCATAATTCCACTTTGAAAGAGGAATAAAGCACAGTCTACGTTTCAATACATTTACGATAAAATTGAGAGCCCCGTTTTATTACTGTTTCTTTATGACAATTGTTCACACAAGTCTCCTTTTTCAAGAAAGTTTATTAATTTGAAAATAAGAGAGAGAGAGAGAGAGAGAGAGAGAGAGAGAGAGAGAGAGAGAGAGAGAGAAGTGAGAGAGGAAAAAAAATGATTCAAATTGTGAAATTATTCTTGAAAATAGCAAGTAATATACGTATAATTTACTACTTGTTTTGATCACTGTTATTTAATCAGTAATAATTATTGAAAAAAGGGTTGTTTCATGACTTTAATCAATGCGCGATTCTTTAATAGAAAAATTGTGAGCAAGAGATAACAAGCAAAAATTGATGAATTTAATTTTAGCTTATAGAAAGATGAAAAAGAAAGAGAAATTGTGGAAATGTTTATCATACAGATATACATGTATTTTGCATTCGTATATCGCATTTCAAATGGTAAAAGATATCCAGGAAAAGCATTACGCGAACGTGACGCTGTATCTCGCATTAGTGTCATAATAAAAAAAATGATGCGACAGCGCGCATTCTGTTTCGAATTTCATGCAGCGTTGCTGCTGACATGTGGACAGAGTGTACTTTTGAGATCTCGCTACTTTGCGTCGAATCTTAAAAGTTATCCGCGAACGTTCAAACAAAGTAATAGTTTTAATAGTTAATATTTTCTCTCTTTAAACAAGTTTGTCAATTTATGCATTGACTTATAATGAAGCTTAATGAAATTTTCAAGCGGAGTTTTCGATAATTAATATATCCGACGTTAAAAAATTTTTAAGTTACCTTTTCAGCGTTGGAAACTCATTATTTTCTGAATTACTTATATTGAAATGTACGAGAAAGACGGTTATTTAATATTAAATGTCAAACTAGATTTGATATGAAATGTTTTGTAGTTTCTTACTTTTTCATTGACAATTAATGCTAATAAAGTTTTAAATTATGATTTCGTTATATTAAAAAAGTTTTAAACATTTTGAGCGTCATACTAACATGCAGCATGTTTTACAGCAAATAACATTGTAAAGCGTTTGCATGAATTGCGAGACGATTTTGTGTATTTTCGTGTGGAAATTAACCAGCGCGTTTTTCGCATCTCGATAATCCATTGGGATTCCCAATAATACTACAGCAGGTGCATTTCAATATCGAGTCCATATCGAGTGCATGTCCGTTTCCATTTCGGCGATATATAATTCGTTTCATACGTAATACGTAATACGTATACGTTTATCATGCGTAATTGTACTTCGTGTTCCGTCACGGTACTGAAATCGATATTTAATGCGAGCGGAAGAATGTATACGCGATTAATAAAGCCCTGAAAGATATGAGCATACCTGTGATGCATATTGCGGCATCGATCCATCGAAAGTTGCAAGTATATGAGGCAGAAAATTGAGGCGGGAGATCGTCTATATCAAAATCCAAATTATAACATTTTTTAAATATAACATTTTCAAGTATAACACTTTTAAATATAGCTGGTTAATCTTGAATTTAATCTGTCTCGAAAGACGGAAAGACGAGAATAAGATAACCGAGATTATCGTATGATGAAAATTCCGAATAAAAATAATTATAATCGGCAACAATTTCTGATTCATCCTGTACATCTCTCGAGGGATAACAGTGCGAACCGCCGCGGGATAAATTCGCAGCCGGTTTCGACCGCCGTTACGTGCAAAGTATCACTCGATAACTATAAACGGAAACTGACATTAACGATTCTCTCTCTGTCTATCTCTGTCTTTCTCTCTCTCTCTCTTCTCTCTCTCTCTCTCTCTCTCTCTCTCTCTCTCTGTCTCTTTCATTTGTGTTGCAGTAAAATTGCCGTGTACCAATCGCGCGCTTTTCGTGACGGTGTTTTACGACCACAGCAGCAATAGAGACACGCGGTACAGTGCGGCAGGTGCTCTTCGATGTCGTGAGATAATATCGAGGGGAACCTGTCTGTCTCCCTTCACAATAGAACGCATTAATCTACCGCACTGTCGGCTCCATATATCTTCTTATCTAATGCGCACATAGAATATTGTTTTTCATAATCCACCTTCTATATATCACAAATTGAAAGATATTACTTATTTTAAAATAAAATTGAAGATAACAAAAATAATATCACTTTTTGATAATGCATCAATTTGTCGTTTTTTATAATTATAATTATATATTATAAAAATAAAACTCTGGAAAATTTTATAATGTTCTCTATATATGCTTATTTATTATTCGTCTTGATATTTGAAATGTTAATAAAGCTGATTTTAATCGTAGAGTAAATTAAATTTTGCGTATATATACTTACAATTAGATTTGTATTAATAAATGCCAAGTATTAATTTGTTAATTTAATAAATCGTGAAATTATTGATAAGACATCTTTCAACAGCGTTTATTAAAATGTATGAGACCGCCGATTCGTGAATATGCGAACATTGCCTAAAACAGAGCAACGAACTTGTAATCTATTTGACAGGAATATCGATAAGTGATATTAATCATTGTTATTAATGTATGACCTATTACACAGAATTTACTATTAGTGGCTGCTTGTCACTGCAATATTAAATTAATTGTTAGGAATTAGTGTCGCGGTGAGTTTGGCAATAAATGAATTAAAAGCGATGAGTAAATAAAAATTTTACAATCAGTAAAATTAATTTTATATTGAATACCGTTTTGCTCTTATGCTTCTTTGACTGCTTAGAATTTGCGAAGAATATAATTTATTTTTCATACATGTCCAGCGTGATGGATGAACAATACCGATGGATTCATGCTCACGTTACAAAGCTTTTACACACCGTGTCTCAAAGCTTTTAGTTACTATATTAATATTAACGATCAAGCAAGTAAAATTAATTATTTAAAATTTATGAAAAAAACTTTACATACACATACATGTATAATGTATATATCTACAAGACTATTTTTTTATCTCTTATCCTATATAATTATTACACATTTCTGTTAATTAAATTTATATACACATACACATATATGTATATAAAATTTTATTATTCTATTACTTATTTATTAATATTATTAATATTATTAAATAGAAGAAAAATAAGAACAATAACATTATTTGACTTTTGAATGTTACTATTAAATAAAATTATCTAATATTGTTGCACATGGCATATAATTTATTGATATATAATATTCATTGTCAATAATTATATAGCATTATTATACAATGTGTTCTACGGGAGGGGAAGGAAAATATTTATATTGTTCGACAGCAGTGCATCGTCAATGAGATATATTAAACTCAATGTACGGAGATGCATAGAACGCGATCATTTGTCGTGCAAACACGAAGCATATTATTTGGTAAATTCAGTAGCCCGCTAATCAAAGCGTTATGTGCAGCGAGTAACGCGCAAATTCGGTTGGACAACGACAAACAATTCGGTCTATGTGTGGAGAATCATCAACTTCTGGCTACAGGGCTCATTGCAACGCATCTGCTCCATAAATTAATCTTTATTGACATAGCGTTCTCGTTTTATTGGCGTTAATGCAATAGCGTGTAGGCGTATCGTCGCGTGGGAGAATGATTGGCGATAATATTCTTAGATTGTAACTGTTATCGTTGCCATTATACGTTGATATTACGAATTTTTAATTATTGATAAGAATTCGCGTGATCGAATTTTAAGCTCCCTAATTTATCAACCTGGCGCGTACAAAATTTAATAAATTTTCAATAAATTTAATGGATTAAGATTATACTTCGATTGAAGAAAATGCTATTTTGATACTTTGAAGAAAACGCTTATACCTTGCTTATAATTTAACAACTGTATGTTTTACATTTGATACAATTTATAATTATATTTTATACAATTTATGTTTTATTCGTGGTTTTAAATTGTTTATTCCTTTTTTAATTTTGCGTGGAAAAAGTGATTGGAAGTTCACTCTCTCGCGTTACATTTTTCGAAAAAGATTAGCTACTTTATTCTGTTCTAATTCGTTGCGCAGGAGACATGTGTGCTGTGAATGCATATCTGAATAAACGAGAATTGCATTTTGCGAGATGCGTTAAGCGTCCTTCGCTTAATTAACGCTCCCTCGAAATGAAATTTAATCGGCGTCCTTGCGGCTGTTCCCGAACAATATCGGCGTATGCACGTGCCGATTTACCGTTTTGCGGGAAGGGGCACGCATTGAACGAGAGGCTTGGTGAGAGAGTTCGCTTTTGGAGAGTCGAGACGCCCTTCTGCTTTTAGTGCGCATACATCGCGGGATACGGTGCTGCTTGCGCGTTTGTTCCGCGTGCGTAAACGCCTTTAGCGACGTGCATTAGCGTTTCGCCGATATTTGGTAAGGGAGAAGTGATTAATTAACGCGGGTACCGTAAATCGCGACTAGTTTGATCGTCGAGTGAAGATGCAACTCAAATATGGCGAATGCTTTGCATGTTTACTCACTCTCTCTCTCTCTCCCTCTCTCTCTCTCTCTCTCTCTCTCTCTCTCTCTCTCTTCATAGCTGTAATACGTATTACGAGAATACGTACCTGATACACGCAAGGGATTCGTTATTATCAGCGTTCTGAATTTTCTTCTTGTAATTTGTGTATACTATAATTTAAGTACATTTATACACTACATAGTTATTGCTCCTTAGCTTGACTTCTGACTAGCCGAGGAAATAACCATTGTGAAGTAAATCGCGTTGATCATAATTAATTAATGCGAATTGCCGGTACTAGTAAATTCTTTCTTTCTTTCTCGTCGCTTTACAAATTCGCCACGACATCGCTGTAACCCCTGCAGCAATTTATTACGCCGCTAGGTACGCTTCGAAAAGCTAAATTACAACCGACGACGGTTCATTAATTATCGACAGCGCGGTCGTTCTCAAGGTCGACATAATTGATCGCGACTGTCTCGGAGAGTCTATTAAATTGCTTCGAGAAGTGGAGAAGCTGCGCCGGCATATCGAAATGTCTTTTTCCGTTATTCAGCAGAATACATCCGTCGTGTCTCTCTCTCTCTCTCTCTCTCTCTCTCTCTCTCTCTCTCTCTCTCTCTCTCTGTCAGTCACTCTTTCAATCCCCTTCTTTCTTCATCTCGTCCGATTAACGTCACCGTAATCGACTTAAGTCTACGACGTCGAAACTCAGGGCCGGCAAATAAAACGAGCTTCTCGCGCGGGTGTGACTTTATTCCGGTCGCGTCCAGAACCGCGAGAGGGACACGAGGGGAGGGCGAGAGGATGGAGGGATGGTTCAGCACTCAATTTAAATACAAATTAAATGACAGCGCCGGCTGCCTCTCGGCTACCCGCTTTGTCGAGATTTCTAGCATGGAAATTCGATTTGCCTGAACTAATTGCCGCGCGGCGCGATGCGGCATGGCTCGGCTCGTCGCGTGGCTACTTTTTACATCATACGCGAATACCGATGCGTGGACACGGCGTGGAGACTTGGAGGCGATTTTTCTATATGGGTCATCTCCTTTAAACTTTACTGTATCCCGCTTATTATTATCTTTTAGAAATATAAATATGATTTGTTCAGCTTGTAAGAAAATATTATTTTTCAAAGAGAAGAGGAAAGGAAAGAAATACACAAATAAATTATCAAAAATATAGATTCAAACGAAATGTTTATAATGAAACGAAAAATTGCAAAACGAAAACATTCAAAATGGCAGTAACAAACTGTGCAGTGGAGAATATCGAGTAATTTATATGAATATTGTATTTATATGAATATTGTTTCAAAAATTACATCGAGCGTTATGGTATTTTCCTTGTCCAAAGTACTGCGAGACAGTTTAATAACACGCTTTTTCATTATCCTTTCTGAAACTTGATTAGCTGATCCATATGTATGCACGATGAGAACGTCGAACTCGACTCGGCGAGGGTCAAAGTAGATCGGCGACAAGGGGTTGGGAAACTGCATTGTATTCATTAGTTGATACCGTTATTGTTGGGAAAGCGGACGCACGTCCGGGTACCGGGTGTCTGGCCGTTTGCCAAACTGGTCGGCTCCGACGTCAGCTCGTCGAATTTCCAATGCAAACACCACCCGCGTCGTCCTTCTCGAGATCTCGCGGCCCGTCGCAATCACACGCGCTTTTCTTCCTCTTTTAAGCTTCCACCTTCCTCCCCATTTGCTCCTCGCGTTTCCTCATTCTTCCGGTTCTCTCATTCCTTTCTTCCTTTTTTTTTCGATACGCTCACCCGCGGGAAAGAAAGTCGAGACATTCTCGACATTTTCGCTTTCCCCGACTCGACCGCGCGAGCTCAATTTTACCGGAAAATTCCTCTCTGTGGTCTTTTGTGGCGAACATAGGCGAGATCGAGGAACGCGAATAAAACTACCGTGGGAGACCAAGCTAGTTTGGTATGCCCCGTAAGATTCTATCGATTTCGCCGACCTCATAGGATGTTTTTTTTCTGTTAACACGTTTCCTTTTCAGACCTTTTCTTTCAAACGTACCCGAGGGGAAATAAGTTTCGCGTTCTCTTTTTTCTTTAGAAAATTTGATACGGATTTATAATTCCAACTTTAATTTTTATGTGATAAAAAATTAGATAATATATTTAGAATATATAATATGTTTTGATGACATGTGTAATTTATGATAACATGTATAATTGAAAGCATGCGTGGGATACTCTAGCAAAGTGAATAAGGAAAGGTTATTTTTAATTAGGATAATATTTTTGATTCAGCTCTTTCTCAATATCTCGAAATATTAAAAAAATGAAAGAAACTAACACAATTACATTACGAAGTAAAATGATTATATAAAATTTATTTAAAATATATATACATTTCTACGTCAAAAATTTACATAAGCTAATTATTACCGATTGCCAGCAGTACATTACAATCTTTTCAGTCGCAAAGTCTCCTTACTTTGAAATTGCTATCTTTTCTTCCGTTGAAACGGGAGATTACCGGGCAAATTTACCGTATATTACGGGGTTGCGTTAATCCCGCGGGAACGCGGGCTGAGTTCTGGGGCTTTTACCCTGTCGCTTTGTAATCCCATTACAACACAACGAGTTGCGGTAGTTCCGGTTGGAAATAACTGGAACAAATGTTAGCACATGATGCCGCGAGTAACCGGAAATGGCGCGGCACAACTACCGCCCGGATATATCGGGAGGATCTTTTGACAGCGCATGAAGAAGTTCCTATTTCACTCTCGCAGTACTTGGTATCTTATTCGTCTTTCGTATATGCCGGTATTATATGTATACATCTGAGAATATATTTGGTTTCTCAGAAACTGCTACTGCAGTAATTTTGAGAATTTCGCAACAATCTTGAAATAAAAGCTCATCAGTTTAATACTGTACATTTAATGATCCAATTCCGATGTATTTAATGAATATTTATCAACATTATACTGGCCATCTTTTTTTCTTTGTCCATTTTTTAAATAATTCACCAATTGAAGACTTCAAAGTAAAACTTTAGAATTAATTCAGGTTGAATCGAAAACAAGAGTAATAACCAAGTTTCCTACATACTTCGGAAACTCAATTCAGAAAATACGTTTTATTCTTAAGGGAGCTTTTTGATTTCATGTTTTCGAAACTTTTTCTTCCGACGTTCGATTCTTTCACTATTTTCCACGTTTCATGCAAACGACTTAATCGGATTTTTGTCTCCGAACCAGCCAACGGCAGAAATTAGCCGAGAGACTTTGATGCGTCACGTTAGAGTGCTCAGGATCGATATCTCGCAGAAGTAATCTGTCCCTCGTAATAGGATTTCGTCCTTGCTGCCTCGTTTTCCTCTAGGATTAGCTCGTTGGAGTTACAGTCTCGCGCATGGGATGTCCTTTCGAATATGTTTAATAAGAGAACCGAGCGCTACAGGTCAAGAGTAGAAAACACTCTGCAAAATGTCCTGCGATGGCATCGGCCAAGAATGCCTCCGATGCTTTCGAATGCTAACAAGGTACAGTGAATATAGCGAATATATATGGAAAGGAGATCAGATATAGAAAAGCAAATTTTGAATATGTGATGTCTATATTCATAAGTTTCGATATGGCAACGAAAAGAATGAAAACGGAGAAAGGAAGAAACATTTTCTTCTTCAAATAATATTTATTCTTCAAAATTTCATATACATATGTAGAAAAACCGAGAACATCTAAATCGAGTTGTTTATATCAAGAAATAAATTAGGCAATTTCACGTCTAACTAATTGTTACGTATATGAAAAAAAGAAGAGAGCAATCAAGGTGAGTGCGCTTTTTCGTGCTTATGTGAAGAGACGGGCGGCGACGTAATTTAGGAGCGTTTATTAACTCGCTCAGCAGAGCCGTAAACATAAAAGAGGGGGGGGGGGGAGGAACGACAAGTTACTGTGAACGGTTGAAAGGGCTGAAGGTGGAAAGCTGGAAGGAAGGTTCGAGTTGCCCGAGCACATATTTCGCCCACAAAGCCCGGGTCTGTGCCACCCTCCGTGGTCTTTTCGTCGGAACACACTTGCGGATTTAACTCCGGCGCTTTGGAGAGCCCCTCCGCTTCCACATGTGTTACGCGAGTAATATCGCAGGGAGAGCGAACACGATTCTCTCTTGAGAGAAGGAATCTACCTCGACAAAGCGATGGAATTGTGCGCGCCGTTTTGGAAGTCGTATTTCGAGTTGTTGGAATATTATTACGACGGTATTGGGCGAATAAACATTCAAGAAACCCTCGTTAATTTGCGATTAGTAATTAAATTATCGAATAATGAATGGAATACTAAATATAATTTTAAATTGCTTTCCATTTGACACATACATTACGTATTCTCCCAGAATTACATAATTAAAAAATAGAGACATGTGCTAAATGAATAATTTTTAAAAAAGTCATGAATGAGATATATATTTTATATGCTTGATCAAAAAAGACATTGAAAATTGCTGTAAAATTGTTATAAAGTTTCAGTTAAAGCGAAAGTTGAAGTTTCTTATGTATAATTCTACCTAGAAATAAAAAATTGATATAAACTTTCATCAATGTCACTCAGGCATCGAATATTCGTTCCGAGTTTACTGAAAATTATTACGAATAATATGTTCTCTATTATCATTAATGCTAATGTACCGACAAAGAGCTGTGACTCTCGTTCTGGTTCTTTCACGGCGAAACGAAATAAAAAATAGTCGGAGCTTCGGCCGGGAGATAGGGCGATTTAACGGATCTCGCGTAGCCTCGGGCGAGACAAAGAACGAGACAAAAGCGGGCCCGGTCGTTTAGAAAAGCCAGGCGGCAGCAGGTGGAGCGGGGCAAGAGACAGGGGGGAGGAGGAGGTGGAGGGAGAAAGGGGGTTTAAAGTGCATCCGAGTTAAAGCGAGTTCGCGCAGACACGGGGGTGGGTTTTTTGCCACTTAAGCCGCTCGACGAAGCCGGGAGGACGGTGAATACACGGCGAATAAACGGAAAATGTTTCGGAAAACTGACTCCGACTTTCCGTTGAAGCCTCGCTTCGGGGGCTTCATTTTCGATCGCAGCTCTTCGATAAATGCGACGGCGCGAGGTGTTTTAATTGAGTTTCATCGCGGCTCAGAGTAAATTTTATCCCGCGAGCGATCAGATTGCGAACGTATGGACACATATTCGGCGTGAGATAGAGTTTCTCATTCGCGTTATACATCCCAACCTCGTTCCGGCGAATATGGAGTCGATCAGGATGATTTGTGACATAGTCGAGTGACACATATATATTTCTACAATAAATGCCGTGCTGAAGAGATTACCCGATGTTGTTAACACAATTTGGCATGGATTTGGTGTGACAAAATTTTGTTTTCGATTAAAAAAAACCGTTCAAACTTTTTTATCAAAGAAAAGTAAAAAAAATGAATTAAAGATAATGCTTTTTATTATTTTTTTCTTAGTGTAAACATCTCCTTTTTTAACAAATGACTAATAAAAAATGGCTTTGAGAATTTGCCGCATTTTTAAATAATTATTTTAGAAAAACTTTGATTTTATTTTCGTATCTGCAGCTTTAATCCAAAATAAAAATAGAGAATAAATTGCATCTACAAAACATTATTATATTCATCGTGTTTGCAAAGCATATTATATATATATATTTTTTGATTTAATGATCTTTACCCAAACATGTGTATTCCGCTAATTATTGATTAGATAAATTATTGTACGCACTGCTCGAGACTGCTAATTACGTAAATCGAGTACTAGATGCAAAATTTCATTAACTGGCATATGCGCATTGATTGATTATTCATTTCCAAACGATCGTTCATAATTCTGACTCGAAATGGCGATAATGCGCCACAGGAAAGCACCGTCCAATCGGAAGAAAAGAGAGCTGAAAGAAGAAATAGCTGCACAACGGAGGGAAAATCCTTTCCTTTGAACGTCCCCTCAAGAGGCAAAGGAGAAATTACTTCTCGCGCTGACATTGTCGGGGATCTTTCATTGTCCCCAGGACAGTCTTTTCTTTTCGGAATCTCTTATTGCTATCGATAAGACGGAGTAATTGACACTTCCTTCGTGAGATTTTTCGTTCCGGCAGAACAACGAAATTTCACGAACGTGATCGGAAGATGAGTACTTTCTACTCGCGGGAATTCTATCCTCGGGTTTGCTTTTTTCGGGTCTCTAGAAATATCTTATCTTCCTCCCGGACTCCAAACATCTTTCTAATATCTTCCTGACCTCTTCGGCGGCTGCGGCAATTGACGTTTTCATCTGGAGGAGCTCTGTCGCGTAGCAACGGCTAAACTTGGCCGTACCATCAATGAGATTGTGCTACTTCGGCCACAAACTCGTGAAAAATTCTATTATCCTTTAAACGAAAAAAAGTCACGTATCCGGTGATACGACTATGTCTGATAACAGCCTTATCCAAGATACAAGTTATTAAATATACATATATATATATATATATATATATATATTCTCTTCAAAAATATTGTCATTCTCTTAAAAAATATAGATAGAATTAGAGATATATATTATAGATAGATAAATGAGAGAGAGAGAGAGAGAGAGAGAGAGAGAGAGAAAAGAGGATCGAGGATTTTCTTTAGACTACGAATAATTTTCAATTTTTTTATTAAAAAAATATTGTACAATCAAATAATATGAATATTCAATATTTCTGCTAATTATAAAATTTATATTCCTTTCATTTATTTATATTATTTTAATAAAATATATAAAATTATAAAATATATGAAATATTATTTTAATAACATATATATAATTTTACGTGTGCAAATGCGCACCAAAAATATGCGACGAATGGCTGATCACAGGACATGATAAAAAGGATTGATTTTAATTCCTTCGACCGTAGTCGCTACAATATTTCAAATTTTTCTGTCTCTCCAGTTTTGCATATTTAACATATTTAGATGAAAATGCCCGAGCGTTCAGCTCGGTCATAAAAACCAAATGCGACATATCTTCCAGGCCGCTATATATTTTAGGGACAATTTTCACGAAAATAGGGTCGCTTCTTCAGAAAGAACGGTACACATCAGCAGATATTTCTACATTTTCATGGAATAAGGTCGAGACCCTCTCGTATCTCCCTCGCATCTCACGTTTTGCATCTTTCATTCCCTTAAATCGAGCACGGTCGAACGTGCTCCGGGGAGCGGGATTAATTATCCAGCTGCGAGATGCAGCC
Source organism: Tetramorium bicarinatum (assembly GCA_928718305.1). Taxonomy (NCBI): domain Eukaryota; kingdom Metazoa; phylum Arthropoda; class Insecta; order Hymenoptera; family Formicidae; genus Tetramorium; species Tetramorium bicarinatum. The sequence continues at coordinate 23,263,001 of OV788323.1, read as the reverse complement.
TGGGGATACCGTCAACCACCCTCCCCCCTTCTACCGCTCTTTATTCGCGGATCGCTAAATCCATGAGAATAGGATGCGAGAGCCGAGACAGACTCGGTTCTTTTAAAGTCGGCATGTAAACTTCCGCAAAATAGGTACCACAAAACTTGACTCGAGTTAGCATTCAATCCAATTATCTGTCATGAACGATTATTATAATAACGTCCTCTTCCAAATTAATGCGCGTTTTATATTGATAGATGAAAAAGTAGAAACACATTGATTTCGCACAATTATTCGGATTTATATATTATTTATACTTATCTAGCAAACCTGAATGTCCTTAAATAGGACAGATCGTAATATTCTTGGGAATAAAAAAAAATATTATTTGTATATCTGAGATATATTTGTTAATACATATAATGAATATATATAACAAATTCTCCCTTTGCAATCCATATATTTTTTAGAAAAAATTTTTAATCGATAAAAAAATATATTATATATTGTAATATAAATATATTATTATAAAATATAATAATAATTTATAAATTATTACAAGTTACTATTTTATGTTCGGTAATTTATTATTATATAGCATTTTTTATTTTATATTACATAATGATGTGGTACTGTTTTTCATATTTTTTTCAAGTTTCGCTTTGTTTCTTTCGAAAGATTCGCTTAGCATGGCTCAGCTGTTTAGAAAAAGAAGAGTATATATTTTTTAATTATTCGCGAAAGAACGGGTCGCTTTTACTGCACAAGTGCAATTAGATGGGTGGCTAACGCGCCTTTGAAAAGTTCATTGCGCTATACTGTGTACTGCCGACGGCGTTCTTTTGCTTTTGCGCTACGTCAAGCGAGTAATAAAACTGGCAATCAATTTAGCCCTTGCGATCTATTTTTCAAGAGAGTGAAATATTTTTTGGAGTTTAACAAAAACCTTGAGAAGAGAACAAATATTTGTTAAATTAGTTAAATTAGTAAAAAAAAATTAATTTGAATGTAAAATAGTTGCTAATTATAACAATTTCCTTCGATTCCTTTGATTTCTTCTTTCTTTCTAGCGTAAATTCGATTAAACGCTATCTCCACTTATCTATCTTTATTATCAGTGTGCCTTTCGAGATCGAGTTTACTTAAGAAAATAGATTTAGACTGGCGCTGATCTGACGATTGATCTAATTGTCTCTCCGATCATATAGACTACAATTCTCCAAGAAGATCTAAATTCTCAATAATTTAATCGAATAAATTGAAATTCATTGATTTTAATTAATAATTTTTTGTTATGTTAAGAAGATGCTATGAGAAAATATTTGGCCACATGCAATAAGAGTAATTAAAAATTTGCTGCTACATTAAAAAATATTGCTGAAGTTTGGTTGAAGAAAGAAAAGAAGTTATTTACATGAAAACTCCCGATATCTTTCTCGAATGAGAAGAAACTGGGATACCAAAGAGATAAATTAAGCATTGCCACGCTGTCCTTTTTTCTTCGCGTAAAAGCCTGTTTTGCGTTTTTCCACGTTTTGCATTTTTTAATTAGTTACGAAGAACGCGACTTGTTTTCTCACCGACGCGAACGTCGGAATTAGCCGGTAACGCGACTTTAAAAAGTTTACGTCCGCGAGAGCAAGTGGAAACGGCGGAAGCGTTTCTCTTTACGGTTCGCGGGTGTATACGCTCGCTTTTGTTACGCTCGCATAATCAAGGGTAGTGCAGGGGCGCCGCCTGTCTCGGTGAGGCGCTATTGCGGGAATGCCGAGTACGCTGCATCGATGTTTCCTTATCTCGTTGCAGTACACCGCGAACCCGAACAATGTCTCGCCGATCGATTTCTGTACGGTATTCTGTTTACAAGTGGATCTTGTATAATACATAGAACATCAAAATGTATCTCACGCGACTACAGCTTTCTTAAATTTATTCTTAAATTGGGATATTTATAAATTGCTTTTTAAATTAAGTTTTAGAATTAATTTTTCTACGATCGAAACGATCGGGAAATAATGAAAATATTCTTGTTTAAAATTCGAACTTTTTACGTTCAATGAACAAAGACTTGGGAGGGCTGACAAGATCAATTGTACTTCCACCCGTCCATCGGTTATCTCGTGTATGACGTTTAATGGAACAAAAGATTTCCTTCAATAACTCTCGTGTCTTGTAAACGAAATTGCAGCGTAGGATGACTTATTGAAATTCATCATGTCTGAAGATCGATCTATATTTGCACACACACACACACACACGAATGACAAAGTTCTCCCTCGTCTGATGCATTTAGTACGCACAGAGTGTGCTTCGCCGTGCCAAAGTCGGCGCTCTTGGCGAAGCGCGCGGCCAAAAGCCGCCCATTATTCTTCCTTGTATAATAACCTCGTAAAGTGGGGTAACTGTGAAAAGCCGCTAAAATTAAGGCACTGGCGAATTACGGCGGTGGCACGGCAAATCAAGGGGTGCAGCCCCCGTCGTATCGAATTTACCTCTCGCAGAAGAGAAAGAGAAAGAGAGAAAGCGCTGATTTCACCACCAGTTGCCATTTACTTTGCATTCCGCTTTGTCGTACTTACTGTTCTATTGAAATTATACCGCTTAAAACACTAAGCTGCTCTTTGTCACGCGGAAGTTATCGTTTTCACCCATGAAAAACAAAAAGAAGGAAGAATTATTTCTTACAGTAAAATTTTAATGGAGGCTAAAAGAATATTTATTCGATAGTTAACTTTGTCAGCAAAATACTTTTTACATTTTTTTTTCATCTCGTAAGATACAAATCGTTGTATTCCTCCAATTATTCATGCACTTTACTTTCAAATAGCGGCAGGAATAAGCAGTTCACTTGGGTTCAATTCAATCGTACAATTTAACAATGACTTCCTTGCTTATTTTCCAAATTAATGAAAGCACAAGAGCCGCGAATGCGGCGGGCAATGGGCGGTACGACGCAAAACGCGAAGTTTCACAATTAAAAGTTTCTCGGGCGCAAAGCGTGTACTATATTACGCCTGAATAATTTATGCGCAGAAATCCAGTTCGATCCCCGCGGATATGCGCGGACCCCCAAGTTTACGAGGTGGAAAAAGCCATGAATATTTTACGCCCGTCCGGCAAAATGGCGCTACCGTATTCAAATGAATCGGCCGTTCCTTTGAGATTATTCGTGGACGATTGGCTGCACCGCTATTGTTTTATATTTCTATCCACCGCGATATCCATGTTCCGAGATTATTTCCGTTTCGATTAAATTTATTTCAGTTTATTTCCTTTTTTATTTGCAATTAACCGTTTCGCCACTATTATATAGCACGATAATATTACATGGCACGATTTCTTGATTTTAGAAATTAACAATTGCGAATGTAAAAAGTCACCAAGTATTCTGTTCTCCGTTCAGGAACGCAACAGTTTTCGAGCGGAGTGATATATTGAAACCTATAAAAAAGATTTGGAATAAAGGTTGGAATCGTTTCTTTCCGCAAATGTGATCTGTCACGTTAGCCAATCCGAACCCACGAAGATCCGTCTTGCTGCTTTATTTCCTCGGGTATCGACGGAGCCATATAAGCATGGATGTGCTTTTACGCGTACAGCGAAGCTCGGCTGCATGTGTAATCGGCAGAAAAATTGCGTATTTCGCTATCGGAGCAACTGTGATACGTAAATATGCAAACGCGATTACAGCTTCCGTGCGCGCGCGATTGTTTTATGAAGTGGAAAAATCTATGAATGCCTTATCGTGAGAAATACCGCTGCTCCAGTTCGAACGAATCCGGACGTACGAACGCGAAGACGAAGGACTTTTATCTACGAAAGAGTTCGAACTGTATGCGACTCTCTTTTTCTTATAATATATTTTTATATTAGATTTTTATTGATCCTTATAAAGTCTTATTACTTTTGCAAATAATTTTTTATGTCATTTATATATCTATATAATTATTTATTAATATTACATAGTAATTATAAAATATTGCATTTAATTTAAACTTCTTTATATTTTTTTCACTTACACTTTATTAATAAGTTATTTATTAAGAAAATATTTTGCTATATATTTTTTTATTTTTACATCATCATAATTATTTTATTTAATTATTATCGTACTCTTAAGTTTGGATATTTTTGCGTGTCTAAATTTGTAAACTCTTATCTTAATTTTTATCTCTCCTTACATTTGTACTAATTTAATTTATAATTACGAGATAGAAACATTTTACTGCTTTGCAATTTACGGAGCAACAGATCTCGTGCGAAGCGCGAGTCATTTTCGCCAGTAGATAAATAAAATGCGACATTCACACCATCACCTCTTTCGAGTAAAGTGCGGTTTACTTCTGCGCGCCAGTTAGATGTATCTCACGGGTTCATCCTCTGTTTCGCCGGAAATAAAGATCCCGAGTTTATTGAGCTCCGTACTAGAAGCGACGCGGTTCGTAGCTTCGGAAGCTTTATGTCGATCGTGAGAATCCCATTCGTATTTCGATTGGGCAGAACGTTGCTGTGCGCGCAAATGGGAAACCGTGAAGAAAAAATTAGAATTCTGACTCTACTTCCGAAAAGAATGTGTTGTGAAGAATATACTTTGATGAATCTATTAATTCATGGATTGTTTTTCTATTAACAAAAATATTAGAAAAATTTTTTACTTTCCTGATTATGCAAATTGCATTGATAAATATTGGGAAATGCGATTAATATTATGATTAGAATTATTAGTTATAATAAATTATCTCTTTCTCTTTATATACATATATATATTATATAGAATAAATTAGATTAAAAATAAATAAATATTCGTAATTTCGGACAAAAACCAAATGATATTGTTAAATGATTGTTTGATTTCCTAGATAATTCTTCTCTTTGTCCATCTGTCCATCTCTATTTGTAAAGAGGAAATCCCTTCGGGGTACCATTCGGATTAGTCTGTATTTTGTCCATGAGATATCTCCTTCCTCCTCTCTCCTGACAGTTATATTGCATTTAAATTGTTCATAGCACAAAGTTCGTAAATCAAATTAATTTGAAAATTTGGATTCTCTTGGCAGTTGTTGCATTTGATGGAATGAAATTGCTGTTCAATATTATCTTAAAATATCTTGTCCGAAATAACCTTTTACCGAAAGATAAAATCATAAAGAATATATTTCAAGAACTTTTGAATAATTTCTGTGAATAGAACGTATTCCTTAATAACGATTATATAAATATTTAAAAATCGTCGATTTTGCATTCGAAGAATACGTATGGAATAAAATGCAAGATACTCTTGAACTCTCTGCATTTCTACCTTCATAAAAATGTATGTAACAAGATCGCGTCTCCCTTTTTCCGTGATTAATCACTAAAAATAATCCTGTTAAGAGACAAGATTTTCGACGCGCACGCAAACCAATTTTCGCCGATTCAATTTTACCGATTACACCGTCGTATTATTTGCGCTTGGACATTTATATGCGATTACTATGCGGTTCGTTATTCTCGCCAGCCAGCAATCTTGAAATACACTTGATCGCCTTTATGAAATGGTGCTAATGCCTCTACATTTATTTATGGAGACAGATGCTTCGAATGTTAATATTGTTAGAGAAATTGCTTACGTTTGAAATGCATTTGCATCGATAAATAAGAGCTGATATTAAAGACAAATTGTATGCAAGCTGCTTGATGATATTTCTTGTTGGAAACAGACTAATAATGAGATCATTTCTTTCTTCAGAGAATTTTATTATGTGATTTTTAATATATTAAATATTAAATATAACTAAATGAGAATAATAAAATAATTGAATATAACTTTTATATATTTTTATATAATTTTTCGCAATTCTGGAACTACTGCTTTGAAATATTTTAAAATTTTATATCTTGTTATTAATTTAAAATTTGCTTAAAGCAACAATATCTGAGATTATAGCTAAGAAACATCTTGATTATCTGTATTTGATAATCCAGACATTATTTTATTTATTTTTATTTATTTTTATCTCTAAAACGTAATTAAAATTAATCAAAGCATTAACTAAAATATTAAAATTTAAATAAAAGCATTTTTATTTTTATACATCTATATTGAATTGATATCGGAATTTTGTATAAGATATGTCACGAACATATTTTTTTTTGTATCTGAAACTTCATGTATTAGAGAAGGCATACCGAAGGAACGAACAGCCTGTTCGCGTTGCTCGTCAATAATTTCACATTCATGAAACTTTTTATGGTGATAGCGACGGAATTCAGTTGCGACTTTACGCAGAGAACGCTCGGCGTATACGAGGAAAGAAATATCCCGGCAACCGTCGCGTGTCGCGGACCGGAGAAACGAATGAAAGCGCATAGCTTGGATTGAAAGCTGTATTCAATAGAAATCCTATGGTGAATCGTCGCGAAACGTGTACGCGATGGAGAACCACTCGTTCGTCCGTGTTCACCGCTGCAACTACGCCGTCCGCCGCGTTAGCTTTCCTTTTCGTTTTTCCGCCTTCGCACAACACGCGGTATCCGAATGATTTGCGCGGTACCCGATATTACGACCAATGAAATCACCAGTTTCTTTTCTTTTTGAGGGAACATGCAGGGACGAAAGGCATTTAATATGCAAAATAAGCAAAGGGTGAGAATTTTGTACAAGAGATAAGCGCAAAAATCAAAATCATCCGTATATAATAGTGCATAAATTGAAGATTTATCGTGTATAGTTAATTTTTCCAGTTCTTCAATTTTTAACATATTATCTGAGAATTTCGTCCTTTGCTTCAAGAAAGAAGTCCCTTAAGGGATGTTGTGCAAAAATCGAAATTTCTCTGATGTGAAAGCGCATAAAACCTGTATATTTGTTTTTTTTAATTGCTTGTGATTAACATGTGGGGGGGGGGGCCTCCTCCAACATGTTAATCACAAGCAATAGACTGTCAGTACCCCCCCCCCCCGGCTTACTGACAGCCTATTCAGCCCCTCATTAAAATTTTTTTTTCTCTGAACAAAACGAGCGTAAAATTTTTTTCTTGTAGAACAGCGCATAAATTGCTCATTATTATATAATTTTGTATTGTATTATATTGTAATTCGTAACATTTTAATCAAGTGGGGCTAGCTAGGCAGACGAGAGATGCGCTCGTATCAAAGAAAACATAATTACACGTAATTTTTGAAAGTACAATTTTTAAAATTATTTTAATATAAATACTGTTTTACTTTCACCAAGTCTTCGAGATGTAGAAAAGATTATATTTTCAATTTATTTAATAAAAATGTTGAGGCGACGCATGGCTCGTTATGAAAACAGTTGACTGATAATTGATCTCAAGTAATAAATGTTTTTTACATTTTAAAGAGAATAGTTTTTTAAAACAAAACGTATGTAATTTTTAATTCTTTAGTCGCCAATTAAAATTAATTTTTTAGAATTCCATCTCGTTCAAGAGAGAAATTAGATCAACGTTTTATTGAAGGATAGATCGAACGCACGAGCGTCGTATCTTGTCTTTAATATCATCGGACATCGTAGACCGTTTCCCATTACAATTTTAATTTTCTTGAAAAGAACTAACTTGGAGAAAATCTACGTACACCATATATAAAGAAACGCAATGGTTTTCCTTGCCGGTAAAATTGCGTTCGCGAACAGATCCGCGAGAGAACTCGTGGTGGGACAGTGGGAGGGAAGGGAGCATCAATTCCATTCCTATCATTCTGCAGCGGTATCTATTGAACGTGGAAGAGGAAAATCTCGTTGGCGCACAAGAAGCCCGAAGAACGAAGTCTCTCCCTCCGGTTAACCTTCGCGTATATACCGGGCGAATCAGACCGGAAGTAAGGGAGATATAAAGTCAAACGGGCGCGGTTGTCCCCTGTGCTGAAAAGCCGCTGGCCGAGCGGCTTTGTTCGCAGCCAATCCGCAGCTGGACCGATCTTTCATCAGCCTTCAAACTATTTAAACAGCTTAGGATCATAGAATACGTATTTCGTCGACATTATCGAATGCAACGAGATCAAAGCGCGCGCGGATAAATTTGCCATACGGAAGAATTGGACTCCTAAATGCTCGCGAGTACACGCGCGTTTTTTCAATTTCTCGAACGGTTAATTTCTCTGAATGGTCCACGCCTCGCAATCGTTATAGTAATCGCTGAAAAACTCTGAGTAATTGGCCCAATTTCGCGCCCGAGGCGAGAAAGACACCCCGCAAATTGCTCCCGCTCGCAAGGGAGACAGACAGTTTACTGCGAGGTACGATAAAAATTTCCTCGTCCAGAACGATAAAATAGGTCGCGAGATTCTCCCATCTCTAGTCGCGGAAGCTGCACATCTCCGTGGATATTCTTCGCGATCTTTACACGCTCCTCGTTCGATCAACGAGACACTTTTACGTCGAGGAGCTCGTGAAATTCACGTTACAGCCATAACTTTGTCAATGTTATGGCCCGCAAACAGGAGCTCGTGCAGGATATCAAAGAAGGGAGGGAAAGTTTGAGCGTTGAGTCAAATTTAATTGTCACAAATTTGCACGGAGAATCGATCGATAGTTTCGCATGGCTGTACGATTAGAAATTTCGGAGAGAGCCAGATACAATTTCCCGGGCGTTTGAAAGTTTTCACGACATTACCGTCACCCTCTCGGTCGTCTTTTCCTCAATAGAATTTCAGGGGAGTGCGCTACGCTATATCGGTTTTCCGCATCGCCTCGCACCGGATGGAGGCGGTTCGCATAAATTTTCAGCCGGATGGCACTGCGTTTCCGTTAGCGTCGCACGCGGAATGGCTTTCACGTAGCACCCTGTCAACGCGGCCGTTGAAATATTAAAATACTCGTCGATCGGGCGTCGAAGTCAATTCTTCTTATTCCGTCGAAGAGAACATCCGAGGAATATATATTCCAGTCACGGTAAAATTCATCGTGTCGTCATTTGAATTTTACCATGTCAACGTCGAAGATAAGGGCTGTTCCTCTTCGAGAATGGAATAATAGGAATAATGGACTGTGATATGAAAGTATAAGTATATATTTTTTAAAAATTTGGCATATCTAAGCTTGCATACAAAAGTAAAAAATAATATAATTAAAAAAATACGTTTTATGTAATTTGAAGTTTTTATATTTTATTATGCAGAATAAGGTGAAGTTGGCACTTAAAAATATGAATTTTTACAAAATTAATATAATAATTATTTTTTGTCCACTTAGTTTCGTACATAATTAAAAAATATTAAAAACGTATTAAAAAATAATTTTAAAAACGCACTTAGAAGTGTTAATGATAACATTTTTTGTATAAAAATTATATAAAGATTAACACGTATTATATACAAAATTCGATCTTCTCTTATATATGTATTTGACGAATCTGGAAGTATTTCTTTTACAGCGAAAAATTCGAGGAAAGATCGTTATCATAATTTTCAACATAAAATCTCTTGATATTTGTATTTTCGTATTTGTATTTCGACATGATCGTTCATAATAATCATCATGATGTCACGTTGAGATGCATTTTCACGACATTTATCGCAGAAATGCATCGTTTGGAGCTGCCGTCTTTATTGCGAAATCAAGCAGGGATCTCTCTTCGGACGATAGGAGGTTGCTAAAGATTGATGGTCGGCAATACAAAAGAAAAAAAAAATTGCACAGGAAGTACTCATTGACAAATTGATACAAATGGGGCCGGCAGCGATCGCATTTCCTGCGTTTTCTCTGTCTTCCCACATGCCTTGATTTGCGGAAACGCCTACCTTTTATATTTATTCGACGACCGACGATAATCGTGAGTGCATCTCGTACTAAGCGTTTCAAAAGTATTATGATTTTTATTTTATTATTCACATAACAGTTGAATGAACATGATTTAATGTTAGAAATTAGATTTTCATAAATAAAATCGTGCCTCTGTGTGAATTTACCTTGAATGCGTCTTATCATAGTGTAAAAATTAGAAACTTTAGAAATTTAGATTACATTATAAAAAATTAAAAAGAATTTTCATTATAAAGTTTCAAAATTCTCGTGATCGAGAAAGAAAATAACTTTAAAGAGGCGGCACTGTACGATTGAGAGTCTCGATCAAATTATACGATTCATGCTTTTATTTCTCGGATCGATTTGCGTTTCAAAATAAAATAGTTGGACGCGTATTGCCGTAGGGACGCGATAACTTTTGACATGTCATAGCGAAACCGCTAACATTCCTAAAAGAACACGTTCGTCGGGGAGTTGCTCGTGGGACCACGAGTTTTCTTTTCTCGATCGAAACATCATGACGCGCCGCGTCGTGTCACGAGTAGTAACGAGTTTTCGCCGCTTTTACAAAATTGTTCTGCGGGCAAAGTTTCGCGCTCGACAATAACGGCGCACGGAGACCCGCCCGTGAAGTTTCAGACTTTCCACCAAGCGAGCAATAGCGCGCGGACAACTATTGATACCGTTTCGTAAAATTTACAGCGTGGACGAATCGCAGTGATAAAGCGATCTCGCGAATTTTTTTGATTAAACTTTTGTACTGTGAAAAATCAAATGCAGTTATCTTGAAACGAGAGAAATGAAAGAGATGATGCTTGAAAAACCTATTTGTTTTATTATAACTGCACGTACAGAAGTATTGTATTATTTTATTATCTCACAGCTTATATTATTTTTATTATTTTATAATTGTCAACATTTTTTTTTAGAAATAAGACGATTGACATTTATTAACTTCCTCAGAGAGAAATTAATACTTGTAATTTTTGTCAAAGAATACGCTCAATCTCCATTAACTTTCTTCAAAGCGAATCATTTTCTTCAATTTTTTTAAAACTTTTCATTTTTTTAACGTAGAAGCATAAAGAAAAAACGCCGCGTGCATTTTATTTTACTTCATAATTATAACTTTCGTCGAGAATGATATAACTGATTTCCATTAACTTTCTCCAAGGCGGATAATTTCCTATTAACTTTTAAACACCTTCTGCTTTATCGAGTTAAATTTTACATAATGATGCACCGATACTTTTGCATCGTAATTTTGTGGAGTGGTAGAAACTCGACAAATTTCAGAATGAGGAGAATCGCAACGATGTATATACATATATACAATATACTACATAAATGTATATATACCGGGATATCCATTATTGCGATACATGCGCGGCCATTCCTGTCACGAAGTAGACAGACAACGAGGCTGGTTTATGTGATTGCACGAACCTGGACTAATGCTACATTGGTCATTCCGTCTACCGTAGCATTTATCACCGTCGAGTTTCGTGTCTGCAGAGAGCAAAGGTTCCCAAATTTTTGCCCTTTTATGCCCTTTTATGCCCTTTCTCTGTTATTCCGAAAACTCTTGTATTATTTCTATATATCTATAAATTTAACGCAGCGCATTTAATGTTTCGATGTTCACGAATTTTTCGAGTCGATCTTTAAGACTAATTCTTTTTTCGTAAAATTCGCACAGCGAAATATTTCACGAGAAGCTTCATGCTGATTTGAACTGAAGGGTGCTTTTAGGTTGCTCCGCGAAGCGATCGATTTTCGCAAAATAGGATTTTGTTCACCCGTCGAGTTCGTCTCAATATCTCGCCTGGCATTAACTTTCAGAGCTATGCGAGGAATGGGCGCTGGCGAACAGCCGCGAGTGCGTGGAGGGTGGCGGTTCGACGAGCACGACGCACGGGGAGGAATCCGAGGATGCGTCTGAGGCGAGATTCACCCTCAAATATTTGGGCAGCACCCTCGTCGAAACGCCTTCGAGCGAAGAAGCCACGGCGGAAGCTATCAAGACCGTCATCACCATGGTACGTATTATTCCGAACGTTTTTCATAATTTATTTCTAGACTTACTTACTATCCTGAAAAAGCATTTCTACACGGAGAATCCTATAATTTAGTTAAATTTTGTTTGAAAAATTTGGTGGCTGACTTTTTGTTCATACAACAAAATAGGATTCTCAGTGTAGTTTTGCAATTTTCTTTACAATTAAGTTATATTTCCAAATTTATTAAATCTGAGTTACAGTTTTTTTTATCGCTTTTCCAATTTATGGTCACTGTTATTTTTCACGCTATATCTAAAAAAAACCTGACATCAAAATAAAAATGATAAAATCACTTTAAACCTTAAAAAAACTATCATTAAGTAACATATAAGTCATATATAATAAATCTCGCAAATTTCATGATTCAAGTATTTTTGTTGATTTCTTTCTAATTTTAATCTTTATTTTAAAAAAACACTGTTCTACAAAAATATAACTAAATGTAAATATAAATGTGTGACCTATTAAAAATATATTATGTATGTGTAAATCGTACTTTTTTCAATATACAAAATATATAGAAAACCATATTTAGAAATATTTGTAATTTTTTATGTGCAACTTATAAAACATATTTACATTGTATTTATACAATGAACACGTATAATATTTTACGTTAAATTTTTAATTATCAAATCTAGCGAGAAAGCGAGAGAGAGAGAGAGAGAGAGAGAGAGAGAGAGAGAGAGAGAGAGAGAGAGAGAGAACGAACGAGCTTGCTGCTTGCGCTGGAGATTGCCACTGTATTATTTATCGTTGGAATTGTATTGCACCGTGTAATTTACTTTCAACCATTTTCCGACGCGGCAGCCGTGAAGAGAATTTAATTGAAATTGCAAGGTACTAATTTCTCGCGCATAGCCGCGGGTCCGTTAATAGAGCTAATGAAAATGAAGCGTGATTACTTTGCGCCATGTTTAGTCACTGCTTTGTCTCTGTCGCGGCTGACGGCATTCTAATTATTTCTTTTTTTCCCATCTTTTTCTTCCGTTGTTTCACGCCATCCGGAGTCTGCCGATCAGCAGATAAAGATTTTGTCGAAAGTCGGATCACGTAGTTCGCAATCGTGCCTGCCAATATTTAGAAGTACGAGGAACAAAAAATGCACAACAAACTGCGACTATGGATGTCGACGGACTATGGACACAAAAAACGGCATTAATGAGAAATGACTTATTTGAGCCAACTTCCATTCGTCTGCTAATTACTCTCGACGTATGTGAAATATTGCGAGCTGATATTGCTGCCGATGAAACTAATATTGCTTTTTTTTGGTATGGAAAAATACCATCGAATTCGCGATTTTTGACGTTTTATTAGGTATGGATGTTGATTGAGAAAAAAATTACTCTGACAAAATTTCCAATTTATTTTTTGTTAATAGAATTTTGTATGCCTTGGTTACGATACATATTTAGGTTTTTTTTCAATAATTAATTAGAAGATCAACATTCAATATCGTTTATTTATCAAAGTCACGCACGAATTAGATTGACAATGAAGTGCTCTGATAAAAACTATTTAAAAAATGATTTCGTTATGTGATTGAAAAAGAGAGGTTGTCATATTCAGAGACTGCAATGTTCTATTAGTTTCTCAATTTAGTTTAGCAGTGAAATCCTTGTTGAATAGCGTAATCGACAGAGGAAAACGAATTTATGTGATTTAGCAGCGATCCGAGGAACATGATTAATTAATAACGAAACTTCGTCCGCGTCTCATATAATTCCAATTTCGAAGCGATTACAACTCGTACCGCGAGATTACTCGGACAGAATTGCAGAAAGCGGTAATGTATGTATTTCGACAATTTCCTCCCGATGCAGATATTAATGAAGGGATTCAGTCAACACACGGTGGAAATGCGCGTATGCCAGAATATTTCGTTCATTCCATAATAAATATAATTTATAATATTTACACATGTGTACATACATCCGCTAAAAAAAAGCTACAATGTCCATATCATATATTTACGATAAAAAATAGTTTACACAGAATATCCACGATCCGTAAATTTTGAAATTAATGTAATACACATACTATTTTACGATATTTTTCTAATATCTATAACAAATATTACTTGCAGGAATCTCTTATGATTTGTAATTACACCTTGAGCGAGATAAATATAGTTACTTTTGACCTCAACCATAATTTTATAATATTTCTAACAATAAATATGATTAACTTAACTATATGCATCATTATGCTAACCATAATTATCGTTAGAATATAACTATAAAATTGTGGTTGAGTTCAAAAGTAACTAAGTATATTTTTCTCTCAGTCGCATCTTCTACGGAGATTATTTAGAGAACAGATCATTTAAAGGATTACAAAAACACGTAACTGTAAATTTAACTATAACAAAATCGGGACAATGAAAAATACGGGTGTATCTTTGCGGTATGCGTCGCTCGGTTTAGTACTGCGCTAAGCTGCTTTCGTTCAAGCGCTTTTGCTACAACGCAAGCAAATCAAGCTACGAGTTTTTGCGAACTATCTCGATTTGGATTGATTCTGAAGTTTCCCGACGCGCGCAATCGTATTCCGCGTCGGCAACTTCCTGATCGAAGTCCGCATTGCACCTCGTCTTTACGCTAATTGCCCCGCCGGGCTCGTCTGCCTCAATTGATCTTCTCTCGCCGTCTTTTGTACCTGTGTAATTGCGTCCATTATTGTTAGTTCCTCCTCGCAGCGTCGCATTCATTTGCCGGATTGGATGGGCTACCCTTCCGTCTCTATGGCAGCCTTTGTCTCATGTTGAAACAATAAATCCTCTTGCTTATTTACATCTCTTCTGCTAGAGAAACTAATTTTACGCAATAATCTGAAATTTGCACAATTCTCATTTCGCAGTGTTTCTAGATGTATTGCAAACAATAATTGACTTCCAAACGCTCTTTTAATATTGTGCGCCGTGGTCTCACCCGTCTGTTAAGCAGAGAAGCGTTTCCATTTTTGTAATTTCGAGATAATTTGCTCCAAATCATTGATTAAGATATTTCTGTTCGTGCTTCTTGCGAAGCAGGAACTGCTCGTGCGTTTAACAGCATCATCTTACCATGTCGCGACCATACAGACATTTCTATCATGCAATTCCTACTTGCAAGTAGTTCTCGCTGATAATGCTATTCAGTATTCGTGAGCAAGAAGCTACTGGTACAAGACACTCTAAATTACTATATAGATATATAATGTAGATATATAATCCATTGTGCTTACTGTGGATATATAATCCATTGTGCTAATACGTAAGTTGCTGCTTACGTCAAAAAATAGCACATCTCGGATTGAGAGTTGGTAAGATCGTAAAAAGAAATCGTGAAGAGAGTTGAGAGCTAGGTAAATTTTGATTAAATTTAGTTCTCGAGTCTTATCTTGAAACAGGATAATAAAGTGAGCTGGGATATTTAATTTTCGAGGAAGCAAGAAATATCAGGTTCTCAATATCCAGCTTTTGCAATAAATAATGCATTAAATACATAGCTGAATAAGCTGAAAAAAAATTTCGTTAAAAAATAGATGAAGAGGTGACCTGAAAGATTCAACACTTGTTACTATTACGAAATTTCTTTTTTTCTCAAAAAGATTCATGAATCCGTGGAACTTGTGGAACTTTACGTGCAATTGTTTTCATGAATTTTACTCGAAACAACGCAAATATCAATCTACATTTCGCTTAATTCTGGAAATTGTTGTTATTTAAACAAAAGAGAACAAAGAATTTAATTAAAAGCTCGATTGCCGCGTGAAATAATTTCATAAATATTAACGTTGTTAATATGGTTATTAAATCATAAATATGGAATTTAAGACAAAGTCTGCTTTTGCATCGTATAATTATAGTTTCTTGTATTTGATTATTTTAATATCAATTACATAAATTTAAATTAGAAAAGGATTTAGTTTCTAGATAAATATTTTCTGTCATCGAGCAATAATGTCAATTTAAAATCAATAGATTAATATTTTAATCAAATTTATTTCTTTTCACTTACCGAGGAACTCGGTTTGCTTGTAATATTTCTCTTGCGTCTTTAATTCTTTCTATACGAGATAAATGCTGCTATTTAAATCGCACTGTATTTCTAAATTTTATTTATGTCATTCTCTTTCCATATTTTGTTAATAATGACATTTCTAAACGTAACAGATACATGTAATCCTAAAATCTATCTAATCAGATTGTGAAGACACTAAGCGAACTTATGTTCTTCCTCAATAATGTGTTCGCGACAAAGATCTGATACAGAATTTGCTCGAAAATTACCAGATTAAGGAACGTTTCGGAATCTCTTGTGCGACGTTTACGATTAAAGCGGCGGAATTTCCATGCGCAAGTTAAATCGTTAAATGGACCGCTTAATCCGCGCGAAGACCCGTAATTACATTGCAATGGAGCAACGAGAGAGTGCTCACGGTTTAGCGACGAGATATTTGATTTCCGAAAAAGGTAATCGAGCTGTTGCTTCACTTCATTCGGGTTTACACCGCGGATTTACTCCGAGACGCACCTCGAACTACTCCAGGTACTTCAGTAAACATGGCCTTCTGCTTGAGCAAACGGCAAAATTGTTGTCGACTCAATGAAACGAAATTAATAGAAATTTGCCGTTCGGTTAGATGATGTGTCAGATAATCCTCTTGAGACTTAAATTTCTATAGTTGGGAGAAAGGATGTTCTGTCAGTCGCAGATATAAAAAAAAATGAATTAAGGAAAATAACGTTGCTTTAATAGAAAATTAATAATAAATAATAATAATAAATATAATAATAATAATAAATAATAATAATAAAAATAAATACTTTAATTAACCGATTTTTTAATATATATAATAATAATAATACTCATATATACATATGCAGATTTTTTTCTTGTTAGTATAATGAATATATTTCTTTCTCTCTCTCTCTACATTCTCCATTTTATAGATATACACATTTTATAGATATCAATTCTTAAGAATATAAAAATTATTTCGTAATTCTAAAATAGACTAAATTGATTAGAAATTAGATATAAATGTTTATATGATTATAAATTAAAGTAAATTAAAGTAAAGTAAAGTATAAAGTATTAAAAATAGAACAGATTATATTTTATTATTGTATTTTTCTTTGTTAAATTTTACATGTTTAATGATTAAATATTTGATATAACATAGACAAAATAAAGATTTGAAGGTTTTTTGGAATTTGATTATTATGAAACTGTTTTTATGAAACATATACACATATATATATATATATATATATATATATATATATATATATATCTTTCTTTATATTATATCATTCTTATACAACTTTATAACAAAAATGATACGAGGGAAACAAAAATATTCTTATAAAATTGAATTTTTCGTTGATGGGTAAATGCTTTGGCGCATTGCATATTTATTCTATTCTATTTTAATTATTATAGGCAAAAGCTAGCGGAAAAAAATTGCAAAGGGTTTCTTTGGCTGTGAGCTTGAGAGGAATCAGAATGACAGACTTGGCCACCGAGGAGGATCAGCTTCAGGTATCGATATACAGGTAAGAACATTAGATTTATTCAAAGTAAGAATTAAATTATAGATGAATATTAAATGCAATAAATACAATTCATCATCCATCATCAATTAAAAAAATCTAGTAATATTTTGCATTGAATTACATTTAAATGCCGATAAAACTTTTTTATGTTTATGTGAAAATGTTTATGTGAAAAATAATAGAAACTAGAAACCATAATATAATAATAATAAAAATTTACTTAATTAGAAATTGGAATAAATTTCGTTTTTCACCGAATACAACGTGTATTTTCTAGACAGAAATATTTTTTTCTAATGAGCCAAATGCGGTAATGAATAATTGTTTTTCGCGTCAGTCCGCTGGACTGAAATTTTAATCGCACCGAGTGAAACTCGTCGCGGTTTGCTGCATATTTTGTCGATTTGGCATCGAATTGTATTTGTTATATGTATGTGCATACACCTGAGAGTGCATCAACAATCCCACGTAATGATGATGTGATGGTGATGGTGAAGAGAGCGATACGAAATGGAACGAGTGTGATTTCGATATTTGTTACGCGCGGGAAATTACAGGCGCGACTATTTCCGAACTCTCTTTCTCTGTCTCTCATCAGACCGTTCGTTCAATTTGCAGATTGCGCGATGTTTTCAGTCTTATTAATAGCCGATGGATTATAATATGCACAGTATTCGATGACTATGATTATTATGTTAGTCCCGATTTGCAGCATTTTATGCGCTGCAAATGCTCAAACAATATTTTACAATCGATTTCATACCAAAAAGAATATTATTTTAATATTAGAATTAATAGATAATATTCTAAATACATACATTATTAAAATTAAATTAAATATAAAGTTGAAATGTATTGCGAGTAAATTACAGATATTATTTATTACAGATATTTCGCATTCTGTTAAATTTATATTATATATTACTTATATCTTTCTCCATTTTATTTCCCTTTATATAAGATTTTATATTAATACATTTATATCTTTTTTGTGAGAAGTAAATGAATCTAGAGAAGTTCTCAAGTTAAATTTTACAATTACGAATCTTTAAATTAAATATAATCTCTGGTATCGTAACACATCAACAATTATCAGTGCAGAATATAAATGCAATATTATAACTCTTTATAATAGCGGTTTGGGAAATTGCTCTTTTCTTTTACCTTCTACAAAATTTAGTTCGCACTTAACATATATAATATGTTAAATATATGTTTATAGTAAAATATCAAATTAAATTATTGACAAAGAGCACTTACAGGGCGAATAAACGTAAAAGATTGCATTCAATTGTATTTAATTGTTCGTCTGAATTGGTCTTACACAGGAATACGTTAAAATTCATATAATGGATCGAGTGGAAAAATAATTACAGCGAGACAGAAAGATATGCGGTAAAAAAATTCGAGAGACATATCGCGTTCTGGAAGAGAATCTCGCTGAATTTCCGCGCGGCGTGAACGAATGGGCAACTAAAATGAACTTTTCTCGCGATAATGATCCCGCGGACTCGTTAGACCGGCCGGCGAAATACCAAGCGGTGGTTTCCATTGTTACGATGAAAGCCCGCCGGTAGTGGGCTTTGTTCTTCTAGTGCATAATACGCCCGGAGGTGCACTAAAGTGCTGAACGAGAAATTTCATAGGACGCGTAAAAGAAAAAAAAAGAACGTTGACAACGAGCGCGGCGAAGGTTGACGTGCCGGTTATAAATTCTCTTAATCTCGCCGCTCGGCATCGTTAATGGCGAGTTAATTAACCGGCGTGCAAAGACGCGCGGCTGAATAAAATTAAGCCACGAGATTAAAAGCGTTAAAGAGCATTATTTCGGGGCCGATGGCGTTATCGGCTCTAGCCCGCAATGGCGTAACTTGAAAACTCTGCAATATCAAAAGAGAAGAAGAGGAAAGAGATTAAAGAAGAGATGAGTGAATGGGGAAATGAAAAAAAGAAATGAACGATGGTAAAGGAAAAAGAAGAAACAAGGAAAGAGAAGAGGGAGAAAATTAAAGAAAAATGAAAAAGTTGATTTATGAAAATCAAACTTTGTGTAAAAAAACAGAAATCATTCTGTGATTATTATTTTTGCAGAAATTATTTTATATACATATATTGTCACCTTATTTGCATTGTTATTTGTATCGCTGTTTTATAATAGTATTTTATATATATTACATGTATCTTCCTTCTCTCTCCTCTCTCTACTTTTACCATACATAATATTGAACGTTTTGAAATCCATATAATACGTATGTATGTATACTATTTAATTATAACTTAATTTGATCGTAAATTGATTGTGAATATTTACTGAAATAAATGAAGCTTGTTATCTAAAGTAAGAGATGAGATGAGAAGAGAAGATGAGATGAGAATTCCGTCTTGATAAGGAGCTCATAAAACGCCAGCTCATTGTATCCGTTCTTTTGCAACCGCCGGCAGTGCATTTCGCTCACGCCGCCCTTTGCATATTACTCTCGTTTCCCTCAGGGAATTTAGGATTCGCCTAAGTGCCCTCCAGCAAATTTTCGACTATTATACACGGCGAGCGAATACCGTCGTGCGACATAAACGGAAGCTGCTGCCGCTGCGAGCGATGGGCGTGGATTTGCATATCGCAGTTGCGTCGCGCCGGATATGCGTACAGACTCGCGCGGAAGATCTAAAATTATCAGCATAATTAAGAACAGCATTATTAAAGCGCGTGAAGATAGCTAATGTGACAGATAACATCTAACTTTTTTAAAGGGAGGGAAACGATTAATTTCTTATTGATAGATAATTTTTCTTTCTTAACATGGAAAGAATAAATGTGTAAAAAAATATATAATTATCCTGTATAATTAATACTAATTTTTGTTTTGTTATTCTTGTATTTCAGAATTTCGTACTGCTCGGCGGATGCGACGCACGATCACGTGTTCGCGTTCATCGCGACGAATCTCAACGAGACGATGGAGTGCCATGCGTTTCTCTGCCCGAAGAGAAAAATGGCGCAGACCGTGACGCTGACTGTGGCGCAGGCCTTCAACACGGCTTATCAGGCATGGCAGTTGTCACAGTCAGATCCTAGGATTCATCACGCGCAAGATAAGAGCCCTCCCTCGACAGGTGACAGGATCGGTGAGGAAATTCTTCGTATTAGTGTACCTTTCCCGAGCATCCGTAATGTCTTGAAATGACAGAGAGATTCCTTCCGTTAAAATATATGAAAACTAAGAAGTTGAAGGAAATCGAAGGAAACATTAATCAAACAATCTTATTGATTTATAAATAGAACTCTATTTGTGTGGAATTTTGATACAAATTTTATATAGATCGTTTAGACTGAGCTTTACATTACAAAGTTACAATCAATTTTCTAATCCTTATTAAAAGATACCATCAACAGTTAACCATTTTCATCGTAATTAGAAATTTAGAAGTTAGAATCTTCAAAAATTAAGCAATTAAATTGATTAAAAATTAAGAGAAAATTAGGATTTTCAAAGGAGCTTCATCAATTACATGATTACTAATATAGGAAGAGTTGAGATTTTTGAAGACTCGCGCGAGAGATTACGAAAAAATTAAATACCTTGCATCGTTACATAAAATCGCGGTAATTAGAAATGTATCTGGCTCTCTGCAGCTTCGAAAAGCTTGCCACTTGCTTTAATCTCGAGCGAATTCGGGCAAGTGCGGTATAAAGAGGTGACTGCCGCGTTGATCGTAAAGTGCAGTGCCTATATGGACATTGCACTTAACCCGCTGAGAGTACGGATATTGCGGTATACCTCCTGGCACCGGAGGCCAAGAGAATCAGGAAATTGTGCGTTAATATCAGGATGGCATATACACATTGCGTCGTCATACACACGTGCACGCGTCATTTCAATAAATATCAGCGGATAATATTGCAGCTTCTTGTTTCGGCATTTTGATCACAATCGTTTGCTACTTTTTACAAGTGTCTGTCTTAGCTGAATAAAAAGACAATATTATAACTTTATATCATAAAATTTATTCCAGACGATTTATATTGAAATAGAATTTTATTTATAATTTTACCTATAATTCTATGCCATGTAACACGAAAGCTTACTTAAAGACTTACAGAGAAACTTTGAATGTATACATATATATAATATTAAGTTAACGAGTATATCATATATTAAAATACATATGAATGTAATATTAAAATACATATGGAAATATACAATTAGCAGCAGAGAGAATTATAAAAAGATTTCTAAATATTTGTAATCCAGTGCGAATTATAGATCATTAGAATTTGAAAGCTTTTAAAGTGAGCTTAACTCTAATTCGTATAGTTTCTGTGTTTATTTAATATCATATTTTTCTTTTTATTAATTAAATGAACAATTTTCATGATGAAAACTATGTAATTCTGGAAAATTTTCTTATTTTTATTCAATACTTTTTATTGGTATTACTGATTTCATTTCTAAAATATTAAACTAAACCAGTTAAGTTTAACGGATATTTTCATACTTAATCAATTTGATTTTTTAGTTATATCGCAAAACTGATTTATTGATTTTTAAATCGTCGTTTTTAAGGATTTTATTTTATGGATATTGCATGGAAATATTTCGCTTTTGCATATTGCAGCGAATATTTGGATGCAAAGCTTCAGGGAAATTCACGTGCGTTTCGTTTTGGAAATAAATATTTGTCTTATATCACCTGGTAAAATTAAATTCATATTTTCAATCTTTTTATCGCGATATTTCATGAAAAACAAGATTTTAGTACATATAGGATGCTTCAAAATCATCGATATAAATTTTGAATTTGTTTCCTTTTCTATTTTTTCGTTTGGAAACTACTTTTCCTGAAATACAAACTTTAAAATAACATAATTTTTGATGTAATTATAAATTATAAACGATTCAATGTAGATTTTTGATAAACTAAAATTCCTGAAAATAGACACACAAATTACAAATAATAAATAATAACTATAATTTACTTAACATATCTCAATGCTTTACGTTCCAGTTTTCTATTCAAAATAATCATATTTATCAACAAACAGCAGACGTACATTTCTCATTATGTTTCCGTTTAGTATCATCTAATTATTTTTAATTACAGATAACAATGAGAAAAAGAATATCAGCGAGACAAAGAATACTACCGGCAAGATTAATGAGCAAAATAAGCAGAACGGTCAACAGTGGCGCAACGACAGCCAGAAAAATCTTTTAATTGATTTGTCAAACGATCCTAAACCGGCGGGAAATTCATGGGTGAGTGATGAAACGCCGAGTTTCTCTTTGACGCGTCGTCGTCGTCGTCGTTGATCAGCAAAAACCGACCGATCAGCAAAGCTATACTATAATCCCACGGCGTTTGATCCCTTCCCAGTTTGCTACATCTCGTCGATAGCTACTTTACATCGCGTTGCTATGTATATACGCCATTGATCTGCATCGCGTCAGAGGATGTAAGAGACTGCTGAAGGAGAACATTTGAAGCGAAATTAAAATATCCGAAACGTAATTGTGTCTATTCTTTTTGACAGATATTTTCAAACACGTGTTTCATATTTTTGTTCCAAAAATTGGAATGTTAAAAAAAAATTTATTTCTTATTCTTGACACGGAGGATTTTAATATACATATATTTTATCATATATTTTATTAATTTTAATTAAGATATTAAAAATATTTGTAATTTTAAATTTACACATGTTCTGTAAAAATCTTAAAATAAAAATATCATATACTTATTATTCATTTTCATTTTTCCAAAGAGATTACAAATTCTTGGGAATAATTTTATACTACTTAAAAAAGCAATTTAAAAGGAAATAATCGAATTTACTTTTAATTTATAAATGTTTATAATTAAATATATAGAGGAAAAGAAAAACAATTCATCGAGTAACATGAATCGTACATTTCTTTCCAGGTATGCTTCGAAGAGGATTCGGATGTGAAGAAGAATCAAAAGAAGAGTGCGGCGAGTAACAATAGTATTCCTATGACAACGCTTAGGCACCACACGACAGCATCCACCCCGGCGCACCACGTGGTGCCTCGACCGAGCGCCGGTTTCAAGGTGCAAAATGCCTGGGGCGAATCCAGGTCGGTCGATTTGATGTGCTCGTAGCAGGCAGGATAGCCAGCGGCCGACAGTTTCAGGGATGTGCCGTTGATTACGGGTCTCTGGAAACACCTCTCGGACAACGGCCAATCCAAAAAGACCAACATCAATCATTAGAATCCTCGCCAAACTGTCCCGGCAGCTTCCGATCGCGAGTTTGAAACGCGGAAAGGCGACGATCTTCGCCGATTATTCATATTTTTATCAAACGCTGAAGAGAGACAGCATGGATGCCGATGCAGCGGTGTCTATTTTTGTGTGATCTTAATGAGACTACGTTACAAATCCGACGGGGTTTCTTATATTCGTTGGAGGGATGTAGGAAAGATTGCGGGTGATTACTATCAATGTACGATGACGATGATAACGGTGGTTTCTTTGAAAGAGAACTAACCGGCATCAGAAAGATCGCGATAATCGGGGTGGGATCAATTTCTAATGGATTTTGTATAATGCGTATAATATACATATACCTGTGCCAATTACTTTACATATCGCACAAACATTACTAAACAAGAGTGTGAGTGTCAAAACACTCGCTTTATATCGTTTTTAATGGTATTAATTCTGGAAATTAGATTAAAATTAGTGTCGTACAATTTTTAGAGAGTCCATGGCTGAGAATTAAGATCAATTTTCGATTCAAGGTTCATTGGAGAATTGAAAGTCTCGATGTGATGAGGTAGATACTCTATAAACAAACCAGATTTTCCTGAAATTAACATAATTCATATATTTCATTTCTTTTTTAATAAATTATAATTATAATTAATAATTGAATATCTATTAAACCAAGTAAGAAGAGTTTAAAAATTACTATAAAATAAATAATCGAAATGTCTAATAAAAAAAAACAAGTTACATATGCGCATATATATAATCTTCTTTATGAATTATTTTATTTCATTTTTACATTTTATTTGTATAACGTTACTATAAATCTTTTTTACACGTCATTTTTTCCCGAATAGTAGCGGATATGATTTTGGTTTTTACATCAAGATCTTCAATGAACTGAAATTATATAATTTTGGCAAGAAAGAAATCTCGCAAGCTTACACCGAGCCTTGTGCTAAAAATGTGTCCCGTCCAAATCGAAAAATATCGCTGCCATATTTTAATCCCAACGTAATTCAAATGTTTTACATATGTGTATCTATGCGGGTCTGAATTGTTTTAGAGCAATTTTCGAGTGACGTCAGGTCACATAAAAATACGTATTCCGGAGTTAATACGCATTTGTTACTTTGTTAAAATGTACTGTGGTAAAAAAAAAAGAATTTTGAAGAAAACGCCAGGTTTCGTAGATCGATTCCCTATTATGGTGCTGGATAAAGATGATCCTTTACGTAATTGTTGATAGTCGAGCCGTTGATTGAATAGCTGGACTATTTCTTAGTTAAAATTCGTTAAAAAAATTTCTCAAAAAGAGCCGTTTGACGTAAATGTTTAAATAAACATTGAGAAGGCTACGTAATATTCTTCATACGATATTAGGTATAATTTGCAATTAGCTTATACATTACGTGGAAATTTTATATTCCCGAAGAGAATTTCTACATTCTGAAGAAAGATTATTTGCCAAACAGGCTTTGTTGCGCCGATGAAGATTTCATTGATAATATCGGTGGTGAGCCGATTGCTGTCAAAATATCGCAATATTACGTATTACATATTAAACATTAATGTGTTGATGTATACGTTATGAATAAATACGTGCGAGTAATAGTTGATAGGGCGTAATAATGCCGTTAATAATCGAGGAGCGTTAACATGATTTAGTGTTAACTATATTGATATTTAATTTATTGATTGTTAAATCATAAATATATTGTATTCTGGTTTTAGATATCGTATCTGTGCGTAATTATCGCAATGACGTCTTATTGAATAACGTTAAGATCTTCGTTTCTACGTGATGCGATTATCGATTCGGTTGTTCTTGTAAGTAAATTGCAGAAGACTGCGTGCGATTTCGAAAAAGATATAGCAGGTGTAACACATTATATGATAACTTACTGTCCATTAGTCAATGTTATATTGTCGAAAAACAGCGTTTTTAGATTATTGGAACAAATTATATCGATTCTAAGGTAGCTACTCTGGTGATTTTCTAGAGGTTTCGTAGGTTTGCAGAATTTATCACGAAACGATGCATGAAGCAATCAGAACACTCATTCTTTCGTACATTAATATCTTTTTGACCAAAATTCTCGAAAAAAATTTTTATTATTTTTTTAATTTGCAGGTAATTGTAAATTTTGTAGGTATATATTTTATTTTTACGATGGAAATTTTTATAAGTTTTTATAATATTAAAATGCGATTTTTTGTGAATATTAAAATCTCAAGATTTTTTAATGAGATTATTCATGAATAATTCATTTGTAATTAACATTAAACCTACCGACATTTTACGTATACCTATTTCTACCGTGACCAGTCAAATGACCGGTTGCGATAGGTAAGACAGGCTACATATATTCCTCAGAAGAAAAAAAAAAAATATTGAAAAATTCATTGTATGTATATTATAAGAAAATTCATAAAGTTAAATGACGATGTGATAATGCTGTATGTAGGAAACTGTACACAAAAGTTTGAAAATGGTCATTTGACCGGGTCGTGTGGTAGGTTTAGCGTTAAAAAATTACATACCTGAATTTTATTAAGACATATTTGTGGTCAAAAAGAAGTTATAATGCTTTTGACGATGTTATGTTATCACGTACGGACCGGTGGGGATATGACTCTCGGACCGGATGTCCAAACATGTGCGCTGATAAATAATCATTTCGAAATGATGGTAATAGCTGCGCACTAATCGCACATTATCATCATACTTGCGCATCGTATTATCACGGGAACGTTATATACATTTTTGCGCTAAATGTTCATAGTTCGTAAGCAGCACGAATCAAATATACGTATGTATGACATGTGTGTCTTTTCACGATTTATCCTTGTAAAAAATGAAATTCCCCCTCCCTTAAAAGGAATCCGGATGTTGATTTATTGTATTTTACAATTATTCCCACGTACAAATTTTATTTCATATTCAGAAATGTGAAAAATTACATTGATAGATTTCACTTTATAGACGACTATTGTGTCACAAATTACATGGAAATTATTAAAGCAGATCTATTTGTTGAAAAAGGAGAAAGTGACATGGTATGAAATAAAAAGTAGAGAAAGAAAAATATACTTTAACAGAAATTTATTGTTTCAATACATCACGAATGTAACTTGTGAAAAGGTATAGTCTCCCAGACGTTCTGATAAATTAAGAAGAAGCAAGTGTTACATACACGAGGATAGTTTTTCCTAATTTATGTGTGCATTTGTATTTTTAAATAGTTTTTCCTTGACCGATTTATGTAAATATTATCTACGATTTTTGTAATTTTTTTTTCTGATGGACTTTTATAAAAATTAGATAGTGGTTGCTTTTAAACAATAGATAATCTTTTCGGTTATTTTAATTGTCTAATTTTAGAAAATATCAGTTAAATCAGATGATGCAAGATGAGCACATGAGTCAAGAAGATATTCTCGTCTGAGACGGAGAACATTCTGAAAATATTTTCAGAATATTCTGATAATTTTTATATAGTATGTATGTCGTAATATTACAGGAATATTCGAAAGATATCTGAAAATACTATGTAAATTTCCGCAATACACATTTGTGACGATTCTGCATTTAACGATGTCGCAATCTCAAAAACTCAGAAAACTTTGAGAAGTTCCAGTATATTTCGTCAGATATGATATATGTATGTATATATATATATATATATATATATATATATATATATATATATATACACACACAAATTTAAATTAGACTTATCTCTCGCTAGTTAGAAACTCTTAGAAAACTCGTAATTATGTATGTCTTATACCCGGTCTCAGAATATTCGCAGAATATCTTCTCATCTCGCGTTTGATAGTTCAATATTAACAATATGAAAAATCCTCGTGTCTACACTTTGAAAACTTCATGACGCTTTTTAATAATTAGCGACGGAATATATCGCGTATATAATATATATTACACATCGTAATTACATTACGTCTGGGCACCTCGTCGTTTCTCTCTCTGTCGCCTATCTTCTCATATAAATACTTAGCGATTATTTTCTTGTTTATTTACGGGTGCTTATGTTTAATCGCTGTCTCGTTCATTCTGAGATTGATGTTTAACAATTGCACACGCCGCACGAGAACTGCACTTCGCGACAACGATGGATATATTAAAAAATAATTGCACTCCACGCTTTAAATGATTTCTTATCAACCTAGAGCAACAATAGCTATACGGTAATAATACATTGATCGTAAAAACTACATAATTTTCATAAAAATATGCGAAATATAATCCCTGTTTCTTTCTTGATATATAAATAAATTTCCTAAATTACATTCCGTGTGTGCGCAAAAATTCGTGTGCACGATATATAATGGTACGTATAAAAGTCTCATCTCCTCAACGGAAGCTCTCCATATTGCAAAATTGCAAGGAATGACTATATCCTGCGAGGTTCTCGTACGGCAATCGAGCGCACCAAATTTGACTGGTATATTCATGATACGCGAAATGTCCCATGTAAATGAACCCAATCACATCTTTAAAGCTAGAGCAGGGAGAAACCTTAATTTAATTACACGCAATATTCCAAGAAACAAAATATCTTTTATATTACACTTTAACATCGCGACTGGATCGTTTTACACGACACATCTTGCATACAGCGTGCTCCGAAAAAATATAAGTATAAGTCAGTAATCTGATAGTAACAGGACAGTTCGGTTCTTATACAATTATTTGATCGCCTTGATAAATTCTCTTTTTTGTTATAATTTTATTGAATATATTTTCAATGCAGTAGATATAAAAATAGAATATTTTCAATTGTAGATAAAAGAATTAAAACAAAGAAATAAAAAATTTACATGTAGTTAACAATAGTTTATTGTTTTGATTACGATTAATGTTGATGCAATTTAGCGTCCTCTTGGAAACTGTAACTTATACTCCTTTTGCGGCGCACGTTGAATATTTTCTTTCATCTTTATCCTAACTTATAAATAATCCCGATTATTCGATAACGGTAATAATATATGATACAACGGTTTCTCTTAAAAGCTACACTGAAATATTATCCCTCACTGTTTTTTTTCCTCGTACGTTCGGTCCGTTTTGTGCTCAAATGATAAAAAATTAATTAATAATCCACAAAAAATATTAAAAACAATTTTTACATTTCTCAACCAAGTTATCTTAGATAAGAGTTTTAAAAGCTTCTTTGAGTTATCTTCAGATCTATAATCTTCACGTTAGAAAATTATGTTTTTAATAAAATTATTTTACTCTAAATTATGCTTTTCTCTAAATACAAAATTTTGTAATTTATTTCTGTCCTACATTTGCAGAACATTCACACAATTACTGCATTAAACGTAAATTCAACAATTGAACGTAGAACAAATAAATTTAAAAATAAAAACACATTTCTAAAAACGTATGATAATTGTTACATGTACTTTTATTTCTTTGTTCGTTAAATTTGTACTAAAATTATGGAATTACAATTTATGAAAATTTTACTTTCTTTTAAGAAAACATTTCTTATCTGCACTTTTTAATTTTTCAATCGGTTCTTCTTTAATTAGAAAAGTTAGTACATTACTCCCATAAAAATAGTGTATTTTTAGGCGACTTTAAAGTCTTTGGTTTGAGAAGATTAAATCAGATGCAAAAATGACAACAAAACGTACGAAGTGATAATCTACGTCCAGATCAAATAACGACATCGGAATGTTCAATCACAGAAACGGTAATAAAAACGCATCAAGCGCACACCCAATACATTTCCCGCAAATATTTCTCAGTCAGAATCTTCATGTCATCTTGTATGACGCGAACATCAGCTGATTTTTACCTTCAAATAATTATGGCGTGTATTACTTCGCGTTTATGATTTCTTTGTTTATACATGAGAAACAAGAAGTAAACATTAAATGAATCAAATAACAAGTTTGTCAATATTTTTCATCAGATCAGATTTTAGCCCCTTTATTAATAAATAAATAAATTGAATATTGAATTTCTTTAGGTATCATGAAATGGCTGATATTCAATTAGTGAAAGATTTCAAGAGGAGCTTTTTAAAAATCGTAAAACGCAAAGTGATAAGCCAGAAAACTTGAAAAAGTCGCTGGATGAGTTCAGAGAGCTCTGAAATGACAGGGATAAGGTATCGATCGGCTGCTGATTGCGCAATGCGGAAGGAAAAGGATGTTAATTGTGTCGCTCATCATCGCACCAAGTCGGATTACTGTCCTGGTTGTCTTTGTGATTCGTTCAACCACAAAAAGACGCATTATTCACAGCCCATGCTCTCGCTTGCGCCTAACGCTTTAAGTATGCTCGTCCACAACACAGTGAAGTTTCACACATATGTCTATGACAAGACGTGATATGTTAATGTATTCTAAATCTTGACTGCGCTTGCTATAGTTTCCCATATAAATCTCCTCGCTCTCGTATATCCAAATAGATCCACGCATTAAGTAGGTGTATCATGCAAACAATTGTATAATTGAGAGTCGATTATACAAGCAAATCGAACAATCAGTTTACTGCTAATCTGTTAATTAAAAGTTTCTCCTCTCGTTAATGATCTTTCATTAAGATTTTCCCACAGTTTCTCTTAAATTCAATCTTATTTTAAGTAATTCTCTTTAGTTTTAATTCTCTCTAAAGAGATATAGCAATAGTTAAATTAAAGTTAAACAACCGATTAATTAGACTCTCTACAAACAGAAACTGTCTCTCCTTGAAAAAGAAACTTTTTCCAATTTTAATTGATACTGGTGTAATTAAACTTGGAAATCAAGCTATCTGCGGAAGGAGCTTGCTGTCTTATTAATCCGCATCTGTATAAAATAAATATATGGAAGTATTTTTTTTCTTTTATATTGAAGCAAATAATTTTGCTCTAGTATCTAGATATGCGCGGACAAACGCAAACGCGTACACTCGATGCTTGTTCACTAAATGACAAACAACAATTAAGTACCGTTTCTTCATTTTACACAGCCGCTCGCGCTGATATTGATTGAGAAATCAATCCCCTCGCAACGAAGTTAACCGATAATTTATAGCCCCGTAAAAAAATAAGCTCTGATCCCGTTACGAACTCGCGTTACAAACTTAGAGCACACGCGGGATCAAGGTGTAACGAGCGATATGCGACCATGAAAAGCGATTCGAAATCTCTCGTATTATATCTCGTATGATTAATCCTACAAGAAATTTTACCCGCGATATTATCCGCCCTTCTAGCCCTTTATTACGCACCCTAATCCAGTCTCTAGTTTTAGCACCGTAAAATGGTTCCTCGTTAACGGAAGGGTTTTAAGGTCGAAAGTTAACTCTCGAATCATTAAAATCTAAAAGTATTGTTGACTGACTTATTATTATTAACAGGTCATTATACGATCTCTCAGATCTTTACTGCAGATTATTCCTTTCTGTTTGCTAACGAGGCTTTATCATGCACGGTGATCACTTCTCGGTGGTTACGCTGTAAGCTGTAAAAGCGGAAGCTCTCTAAAGTCCCCTCAAGCGACGACAGCTTGCTTTGCGTATATAATACCGTAGCTCGGCTCTAAGAAGGATATTGAAGCTTCTTCGTTCTCTTGGGTAGTTCTCTTCCTGCTTTTTCTTCACCCTTTCTTCCGTACAGCACACACACGCACGTATACACATACACTCATGTACATTCTCCTTTGGCACGTCAGCTCGTATGCTATTTTCTACTCGCTCTTTAACCTATCATCGCGATAAAAAAATATGAGGAATAAAAATATATCACGTAACAACATCCCCTTCGTGAGAGAAGGGGAAAACTGAAGACGAGACCCTCACGCAGCGGCGAGATACTCGACAAACCCCCGATGTGGAAGCATCTTTCCTTTTCCTATCCCTACTACTGACGCGCTCCATCCAATCGTTGTGTCAATCCAATGATCCTGTACACCTCCCGTACGCCAAACTCCTAGTAATTCTTCGTCTTAGAGCTTCTTTCGAATAATACAATGTACAAATAATATATTTAAATTTAGTCTTTTGGTTTTGCTAATGTTTTTATAAAAAAAAAAAAAAAAATTAGGAACAACAAAAACGGCAAGAACGATTGGATCAATCGGTGATCCTAAATATTGAAAGGCTATATCAGTGTACAGGAAATTTCTAATTAAGAATAACAAAATCTTATGAAGCGTTTCTCATTATTATGCTTCTAATTATTCACTATTCAAACTTTTCATTTCTTTTCAATGGAGATCATATATTCTGTAATATAATTATTTATTGAATGACCAGAGGTGTCCACAGCTAGGTCAGTTAGGGATAAAAATGGCCGGTGCATTTAGGATCTCGTCTTTTCGTCGATGAATCGGAATTCCAGCATTTCCAGCATAAAGTGTCTTTAGAGAATGCGTTTCTCTCGCAGATTTCGCGGAAATGTCTTTTGTCTCTAGTCTTGTTTCTTTGACGAGCGGCGAGTCCCAGGGTCGCGGTTTTGCAACATAATCGCATTGACCTCGCTAGGGATGAGCTTGGCGTGTAGAAGCCCTCAGCCGAGCCATGGTAGCCATCAGCTGGGCTGCGGCGGCGTCAGTCTCACTAAGAGCCACGTATACAGCTTCGGCTTCCGCTTGTCGCTCAGCTCGTACTGCAGATTAGCCAATCCATCAGTGGAGAATCTTTTCTTACCTGTCTTCAAGAACTCGTACCTGTCATCAAAAATTAAACTTTCAACTACAATCCGAAGAGAATTTCCAGGTAGGTAATCCTGAATAAGAAGCGATTTCGTTGGCTCACCTTTTCGGATTGGCCTTCTCCTTCTTATGCGTGAGCATCTTGTAGCGCGCGACGTTCGCCGGGTATCGCGAGATATGCAGACCATGGGCCTTGATGCGATTCGCCATATCGTCGTCTTCACCACCCCAGCCCCAGAAGACGTTGCTGAAGCCGTTGACCAGCTGGAAGTGTTCGCGTGACATCGCGGACACGCCGCCGAAGAGATCGGCGTAGGGTAACCTGAAGAAATATTAAATAAAATTTTTTCTCGATAAGAAAAAAAATAAACTAGATTTACTTTAAGCAAGATACCGAGAATGATATATAGATTTATAAGTCATATCATAAAATTCAATTTATTCGTTCTTTGCTTAAATTACTTGATTATGTATGTGTGGATTTGTAATATGTTTATGTTTTATATTTTTCGTATTTATTTAAAATCGGCTTCTTGTGTAAATGCAAAAGAATCGCGTCTTTACCTGTACTTGAATTTGTCCACCGCAACTGACATGTGTCTGGGCTGTTCGGGACAAGTGTACAGATTTCTGTCGTCCTCCGGAAGTAAGTCAACATCATGAAAAATGAAGCAGTCGAAGGTTCTTTCTTTCAGAGCCTCTACGTAGCCGACGTTCATGAGCATTGCACGGTTAAAGGCTCCGGTACCTAAAGACAAAATGACATAAATAAATATCACAATACATATATTACTAAAAAAATAAATATCTAAATCTTTCCAAACTAAAATAACAAATACAATTAATTCGATATAATTCGAGGACTCTAAAAAAAATTTTAGATTTTCTTCTCTTGAGAATAATTTTAAATGATAATTTTAATTTCTTAAAAAGTTCTAACTATATAAACATAATTAATTGTTTAAATAGACATTTAAATTTTATCTTGATAATTATTTCATACATAAGCGCAATACTCAACATTTTGTAATTTATTAATTTTTTTTATTTTTATAAAGTAGAAGTAAAGAGCAGGCTGACATATAAATCTGGATTAAATGTAAAACCTTTTTAATAAATTACAGCAAATGCAATCGAAGCTAAGTCAGCATGTTTGCAATTAAAAATCCATTAAATCTTTCAAATACTCCATTGTTAATCAAGTTTCAAATATTTAGCACGATTCGGTATGAGATTTTAATTCCATTCCTCTCTTACTAATTTATGCGCGTCTCTTAATTTATGAATGCTGATTAGTTCGACCTACTACAAGCTATCAAAGTTGCTCCACGCTCTCGACTCGTGGCTGTAGCAAATAATCCATTCTCCAGCGCGTTTTAAAGAAACTTTCTCGGCAAAGTTGATATAACAGACTTGTTTAAAAGCCGAAGGAAGTCTTGGATCTCCTCCGGAAGGGACGAGGAAGCAGCCGCGCTCGCATAAATTGCTGCTGGTTTGACAAGAGACGGTGCCGCCTCGAAAGGATTGATGAAAAAGGGAGGTTGCAGGAATCCGGGAACGTTTGCCAAGTCGTCTGGCGCAATTAAAAGTTTCTCGTCTTATCCTGTCATCACGGTTACTCGAATGCCACGACGAAAGTAGGTCATACGTAGGGGAACTTTGGTAAATTTTCCTCATATTTCCTACCATCCGCTTGTCGTCCGTTCGTCGTTTTCATCCTCTCTAGGCTAGGATTGATAGTTAAGAACGATTAGGACGAAGCCGAGCAATAAAGGCTTTATTTTCTAATTTACTTCTATTTTTATTTTTTTTTATTTCAATAAAATAAGCACTTACATTTAATGAAATAAAAATAATAGAATAGTAATTTCTACGTAATATATAATTTTTTCTTTGATAAGAATCAGTTAAAAATACATTGGTCAATACTTTTTATTAGCGTTGTTAGTTTTAAATAGTATAAATAATTCGTAAAATACGCGGAGCATTCAATATATACTTTCTGTGGAGGGCGGAAAGAGCGCGGAAAGCACGTGAAGCTAAAAGGAATCTAACTGGAACCTAACGTCGTCCGTCGCGTTCGATTATTCGAGAATGATTACGAGATCGATGAACTAGCAAGCTCTTCCTCAAAGAGGAAAGGCAGAGGCTAACGCTCTCAAAGCCGCTGGCTGCATCTCCCGTTCATCGTCGATTATTATTGGCTGAATAAGCTTCGTGCTCGATCGAATATCCTGCACCGTCGTCGACCAACATAACACACGGAAGACACACGCGAAAAGATAAAGAGCGTTACGAAGAGGACCCCCTTCGGAGCACTCGGGAACCGAACGTGCGCACGACGGGACAGAAACGATCTCGTTTCTCCCGGTCTCGATGGAAGTGTATTCCGGGCATTTCAGATATTTCTTTATACCGTCAGCGATGAGTAAAAAGGTATGCGATAAGGTAGGACGACGAGGGGAAGGGGGGGCGGGTGGACGCGGAATACAGTGGTACAACGATAAAGGGACGCAGGTGCAGCGCGACTACGGTGAACAATTTCACCGTAGGGAAGGGAGAAGAAAAGGCGGAATAGAAACTCTCATCCCGAGGAAGGCGATGTTGACCTAAAAGATGTAAATGTCGAGCGATCTAATGGCGTTTCATTACGTTGCAGTTCCGCGTTATTTACGACACATCGCATTGACACTCGCATTCCCGAGCGTACAATTACGCTCTTTGACGAATTAGAATTGCAAACGGACGGAAGCGAAGCGCAGTTTGACTGAGAAAAAGTAGGCAGACGACTCTCGAAAATCTCTCAAGCATACAAAGCGTCGGAGTACAAAGGTGCCATCAAAAAAGATGACACAGTTGCTTTCAGCGGACTGTTGACAAACCTAATTATGAAGATCTTTCATTATTATCCCCGATAATACAAATGATGAAATATCGAATAAATCGAATACTCTATTGAAAGAGAATTATGCAAAGCGAAGAAAATGCTCAACCCCATGAAAAATCAATCGATTTACGTCCCTCGCTTTTATCCCTCTTACGGACATAAATCGATCGCATTATCTTGTTTAGTGTCAAGTTTTATAGCGATCATTTGTAAAAATTCAGACAGAGTTGCGATAACAGTTAACTTTTATATTGCATCTCTTCAGATAATACTTCTTCTCGTAATATAAACAACAGAAAGAAAATAATAAATAATATTGGAGTTTTGATTTGCGCTATTTTTTATTTAAGGGTACAATATTATCTTGATATTTCAGTTTGTGAGTCATTGATCTTCAGTTGGTCTTCAATTAATCTTTAATCAGATTGTGTTGAATTATCTGTTGAATTATCCCAAGTAATGAAACTCCATTGGTTGCAATTATCTTTCATTTCTATCAATTACCGTCATTTTATCGCGCAATTGTTAAAGTAACACGAAAAGACCGATTGCAGAGAAGTGAGGCGCGACGATGGAAAACGGGCCGATTAAATGTTTATCAATATCTTCCGCTCGCGACAAGTCCTCTGATAGCGATGCTGATAAATTAAGACCATGTCTGAGTCGATTGTTGTCTCGACGGACACCACTTTCAACTAGCGACGAGCTCGACTCATTTCCATATTCGTTTTCCGCGAAGGAACGTCGCTTATTTATTCATCCGTAAGAATTGCATCTGCAATATCAAGTTATGCGCTGCCACGTTTATTCGGAGAACACGAAAGGGCGAGCGCCCCGTCATCGCCACGGCCGTCTATCTCTATCCTTCCCCGGCTGTACGTCCGTATACATTTAAATTCCCGGAATATTTCCCATTGTTCTTGTCGCGTTTTCCGACGTGTTTCAGCTTTCGTTACTTTCATCGCTGGAAAAGTAATTTCTCTCAATTTTTTTGCAACGCACTGAGACTGTTATGCATGATATTCTCCGCGCACGCGGTTATCGCACGAGTTCATGTCTCGCGAAGACGAATTGTTCCATGAAATTATTACACATTTACGAAATAACGAAATATCATAATATTACAAATAGAAATTAATCGTTATTTATTACGATCGATCGTGAAAAGTCGTTCTGTAATTACCCATTTCTAATAGAATATAGTAAAAGACTGCAACGCGACTCGTGTGGAAATCTCCTCTCATCTTTACACCCATTTATTATTAAATTCTGACAAAATTTTCCTAAGAAAGGAAAACTAAAAGGATTCTGATCTGTTATTTTAATGTGGAACCTCGTTTTAATTAATTATTAGAAAAATGTAAGAATTTCTAATCGGTTTCTTACTAGGAAATCAATATTTGCACACAGTCATAGATATGTAGTTATTCAATTCGGATCTTAATTGGTAATTCCTAAATCTATGCTTGACGTTTTGCAGTCGCGATTGTAAAACGAAAAGAGAAGTGTAATTTTCTAAATACAAAATTTCTCTGTAATGACATCTCAGTCTTGACTTTCCCATCATCTCGTCGACATAAGAAAAACTCGATCGCGTTTCTCATTATCGAGCTTAAGGACGAAGAGGCAACGGATTTCCTCGATATCGATGACCGGACGGACGCTGTTAACGACTGTATACAGTTACGATAATAAGAATCTATCCCATCCTGAACGCCGGTGCTTCCGACAGTTCTATCCAGTACGATATTAATGGGCGGATTTCTGTATCGCGAGAGTGCTCGGAGCCACGGCGACCGGCGACAGGTGCGACTAATTGTCCGCGAGAGTTGCCCGCCTCGATAATCTTGCCCCTCTTCCGGTAGTAGACATTCACGGAGGAACGTCTGCTGCTCTTCTGCACTTCTGTTTCACGAAACTAATATTAGACGACGACTGGAATGTGAATATTATATCCAGGCGGTGTATATTTAAATCTACGTTCATTTAGATTTAGTATTTGTTCAGATCTAGTTGTCCAATATTGATATTTATATAATTTATACGGGATGACCATCGGGTAATTACTGAAACTAAATAGCTGTTATTTTGTAATAAATGGAATGGATGTATGTACATACGTCCTATTTATTATTTATTTTAATACATCCAGTTGGTATCGATTTATAAATGTAAGATTATATGTTACATATTATTTAGGTAAATTCTAATGTTACATCAACATTATTGTTATCACTATAAATGGTTGTTTTTTTCTATATTATGAGCAGAGTAAATGTTTCGTTATCTGTATATTTTCTTATGAAATTTAGTTTTCAGGCAAAAATTCAATCGTAAAACGGAAAGTATGAAATATCGAGAAAACTCACGAGATTAGCACCACTCTCGAGATGGAAACGCCTTTCCTCTCCGACATATCCCCGAGCTCTTATCCCGTATCGAGAAATTGATTTTGTTCGGGCCAGCGGGAAGTACGCCATGAATCTAATTTCCTGATCCGCGCGGCGGCAGTCGATCGGCCGAGCTTACTGCAAACGAAGTCGCGACTCCGCTCTGGCGATCCTCCCGTCGTCGATTCGATAAATATTCAGCGCGGCACTAATTATGCAAAAGTGAAGTATTCGGTGGCTGACTCCGCTTTAATCCCAAGCCGAGGCACAGTTTTAGGAAACAGAGGGAGAGAGAGAGAGAGAGAGAGAGAGAGAGAGAGAGAGAGAGAGAGAGAGAGAGAGAGAGAGAGAGAGAGAGAGAGAGAGAGAAAGAGAGACACAGAGGGAAAGAGAAAAGCACTCGGGATTTGAATTTCAAAATTGTGGCCGAGCGCGACCGTGTCCGAGCCATTTGGGACAATTAAAGCCGCGTTAATTTGTAAGTGCGCGCGCGCGCGGATACCCTCACACACATCGTATCGATGTGCTTCCGATCCGCGCAAATAAATTTATTAAAAATTTTTGTGAACTGTGAGATACGCTGCAAAATTTATTCACCCCCTTCATGAAAATATCGCGTATGGAAGCAATTTCAACAATTTCGAGTATATATTAAAAAAAAAATAAGGAAATTATAATATATTTTTAATTTTATGAAATTATAATACACTGTATAAAGTATAGTTATAAGTTGATAATCTCTTGATACATTTAACGTACATGTTATTCTATTTCATATATTATTTTTTTTTATATTTGTGTTTCTGCTAATTAAAATTTACTTCATTTTATCGATTAGTTGACGCTCAGGTTCATCGTCTACTTGACGAACGAACGAACGACTTGTTGGATTAAGCATCTCTAAGCTCGACTTGACGATAAATGGCCATGACTTTGCACGTACGTGAATCGTAACGGTATCCATGCCGCATGGCGGATATGCGGGCTGCATTCACGATAACCATGACCCACCGTTCGGTTCATATTTTTTGGTGTGATTATGCGATCGCGCCTTTAAAAGTAAAAACAGTATACATCGACGATGTAATGCTGTAAGATATTATCACACGGTAAGTTTTATTAGGCCTTGCCACAAAAAAAAGATTACACTGACTAGCTAAAAAAATTACATTAATAAACTTGAATTCGTGCTTATTATTGCAGTACCTCAGGATAATAGTTTAATAAATTCTTACGTAATGTCTCCAAGTAAATTTGAAATAATTAAACTTAAAATATCGCATCTGCATCTACGTGATGTAAACGATATTTTTTTCTAGAAAGAAGAGAGAGTGGCCACTTAGCGTCTTTAGCCATTTTTAATGCTATTTTTGCATTAAATTAAATAAGTATGCCTTCATTATCAACAAAACTTGCTGTATCTGCAATTTTTCTTCCATCCACGTATCAAAAATTACAGTTTTAATTTAGATAAAATTTTTACCAAATAAGTTAAACAATGAAATTCATTCTCCTATCGAACCCTCTAATTGATTGCGGCAATATTGTGATTTAAAAAATTTTAATCGGTTATGATTTTTTGAGATTATACATATTCTGTATACACGAACCATGACTCATGGTGTTTTCGGTACACCGCATTGCGGGAATCACGGGGAAAATGTTAGTCCCCCAGGCTTGCAGGATTAGATAGCACTTAAGCCTGACTTACGCGGGGTCTTCGAGAGTAGCCTGACAGTGAGTAACAGTTCGGTGCATTTTCTAAGGAATCGCGCGCAGCGCAACGGCGAGAATAAATCGTTGCTGTTTCGCCGTAATTAATCGTACCGGCGCCGGTGAAATATTGTCTTCGTTAAATTATCGCGAGAATTCATTGCCCGGCGATCTGCCGTAAATTAACGTCATTACGACATAATAGCGATCCGATTGAAATAATTCCACGACGAAGAAGAATTCTTCTTTATTCGCTTCGGAAGGATTCTAGAAGGATAGGAATGGCATTGTATAATCCTTATTAAATTATCGTGAGAAAAAATTTATTCCTCAGCGATTTGTAACAAATTAACGCAAATTGGAACGTAATAGCAATCGATTTCAAATACTTCTGCAGCAAAAGATCGTGAAAAATCTTTTCACGATCTTTGAATAGAATCGTCATTAAATTATCCCTAAAATTGTTGTCCGATTCGTCGGAAATTAGATGAAGAATAAAGATTTTTAAATACTTGTGTCATAAAAAAAAATTCTTATTTTCTTTAATTAGAGAATACGTTATAAAGGACTGAAATTAAAAGAAAATAATTATTCTATTACAATACATTAATATTATCTTTCGATATTAATTCGTCTTTGTTTAGCGTATAGTTGCCACATTTTTCTTCATAAATATCGATACGAATGCACTTTTATTCAATACTTTTCAGTACGAAACGTGTGACCGCGATGAAAAATTGCGAAACAACTCTCTTTTTTATTTTGTATATTCATTTGCATACCGAGCGGAGAAACGCGAATGAAATCGGATTTAGGATTCCATCAGGAATTCCACACTCGAAACTTTCCAGCGGAAACCATATTAAATTGCACCGACATTTTCGAGAGACGTTCCGAATATATGATAAAATGGGCGCGTCCCGGAAGTAATATTGCTCTGTTAAAACGATTTGAGATCGTGGCAATTGAAGTGGCAAACGAAGATATCAAACGCAGAAACGACATATGAATTTTAAATATAGTATTCAATTTGCTACATGCGAATAAGGACAGGGGATTTCAAAATATTCCTTCTTCAATTTCATTTTAATATATCAACACAAATGTGATATTACTTTTATTTAAATTAATGTTAATTGTGTGCGGCTTTTCACAAAGGAATGGTTCATATTTCGGCTTTCCGCCGACATGCTAGAAATTTACGAAATACGCAATGTGGTAAAATCAACTTCAATGACGAATCGGATATTATGTAGCGACAAATTTGTTCACATTGTTACGAAACTTCCTTTGCATGTAATTTCATTGTGCATCGTACACACACCGGAAGTGCACAGAAGCGTTGTGTGGAATAACAAGAGAATTAATCACAGTCATATTTTGACGTCTCGCATACGCGGTAAGTAAACAAACTTAGTCGAGCAATTTTAATGAAGATAAATTGCGAGTCTGCTCGCGGCCCTTCAATAGCCAAGATAAATCGCATTTTCTTGGGTGACTGAATAGAATGATAGATTCCGCATCCAGGCCGAAGAAAATGGTATTATCTTTCCCCCGTGAGATAATTTTCTTTGCATCTCTTTTTTTCTCGTACTATTCAAAACTCTCTGATATCGCTCAATTGCTTAGGAGCAAACAGATCGATTTTATTTTTCTAAGTTTTTCAGGAATTATTTTGAAATTAAAAATATACTTATATATTTATTAATTAAATCTTCTACATTACTCGAATGGAATAATTTGTTAAATATATTTTCTCTGTATTAATATTATATTGTATTTATTGATTTGCAAAAATACTTATTATTTATAGATATTATTATATTTATAAGTCCCTGAAATAAAACAACTTGAAAATTTTTTTATTCACAAATTCAAGATGATACTTGTAATCCTGTTCACCTTCCCCATCTTTCATCTCTTCTGCATTATTGCGGTAGTCGCGATTTGTAATCATCAACTTCACAGAGCACGTCGTAAAAGCAACCCATAACATAATTCATAGCCTGATAATTAAGATTTAAGGAATGTAATTACGATGTAAAGCCAATGTCGGGGTAACCCGAGAGAAGACGCTTTTGCGAAAATGTATTCTCGCTCGGTCGTCATAAAATAAACTGATAGAAATGACTGTATCCGCGCGAGAAATTATACTATAAATTCCGAAGGTTTTTTAAAATTTCATTAAAATATAAGCGGCGCGCCGTGTCGGTGAAATTATCTCGCGTCGTTTCTCCCGAGGGTTCATGCGTTGCTATGGTCGGTCGATTACTCGAGAAGGGCGACAGTGAAAGAGCGAGAAATATAGAGGACGTACACAAATTTAATTAAAAATTAAGTCTAAGAGCTTAGAGGCTGCGACGGAAACTTTATAACGGCCTCTTTCGTCCAAACGTCCCGACTCTTGTTCTACGCCGGCATTTTCCTCTTGGTAGGAGGATCTCTACTCGGAGAGACAAGCGGGAAAATACGCGAGCAAGAGAAACGTTCGCTAGACGGCAATAAATCGTAGCAAAGTATCGGGTTACACGCACCGACGAGGAGAAGAGGCTTGCAGAAGATCGTACGTTTATATTCGCTCCGCGGAAACAAACCGTGTGCTCCGAAGGATGTTATCGAAACGCACCGGAACGCACACGTCAGTCGCATATATTCGGGATGCTCAGGGTGAATAAGAATTTACGATTCCGACATGCTGAAATATCGTTCAAGCAGCGATTTGAAACGGATTCCTCTCTTTCTTATCGAAAATTATATCGACCTCCACCAAAAAACTCACCAGTTTTAATCGTATTCACCGCGCGTATTTAGTTTATTTAATCATCGAGTAAGGATTAACAAAGTTACCGAAATTAATTTCGATTGGAATCAAAACGTTCTCGAAGATTTTCGCGAGGGGTGCTGAAAACTTAGGCGGAAACTTTCCGTGCGCGAAAACGCGTCTACGAGAGATGAAGAAACGTGCGGCAGCACTCAATTTGGTTGCGAATCTCACTCACCTTCCTGCTCGATCACGAAGATCTGGTAGTCGATCTGCTGGCGCAGCAGGATCGGATGCAGATTGTAGAGGAGGGTCTGCAGATGCTGCGGTCGATCGCGAAATGGAATGATTATGGCGACGCGATGCCTGGCGACGCAGTCCGTGGGCCGACCTGTGCCGCCCGCCTTCACCTCCACGAATGACCTCTCCATTTCGGACAACGGTGGCGGTGACTTACTGACGACCACCGGTCCAACTGAGAACAGAAGGCAGGATTGAAGAGCCGGAAGTAATTCGAGAAGCGCGACAGACAAAAATATACAAATTTATATGTATTTCACTTTTTTTCCAGTGAATTACATATATAAATTTATAGTATCCATTATCTCTATAATAAGAATGGAACGTCATAACAATTTCCAATATATAGATATCGAGCGATTGTTAATAAATATTCTATATCTCTATTTTTAATGTTTGTATACTAATTTGTTTACCGCAATATTTCATTTCCGGTTTCAGGCGCAATCAAATCGTAGAATAAAATTGTAGGACGGTTTTGCGATATACGAGTTTTAATTTTGATAAAAAATTCTCCCGACTGATTGGAGTTCAATATCGCTGCCAAATTGTTCACTTACCCAAATTCGGTGGGATAAGGGGACATCGTGGCATTGTCGCGTTGCTAGTCGCGTTTGCCACTGGAAGCTCTCGTGTGGTTCCACTGCCGACGACCAGGTTTCTGACCGGTACCGACTCGGATTTGGTTGAGTTCGAGAGGCCCTTGGCCAGTATTGAGAGTATTGTCGTCGAGGATACATTGCCAGTTGCTGCTAAACTCGGTATAACGGTGGGTTGACCGTATATGATCAAACCGCGCGGGTGAGTTCGGTACGAGCGATCCGCGTATCT
This sequence comes from Tetramorium bicarinatum, assembly GCA_928718305.1. Classification (NCBI taxonomy): domain Eukaryota; kingdom Metazoa; phylum Arthropoda; class Insecta; order Hymenoptera; family Formicidae; genus Tetramorium; species Tetramorium bicarinatum. The sequence continues at coordinate 23,219,877 of OV788323.1, read as the reverse complement.
GTAATACAAAGGAAAGAAGAAACATCAGCATGCGTGAAACTATACGTTAAAAAATTACATTAAAAAGATGCAACAAAAATCAGGTTTGATTGATGGCGAACGATGGTAGCTGATTATCGGTGCGTACTTTGTAAGTACGGTGATAATATTTGCATGATTAACACCATGTCACAGCTTTACTTCCGCTCGCACGTCTTTCGAGTAACGTATAATCTGATATTATATTAATCGTAAAATAAATGTTAATTGACGATCGATTTGCATTAGCGATTCCTACGTTAAACGTCGAGCTTGCGAGCGTATCGCTTCCCGCATAACATGTGTGCATTCGGAAGCCAATTATTATCTATTGATTGCACATCGCGGCAGATACACACAGCTATTACAAGGCTGGCTGTGCAACGCCTCCATAATTGAGAGAGCGATGTCCAGCGATTAGAGGACCGTTCGACCATCTAATCGCGACAGAGATTTGTGCTTCGAAGAACAGATCTTTTAACTCAATCGAGTATAGCAATAGCGTCATTTACATTCAAATTGCTTCCAAAATGAATTACGTTTATTTCCGAGAAAATTGCAAAATATATGAATGCTTTCAGTCGTGCTTCTTGCGATCTCAGAAAAAATTCCTGTTTAAAAACAATCCTTTAGTGTAAATTCATTATTTATAAAAATATTAAAATATGTTTCATTAATTTATATGCGAATGGTGATATTGCAACGAATTAACTTGTTCGATGTATAATAGGGAAAAAGAAATTTATATAATTTAATTTTTGCTGAACTCACTCAATATCACTATATTCAATAAAAGATTAAAGATTTTAATTTATGTTGTAAAATATATTAGTTCAAATTTTTCTGGAAATTCTCATTAAAATATTAAAAACAAATATTCACTTAATAAAATCTAACTAGTGTGATTACTTAATAAACATTTTAAATACACACGGAATTTATAGGATTTTAATAAAATCCTGATCCATCATAAAATTTGATTCAAATCTTTGATTAAAAGTTAAGTAGAGACTTATAAAGATAAAAAAAATATTTACTCAGGCAAAAACTCGGTAAAATATCCACAGTTAAGATGATCTCGGGAACTGACAAAGCCGAATTCAATAAAGTTAATGTCATTAAAGTTGTATTAAATCGTGGAAAGTCGAGAAGACGACGATACATCCTGTGTAACAACTCGCAGAATTCTGAGAATTAAACCGGATGACGACCCATCCGGCAGCGTTTCCCTTACTCATCTCGCAAAAATTTCTCGACTTTTCTACCTAGTAGAGACCTCCCAGGAAATTTGATGCGACGGCACGGCCTCGAACTTTAAAAGCGATTTTCTCGTGCCGCCAGCGTTTACTGCACCTTTGCACCAGTTTTTTCCTTAATTCTAGGTCTAGGACAACTTACATATCTTCTAACTCAATTGCAATAGCAGTTTGCTTGAATGCCACATAAATTTTCGAGAATATTTGAGAGCAGAATGCTTTAGAAAAAATGTAGAATTCGAAATTTCGCATTATTGTGTGAAATTTGTTAATAAAATTATAAATTAAAGGTAAAACCACACAATTAAAACTATAAAATTTTAAAATTTTGAAGACAAATTTTTCAAATAATTTTATGCTTAAAGAAAATCGATATTACGCAAACGTGGTTCTTTTAATTATTATTTTAAACAAAACTGTATTAATTCCATTTAAGATACATTAATGATAAAGATAATGAAAAATATCTTGATTTTGGTACATCCATTTCAACTGTAAATTGTTTTTTCCAAGATTTTTCGTTTTCTCTCATTTGCTTTTACAACTGCCCGAGAAGATAGACTAATTTTTTCAGTAAATTGCTTCAATTCCTTTACGGCGAACCTTAAAATCGAAAATCGAACGGGTATCTCGACGTGAAACATGACAAGTTTCCCGAATCGCTTTTGCGTTCTAATTCACTTAAGGTTTACGACGGACCGAAGTACACGGCAAGAAATTACGACGAACTTGATCTACGCAAGACGACATCTCCTCTCGGTTGCCTCCCGATGTGCTTCGTCCGTTCCTCTCTCTCTCTCTCTCTCTCTCCTCTCGCAACGAGAGCGTCAGCGAATTTCCCGAGTTTACGAGCCGGTCCGCTTGCAGTTGCAATTTCCGGGACTGCCGCCGGCCACCGCTGCGACTGCAATCCGCAATCTAACGTCCCTCCCTTCCTCTCTCGAGCACAAGCAACGGATAGGTCGTTACGTGCAAAATCATGAGGTTAGCGCGCTCACAGTACTCCTAGCGTTCGTGACAAAGGCTCGCGATAAGCTAAATAGGGAATCAAGTGTGCGACATCGTGGTTTTAGTACATTAAAGCTCAGGATGCCATTCACCACAACTATATGGTGTCATGGCGTTGAAGGAGGGAAATTTCGTGAAATGAAATTTAAGAGAGATATATTCTCTATATTCTCTTGTTGCAATAAACCCTAGCTGCATCTGTAATTTTACAGCTGTCGGAATTTTCCGTCTGACAAAATTTATCTAAAAAAATTTAAAGAATCGTGCAATTTTAAAAAAAAATTTCTCAATTGCATTTACTTTTATGTAAAAATAATTAATAATGTATAAAAGATATATCATGCATTAGATACATATACATTGGAATAAAAATGAAGTAAAGCGAAATAGAAATAAGAATAAAATAACGCGGAATACATCGCGATCACTTTAATTTTATATGATCGAATTAATTTCGTGTTCAAAACAGAAAAATTAAATCATAAAATATCATGTATATCTGGATATTACTTTTCTATGTACATACTGTGTGATAACAGTCTGGTCAATGGTGTAATAAACGATGATCGTTTTCTATCGTCACGTCGCTTCGCGTAACTTATTTTCGTTATTTTCGCCGTAGCGTAACTTCAGTGTTGAGCGAGCAAAGTTTAGACTGTGGTTCGCTTGCGGAACGATTACATGAAAGCCGACAAAGTTACGAGCCGCAATGTTGATCGGTTTTCATGAGAAGGCATCTTGCGATAAGGCTGATGCGAAAGTTGCGCCAGGTGTATGCAGGTGGATTCTATTTGCATGCTATGTTCTCTCTACGTTACGCCAACGGCGAGCTTGTTTACGAAGATTTTTGAAGCCGAGATAGAATCACCTCCGCAATCTCGCGTGACGAGAAAATTTACAATCTAATAGAACTTGGTGCGAAACAGAGCAGACTGTAAAGTCAACGAATAATCATTCAAAGAGTATTCGGAGCATTAAGTAAAATAAACATCGATAAGTAACTATATATATATATATATATAAGTAATAAGTATATATATATATATATATATATATATAAGTAATAAGTATATATACATATAATAGTATATATAAATATATTTATATATATAAATGTTATACGTATTGCAAATATACTAAATTTTATAAATATACTATTTTAAAAAATTTATATAAAAAATTTTAGAAAAAAAAAGGTTAAATCTTTTCCGTCAAATAGAGATATTATTCTTGAAGTAATTGTTATAAAAAACAGAGTAAAAATATTTTTTTTATAAAGAAAAACATATATATAAATATATAATATAAAGAAAAGCATATATATAAATATATAATATAAAGAAAAACATATATATATATCATGTTTTTTCTTTTTAATTATACCAATAATTATGTTACGAATTTCAATCAAATAGTGAGCCCATAACGATTCCGTAATTGAGATATGCTTCTATTTATCTCAGCTGCGAAATAGTTTCGATGCCCCGTGATATTTCGGGAAGGCGGAGAACGTTGGTGGTATCGAGCGTCGTCTCGAATTTAATTAAATCCACCTCGTACCGTCTTGCACATCCGTTTGGATCGGACGGCTAGAGGCGCACATCTACAGAACCCGGCAAGAGCGACTAATGATTCAGTTGATTGCGAGACTTAAGAGAACTCGACGACGCTCATGACGACGATAAAACTCGTGTTGACGATAGACAATCCTGATGATCAAACAAACGGGCGGCTTAAACCTGCCGAGATTCGAAATGCGTGTTCATCGATGGAATTAATTTGTTCCTGAAATGTAATGATTATGCTAAAAAAGAAGTATATATATATGAATCAGCAATTCGCAAATAAATTAAAGAAGATCCATGGTTTTAAAAAATTTACAATTAACCGTATTGCTATATTAAATAATAAAATATAATATAAAAATATGTAGAATAATGTATTGGCAACTAATAAATAGATGCTTTAAGACTATCTTCGATTTATTAATTCGACAATGAGCAAAGTAAAAGCATTTTAAATAATAATATTTTTATGAAATATAAAATTAAAATATATAATAAAATAATACGTTAAACATAAAAGTAAAAAAATAAAAACACATCAAATGTAATATTTAAAAGGTAAGAGACAATAATAGATACATTCATCACTGCATCACTCTCCATTAATATCCATACGTAAATTGAAAAATAATCACCATAATCATTATATGTGATAAAGTTCAACGTAAAAATTGTAGTTGGAATTAAGCTGAGAACAAGATGGGACATGTCGCAAAAGTATCTTCTTTGTGAATGTGCAATCATAAGGAAGTCCCGATCCTCGGGAATTCGGGAGAATTCCCGCCACGTCCGGAACGTTTCGGCATAAATCTGACATGACTCATCCGGCCGTCGATACAGAATCGGCCGCGTGCACTACCTGGCACAGAAATACTTTGCCGGCTATGCAACAACCGAATCGGAATCCACAGAAATCTTTCCCCTTGCTATAGAGCGGCGCGGAAGATATCCTCGCAATGAAGTGGGCACGCGGAAAACGGTGCGGAAAGCTCGGCGAAACTCGTTGATACGTAAAAATATATTTCTCGATATACGTGACAGGGGTTTTTAAAAAGGATATACGATCAACGCGACTGGTTATCGCTACGATAAAATCGTGAGGAAACTATGGATATTATTCGAGCATTGAATGTTTTCATCTATAGAATAAACAGAAAACATTTGTGAACATTGAAAATAAAATTTCTTATATTAATGATATTGCCATATGTTACAATAAAAGATAATCCTAATTAAAATCTCCATGAGAGTAATTTATTTGAATATTTTATTTAATATTTATATGTGAAGTTAAATTCATTTTTAAATTAACGTATATTATTAATTCATTAACGGTAAGATTATTATTAATTATTTCATTTTAATCTTAACCGGATTTTTTTCACAATAGAAATTAAATATCAATCCCGTAATAATCACGTATAAAATCTTTAATAGCGAAGTTAAGAAGATTATCTCGACAGATGGTGATTTCCCGTCAAACTTTCTTCAGGGATAAAGCGCCAATCATCAAGGGACCCTTACGGTTGACAAAATATCCGATAACGACGGCACCCTGTCTTCGATAAAATCCATTTCTCGTATCGGCCAAAGTTTTCCGTGCTACTTTTATATCGGTTCCTATAGTTTCAATTTTTTCGAATTTAGGGGAAACGCGAAGAGTTTTGACGATGATGCATCTTTAACGTCAGAACGATGCTCCGGCTCACGCTTTCCAGAAGAAGCAACGGAAAAGGAAGGAAGGAAGGAAGGAATGACGGACTCGAGAGTCCTCGGGGACGCCGAGGTCGTCAAAGTGTGAGGAAACCCCACATCGATCGACAATGTCTCGCACGGAAACGTCAGTTAAAAGTTTGACAGGACTCTCTACCCAGAGTCTCGCCGCAAAGTGGAGTTTCAGACGACAGACAGGAATGCAGCAATAGAGTAGGAAAAAAAAACAATACTTGGACGCATCGAGTGAGATTTAAATAAGTATCTTAACTTTTGGTGCATCATAATTTATTCCTTCAATTATCAAACTTACAACCATAAAGATAATATCAAGGAAATATTAGAGATCATTTTTATCTATAAAAATCTATTGTATAAATATTACTCTTATGGTAAAAAAAGGTGCTAGTATTTCTTGAGTTTAGGTGGTAATCGAGTAAAAAAAAGAACTATTGATCCTGTCGCCTTCAATGGGCAATGGGTCAATATTTGAGAAATAATAAAACAAGTAATTTACGGTGTATAATGAGTTAGTAGAACATTAAAGAATGAAGAACTTAATATATAAAAAAAGAAGGTTGAATAGAGAAAATATCTTTATCTCCGGGACATTAAATGAATTACATCGTCTACAGATGAATTATTTCTTCGAGTCTTTCTAGTCGCTCCAATTAATTAAATTATAGTTAAATTAATTTTATTATATAATTAAATTAAATATCATCAATTCCTCTTTTCTTCACTTTATTATTTACAACCTTGAGATTTAATTTATGAAAAGCTTTTTATTTTTATTAATATACGAAAGGCTAGACTTTGACTGAAACTCTATCGGAAATTTTGTCAGATAAAAGAACAGTGACAGCATGTCGGTACAAATGTTAACATATTTGCAGTTTTAATTTAAATCCGCGCGTGACAGAATTCGGAAATTTCACATCTCGAAGGAAAGTCACGTAGTGGAGCATGTCTGATCCGATATCTGATATTCTCCGATGGCGATATAACATAGACGATCAAGACAGCTAAATCCGACGGCGTGACGAGACTGCACGCTCGCATAACTTGGTGAGGAATTTACCAGGGAATATTCTTGACTTCCGGTATCCTCGGGGCATTCGTCCGATAGGACAGTGTAATATAAGCATGTACTAATGCCCAGAATGATCATCTCTTACTTTGGAAATTAAAAATATCAAAGCGACTTAGTAGAGTAGCAAAACGATCTTGAAATGATTAAGAAATAATAAAGACTGATGATTATAAAAAGCTTGGTATAATTCATAAACGTATAGCCAGTCTATAAACTAGTCTATATATACAGTCTATATATTAGCGAATAAACACTTCGCTAATAATTCATAATACTCTAATGCTCGAATTCACTGGAATGACGAGACGTACATTTCACATTGCTGGATTATTTGAAGTAGCGGCTCTCAAATTCGCAGAGCGTATTTGCATTAAAGTGTAGAACTTAGTTCTTAGAAAGTATTAAGTTCTTGTAATCAGAAAACTTCGGAGGAATTTTCATCAAAAAATAAGAAAAGTAAAAAATCCAATCCCACTGAAAATATCCTTCAAGTTGATATTTTAATAAGTCGCGGATGACTAAAACCATTAAAAATGTAGGAAGATACATATTATAAACTTTCTATTGAAAAGAAGCGAATTTTTAATTTATAAAAATATATATCAAAAATATTATACCTATAAGTATTTCGTATAGCAGTATACTTCTAATTAATTAGTATTTCTATGTAATAGAATCTAGATGTTATTATTTAATACGATTGCTACACATCTTACAATTATGTGTTACATTTAAAAAATAAAAAAAAATGTTTTAAGAAATGAAAATACTTTTGTAACAAGAGAAAGAAAGTAATAATTTCTTTTTAATTAAGTATATATAAATATTCCTGTTATTTTAATTAAACGAATAAATTTTAAGTATACGAATCTCTAACACAGAATTGAGTATATAAAAATCTGTGTTTTGTTAAATAAGCGCCTCCTATCCAAATATGAGAACCTCTGATAAAACACGGGCCATTAACGCGATCCGATAAGACAGATCGCATCGAGCTGTGGCATCACGACGTAATGATATGGCCCGTTAATGCGACGTGGCACCGGAACAATATCTAACAGTTTGATTTGGAGCAACGATCGTGACAGTGTCTCACGTTTTCGAGCGTGTGTCCTCGCAATCGCAATCCAATCTATAATTTATCCTCGCGGCTACGTATCGCCAATACGCATTGCGTCGCGAAATAAACGATCCAATCACGGCTCGGCTGTATCAATCCTGCGTTGCATACCCGAGATCTAGAAGATCCCAATTTTATTTCTTCTTCTCGCTAATTTGATTATCGTGAAAGATATAGGTATTTCAATTTTTCTTAATTACATTTAGCTGTAAGAGATTCTCGTAACTTCTGAGAACAAAGTTTCATTTTTTTTTATTTAAGAAATAAAAAGAGCAAAAAATTTTCTGCTAAAATATAATTGAGACATAATTATGTATGTTTGTTATACATAATGAGACGCCGCAAAATAACTCGCGCTTGCAAATTGTGCTGTTATTCGATAATTACAAATGTCATGGCAATTGCGCTACAGCTTTGGTTGACAGCTGAAATCGTCAACCATCCTTTCCCCTTCGGTTCACCATTTTAATTACCGCAAGTGTTATCGATAGCGTAAGAATTGCGACCAACGCGAAGAGATAATCAGTGAAAATGTCACGCGTTATTATTATTACTTATCATTTTGTGGCAGTTGCATAGTGCATACAAACCATCGCGTAACTGCAATTCGATGCAATTGAGCGAGTTGCGACAAAGGGTGACAAATTATCGTGGCCAGAGCGAGGACGAAATTTTATACTAATAACCCAGCTCTTGCGCATTGTGTGCAAAATGGAATCATAATATTGCCCAAGAGTACCAGTGTCAGTTCGCGTTAATTAAATGCAATTTTCAACGATGATATACGACAATATTTAAAACCATCCATCGCCGTGTTGTGTATCACTTTACAATGTGTAAAAATATGTATTTTTATCTGTTTTAAGTTCTTACTAACCCAGTTCAAGAAATTCAAAAATAATGGATTATAAATTGCTTTTTAGCATGTTAATTGAACACGAGTTGGGATCACTTCCTAATTGATCTAGATTTTCTAGATGCATATAAATTATTTTTTAATAAAATAATATCAGATTAAAAAAGTTTGATAATTCTATAAATAGATCGTGTTATACTTTCGTTAAGATCGAGCCCAAGTTGCTAAATATGGAGATATACGAAAGCAATTATAATTTATTATCACGATTTGACATTATTATAAATCACGACACAGATACATTATATAATTACACACGTGAATATAAATAGGCACCGTCAGATGTAATTATGTATAAATTTAAAAATATTTTTTCAGGCAATTCACGCTGCAATATACATTACATATACATATATTCTTTTAAAGTTCGTTTTTTAGCGCAAAACCTCAAATTATGTGAAAAAGAAACTTCCAGGTAATAATGTTAAATGGACCATGCGTAGTGCGTATCGTACATAGTCATCAGCGTTATGCGAAACTAGCGCGTTTTCCTTTTGAGGGCTTCAGTCTTGATCTGCTAAAAGGTCGTGTTACGTTGGCGGAACGTGAGCAAAAGCCACCTCCGCATTTTCTCGCCACACGTTCGTTGGCGTGCCGTTTTGTAATAATAACGGTGCGGCCGTTGCAACACGAAAGCGAGAGACGCGCCTTTCATTACGCTAGCTGCAACGCGCGCCAAAAGCGCCTAATTGCAGAGATTAGAAACGACAGCAAAAAGAAACAGTCACGAGAGACGTCACATGAAATTCCTCGACATTTTTCACGTGCAACAACTTTGGACGGATATTTATCGTTCCTCAGAAAGCATAAATATTTTAATACTATGTGTACCGCGAAACAAGTCAACTTTAATTTAAATAATAAATGTTTTTTTTTTTTATAAATTCTTAAACAAATATGTCTTTGTCAGAAAATGTTGAGACCCGTAGAGAATTAAAAGGAATTCACGAAATAAACTTTTTACTGCAACATTAAGATTCCACGTTAGTTCCGAAGAAATCCGAAAATTTTTTTGAATTTTTAATTTTTTTTCCTTTAAAACTTAGCTTAAAATTTTGCGAAGTCACGTTTGCAAAATCAGTTAGATTTCAATGTCTTCTCGTGTAGTCGATCGATGCCGCCTATGGCGGCGCGAGCGGCCGATTATTTCCCATTACGAGGGCTCCGTAAATCGCGCGTGTACCGGCACCCTCGTTAAGCAGCCACTTTGCCTCGTTACATAGCCAGATAATGAGATTTCCTGTGTCTGCCATAAGCCCCAAAGGATAAGAAACGATCCTAAGCTGTATATTTACTCAAACACATGTGCAACATGTAAAACATTGCATGAAGGTTTGTATGAAGCGTGTTTTGAATCTCTCATTCCCTTGTAACATGAATTTGTAACACAAAATACAAATTTAAAGGATTATTATTCCCAAGCGTAAAATAGAAGAGAAACTCGTAACGAGCAATTGTAGTTAAACACTTAAAGATTTTAATAATTTCGTTGTAAAGAAATTGCCGAAAATATTTGAAATATGTATAGTGATAAAACAGTAGTGAGATACTATTAACTTAAAATAACTCTTACTTTCCTTCGAATATCGAACTTGTAACTTCAATCAATAATTTAATAATATTTTGTTTTTCGACAAAATCAATTTTTTTTGTAGCGAATTTACACGTTTCAGTAACTTCGTCGAAATGGGAGCGACTATAAACGATTCAAACGATAGCTGTGAATTATTAATGTGGTTTCAAGAGAGAGTGGCCCACGGATAATTTTGTAGCGAACCGAATGTGATTACGCGGTTCGTTACACGTATCTGGCATCAATGTTACTTAACGCGGTTGGCTGCACACGCTCAAAGTATTCATCGTAACGCTGAAAATCACATTACAGCCAGTTTTGTAATAATAATAATAATAAGCGATGTACCCCATGTATACGGATGAAAAACATTTTAAAATTCAATCATAATTCGCATTTTGTATCCAGCCTTCAATTATTGGTCGGTTAAACAATCCGGGGGATAGCGATTATTACATTGATGGACGATTCAACGATTAAATTTCGTTGCGGATAAATGGAGCCAGTCGAACATAACGAGAGAGTGATTCGATCCACTCTTTTATCTGGCCGTTTTGGAAGCGTGTATTTTCGTTTCATGTCATTATTCAATTTCATTCGAAATACTATCCTCTCAACGCATTGTGAAAAATGCTGCGTAATTATTGAGGTGTGGCATTAAAAAATGCAACACGTAAAGCTTCTTTTAAAAAGTATTAATTTTTCAACTTTACTTTTTCTACGAATCGTAAATTATTTAATGCTTTCTCTTAATTTTATAAATTTTATACACCGAGAAAATGATTAATAATACACGTTACTCAATATATACTCTACAAGACAATAAAACTATAAGGCTGCATAAAATTAATAATCGTGTAACCAGATTAAGCGTATTAATCTTTTTATAGCTCATATAAAACAAGAATCTCGTTGATAAATTGTAGCAATTATTTCGGCCAATAACGAGAGTTATAATAAATTTAATCGGTATTAAATGGTTGCATTTAAATTAAGATTGCATAGAATTAATTATACACACTGCCTTTTTACAAATTTCACTCCATTGAGCCGTTTCACTTCAATAAATAAAATATATTCATTTTAATAACATCTCATTTATTCGTCATATTTATCATTAATAATTTCATAGCTTTTAATTTTCACAACTTTTAACTTCACTTCGCATTAAATACTGCAAGTCACGAATATGAAGAAAAAGGTTTACTGAAAGATGAACTGAGCTAACAGCCGTACAATTATTACGAAACAATCCGTCTAAAATCGTTAGCAGTGCAACAGTTCCGTTGACTGCGAATCCAGCTCAATTATCGCGGATCTTCCGTGAAATCTCTCGCGAAACTCCGCCCGAGGAAAATTCATGTCAATAGCGCACAGTGCAGATGGAAGGCAGCGATCTGTCGTTTGCTCGCATCCCCTATTAATAATTCGCGCGACAATAAGCCAACGCGAACTCGCGCGAGCGAGATGTCGGCGATTAACAACGAGTCGGCCGTTTATTAAGCCGAAAATCCAACGCCCGCGATTAACGCGGAATTACGGGGGACGTATTGCATCTCCTGTCGTCGCGATAATGCACGCGTGCGATGACAAGGCGCGGAATTTAAGCGGCAGCATCTCGAGATACACGCCGATGAACTTCCAAGGCGCGCTTTGCGAGATTCGCAGTGGAGCTGGAATTGGTACTTAACGCTCCACCGAAAATGTAGAGCACGGATTTATAGCGGGAGATATGTATAAGCAAGTTGGAAACTCGATATGTACACCAAACGTTCCAGATGACTTAACTTACCAATTCGATTTAGCAAATTAATAATTGAAAATGATTTTCTCTGTATAAACGGTGGAAGTTTTGCGAGATTTTAAATTATATTTTATAATTATTTTTATAAATGTAGAATTATGACATCAGAAGGGTTAAATTTTTCTCTTCCAAACTTTGTTTTGAAATAAATATTAAATATCAAAGATGCTAATTTTTTATATAGGATTTGGATAATTTACATTAAGTTGTTATTTATAAATTTCATAATTTATAAATAACAACTTAATGTAAATTATCCAAATCCTATATATAAAAAATTAGCATCTTTGATATTTAATATTTATTTAAAAAGAATGTTTGGAAGAGAAAAATTTAACCCTTCAGATGTCTAAGCAAATTCCCTGCTTGAAATTTAAACATCTAAAAAAAATAATTTTGATATACGTGGAATCCCTTAAGTCTTAGAGAATCCTTTTACTCTTATTTTGATCTCAAGAGGATTTCTCTAAAATCAAGAGAAAAATATAGAAAACCTATAGACAAGAGTATTTAAGATAGAAAAAAGTATTTTTCACTTTATTGAAAGAGAAATATGTTTGCTCTAAAACAATGAGCCAAGAATATATCAGATTATAGGAAAAATCACTTTGAACGTAAAATACTTTTTTTTTTGGGTGAAGATATGTAATATCGTAATATCAATCACATAATTTATTAAATAATAGTCCAAGAGGGGCGACTCGCCAACGCTAATGCTAATGCTTCCGGAGAAGATAAAGTCGGATAGATAGAGTGAACAGAAGGCAATTTACCTGGTCGCGTTGATCGTGAAGATAGTCTCGATGGAGCGACGATCGAGCACGCCGCCGCTAAGCAGATACTGAACGGCGATCAGAGCGAGGACGACGCAGGCGAGCGCCTTGAGATGGGCACGATGCCACAGTGCCACGGCTGCGGCGGCCACAGGCATTGCATGCGCGAGACACCATAACTCCCTTCTAGCTGCCGTTAGAGGAGCACCGCCGTGCACCACGAGGCACTCCCCCCTGCTGGCCGCTTCCAGTTTCAGCTACAGCTGTAGCCCGCGGGCCAGGAACCGACCCTGCTGCACTGCTTCTTCTCCTCCGTTGATGAGCACGAAGGGAGAAAAGCCGCCTGGGGCTCTTCACTTCCGCTCACCAGGAGCATCACCCTCACAGACCCTCGTGACCGTCCCCTCGGACGAAAATAATATCTGCAACAGAAAATTTCTTGCTTTGAGGAATCATTTTATTAATTATTAATTAATTTACTAATAATATCGCTGTCAATTTTCAACCTATATAAAATTTTATATAAATAAATTATAAAGTTGATCATATAATTACATTGTTAATTACTTTACCTCTAATTATATAGAATTACATAGAATATATATTTATCATTAAAATTTATTTCGATACTCTAGCTCATTGATTAATTATTTTGGAATTTATTAACGTGCCATCAATTTGTTCTTTAATCGATTATTCCTAATTTTGATTCGCTGGAAGAAGAGAATATTATTCTTTGTACACTTGAATTCAGATTTAATTACTCATAATTAAAAAATGTAAAAAAAAGCACATTTTATTAGTAGGTTCTTTTCTACAGAAAAATATGAAAAAAAAAACACAAATAAAAAATTAATGCACATTCTTCTTCTTCTTCTTCTTCTAAAGAAAATGAAGAAAAATAATTTTACCGCGATATGTGAGATGTGAATTTTTCACGAGATCTTTCGCTCGATCCCGCCTTGAAGTTTCTAGTTAATATCACGCGGAGCCATTAACACCGTAAACTGTAAAATTTATCGCAAGGCAGTCTAGAAAAGTCTAGAAAAATGTAATAATACTGGCAGTATCATATACCTTTCGAAAGTTACGACCTGTGCTCAACGAAATAAAAAGGAGGTTCTCGAAGATACGGTGAATTAAAAATGCTGTACGCGAGAGTACTAAAAACGGTCTTATTCCGAGTGATATAATTACGTTGCCAATTTTTACCAAGACACCATTAAAATTTCGCGACAATTTTATTATGTAGTCTAGCTTTTTGATATCTGTGCGAAAGTAATTATGACATTATCCAATTTGCATAAAATTAATATAGTTTTAGTTTGCAAAATTAGTTCTTGATTAAGCAATGTACAATTTACTTGATGTAATATTTTAAAAAATTCAAAAGAAGAAAGAGAAAAATAGAAACGGCAAAACGATTTTCTGACAAAAAAGAAGTGCTTGCCATTATTTTTAATAATTTAGAAAATTGTGTTTCTTCAACGTAATATTAATATATCTGAGATATTTGTTCGTACGAACAAGAGATGGTAATAACATTAGCGAGACGCAATCGAATTCGATACGTTGTCGGGGAAATCACTATATTATCGGAACTTCATCAGATCAAACTACGCCAGCTACTCTGCACTATGCGGACTGAAACTAATCTGAGTTTATGTATAAGCCGGGGAGAGCTTCTGAATAGTCGTGTTTAACGAGTTGGCAGACTTATCGACTTGCGATGGCAACTCACTCGATTGTTTCGGCGCAATCTTTATTACAGTAACTCGCCTATTAAAAAGCGATTATCGGCCTCCATTAACACAGCCGCGATTTAGGTTTCTGACTGTATTTATTCGGTAGTCCAGTTTAATCTGTTGATTAATTAATCGATAAATTTGCCAGATTACATGAATGATCACGCGCACGTTTCTATTTCTACGCAAATGTAGATTCTTGCCAAAGTGAAATTTGTAGGGAGAGCAAAATCAAGGAAGAAAACTATGGCAATTGTCAATTTGGAAAGCGAAACAAAAAAAGAAATGAATTGGCACACGCTCTATACTGTACTATCCGTTAAAAGCAATTAAGTATTGAGTAAAAACCTAAATCCTAACAATTTATGTTTTATTAACAATAAGTTTTTTTACGTCTATTTTATATTCTTTATATTCTTTATACTCTTTCATTTTATATTTTGTAAAACCAGAAACAAATAAAAATTAAAATTTTTATGTATTCATATATTATTTTTAATTATTTTTCTGTAATTATACTCCAAATCAAATCAAATGTTTAAACAAAATACATATGGATTAATAAAACAAATATACTTTTGCCACATATTATATACATAATGTGATTTATTAAAATATTATAATTTGCAAATAAAATTAATAATTTACAAAATACAATTTATTATTTATCATTATTAGCTGACCTACATGCTTCATTTTATGTAACGTATATTCTCTTGTTACTTTCCCAAATATATGTATATTTCATTCATAATGCATTCATTCGATTCGTTCTTTATCATAAAGCTCTTTATTTCTTTTTCGTATATTAGCATACACAAAAGACGAATATTCACGTATTTCGTATTAAGAAGAGGCCTGGAATATTACTTCCGTCCTCAGCTTCTTGTCTTGTCTTCCGACGTTCAACAATGCTAAGGTAGATCGTGCTTTGTCTATTCATACCATGTGCGCCTATGTTTAATATGCAGTCGTAATTTCAACCCCCTTCCCGTAATTCCCCCCTTTCTCTCGTCTTCTCTTGTTGTTACTAGCTACCCGCGCGTTATCGTCCGGCTCCACTCTAGCGTACGATATAGCGCGCCCTGATTTCTCTTTGAAAATGGACGACGTGATATTACGGTGACACTGATATGAGAAAGGATAAGATATGATCATGCTATTAGAAAAAGAATGCGACCGGCGCGACGGTGGGATATCAGGGAAAAATTACGCCAGAGATACATTTTGATGTACAAAATTGATTTTTCCTGTTAATCGTCATTAATCAACGTCAATCAATATCATATAGTGTTAGGTTAAATATATTTGCTGTATTAACAATCTGTCGTGGAAAAATAAAATATAATTTCTTATAAAATGTAATTTAACAAAAACAATCAAAGATTTTTCCCTACAGCAATATCTCATTCTTCATCCAACTCCAATCGAATTTTATTTTAATAGAATATTTGTTAATATTCTAAATATTATTAATAGATAATTTAATTAAATATTTAAATTAATTTATCAATATTATAATATTTATAGGTTTTTTAATATTTTTTTCAATATTGTTATGTACCTAAATATTTAATTTCGAAATTTTGTTCATACCACGAGAAGCTCGCGGCATCCCAATTCAATATTGGTAAAAGCGTGAAAATCATTTCATATTGAAAACCGGCTTCTAATAAATTGGCATGACATCGATGAGCGCAATAATTGAGATTAAAAATTCCGAGCGACCAAACCCATTTGACAACAATACTCTTTCTCCTCGTCAGAGCGGTGACACCCTTTTCCCGAGAGTGGGCGTGAAATGTGAGACACGGTGCTCCATCACCCGGGGTAGAAGACATCATTCGAAGGCGAAAAACTGCGGCTTTTCCACTTTCCGAGCTATCGGATTTTGTCGCTCGGCAGGCGTCAGGATTTCCGTACTTTTCGCGACTAAGTTGACGCGCAAGAAAGTCTCTCGTGCTCCATCCCTATCTTCCTATCTCACGAGAAGAATTCATGATTACACGCGGCACGCGATCGGTAATTTCGAAATGTATAATAAAGGGAAAAAAAATATCTCTGCATTCTTTTACCATTGTATATTTTTCTCCTTTTGATTATCAGAGCTAGAAACTTTATTTTAGTTCAATTTCACGAACAAAATGTCAGAAATATACAACTACTTCTAACTAATCGAAATATCTAACCACTTCGACCAACCAACCGTCGGCCTTATTATTTTCCGAGATGCATAAAAAAAATGGCGTGAGCACGGCTACTATGCACCTAGACGCGTGCTTACGTCGTATTTTATTTACGGCCGTATGAAAATTCAAAGATCGATGATATGCACGGTTGAATTCTGCAAGAATACAAAAATATACCAGGCGTGAGCGAACGCGTAAAAGACAGATCGTAAATTTTATGTAGCTACTCAGGATTTATCGCCACGCTGGACCATCATTGGTCACTGCGCGATAATACCAAAATATCTGAGAGTCTGTATTCTGATATTGCATATAGCGCTACAAGCATTATATAATTTATACATCCTCTATATTTTTATCTCTTACTCGGTGACAAAACAAGTAAGCTCCGTCTCTTCGACTTCGATATATAGGCATCGGTGTACATACGTGAACGAAAGACACTTGTATGTGTAGGATCATCCGTTTGTCGCGTCGCGGTCGACCTGTTTTGATAAAATACGCATTTTCCGTCGCGTCGCGGTATTTCATTTCCTTCGTGGTACGCGCGTACGTCGTAGGTGAGCCCCTATCGGCGAGCAAAAACCTCTCAACGACGTCGCCAATCCGTATCACCGCAAAACGTGCGACCGCGGTAAGAGAAAGAGAAAAACAGATACAAATAATAGCCCTCTCTTGCCCCGCATTTATCTCTGTCGCTCGGTGACAAAACAAGTAAGCTCCGAGAACGCTCATGATGACGAGTCATTCGCCCCGGAAATATTATCGCGCTCCTCCATTTCGTGGTATTACGGGGATATTATAGATACGCGTTCTTTTGACGACATTTATAACTCGTTACAATTTCCCCGAAATTACGTCCATCCTAACGCCTCGCGCTCTTATCGACTTGACGGGACCCTTTCTCATAACGTCTCTCTCTTTATATTTTGAATTATGTCACGATGCATCCATGTCGGATCATGTCAGGCTGCTGGAATAACAGAGAATAATATCATAAAACTAGCCGCATATACGATGTAAATTTTCTGAGTATAATCAGTTTTTACGGGAGATAACGATAATGATAGAATTAAGAAAGATGCGAATCGAAACTGCTCCATATATTCTGTTGAAAAAAGTATATGTGATTAAGGGAAACGCGAATCGAAACTCTTATTCATAAGCAATTTTAAGGAAATTAAATTATAACGCTTTAAAAGAATTTAAATATACTGAGAATTTAGATATACTGAGAGAAAAATATAGTTACTTTTGGACCAACCGTAATTTTATAATATTTCTAACAATAAATATGATTAACTTAACTATATGCATCATTATGTTAACCATAATATCGTTAGAAATATTATAAAATTGTGGTCGAGTCCAAAAATAACTAATTTTTCTCTCTCAGTGTATTAAAGGCTAATTTTTCCAACTTCTTGGTAAGATGTAAGTTAACTAATAGTTAAATCATAAGTCCGTCTTTGTTTTATCTTCAAATTAGACAAGTTCAGACCTCTGTGAAGCTGGTAGAACCATTTTGGCAGAATCTTGTCTTACTAAATGGTCTTACTATGTTCGGTTTATTGAAAGAGGGATTGTTTGAAGGCTTTGATATAAAATTTTTATTTATTTTGAATGGTACAAATTAATACAAATTCAGCCCTTTCGATTTCTGATTTTGTTTTTATTTTTTTATTTATTTTTGGGCTTTCCAGGTTAACAGGAAGCCACCAGTGCCATGGTTTATTTCGAAATGGGAAAAGGTACAAAATTATTCTTGGTAATACAAATTAGTACAAAATGAGTATACTAAATATTCTGATAGGTTTGATTTGATTCTGCTGAAATGGTTCTGCCAGCTTCACAGAGGTCAAGTTCAGACGTACAACTATTAGTTAACTATTAGTTAGCTTACCAAGAAGTTGAAAAAACCGGCCCTGTCTCTTTCTACCAATACATATTAACTTTAATCTCGGTTTAACCTATATTTTATCTTTTTTTAATCCTAAGAATTAGAAAAAGATAAAAAGTTAGTTAAACCGAGATTAAAATTAATCTGCATTGTTAGAAATGGACATAAGTTGTATTAAGTTTCGAGAGGCATCAATTTCATTTTGATCATACGTTTCATGTTTCGCGCAACATATGCACGATATAAAAATTACACAAAGTATACAAACTTTATCGATAGTTCATTATCACAATTTTATCAATCAACTGCGATATTTTCGAATAGAAATAAAAATCGACCGCAATATAACTCAAATAATTACGTTATCTTGGATTAATGCCTCGCGACGATATCACAATCGGTATCGTAACAGTTAATATAGAGAGTTTAAAAGACTATGATCAACTCGACAATGCGTGATCATCGTGCGTGACGCGAGCGAGATGTGGTCCGATAAAACGTACGAATAACATGATAAATGGAGCGCCCGTTGCCATCTTTATTAGACCGAAACCATCTTCCGCGTGTATTCTCTATCGTTGCATTAGTTGCTACCTGTATCGTTTTTTTTTCTCGGTTACATGGTCATTCGTTTATTCAATTAAAAACGCGTGCGTTTACATACTTCCGCGGAAATGAAATCTCCGCGCGACACCGTTGCGAAGAACGCGCGGCACCGTTGATAATTGCATTCTGCGCCAGTGCTGCAGAACTGCATTGTCGCAAACATTGTCAACGGGAATGGCGAAACGGGGAGGTCGTTAAACACGACAGCTGGATCCGTTCGTGACGAAACGATCGGCCGCGAATTAGCACGCGCGCACGCGTGTAATCGCCGCTTCGCATTCCGCGCGCGATTCGCGGCCCCTATTTGCATGCGAACGCGAGGAGCGGTAAAACTGGCGTGACGACGCGGCCGTCCTGCACGGCATTACATCCCGCGGGATGCATACCGCAGGATCGGCGGCCGCGATATTTCAATTCCGTTCGACCGTAAAGTTCGTCACGCGGAAATTTACGTCAGAGCGCGAGCATAATTTTTCACTAAAGATAGGCAGGGCTTTATCTGTCAGCATACGGTCATGGCACTTTTCAGACAATCCATATATACCCATTTTTATATGTATTTCCGGAACATTACTATTCGTCTATTCGTCGGGCGGATAAATTCGTATGGTAATAAAGTTATGAAAAAAGTTTCAAAATATTTAAAATATGAGAAATTTTTGGTCTATAACAGAAAATATTTTCTAAACTCAATTTAATTGTTTTTTTTTGGTCTAAAAAAATTGACACTATATGTAGATTGACGGTTTCGTGAATAAGAAACGACGAATAGCTTTGAAAAACATATTTCATTTTCTCCTAATGATTCTCGCTGGTAATTTTCTTTTATTTCTACTTCTCTTCATTTCGCAAAAAGCGAAAATGAATAATAATAATTCGTCATTTTTCATTAAGTAAATTACGACGGTACGAAACAACTTTGATGGAATGAGCAAATCCATCAAAAAATGCTCAACACATTTACGCATCATTATATTGAAATAGGTTATTAGAGGTAGGAACGGATTATTTTTTCATAGGCATAATTCCGAATCAACTGTCGAATTATCTCCGCATTGTGAATGCATATCGATCGCGCCGTCATTTTGCATGGATTACGTCGCGTGGGCAGTATATTTAAAGAGGACATCACACACACTCCTGGGGCAGTCCTGGTTGGAACGTTGGAAGTATCGTATTCACTTCTCGTGGTGCATGTGCGCAGATGCATGCATACACATTCGCGCTATGAAGGATGTTGCGAAGCAACGGATACAAAAGAATATGAAAAAGAGAGAGACGAGAGAAGAGAAAAAAAGATAGAATAAGAAATATATAAATCATCAATATGACAGAATTTACATTATAAATCACAAGAAACGTAAAACCTTGCAAAAGAATGTATAAATAATTGTGTATGGAATTACGTACGGATAATTAATCAGATCAAGAACAATCCTCTAATTATACAAAACGCCATTCAAACATCGATAATGATTAATCAATTATTGATATCGCGGAAACAGGAATGCATCATGAGACAGGGAGAAACACGACTGCTCAAGACAAGGCTCCGTTTGTGCCCGGAGATATCCATTCTAACAGGCTCAAGTCTGGAGGGAGGATAAAGCAACCCTTCGCATTGTACGCGCTGTTGCTTGTACCTCCATCCTGGATTCTCGGTTCTGTTGAAGCCGAGTGTGGCTGCACTCTGGCATGCATCGCACGTCGCAATGCAGCAGCCAGAGTTGCGCCAGAACGATACGCGTGTACCCGATTTTGTCCAACAGAATGTGAAAGAAAAAGAGAGAGAGAGAAAGCAGAATAACATGCGAGAATGTTTGCCAGTATCTACGAAGAATGGCAACGGTCAAGGTCTATGATATTGTCAAAGCTGTTCGCTTTCAATTCTTTACCCGTTCCAAAGAGTAAAATTTGCAATTTAATTGGGAAAATGTAAATCTAGCTTCGCACCGAGTGATATTTAGCAAATGAATTTTATTGTGAATACATTTAATTTTGATGAAAATTGGAGCTTCTCAAAAAATAATATGACAAACGTTTCTCTATTATATAAATGTTTCTCTCTTCTTTTTTGTTTCTAACTGTACGTATATGTGTGTATGTAAGTACATAGCATAGCTAGCAACGATAATTGTAAGCTTGATTTATGAATATATAGGTTATTATCTCGTTCCGCAACGCAATTTCCAAAATTTATCAAATCGCATATTCATGGTATTGGCATAATAGGGACGATATTATATTCCAGTAATTATTATGTTAAATAATAATTTAAAAGAAATTTATAATAATTAGATTCGTTATAAATACATTATGTGCAGTTATGTCAATAGGAATAAGAAGTATAATAATAGGAAGATGAGCAAAATAAATAGCCATTATTATTTCATAATGAGTGGACAGAATGAAATGACTCAAATACTATGCTGTAGAAGAAACACATGTTCTTTTTGCACTGTGTGCTAATAAAAATAATGAGTTTCCTCCGTAGAGCAGTGCTTAACTCATTTCATTCTGTCTACTCATTATAAAATAACAGATGTTTCAGCCATTTCCCGATTGTCATCCTGCATATATTAGAATATTACAGCTCGAATATAAAATTAACTGCGATATAATTCTCGTGGTACGACTCGAAGAAATTTCTCCGCGAAGGGAGGAGACAAAAAGGAGAGCGCAGCAAATTTTGCGCGCACATTATTCTTAAGTACACCGCGCGCACGGTAAGTACCGCCGTAAAGTAACGCCATGCTGGTAATTTAGCGACTTATCAGCGACTATAAAGAGGACTTCCTCCTACCATTATCTTGGTAGCTTAGTTATAGTTTCGTTACGTCAATTGCCCCTGTAGTGTAACTTCTGGTAGTCTTTCCTGCCGTTCGCCAGCACGGCTCGGCGTTTCGCCGGAGGACGCAGTAATTGCGTTATCGTCGTCATTACGTTACATCGTCGCCTTGATAGTGCGCGATTTGATTATCGCAGTTACAAGTTAATCGAGCAATCGCGAGTCGCCCTAACGACCCTCGTTAACGATGTTTACAGCTACAAAGGATGCCTTTGAGCTGTAAACCCTAAGGATACTAGCAAACATGTGACAGCAAAGAAAATGGAGATGTTCGAAAAGATATGACCAATCAAAACTGGAGAGAAAATATTTAAGAGATTATTTGACATTTGAGCATCATAAACGTATTTATTTTTTAACATAACACTAAATTAAAAATTAAATTTTGTTACAGTTAGAATTAAATATTTATTCTTCGAGACAGTAGAACTGTATGAAAATTAAACTGAACTGAATTATAAGTTTAATTAAAGTTTAAAATCCTATTTAAAGATAATATACAAGTCTAATTTGGAAAATAGTCCCCCGGGATCGATACAGCGTATCTGGTTTATATCCGGTAGTTTATATCGTCTCTCGTAGGAATTCTTAATGTTTTAGAAACCGAACTTGCGTTACTTCCAAAATAAGTGTCTCATACATCATTCTGTCGTGCTGCAGGACGCGATTTTATTCCCGTAACACTCCTCGAGAAACGCGATATAGTATTCAAATCGATGACGTGACGTAGTATGTACCACCACAACCAATAAAACCCAGAACAGTCATTGTAAAGTAAGTCGGGAAAAATCTAAATACTTACATATAAAAAATTTTAAGAGTCTTTAGCATACAAAACAGTTTTAAAGACTATTATTATTATTATACTTATTGTATTAAAAATAAGACAATTGAGTATCTAACACAATATATTATCTAAAATGTTTTAAAAGTATTTTAAAAGATTAAGATTTAAAAAATCATAACTGTGTAAGAAGATTAAGAGAATCTTATCATTATTTCTTATCTATTGTTATCATACAGTTATCGATTAAATGAGTGACTAATATTTGGCAATATTATCTTTGACCCTACATTTTTCGCGTCAAATTTTAGTCATAAATTCTATTGCATAGTCTACAACTGTAGATTATTATGATTATATGTATAATTTTGAATGTTTTTATTGAAATTATTTAAACACTTAAACAACTTAAATTGAAACATCTTTACTGAATTTACTTTACTTTATAATTCACATTTATGTATGTGTTTATAACGCTAACTCACGCTATTTTTGTTGTTATTTAGTAGTTGTCGCACTTCAAATATGCATCTACATTTATAGATTGTGCGATTAATATAGAATTAAAAACTCGTTGACCCTGATTTTAACGTTTTATAAAATTTGAAGGAATGCCAGATATCTTTTGTACATAAAATCTCACAATGGAATTTATAATATGCTCTGATAAAAAAAAGCTTTCTAAAAATGCATTTTAGTCTCTCCATTTTGTTATCTCTACTTCTGGTTTATATTCATTTTGTTTTATATCGATGCAATCTCGTCTAGGTATTATTTCTTGTGCTTAGTTTCAAAAGATATAGTAAAGAAAAAAAAAACTTAAAAGAATGTGCATTTATTTATTCCAAGGTATCCATTAGTTGATTATTCATTAAATCGCAAAGATTACTTTCATTCCGCTCGTGACGTAATGTCACGCCCTAGTTATTTCTTGCTTAGAAGTCACTGCAAAATCGACAGTTTCTGTGCCAATTAGCGTTTCTGTCGAAATGTTATATTCGCTGCGCATATACTCATTCGCGCTTGCGTAATTTTGAATCCTGCATAGGTGAAATTTTACTTCATAGATATTTTATGAGAGTACAGGAGAGTATCTGTATTAAAATTCTGTGAAAAAGAAATATGCAAATGGTATAATGGCGTGTAATGGTATAAACAACTTTTGTGTGCAAAATTCTTCGTAAAATGGATTAACAACAATTTTTATCACATTCGTGCAATATATCATAATGTTATTCATAACTATATGTCATTACAATATACTTTAATACAATACATATTGTATGTATAATTAGATCTGTTTAATTATATGTTTTAATAGCATGGCTTACGTAAGATTTTTTAATTTTCCAAGAACGCATCGCTAAAATTTAACATTTTGAAAAAATGCGCGAGAAGAAGAAACAATGTAACTCGATCTAATTATCATTGCGCTGGAATTGCGTGCGATAAGTGTAATTCTATCGGGAATAGAGAAGGGGGTATGGAAAGTACGCCATCAGACAGATAGCAGCAAGGTGTGGCCGGTGGCCGCTGTTACATAAGCAGCCTTTTAATCTCTTTATAAATTCCTTCTGCCTCTCCAGGGAAGGCCAAACATAAACTCGATGTCACTTTAGCGTTAATGGACGCAGATAATCCAATATCTTAAACGATTTTTACTAACAGAAATATACATTGCTATTTTAGGCCGCAACATTCCTTTTAAAGTATATCGAGTTGAAAATCTAATTTTATCTCTAAGAGCTACTTGAAATTATATCTATTAAATTAAAAGCAAAATTTCGGTACATTCGTGTGACAATTAATAATGCTTTTCAATTAATAAATAAAAATAAAAAGTTGAAATAATTAATATACATATATATAAAAGTTTGAGAGAAAATCGATTTTACTTTGTCTAAGAACAATCTTATCTTATACTCTTGTTCATTATTACAGCATACTTCTGCATAGAAACGTCAATTATTTATATAATAAAGCTGCCATAAAAATAATCTATCGATAAGTACTTTAATTTATACCTCGACAATAAAATAATGATTGAGGTGGAACGACCAAAGTTTACGTTCGAGCCGAATGTTAACGCTTTCTGAGCGCTCGGCTGGCAAAATATAATTCAATAAATCAATAAACGGCGAACAAGATCTAATAAAAGGAACGCAATGCCAACGAATCGCAGGCAGGTTCTGATTAAAACGCAAACCAATTCGAAATATCTCGGCCGCCATTAATGAGTCAATCAATTTCTGTCATTGCGTTTGCTTTGGCGGTGCGAGTCTGAATACGTGCATTATCAATAGAACACATTTCAGCACAATACCAATGAAAAACACATTCCTGCGATAGCGGCAAAATTTCACGCCTATTCATTGGCGACTGGTGTGGAAAAACGTAAGCATGTTGAAAATGTCACGAAATGTCCATTGTCGGAAAATGTATCCGAGATAAAATTTTTCTCAAGTTAATGTTTTAATAATTTGTAAAAATATCTACAAAGATTTAACTATTGTATAATAATAAATTAAGTTAGTCGATAAGTTAATTGAAAGAAAATTAATGAGCCGATGAATGTATAATTTTTATTATTAAATAACAATCAGAATGATAAACCAATAATACTCAATCATTACTTATAACTAGCGAAGTGAAGGATTTCATTTTTCAGTGATTTATGTTACTCCTATCGGGCATCTTCGGTACACAAATTTCCATCTGAGTGGGATCACTATTCGCAGGAAGTGCTGTTCAGAAGACATACCGGCGATCTATCCTCTTATGGAAATGCGCGCGCCGTCTTTTTTCATGCGCTTTTAATACCGAGAGGAATTTTTACGGGCATTCACATGGAAATTTGCAACGTGATCTTTTTTTCTGGTCTCACGCGCCACGTCGCAGCCTCGCTGCGCGTACGAGCGCAATTTTCGCAAAACTGCCACTCCGCCGTACGCGACAGCTCTTTCTCGCTGCCAGCGTTGATTTATTTGACAAAGAAAAAATACTTTAGCGCATTTTATACGTCGTTTCCATGAAGCGAACGTTGGAAAATTACGCAAACTACCGCCGACATGTTATACTTTCCGCTTAACGATAAATTTGTCTCGATCTCTGCTTAGAAAGTTTGATGAGAAATTTAATTAAAATTAAGGAGTTCGTGATTTTAATATAAATTGACTTTCAAAAATACAATAATTTCCCCATTACTTACAACACTATTAACGTGGCTTTACTTGTTCTATCGCAATAATATTATTACAAACTAACGTTTCTTTCCAGAAGAAAATTTTCAGAAACATTCTATTTTATGAGAAAAAAATCAGAAATCGTTTTCTTAAAAATCTTTTATATATTAATGTAATTCATATTTCGTTATTTAATGTTTATTTTTTCGTTTTTATTTTTATTATTTTGTGTAAAAGATGTTTATGCTTGCCAAAGTTTACATTTCAAGCATCAAACTAATCAACGCTACAAATTCATAAAACGCATAATGATACCGGAAAATCCAACGTTATTTTTCTTTTCATTATTCTGCGTGTAAACTCATCCCTATAAAAAAGAGGCGACATTCGGGAGCTTTCTCCGACAGACATGCCAACCCCTTCGGGAATGGTTAAAAAAGGCATTAGACGAGCGAGAAAAACGGTCTGGGTGTCTCGTAAAACTGTAAAGCGCTCGTAACACGTGTTCCGTTGGCGAAGCTGACGTTGTGCAAAAACAATGAAAAAGAGGACGCGTGATATTCAAACGAATGAACGAACGAGAACGAATGAGAAAAAGAACGATTGAACGAGTGGCGGGATGCGTGTCCACTCTACCGGGTGGACGATGCGCGTGATTTATATGTCCGAGATTGGGGAACAACGTTTGCCGATAATCCCAGAGCCCCGATATCTCTGTCGAATCGCGCGAATTCGGCTTTCGGTGTTTGTCGGTCCGGTACCATCGCGCTCAACCGATGGACCGCCGCTCGTTTGATATATTAGAACACACCGTCCGTTTTATCTACCGCGATGCTGTTTTGCCTTGTAGTTTCGTTCATGCGAACTATTGATTCGAATGGTGATCGTCTGACTGGCCTTTCACAATTTCCACCACTGATCTTTTAATCCCCAAAATTACAGTTTCACAAAATTTTACGGGTAAGACAAATTGCAATAAGAAGATGCAAGTCGCGATATTGAAATGTGCATTACGATTAGATATTGAAAATAGTACCTATGTTTTCATAAAATTTGAATTTACAAAATAGAAATTAAAAATATATACATATTTGTACATATTAATATATACTTTCTCTTAGATTCTTTTATTATATAAAAAAAATTCCATAAATTTATATATGTATGTATACATACACATAGTTATGTGTTGATTATATTTTAATAAATTGTAAACGTTTCATCAAATACGTTTTCATACGTTTTCAATTTATTTTTATAATAATAAATAAATTGCAAAATTTCAAGAAGAGAAAATAAATTTAAAGTAAAGAAGCAAATTATGTTAGAATGTGAAAAAAGAATAATACATAAAAAAATAGGAGAAAAGATAAAAGAAGTAAAGGAGAAAGGGATGGCGGGATGAGAGGATCGATAGCTATCGTCATAGCGACCATAGCATCAACTAGTTATTCTAAGGCATCCTCTTTCTCCTTCTCTGATTTTTCATAGTTTTTCCTTTTTTTTCTTTCTAATCTTTCTTAACTTCATATGAAATATGATTTCTCGTTTGAACTTCCTTCGAAATAAATGCTTCGATTCCTCGATCACATGTTTTCTGTGACTCACATACGAAATATATATTAAAGCAAAATTAGCGCAAGGATACTTGAAAAAAAAAAAAAGTGATATTAGGAACGCAACCGCAAGGATACCCGAGCTGTACGATGGTGTTGCAACCCATGATTTGTCTCGCTTAAAACACAGAGATTTTTCACAAGGAAGAAACCTTGACATGGCGTGCAATGAGTCAGAACAAATCGCGGACAAATCGCGTGCACTCGAGACACGAAACTAATTAACGTGCGCAGTAGTATGCAAAGCTCGGACTGGCGATATCTTGCTCAAACAATGTTTTCTTCCATTGAAGTTATTACTTCTAAGCGGAATTGCGACTCTGCAAAGAGTCGCGTGATTTATATTTTCTTAATGTACCTCTCTTTCACGATAAAGATGAAAAATCTCTGGGTACAAAGATGTGCTGGAAAACATTCGAGAGATACACACCCACATACATATATTTCCTATTCCCTCTGATATAAATCTATTAATCTAAAGCTAAAATCTCGAAAATTGTTGATCATTAAAAATGTAAGAAAATTACAGTATCGTGTAAATCGCAAAGAAACTAAAAATATCTCACGTGACATTTTTCCACGATAGTAATCTGTAGATTGAGAGATTTCACTCGCGCAATTAACCAATTCAAAATCGACTAATACGAACAAAGAATTTCCTTCATACATTTAATTCTGATTCATGTTTTATATTCGATTTCTGCAATATTATATATTATTCAAACAATCACAATTATAAAGTGCACGGTCGAATCAACTCATTGCTGCGGCAAAGAGTGGCCTGTTTTATAAAAAGCTTTTCGCTGCGTATCAATATTTATAGAATTCTTTGCAAGTCCCCTATATATGTATATAATTCTGTCAATGACACGCCACTCAGGCGGAAATCGGAAATAAGAGCAAAGCGCACGTCGAAACGTGCGTATATCGGCCGGAAGCGGTTTTATTGTTGCCTTAAATAGCTTGCAGCAAAAAGAGCTTTGTACGGGATATTTCGCGAGATTTGCGTCAAACTTGAGAAATGTACTATATTTATCGGTTAATTCGCCAGATAGCTTCCTTCTCGATGAATCTTTTGATGCCACTTTGTTTCTCGTAACGTGTAAATATTTAACATGAAAAAACTCACGAGGGACACTATCAAATTTCTTCTTCTTTTATCATTCAACGCTTTGTTTCTCAGTGAAATATATTGTTAAGCATCAAAATTTAAGGAACATGTATTTTTCTTTTTGTACAGTTTATTGATTGGTCTTCACTTTATTCCGGACGACTCTCCTTTATTCGAAATTTTCCATTCTTCTTTTTCCGATAAACATTACATCACAATCCACGGCTATTTTTGATGTGAACGGAAATACATTGTACTTCGATAGTAGGCGAGAAAGGTGAATAGGGAGGCCAATACTCTCTTAGTCGTCTAAAGCCGTCAACTGTTGCGGGTTTTCTCGGTGATGGAACCAAAGTCGAAGTAATTTACGTGGACTTAGTCACGGTGAACATGTCCTCTCCACGGCGGAATTCACTCTACTGGTGGTTGGATGGTTTACGGGGGTGACTGATTCGAACGGAATGACACTGTCTTTTCTGACAGGTTCTGTGAGAACCGTCGCCACCTCTCGTGAACAAATAGACTTCATTCGTTCCTTTGTCTCCGTGTCATGCGGCACGTAACATCAACCTGGTTTCTTGCCGCTGCTGCCGTGCAGACAATCGAACAGAGAGATGGAGAGAAAGAGAAGAATAAGAAAGAAGAAGACAAGGGGAAGGAATGACAAATAGCTAGAAGGAAAGTTATTACGTCTCGGAATTGAATCCTTTACAGATCTTTAGTAGTAATATCAAAAGTAAATTGATGTAGCGCTGTAAATATGTCAAACATTGCGGAAACCAATAATGAAAACATTATGAAAAATAAAAATATTAGATAAAATTGATTAGTTATTTTAATCAAGTATATTCAGAAAAGACATTTGTATAAATCTGAAAAATGAAACATTTTTTAATGAGAGAAATCCGTTGAAAAGATTCACGAATACCTAATTGTAAGAAAGAAACAAAGAAAGGTGTTGAAAAACAGCGATTTTTGCCGACCGGAGGAAACCTTTCCCCAAGTTTTTAATAATTTAGACTATCATATTTGAACTCAGCACCTTCAAAACAGTGAAGAAATACTAAGTCCCAAGGTTTCCTCCGGTCGATAAAAAATCGTTCTTTTTGACACTCTTCTTTATATTTAAATATTTCTAACGGTGAAGTACGATAAATAACGTCATGCGGAACTAAATTGCAAAAGCATCAGAGAGATTAGAACCTTTTTGTTCAATAGAGAAGTATAATGTCCCAGTACCCGTATCTCTTTTTGTAAAAAAAAATGATTGCGAATTCGACAAGCTTAGAGCTAAGAAGACACAAAGAAGAACTACTAAAGTTTAAAATAGACGCTCAAGTAAACTTATGCAACACATGTGATTTTTTCCTCGTTAGAAATAACATTTGATAATTTATACACGTAACCATTTTCTACACAATTACACAGCCAATAGCGTCAAGCACTTATATATATACGTGCCGTTCTGCGAAATTGACTCGCATTGTTATCGTTCAAATGTCTCGAGAGCTCTTCCTTGAGCATCACAAAGAGTCATCTAAACCGGTTGTCACGTCTTATTCCTTTCTACTGACTCTCATACACGCACGCCCGGGCGATTATCTCCTCGAGACAACATTCGAGGAGATGACATTGGGAAAGACAGGGAAGCAAACTATCTTGTTTCGGTATACAGAGAACGGCTAATAGCATGCCCGAGTGTCGCACGCGGAGCAGCGAGCCTATCTAGCCCTAGGAGTTGCCAAGTGTTTCCGCATTGGTGGCGAAGTAATCGCGAAGTTCGAGCTGTGTTGCAGCTGTAGAGTAAAGCTGCCGGAACTTTCCATAACGTTTCGTCTCGACTCGAGTGTGTCTCGCCAAACGCTTCCACGGTGTTCCCGACCGCTGTCAATATACGTATACACTAATGGGCGATGGTTTGCTCGCATTTCTGACTTGCAAGTTCCGAGTTTCGTACCATTGTTAAGCGTAAATGTATCGTCTCGCAACACGTGAACTGACTCAGAGTACATTCTAGCCTAATGCGGACTAATTCGGATCTGGCTTAGATTCGAACACACAACTAAAATATCCAGCTGCTACATTTCTTCGCTTCTTAAGAAATCGAAAAAGTAAGCTCTTGAAAGATTTATAGTCTAAATTCAGAAATAAAAAAATAGTTTCTCATTTTTTTAATTTAAAGAAAAATTTAATTATCAAGTGTTTTATTTCTTAAATTTGGAGAAAGATTTAATCACAAAATTAATTTTCAGTAAATCAATATATTTCAATTATAATAGGAAAAACTTTTAATTCTTATAGCGAGACGTATGCATATACATGTATTATTTAAATTTAAGCGCAATGTTCCAAACATATTTCCCGATGATTTTCCAATCTCATTACACAGTAACGTGATAATCGGGACATGGCTCTCTCGCAGCAAAATGACAATGTCAGTCGAAGCTGTCCTTCTGATTGTGTGAATAACACGCGTGTGTAACACACGGCCATGATTGATCCTCACACATCGGGATATTCAATCGAAACGTACGACGCGACGCAGCATCGAGATCTGTTCATTAACGAGATCGGTCTACCGCATAATTGAAGAGTTCGTTAAGTGAGCAACGCGTTGGCGGACGCGAGAACAATGGCCGTGATTTTCCTCGTAAATCGATTTTCCTGGATTGCCCCTCGATATTGGTGCGCTCGCCCACCAGGGTTAATAATCAATCCAATCGATCTCGAGGGGCACACACAATAGAAACATAAAGCATGGCTGGCTGCCAGCAGAGCGACTCCTTATTTCTCTCGTTCACCGTTAGTCCTTTTCATTTCCCCAGCGAATATACGTGTGCATGATTATCTTTCTCGTCTTGTCTCTATCGAACAAAAGTATCTAATGGCCACCGACGATCCGGTTGCAATTAAACTAACTCGTATATCCGAGTTAAAATTACTTGCACGCCAAGTATACAAGAAAAGAAGGATTATTTTGAAGTCATCCTCCTCTGCTACGTGTTGTCTATATATTGCATTTACGAATGTAAAATAAATGTCCTATATGATTATCTTATTTAATATATGTAATACATAAAAGATTTTAATATGCGCAGAGATCTATTACAGCAAAGCTTAACAAGTTTTTAAATATATAAAAATTACGAATTAGGAGAGAACGAATTTCAATCACTCAAACTTATAAAATAAGTTTAACCACTTTTAACTAATTATTTAATCAATTTATTACGCATACACTGCACAAATGTCCTGGCTGCATATCTAATGAAATGGCAATAGTCTATTACGGGAAACAGACTCGCTTTATTTTATGCCCGAAATATACTTGGCACAGAAGAGCGTTTCCCTAATGGTTCTACAGGCGCAAGAAAGCACGTTTCGAAGCAATAATTCGACATCGAGATACACATTCGAGCGCGAATCGACCGTTCATTCACGAATCACGTTGGCGCGTCGAATGAATGAAAGCAGCGAGTTACTGGCTGTTAGAAAGCATTCCATTCAGAGATTCGCGAGACGGCGATCGGCTGTTGGCAAGTCGAAATAAAACGGGCTTTGAAAAAAAAAACAATGATGCAAGAGAATTCATAGGAGAACATTTATTTACCCCATTATGAATAGGCGAACTATACGTTTCCTAAAAGAACATAAAAACATTCTTTAAAGTGGTGTACGTGATTCATTGGTATTTGGAAACGAGGAAAAGAGGCGTGTGAAAATTTTAAGCGACAGGAATTACGTAAAAGCTATTAATGTTGAAATACATATAATAATTACGACATTTAATTAAAATACGATGATTATAACAGTTGCAAATTGCAATTTTAAAGAACAACATAATGTACAGCAATATTTATAATTAATAATAATTTTATAAATATAATATTAATTAAAACGCTGACAATTTTGTAATACAAATTGTTTTTATTAAACGTGACTTCAAATTCAAATCTAAAGAAAATCCGATTCGATCTTATGTGAAAATTGAATGTCCCGTAGCAAGAAACTATACACTTGAAACGCTGCACCTTCCTGATATATCGGAATTGGAATTTCGATACGGTCGGAAACTATCGCAGCTCAACGCAAGAAAATGTAGCCACGGTAAAGTGCATCGTGCGAAAGGAATCGCGTCTCTCCAGAAGAATAAAGCGCAACGAAATGTGATTCGTGAGAAGCACTTCCAAGACTATAACTGTTCGGATGGTCATAATGTACCATCGATGAAAGCTTTGAGATGCTCTGACGGCTCTCTACAATCGTTGAAATTTAATATATCAAAAATATCTCGCGAGCACTGACTTCGAACTTCGTGCTTGCGAATCCGATTGTTACCTTCCTACATTACATGAAGCTACCCGCGAGAGAAGTCTTTCTAAAATGTCAAGCAGTTCTGTAATGAAATCATCCATTTTTTAAGTGTACTAGATATATGTGATAAAAATCAATATAGTTCGATTTTCCTTGTAATTAAACTTCCCACTTATTTATAAATATGATGTCCAACACGCAGAGTGTCCGACAATTCTTTATATTGATGTCCAACACACAAGGTGTTCGACAACTTTTTAATGCATTTATAAATATACAAACATGATAAATGCATTCTGATGTATCATCATGTTTGTAATAAGAATAATACTGCAGAAAAAAGTATAAAAAACTTGACTTTATTACAATAAATTACTTTAAGATTGTTTACGCAATTTTTGCGCACATAAGTCTAATTGTTCAATAAAATATAATTAAATTGCGTAAATTATGTCGATAGTTACCTAATAAATTTATTTTAAATATGTTAAGTTATAATTCATGAATTACGCAATTTAATTATATTTTATTGTAATTGTAACGTTTTAGAAAAGAAATCTGTTTTCCTACATCTACAACCCAATTTAAAATTCATGATATATAACTTTTCTAATCGCACGCGCGTATATAATATCTTATTAAAATCTCATCATATCTTACAAGATTATTAAAAGTTGAGATCTTATTTAAAATTTTACTACGATGATGTAGTATAATAAAATTCACAACTTTACTAACCAAAGCTCGAAATAAACATCGAGAATACTGAGATCTATGAGTTTCAATTTCAACCATTTAAATTGGCTTGCCTCAGAATGGAACACGGTTTAGCTTTGTATTGTATAAAAAAGTTCAATGCTAAAACTGATCAAATTATTCTGTCGATAAATACTTTAGAGTTTCGCAGCAATATATCGTAGATATTGAGCGCGCTTTACAAACGGCTTTTACATCAAACTCGCTTTTTACGGGCGTCTTTTGTGTCTCGGGGCATTAAAGCATTGTCCTGCAGTTATCGTCAAGCGTTTACGGGCCATCATTGTACCTGATGCAATTGCGATTGTAATTGCGATCGTGCAAAACGATTTGTACCGATCATAATGGGTTCGTGATAACACGAGAGGAAAAAAATAACTCTTGATTGTCATCGCGAAATCAAGAATGCTATGTATTAAACGTGTGTTTAATTTTAAGATTAGCTCGCCATTAAACGCTATGATTTATAGATTTTAAAATATTTGAATGCGGACATTAACTGAAATGTTATATTAACAAACACGACGCGTATTTGAAATTGATATGATAAATATGCCACTTTAACGAGATTATTTCGGTTTCATTATATTTGAAACAACATGTCGACTTTTATATTTAAATACAAATATTAATTAAAGCGTTAAAATATAAACTGACATTAATGCAATATGTTTAAAACCGAAATATAAATTCGAGAAATTCATTAAAATCTAACAGTTAACCAAATTATTTTAATTTCGCGCCACTCGCAAAATAACCGACTAAAACGTGCACGTAATCATCTTGCGAATTTATTAGCGAATTAACTGAAATTGTACGCGAGCTAATTCCATGATTGAAGCATATATTTTCCGAGCGCTCACGGCAAGTGTGTTTAGAATGATTTACATAATTAAGTCGGTAAGCGTCGTGGGAGTATTTAACAGCAATTAGAGACTGATCTCGGGCAGCAGCGCGAGAAAAGAACTGTTTCACGTAATTCGTTACGATATTTCTTCGTTATGAAGCTCGACTTCCCTTCTACAAACCGGTTTCGGCTGCACGTTTGCGCAACGACCTCGGCTTAAAAAGAACTATGAATCAAGCGTATCGCAAAAAAAATGGCGAGGAAATAAGAACTGATAGAGAATACGTTACAAGGACTTGTTTCCGTTCCACGTGTAAGACGTAAAGATATTCGAAAGAGAAATTTCCTACAAAACAAGGACATATTAATTATGTGTATAATGAGAAATCACAGAAAAATTATGAGCATGTTAATCAAGTTGAATTTATAATGCCAATTCATGGTTCGTTTGCATACAATAAACTTTTAAAATATACGGGTTAATGCAAATTCATTACTATATACTATTATGTTATTATTACATTTTGTTTTATTACGCTGTATTATGATTGTATATTATTATACATGCATCCTTCGTTCCATTTCGCAGAAATAGAAGGTACACGAGCGTCGTTTTTGTTTTTTTTTTCGTTCTCATTAATTCAGTTTACTAAGCAGCGGAATAATTAATAGTTAAGATAAATAAAAAATACACGATAAAAAATATAATTTAAATTCATTCCAAGAATGAAAATTTTCGCGCAAAATAAAAAAAATTTTTTGCGAAATAAAATTTCGCATTTATGCTGTGCTGTTGGAAAATATCTGTGTGTAAATGTAAATGTTACATTGCAACCAATGTAGAGGATTTTTCTCGTTTCGCCTCGCTAGATAGTGAATAGATTTAAATAAGGAGATATATTCTGCAAAACCGGTAACAGTGCGAGTTCGTAACAATGTGTAAATATATCTCGCAGAAAAATTACATAAAACTATAGACAGTGCATATTTCATTATCTGCGCATATGCAAAATGTTAAAGTTGAAAATGTATAACATTCAACTGGAAAAAACAAATAAGGAAAAATTTTCATGATTCATAAATCACCTATAACGTAAATTTTTCACATAAAATCTAGCGAAACAAAATTCTAACTTTTTATCCCGTTACGCCTCTGCGTTACGCTATCTTTTATACTATCTTTGAAATATATTTAACGAATGAAATCACATAAATATAAATAACAAGTGATATCTAAGAGATAACTATTATTATAAGATACATAAAAGAATTTAATAACTGGCTATAACAAGATGAATGAGATATTTCATTCCGAAAAATTACTCGCCCGCGAGAAAATTTCTCGCTGAGTTAAAAGCTGTCGTGGTCTCGAAACTTGGTCGGAAAATATTGGCGCGAATGCAGACGTTAAATTGCAAATGCCAATTAACGCCGTGTGGCTGGTGTAATTGGGTTTGAGTAATACCGTTAGCCAGCGAATTTAACGTCAGGTGCACGTTAACGGGGAATCTCGCTCATTTCCGTCGCGCCACCGTATATATCGCTGTATCTCGCGAAATTAACTCCGACGACCGGCACCATGAAAATCGGCGCAGCAGAAAAGAAAAAGAGAGAAGCCTGCTAAGAGCTGAAGATAAACCCCTCGCCGAATTCGCCGGTGTAAAGCGGCTATTTTCGCGCCGGAGTTTCGATAAGAGCTCGAAAAAAAGGCTCGTAAGGAGAGGAAAAGAGAATTCTCGCTCTTCGAGAGCTTTTCTCGCTCGCGGAGATTAAACACCGCCGGCGCGAAAAACTTCCTCGAAGACACGGAGCGAAATGGAGGATCGAGATGGAGAGGAGAAAAAAAGAACAAAGAATACGAGACGGAGAGAAGTTCGAGAGAGAGGGGGGCCAAATTAGAACGAACGCCGGAAGCGGAAAGTACCGTACGTTCCGTACGTTCCAGGGCAAATCCGCGGAGGAATTAAGCTTAAAGGGTTAAAGTAGAATGTATTAGGAGGATGGACGGCACGGAAAATCCGAGAAGGCTATCCAAAGTACGCTCGAGGAAAAGAAGCATCTAGTTTCCTGGATGATATTAAAATGATACTTACTCATACTATTTAATTATTCTTCAAGCAATAAAATCTATTTTTTTTTAATATGGAAATTGAAGACCCCTGTCACTCTTGAAGCAATACAAGAAAGTTAAATCGATATTATTTATTATTAAATTCCTCACGTTAAAAATTAGATTTTAATAAACAGAAAAATACTATTAAATAAGAAAAAAGAAAACTAAAAACAGTTCGAACTAAATCTTGGTAGCCGAAATGTTGCATGAATTTTTTTTAATAAACTAATTTCCGACTTATTGTGCGCTGATTATTTGTCGATCTTAAAATACAGCTCGGAATGATAAATAAAATCCACTTAATTAAATCTATATTCGATTTAATTTTTTGATGCTAATAAGAATCACATTAAATTCAACTGTAAAAAATTTATTGTAGAAAAAAAAATTATTTTTTAATAAGATTGAAATTATAGTTTGTTTCTTGCATGTAAAAATTAGACTTTCTCGTATACATGTATCCATCATGTATCTATAAAAAAAGATTTTAAGAGAAAAAAATTATTTTTATTATCATTTTTGCTTCGCTATTTTTATTTCAGAAACCTTTTTCAAAATTCAATTATTTCCGACGTTCACAGAATATTTATTTACTAGATCGTGCATTTGAGTACTACGTCGAAACCTGTTTCGTGAACTTTCCCCTGAAGGATAGAAACGAGGCCGGAAGGGACAGGGGTCATGAGATTTGAAGAGTCTCGAATTAAAATGCACGACGTACCTTCCAACATAGTACAGGATCTTTTCCTGCGTGGGTCGTTATCAGAAGCTTGTCTGGAATCGCATTCGAGTTAGAGAGAATTCACGAGTCGGATCTGAGAAAAGTCTCCGGCTTATCCCAGTGTTTCGACTTAATTGAGGCTACTGGGGTTGACTGTGTTAAATCTAGAACGTGTACAAAAAAAAGATAATGTAATTCTAGATTTAAAAAACTCCAAAACTGTTCTGGGTGAATCGTGCAAGTTAGAATCTCGTTTTCGGAATTTTAATGCAATTGCTGAGATTCCGTAATTTCCGGCTTGTCTCCGTAAAATTTCAGAGCTTCTAATATACTAACATCTACAGATGGTGAAAAAAAAATGATAAAAACGTTATTGCTAGAGTAATTCTGGTTTAGTGAATATGTTAAATTTAGCACATTTTACAGTTTTCGTCATCATCGCGTGTCGGAGAAATAAATTCAAGTCACTTATTAGGCAAACAGTAATCGTTTTGACATCGATGTGCGAAACGGAAATGAACTGACAAGGTAAATCCTCAGTTACAGTAAACTTCGTGAGAAATTTGTGTCGTTTATTTTGACATTATCGCCGCGCATTCTACTATTTCGCCATACCATTCACACACAGTTATTAAAATCTAAATGACAAAGCGTGATAATAGGAAACGTTCTGAAAGCCTTGAAACGCTTCTCACTGCGAACGAAAGCATCGCGTGCGCGAGACTGTCATCAGTCGCCCTTTTTTAAACGCCCGACTTTACCGGCTTACTAGCCATTTCCGATGATTAATGTCTGCCGCGACAGCCCACGCTATCATCTATTATTAGCCGCGAGATTTACGCGGATCGATTATGATAGTGAATCCTATATAGGGTATCCGTCCCTTTCCCTCTTCCCCACAAGTTCGATGACAGGATTGATTAATTTGAAATCGATTTCTCCATATCTGAAACTTTAAAAGTTAAAAGTTAAGTCTAGTTTTATATAATTCTTAGATATAGAAAATGAGAAAAGCTCCTTGAAAACTAATTCTCCAGCAAACACAATCACAAATAAGAAAAATTGTCCTTCATTAAAAAATCCAAAAGTTGATATTAGCTTATTACGTTCAATATTTTGAATTTAATTCCTTCAATATATCTATTACTGATATGTATTAAAATTAAAGCCGACGCTCGTGAAGCACCCTATGTAAAAAAGAATGAGCATCCTAAAAAGATTTTAATAACGGTCCTGTGCTCGTCGGAATGTCCGTTAAATTGGATTTAAAATGTGCACTCGACGATAGATTTATCTTCTTCGCGCGTGTCGACCCTAAGTGAGCAATTAATCTCAATCCTCGCTGATGATAATAATTGAATAAAATTTGCGGCCGGCTCTCGTTCTAATCATCATATCGACCTTTCGTGCATCGTGACCTTTACACAACATTCGCTTTGTGTTGAAAAGTGCAATTTCTACGAATCGCGATAAAAAAGAATTTTTACCATTAAATATATTTCTCTTACAAAGAAATAACTTTTTAAAATATTTATATTAAAAATTACATATATAAACAGAAAAAATTAATACATTATTAATACAATTTCTTTTTCCTTTATTTAAAATTTATTCTCGTTTTATACTAAAAAAGTTATTGCATTTATGGTGTGTCAATATGATGAAATTTACTTCTTTCTCTGCATATGTAAAAAAAAGTAATCAATTTTCACGTTCATAAATACTCTATGCTATTTTACTTCATATCGTCTATGTCGAAATGGTGATGCAATTTCTGGCAATCGCAGAACAAGTGACTAATACCCGTATTCATAGTCAGACCTTATATTTAAGGCCTTCTTAAATTTATCTGTAGATGCTCTACGGATCATTTCATTGGCTACAGAGTATCTAAAGATAAACTTAAGAAAGCCTTAAATATAAGGCCTGACTATGAATACGGACATAAATCGCGACATGACGCGAAGGAGAGCGCAATGTTCGACGAAAATGCAAAACTGTGTGTTGGAAATTGTGGCGCATCAGTATTCTGAAAACAAAGTTTTGCGTTATCGTATCTCGCAAACACATTGCAACCAATTCTCGGACAGCCGAGCACCGCTATTAATAATCTTTCGCGCTTAGGTAATACTCGCATGAAAATTACATCTGCGTGTCACGCACACTCGCGCAACATAACCATCCTGTGGCACAGAAAGAAAGGCGTGCAATCGCTAATTGCAACGAGTGCTATCCAGCGAATAAAATTTTCTTAGATATAATCGGATTACTTCGGTTCGAGAAAACCGAAGGTCTTGACAAATCAACCTGAGTTCAATTTTTGTTATTTCAAAGATTTTAGTAATAATTACACATTTATAAATGTATAATTTTTTATAATTTATAAACGTATAATTACTTAATCTATTTAGTTTAATATATCCTCGTTAAATATATTATTTTGCTTCGTCTCGATATTCACGTGAAGAATTGCTTTAAATTGAAATATTATAAAATATTATAATTAATAATCATCATTTGTGATAAATGTGAAATTCTTATAATTATGAATGTTTTGTTATTCAGTGTCCTTTCTCATAATTCATCATTTCAAATGTTCAAAAAAATACCAAATATATACAATACTAAAATAAAAATATCAAACAAATACATATACAGCTAAGATCGTTTTATCATTCATTTTCACTTCCTTCTGTCTATTTTCATATCAGTGGTTATACCAGTCATGAGAATCGTCCTACCATGTATTCGTGAGATAGAAGCCGCTCGAACGATATTTCCATAGAAGATAACGCCAGCTCATTCAAATTTCAAATTTTCCAAATGATGTCGCCGTTGGCGGCGCAACACCGGCTGGAATCACAATACTTCATCGTGGACAAAGCCGCAGAACGAGCCGATGCACCCGTTGTTGACGAAAGCAACGAGCAGATAGCAGATATATGTATATCATGAATATTCAACTGTACATACATTGCGCTATTGAGGACACATTGACGAGGCTAATACAGAGTTGCACTTTCGCGATTTTTGCCATTAGGAGTTACACTAAGCTCTCCATGAGAATTATTAGCTAGATGGTTTTTCCGTTTTCACGTTTTCACATGTGTTTCTAATTCGTTTTATCTTTTTAGTCATATTTATAGAAAATATTTTTCGCACATTATTACTTTAGTATTTCTTTCATTTCTGATGAAAGGAAGCTCCTCTCTTTTCTACTATCAAATTCCGCTATATGTACATAATATAGATTTAAAGGAAAATAAAATAATGAAAATGAAGCTAAATGTAGATAATTTTATTAGATAAAAATGTGTACTTTGCAACAAATAAAATCAATTTTGTGATAAAACTGAGAAAAATAAATAAATGTAATTTCCATAAGACAACACTAGGATATTCTGCTGGATTGTTTCGTCACGGTATTTACCTTCGAGCTAAACGACTACTGTCATTTTCGAAAAGTTATATGCTTGGCATGATCGTGTCAACGCTTCCTACTTAATCGAAAGTCTTTTCGTCCCGGCAGAATTGGCAAAGCCGAGTTTCTCTGCGAGTGCGGAAATTGCGGAAATCGCAATAAAGCTTCTTGCCGAAGTTCGTTCCGACTGTAACGTGTTTGGGACTATTGCAATTAGACGTCGGCAAAATCCTAATTGCGTCTGGAGTTTGCGACTGAAGTTTAATATATTGGCCTAAAGTCTATCAGAATACATTGCCAATTTAATGTAACTCTCTCACATATTGGAAGTAATGTACTCTAAAAAAATAAAAGTGAGAAATAGAATATCAAAAAGCGTTATAATGAATCTGCGTGAAAACATGTTTTAAATAATAAAATTGTTTTTAATAGGTAATACTGGTTTATAAAAGTATAAATTCTTTTTTTAAGAATTTCCAATAATATATTCAATCACAATGAATAAATAATATGCGAAAATTTATTTAACTATAGGTCTATATCTATCTAATAAATATGCGAAAGATATTATTTTTTACAGAAGATAATGCTTTTGTACTTCCATAACATTATTAATTCAGATTTAGAATTGAATGACATATTGCAGCTACGGAACTTCGATCGCTCACGTAAGCTGTCACGTGAAAAAAAAATAGCGGGTTAGGTTCCGTTATAAAAGTTTCGTGATACATATATACATATATAAAAGCGTCATTGATAAATCACTCGAGATTTATGAACCAACGTCGCAATAAACGCTTACGCGATGGCGAACGCGAGAATTTCAAATCGCGTCACAAACGCGTTTTGAATCAAAACATACATGACATCATTCTGACCACATATTTTACGTTGCATAAAGGATCAATATTTTCATAGAACTATAGAATCCGGAAACCATAATTTATTTTTCTACAAGCG
This sequence comes from Tetramorium bicarinatum, assembly GCA_928718305.1. Taxonomy (NCBI): domain Eukaryota; kingdom Metazoa; phylum Arthropoda; class Insecta; order Hymenoptera; family Formicidae; genus Tetramorium; species Tetramorium bicarinatum. Next base: position 23,177,925 of record OV788323.1, on the reverse strand, counting down.
TTTATAGTCTCAATATAAAATGAATCTTAAATTTACCTTGAAGTCGAGAAAATAAAATGACTCACTTAAATTATTCAGTTTAAATTTAAATAATTAGATTAAATTATCAAATTCCATCAAAACTGTATACATAAAATAATTTCATTGCCATGCTGATGTCTCATATAAACGCTATGTAAATAACACAATTTTTTATGACGTGCATAGTGCGAGTATGCAACGATGTCGACCCACCAAATTTTTCTGGTAGTAATAAGTTTTTCGGTACACCGAAAAAAAAGCTCGATATGCTCCATTGTAAAACATAGCAAAAATCCAATAATTGCTGTGATAATAATTGCGAATAAGAATCCACTTCATGTGGAATGCCGCAATTTCAAACATCGTCGTTTTCCGATTGAGGTATATTTCGATGTAATTGAAAAGTTCATACTATTAACTCTACAACGATAATTGGTCGCATACGCGTTTATTGCGAGATTGGTTTCCAGCACAACAAACGGAACTTCAAAAGCTTGCTCCGATTTCGCATTTATTTCTGTATTTCTTCATATACTTATCATAATTAATTTATTTCGTTAGTGAGAGAACGATATATTGTATGTCCGTGTTTGCGTTCGAACGATATAATTTTCTGTTTCATTGGTTCCTTTATATTTGCTCAAATTAAATGTAAACTAGGTATATAAAATGATGCAAAAGTTGAAGGAAAATATTTATAATATTTTTTCACTATGCATAATTCACTTTTCCTTCGTAATGTAAAAATAAATTTTACAGTTACTTATTCATGTTATAATCATCCTATTTTAATATCTTCTCTCTCTCTTTTTTTCTACAACTACATAAAATATATTTTTTGTTGTATACAGATTTCTCTTTTCAGTTCACACAAAAATAAAAAGAGTATCTTTTTATTATAATACCAGTAATAAAACGAAACTTATATTGTTTCGCATCTATTTATAATATATACTTTTTACGTTTTTTCGTTAAAAGCTCTTCAAGTTCGATTTTGCATTTTGAATTTAAGAAAGAAATTATAACTGGTTGTGAGAAAAGAATAAATAAAAGTATTATATTTCAAGCAGAAAAAGTGAGAACGCTACATCGTTCGATACACCGCAATGACAGATGTCTATGACTATGCACGTCGGACACATATTTCGTGATATCGATAGTGATGAGATAAAAGTTTGAAAGAAATCGCGAGAAAAGTCAGAACGGATGAACCTTGCACTTTGCAAGCAAGAAATGTGCCGTAAAACGAACGTCAATTCGGTCAGATCCTGATTGCTACGATATATTCGCTCGCTTGCCGTTAGAAGAAACACGATAGTTCGCTGCACTAGGTCAAATATTTTTGCCGTACCATCTCGGACATATATTATGCTCGACGACATATATTTGATAATCGACTCGACAAGTGTAGAAATTCTGCTCTTTATTAAATTGATTAAAGAAAAAGAATCTAGATTTTTATTTTGATCATTTTAACTATAGTTTATACAATCCGGTTAAATTTATACATCAAATCTAAAGTTGTTGCAAAGATAACAGGTCTTATATATACATATATGCATATACATTTTGTTGAGTCTACATGGCAACCGATTAAAAAAAAAAAGGAATAAAAATAAATCGCCACTGATCGCGCAAGTCTAACAGTTATTAGAGCGTAAGTCAACATTCTATGTCCCGGATGCGATAAAAAGTATTTCCTGTATATTATAATAACTATAATTTTCCACACTTTTATATTTAAAATTAAATAAAAATATAAACCACAAAGATAATTTTGTATGTATGTTTTGATATATATGTCAGATTTAATTAATCAATTCTAATAACTAAAATTCAAATAATTAAAACTTAAAAAATTTTTTAAATAATTTAATTGTTTCATTATTTAAACATATTTTCTTAAAAAATATACTATACTCGCGTATTTTCTTTTTAAAACATAAAAATTTCAAATATTTAAATTTTTTAATAAAAAAATTAATTTAAAAAAGACCATAAAACACTATCAATATTATTCCTGAACGTCGTACATCCTATGCAGATATTACGAGGTAAGAGAATCACACGAAAGAAACGATAAAACGATACACGTCGTAACGATACTTCCTCTACCACTATGGAGGAACAGTATTTCTCCAGGGAAGCGAAATTGGATCCAGCGTTAACCTCAATGGAAGACTCCGAGCTTTTTTGAGGCGACGACAGGGTTGAAGATAATCCGGAGGAACTTGAAGTTATTCAGATACTCGTATACAAGCCCGGGATATATAATTCCATTACGAACAAGATGCTTCAAGACGTTTCCCTCGAGATTCTTCAAAGAATCGAAATCAATGAGAAGCTGTATTATTCCTCACGAGAAAGTTATCCCCTCTTGCAACATAACATAATCGCTCAAATCACAATTATAGAATTATTACGGCAAGAATGGTACAAGTTCATAATTTGTTTCCAAGTACTCTTTGAATATGAAGTTGTACTTTAAAGAGATCTTACAAATTATAATATCATTCCGTTTTTGCTTTCAAATACTATTTGTTTAAATTCAGAATAAACAGTTCGATTAATACTTAAAAAAATATACAATATATCTTCAATTAATCTGATTAGAAGAAAAATATATAATTTAATATATTTTAATAATTTAAAAAATTTTTTAATATTTTATAAAATAACAAGTTTAAAATTTTTCAATATCTTAATATAAATAATTTGAAAACAATTTATGATACTATTAAAATTGAAGATTTCGGTATATTTTGAAAAACATCAAGAAGAATATATGATAATGCTTCCAAATATATGTATATGTATATATATATATGTATATATATATATATATATATATATATGTGTGTATATGTATAGTATATAATAGCGCGTATATAAAAAGTGTGTCGCTTTTTCTCCCCTCCAAGTTCATATACCTTTGAAAAAATATTGCAGCTTTGATAAAAAAAGAATATTTGAGAAAGAAAAGAATATTTAAATAATATTTTAATATACAAACATTTGATATCCAATACTATTCGATTTTTCGGTTGTCGACTGTCTCGAAATAGAAAACACAGTGAGACGTGAGTAAAAAGTGCATCGTCATCTATCAATACTCATTTTCATCAAGCCGTGTTATTTGTTTATATCTGTTCTATATTTTCCGATGGTTTCAGAAAATCGATCGAAACCGTCTGATCAAATTTCGCGACGTGCAATAATTTTTTCATATAACATACGATATAATGTATATGTCAGGTTATTGTGACAAAAAAATGCAAACAAGATTGAATATTTTATGTATGTTATAGCATGTTCGACTTTGCAGAATGACATCGGCGCCTGCCGTTATTACACTAAATATCTAATTAACCCTCTGATGCACTTTATGAACTTCGTACATTGCAACATCAAAGTGAATAACTTGTAGGCGGATTATAATTGTCATTTAAAAACTTAATCGATTTTCTCAGCCTAGTAATTCTCTAATATTTATACCTCGGCAACAAATTATGAAATTGAAAAATCCTGTTACAGTTCATTCCAAATAAATTGAGGAAAAATTATTAAATAAATTCCCCATTCTAAAGTTTAATTTGTTAAAATTAACGTGTCTATTCTGAAGTAAAACTACCATTGTTAAGTTACATCCTCTTAAAAATTAAGTTATCGCTGAAAAGATCTTAAAGTCAAAGTATCTCTAATAATATTCCGGAAAAAGATGGGCAATCAGATAAAAGCGTCAATTGTTTCCCAGTATTGTTTATGGGAATCACTGCGTATCCTTCCAGTCGTGGAGGAATGGCAACAATTCCGAAGCAATCTCCAACATTGTGGACTATTTTCCCAGGCACATAAAGCAACTCAATCTTCGATTTTTCCGCACCGCCTGACGACAATCCGCGAAGCGCCAGTCAATTCGTCGTCAACTACGGGACACAGGTGCGCGCAATGAACCCGAAATTACGGTACGGCGACGACAGCTATCGTTTCGTCGTCGTATTCTTCTTTGCCCCTCGTATCGAATTCCGTCTCACGGCTGGTGGAATTCGCCAACTTTAACGAGGCAACTTGGAAAGTGCTACGAACGCAAAGCGGGACTGTCTCTTTCTCTCTTTCTCTATTGGATTTCAGTTATCGAGCGTTTCGTGCGGCTTACTCCATCCAGCTTTTACGAGTAAAACGTAACCTCAGATCGTGCGTTCGAAATACTCTCTCCCGGGACGCGTATTGCCAGCCATAAAATTCACCCCCTTCCCCTCCGCCCCCACCGTAGGAATTCAATTTCTCAATTGAAAGCAGATTTTTATCATTCGTCCACTAGATCGTTTATCAGGAACGCGCCGCAATTGGAAAAATTCGCTATGCATCTGCATTCATCGCGTAAGTCTATATCTGAGCAGCGCGGAACAGAGATGTAAATTTTTTAATTTATTTCAGAGACTTATGTTCGGCAGAAGTCTGGAAAGTTCACAAGACGTTGTCGCGTGCAGTCGTGAATTAATCCTATTGTAAAAATACATAATAAAATGAAGAGGCAGCGTGAATATTACTTTTGCGTACTCTTTACCGAAGCAAAACAAAGTGAAATGAAGTGCTTTTATCGGATAATGCTTTTGTGCGAAGTGCTATTATTAATTAGAGGAAGCCCAAGGAAGACCATCCAAACCCATCAGCGCGTCTCCTTTTTATCATGTTGGCCTATTCTCGACTTTTAAAGGAAATTAATCGACGAGACGGAGAAGTTCAAGAAAGTCGACTTTTAACGACTGTCTTCGTTAATAATCCTCACGAAGAGTGCCCTTAAGCGGACTTTAATCCCTCTATATAGCCATCACGCCGCGTCATGTCTTATGAACTGAAAGAAGACAAAGATGACTCTTGGGTACCGCTTATCTGCGTAAAAAAATCTCATTCAATATTAGCACGGGGAATCAAATTTAAAAATTATATCTCGTCCCGTATTTCTTCTCACGTATTTCTCCATTAATCCTGAGTCGTAAAAAGGGCAGAGACATCGCGTCATTTCAAAATCTCTCTCTCTCTCTCTCTCTCTCTCACGTTATTTTCAGAAGGATCATTTATGCGCAAAAATATTTCTCTTCCAAAGAAAAATGCTGACTCCGTATATCGAAATCCGATATGTGTACAAAAGGTAACGCACATATCTTTATTTTTCCAGTTTTCATCTTCTGAAGATATTTTAACATATTTCCGCAAAGATAGAATTCCAGTTTCGAATTGACATAAATGGAGAAAACGTATATACCGTCACTTTCAAATTCCTTTCATTCGTAGGACAAAAAAAACTGCCACAGCAATAGACGGTCTAACATTTACCTTCGACATCTTCAAATGTTATATATAGTATTTAGCTAGAGATTATTATGTATGACGTATAATCGTATGCTAATAATGGCTGCTATCTAATGAAATATAGCTCTTATTAAGAACGCACAGTAATGTACATAAATAATAATTAGCTAGTATTAAATTATCACTTTGGATCAATTAGCATGTATAAATAATCGATATTTACTGAATGTACAAATGAAACGCATGCACGACAGAAAGAAGAATAAATTACAAACAAATGCAAACCATTTGCAAATAATCGAACACAATTATTAAACGAAAACAACAGATATATACTTATATACATATAGATAAGTGTAGAGATCTTTATACTGTGGAGAAATTTAAGATTCTCTATAAGTCGAATACTCTTCAAAAATTTGTAATTTTTCATTAATAAGAATAGATTTAAATTTTATTTAAATTTAATCGCTCGAATAATTCTTTCACGTATACCAAGCTGTTCTAGAGAATTTCCGACAACCATTAATTGATACATTTAAATCTGCGAATTCGAGTTGTATCTGACGGATTCGGACACATCCGCCGACATAAACTGAAACTTGAGATATATCGAGCTACTAAAATGCGATAGCTTTAGTGCCGTCGTATCTTAATTAACCGGTGAAATTCTTATCTCGGATACGAAATTATGACCGGTGTACGAAGACTCTAACGATAACGTATCTCGTAAAAGTCGCTCCTCACGTTTGACCGCCGTCAACGTAAACCGCCGCATAAACCGCCGCTGTACAAACGGCAGCTCGACGGATCCGCAATTTGTCCGAAACACGAAAACACTCCACTGCCGGCGTTTTTTTTTTCCTTTGTTTTTTTCCGAGGCGCGTGCGACCGCAATCGAAAGTGATCTCTCAAATGAACAAGTGTCGATACGGAACGGCAAGCCATGGCTTGTAGGATTTCGACGGTTAATTCCATGTCCAACGTGTCATGATGCAAATTGGCACGTTGGCATCTAGCGTTATGTCCGCGAAAAATCAAAATTGTTCAATCCGCGGTCAGTTCTATTTAAATAAAACCAAGTGTCATTTTGGTTAGTACATTACACTGAAATAACACACGGTATGAAGTGCATCGGAAAAATTGAAGTGGCTCAATGTTTCAATCGGCATTTAAATCTCTGCTGTATAACGTTACTCCATGTTGCAGTATACTTTTTCTAATACTTTATTAAAATAAGTTCAAAATTTATATAATCTAATTATTGCACAATTTGTTATAATTTTGTAACTTAAGAATGTGATTAATATTAGAAATTTATCACAAAATTAAATGGACAAAACAAGATAGTAGTAATTAATTAAAAAAATTAAATAACGTCCATCTTAAAAAGATTCGAAGATAAGATATACTACATATCTAGAGATTAGAGCGTAAATGTAATAATTCGCCCCAGTTAGTATGAATACATCGTCTTAAGTCTATGCATTCCGAAGGGCTCAAGGCTGTTCGCTATCGATTCTATCAGGTATCAAAGGAGCTCTGCGGTTTCAGTATCGGTCACCGTATTTTGATACAATGATCGTAATCCGGTCAGTGTGAATCAGCAATGGCTGAAATAGCACTTCTGATAGATTCAGAACAGGGACAACAGATAGAGCGCAGAGGTCGCAGCAAAATGTTTCGAGGCACAAAGCGGATGACACGATCGAGATCGCGTGACCGCCGTGCAATGTAGACATAAATTATTTATGAATTACAGCACCCGGTCATTGTATAGGTGAGTAAGATCTGAGGGATCGTGTGCGCGTGTGTATATACCTATATGAATGTATTTCGTGCATGTATGTCGCGCATGCAATTCGTGCGGTTGCGACTAGTAGAAGCCGGATTCTTGAAGGTAATGTTCGTCATCGTATTTACAATGATACTCGACCGAGGAAGAGGAGAGGGAGAAGAAAGAGGCGGAGGGAAAAACTTTTCTCGGAACGTGCGAGAATCTGTGAAGCGACTACAAAGTTCCTTCATAAATTAATCTCCAAGCACGTGGTTACGTTAGTAGTTTCCTGCGTCTGGCGAATGCACGGGGAATACTAACTTCGCATTTTTTCGTCGCGACCAGCTACGAATTTCCTACATCGATGAATATAGTAGTAATAAAATGGTATAATTAATATGTGAAACGATTCACAATTGACGTCTTACTTTTCAATCAGAAATTGGAAAAAAGTTGGAATAAATAACGTGTGTGTTATTTAATACTTGTGTCCAATTTTGTGTTGACGAGAATTTACAATTAAAATTTTGAGTGAGCTAAAAGCCGACATCATTGATAAGAACCATCTATCAAAATCTGACTAAACAATTTGTAAATAATAGCTTGTAACACGAACATGCGATTTAGAAACCACGAATGTAAAGCGCAATTCCATAAATATGAATAATTGTAACAGAAGCGTACAGAGAAAAGATAGTTATGGTAACGCGATGAGATTTATCGTAAATTGCGCGTATCGCAAATTGCACCGAATGCAAACACGAAATGGCACTTAGAAGGCGTAGAGTCAGCGGCGATTACGGCACGGCAATAATGCAGCTTACAGGTTTGTTATAAAAATATACTCATTGTTGACCGCGATGGAGAGATAAAGCATCTCTGCGAGCCGACCGTGCACGCAATTTTTTCACGCTTGGAGGAACACGTCGTGATTGTCTCGAGAAAGAAACGACCGTGTAACTTTGCGATTAAATTAAAAGCGGCTTAAAACTGATGAAAATCTCTCTAAAGCACATTACGTGATATCTATATAACTTATATGCCTTCCCCGTCTTTATTTAACGTAGAATTTTTCATTTCGTGTACAACAACGTTGTTCCCTCGCGGAATGTTTTCACCACGAGATTTATCGATACTGGTCTCTTCGGTCGTTACGGAAAAAAAAGACGGGAAAGATTTTCAAGTAGCTTACGCGATACTAAAAAAATTGTACTAGAGACAGTGTTCTAAAATTCGCTGGACCGAGCGGCGGATGCTGGCACGTTATTTTGTTCGCATTTTAATCTGCAGATTTGTGCTTCCGGATCCGCGCTGCAAAACTGTAGAGTCCTCGTGAAATGTAAACGCAACGCGGTGAGAAAAGAAATATTCCGCTCGTTGCGCGCGGTACAATGGCGTATTTTGTCGAGCGACGTTTCGACGCGCGTTTCAATTTGTTACGACACGCGCAACAACAAGGAACGTCTGTTTCGCACGTCGGGCACTAATTACAACTTAAATTAGAGAGGTTCCTTGACAATGAATGCAAGAATGCGTGCGAAACGTCGCATACAATATTCCTGCCACTTCACGAAATTATAAAATGTAAAATGTATTATCAAGTTACGAATCGCAGCGAGAATCAAACACTTGTGTGATAATTCAAATTCTGGCATAACAATGATAATTATTCTTCAATGATATATTCTCTTTCATATCTAGCATAAATCTAGCATGAATTTTAAAACGTTTGGTTATTTTAACATTAAATCCAGAAAATGTTTATCGTACATTTTTAAATGGCGTATAAACATGATATTGTCAATACAAATTCATTTACATTGAGTAAACAAAAATGATCGGCATTATTTACAGCATTGATAAAAAAGAAAACAGTTTGCGAATTCACTCAAATTCGAAGACGAATTAACTGCTCGTTATCAGCAGTTCGCATTGCCGGTGTGGACCATTTTTCGTCCGACGGTATATTCGGGGTGATTTTTATCGGAACGGAGTCGGACTATTTCGCGCAGGCAGAATGGGAAATTGGACCGAGCAGATTCGTTCGAATGGGCCGACCGTACTACAATGGGGGCCTGGATTTTCTCCAAGGCGAGGACTTTCGTCGGTCGGGCAAAAAGAAGAAAAAAACGAAAAACGAGGAGAAAAGTTCCCCATCCCGGCTCAAACCGTCGGACAGGTATTAAGAAAGCACTCGTCGCGATCGTACGAACTTTGTCGTGCCATTTCTGAGATTGGATTCTTATTGAGGATTTCGTCGTATCAATCGTCGTTTTCTGATAACGATGAATCCTTCTAGACGCGGAGGACGTTTCCCGATCCCGATATAAACATAACATAAAAAAGATTGTATGAAAAACAAATTAAATTTTAGAAGTCTGGCAGAAGACCGGCAATGTTTACTATTCAACGCGAGAAACTTAATGCATTTTCAGAGTGAACTAAGTTTACCAAAATTTTTCATTCACAAATATTTTATAAGTATTAATTCCTTTTTAAATTTTTCACACAGTAAATATATTTTTTGTTTTTTATGTTTAATATTTTTAAAATCATTTTTTAATCTTTTTTTTAAACATGATTTTAGCAAGCATGTTTATGTAAATTAAAATTGTGTAAGAACTATTTAATTTTTTTTTCTGTAATGAAAAATATTTGATACATTTCCGAGTTCATATACTAATTTATGAGAGAATCTTGGTAAAAATTTGGTAAAAACAACATAAAAAAATCGTACTCACTTTAATAGGGAACCAAAACATTCATGTGCTTCAGATGCAACTTTTCTTCTATCTGAAACAAAAAAAATACACACTGAAATGCAAATGGTGAAAAAGATAAACAAATACCTATGACATTAAATAGATACAAATGTGATACAAAACAAAATGTTTAAGAAACGTATATCTTCCGTCACTCATTTGTCAATCATACTTTACGATTATCGACTAACTAACTCAACTTTATCACTAAATATACATGTACAAATTCTGTCATAGAATTTCAAGGCTTTGAAAGACAGAGGCAAATTCACAATCGTTAATTCTTTATTTTATCATTGTTTTACTATCGCACAAAATGTTTTAATCTATACAAATTTCATCATGAGAATGAAACATAAAAATCATTATTTTTGCGCGAAATATTTCATTTAGCCAATTATGTTCGAGAAAACATATAATATATGATAATGTTCATTTATCGATATCTTAAAAATGAGAATATAAAAAATGACAAGAATTATTTTTCTTACGAAAAAAAGAATAAACTGCGTCGTTTGACTTATTTTTGTTCAACTTATGATTCGATTGTCGGATTCCAACTTGATCAAGAGATATTCTTTTCTTATATGTTGTTTCGCTGATTTCTGTGATTAGAATGCAAAATTGCGGACTAGAATAGAATACGGGCAACGTCCGAAGGACGGAGTGATCCCACCAACGGGAAAAATTGCGAATAGCAGTTTTAGCAGTTATAAATGCGCGTTATCGTCGAATTATTATGCCACTTTCACATAGCATGACTCGCGTGAAATAATGCCGCGTAATACAGCAACGAGATAACTAGCTTGCACGCACATGTGAGAAAAAAAAATTTTAATAAAGCACAAGCTAAGATTCGCAATATAAAAACTGCTTAAAGAGACAAACTGAACATGATGTTGAAACGATGAGAAAGAATTCATTATACATTAAACATTATATATATCCCACCGAATTATTTCCGAAAAAGAAAGAAAAATTTAACCAAAGTGCATATTCAGATATACACAGAAATGTTTATTTAAATTGAAATAAAAATCTATATATTTCAAATTAATTTAAAATAGAAATTGTATAAAAATATAACTTAATCTATTGATTTGTAAAGTGATGACGTGTTTAAAGTACAATGAATTATAGCTGTAATGAAAGCGATATGATAATGGTTGGAGATAAAGTGTAACGAGGGTGGGCAAAAAAAAAACCGATCGTAATGACAATGCAGGCATGGTTATTTCTTTCCCCAGTACCGCCTACACGACGACCTGTATTTTGAACAGAGAAAAGTAAACGCGCGATAAATCCCCCGGACTTATACGTGGAACACGAGTTACACAGAGCTATCGATAGAGTCAATAAAATTTATTTGCCAAACGAATGGATTTACTTTCTACTTTTGATAGATTACATTACATGAAATCTCCCACGTATTTCCAATAAATTTATAAAGAAACGGAAAAAAAATAGGAATATTCTGTGATATGAGCTGAATACATAAATTCCAGAAATTCCATAAACGTTACGAATATTAAAATTTTTTATGCTATGCTGAACGAGTTTTCTATCACTCACATTTTTTTAGCGGAAAAAAAGACACATAACATGAAAAACTGGAAGTGTTTGTGTTACTTTCGCGAAATTCTGAATCTTAAATATTTAATTGAAAAGCTCACAGAGATTTTAATTTATTTCTGCATAATTAATATCGCGAGATCGGCCGTTAAAAAATATGCATATAAATACGCATAAAAATGACTGAAATGTGAAGTTTGATTCATTTTGCTTTAAAAAGAAACTATCACGGTTCTCGAATACACCCCAAACCCGGACTAATGCGATTCTCTCGCGAAACATGAACGCGTCCTATTGGACAATGCGATCGCGTCTCTTGTCGCAGGCAGATTCAATTAAACGTCGGGCATCACAGACAACCCAGTGTGGGTGAGTACCGAGTCGGAACAGACTTCGACTTTCGGCGGCGGTACATTATCGAACAAAAGTCCGAGTTACGTCCAATTCAAAGCGCTTCTCCAAAATCCTTTTAACAAAAGCGTGAAAAATGGAAAACCATATTGGATATTGGAAATTTGACACATGCAATTTCAGCTGCAAATTTTCTGAGAAAAGTTAAGAATGAAAAAAAAGAGCCGAGAGAGAATAGGTTTTTCCTTAATTTTTCCTTAACAAAAGACTTATCAATTATTAACAGTTGCATCCGATTTCTTAATAATATAATTACAGAGAACGAACCAGTTAGATTTGAAAATTAAAACACAGAGCGATGAAAGGACAGATTTCAAATAAACGATACTTCTTGCGCAGAATACGTATCGCTTTTCAACTAGTTAAATTTACTTTTCACTTTCAATACGTTCTTTTTTTTTATGCTTCCGATCAGCGATTTACGAGCCATTTCGATTTGGTGATATTGCGCGCATAGGGAAAGAGAAGGTGGACGAGGAAACAAATATACCTTTTTATTGCGACTTTGTTTTAATGGACGAATCGACGGTACGTGATAAACAAACGGCTCTTGGACAGGAAATTCGATTCGAAAAGTCGTTCCGACGCGCTTTATTCATGGCGCTCGACTCTGAACATCGAAGAGATATTCCCTTCGTTCACGACGTGTTTTATCGCGTAATCAAGCCAAAAGCGAAATCTACGATCTTCAAGCTCCCCCTTCCCCCTCTCTCTTTCTCACAGGGTAGAGAAAGAGATAGAGACTAGCTAAACGAGAGACGATCTCCGTTACACGTTCCAAATCGCTCCTAAACCTCACCCTTTGGGGTAATAATACGAGAAACGCGAACCACTCTTGAAAATTATTTCATACCTGCACCATTGTAATCGAAAAATATATATCTAATATGAGAACTTTCTAAAGAATTTCCATTTTTTATTATCCATTATTATCCATTAATCTTAAGTTTATTACTACTAGTGATGGTGGACGCGCGCTTCGCGTTATGTAAGGAAACACAATTTTTGCTACGCTATGCATGTGACTCATGTATACGCTATTTTTACATACCTCGTAACTTTTTAAAAAGTAAAGGAAAAAAATTTTTTAAAGCAAAAGCAGCAAATAATTCTCATGTCTTACTGGTTACGTTCTGATAATTTGACTCAAATAGCTTAATATCCCTACCTGTGTATTAAGCTATCTGAACCAAATTATCACAACGTAACGAAGAAGATATAAAAATTACTTGCTAACTTTTTGCACATAAAAAAAGTGCTTAATATTTTATTTTATTGTTTGATACTAATATTTTTGCTATTTTTTAATGATGCCTACATGTTTTCATGTCATTATTTTAAATAGCGTCTATTTGTTTGATTCTTCAAAACACTGTATATGTCGGAAACCGCCCTTGGGTACGACTCAACGAAATCGAGTTTTCGTCCGTTTTATCCGCAGCTTCCGCCGTTCACTCGATAGAACGCGAAAACCCGCGAGAGGCATCGGTTATACAGAAGAACGACTTCCGTCGTGTCACGAAGATTGGACCGGTTCCAAGTTGCGAATCGATTGACCCCCAAAACCGATCAGATACACAGGGTGTGCAGAACATAAGACTTATTCGTGATTTTTTTGACCAATTTAAAATTAAGCATTCCTTAATAAAACTGCCGAGAAATCGATAATATTTAAAATACGAGTAAGAATACAAACTCATAATGCAGGTAGTTAATAAGCTTTATTTAAATATTATTATACTTTATAGCACTTGATCACTAAAATATTATTTATTGCGAATTAAAAATTAATAGATTATCAAAAAATAGTATGCCATAAAATTTTGTAAATTCCGTAAATCTTTAAGATTAATTTAAGATTGATCAGAAGTAATTCCGTAGATCTAGATCACCCTGTATACCCTGCACTTTCCATGGATAACGGAACGAAGAAACGATGAAAGAGATAACCGTATCGCGAAGCAGCGACCTGTCAGATGGTAGCATCGGCTGACATTTACATGCAGCGAAACAATTGTACTGGGAATTGTAAAGTAAAAGTTAGTTTCGTAACAACACGCGCATCGTGCACTGATGATTTTCGATTATATAGAATATCTCTAAATCGATGGAACGTGGATATGTAGTTCTTGTAATATTCAAGTTGGATAAAAACCCATGTTTATTTATCCAATTTCTTCTACAAATGAAAATGATCGGGAATTTTTAAAAATTAAAAAAAACGATCTCTTTTGCCTCGTATTTTTATGCTTTTCCGATAATCAAAAATAATTAAAGTTTTGCCAATATACATATATTATATGTTTGTCACTACTTTACAAGCATTTACGTGTGCAATAAAACAGATAAGTATCTGAATTCTCATAACGTATGACGCGACTATTTGTAGTCGTTTAATAACGATTACGGACGAACTTAGCAACGCGAATTATCGCGTTACTGAGTGCTCGCAAACGCGGTGACAGACGGCACGAAATCGTGCCGTATATATAGCGTACGGTATAATCGCGCATTGTAAATAACGCCTTTTAAACACACTATATATACATATGACGTTGACGGTGGACGGAGCTGTTTCACGAACGCACGGATCGCGTGTGCGTTTACGACGCCTACGACGAAGTTCAGATAACAAAGTCCACTTAATGTTAATCGGAAATATCATGTTCGTAGTCGTAAAAGTGTTGTCTTATTAACACTCCAAGAATCGTTCGATACTCACGTTCGTCTCTAACAAGAATCATCTTTATTGGCTCGAGAAAACACATTAAAATACAACATTTAATATAAGAAAATATATTTTGCGTTCATTCTTTCTGTCTTTGAATTTTTTTTTAAACCTAAGATTTAATTATTAATAAAGATAACATAGGGAAGTAAATTTTATATAATATACATATAAAAAAGCATCACTAAAATTTCTCGATTATATTTTGTTTCCATGGAAATTATCAAAAGTCCGGTATTCATAGTCTGTTCTTATTTCAAGACTGTTTTAAGTAATGTTTTAAAATGCTAACACGGATTGGATTACAACATCTTAAGTCTGTATTTGAGTTGAGCCTAAATATAAGAACAAACTATTATAAATACCGGTCTAAAAGAGGTATTTCATAAACAAAACGCACACTCGACTCAATATATATAATATTTTTATATATTCCAATATATTTATCGCGATTCTCCTCGTTTACGTTTCTCAGTAAACCGTGATCTAAAATTAAAATTGTATACACTGTACGGGCAAAAGAAATTTAATTGCGCCAAACGCGGACGAGTCAGCTTTCGAATTAATCGGATGGATTATTGCAGAATTATATTGCGCGACACACGAAGAATGCGGTTCGCGCTTATTAAACATCCGGACGCGGCAAATATGTAAAAAGTATATTCGCGTTGCCACATAAGTCGCAGCTGACTGACCGCAGCGAACGCACCGACGAAACGTACGTACGACGTCGCATCCAGTTTCCTTAGTAAACCGGTACTTGCACAACGCGAGATTAAACTCGGATCGATCCCCAACTTGTCCACCTCGGCACGTGTCAACCTCACTCGCGTTACACAATCCGTACCCGCCTTGTGCAACGTAGACGAGTTTATCTCGCCCTGAGAATCTGAATTATCGAATCAGCGCGATACGAGATATACGATATCAAGTAATCGCGCGGGTGCAATATTCACTATAATCGTGCAGATATGATTGAATCATTAAAAAAAAAAACAATGCATATATATATATATATATATATATATATATATATATGCGTATATGAACGTTATCTTGAAATTCTTATCGCTTTGGAAGACACAAGAGACTTGCAATAGCGATATTAAAATATTGCACATCATAGCAACATAAAAATATTTTGCAATTATTCTGTTGAGTTTTAAAAAGTTCTTCTGAATGAATAAACGAGATGTATGATTCTAAAATTATTAAAGCTGCTTAAGTAAACGACCATGAAGAAAACAGGAAAACTGGTTATGTATATATTTGTAGCGTTTTTTTTTTCCCAAAAGACGGATGATGAAAATGTATTACATAAGATGCAGAATATTGAGATCATTCTGTTAAATTTTTGAATATAAAAATATAAAAGAAACTTATCTAACAATAAGTCTCCTATTATATGTACAAATTCAGAATAAATTCAGATATTTCCATCTATTGTTACAAATACTAATTAAAATTATAGTTAAGAAAATATTTCATTTTAAGAGATTACAGAGATGACATTTCCATAATTTTGTAAAAATAGATTTTCCGTTAATCGTAAAAAAATCATTTATGTGACAAAGTATTTTTAAAAAATATTTTTTTCAGATTTAAATAAAAAATATAATAAAAGAGTAATGCAAGCGTGTGTAACAATGACGAAAAATGTGTGTATGATATAAAATATTCTTTAAATAATTCTAACCTGAATGGTTAAACTGAAATATTAAGCTTTTGCAAACGTTATTTTTATAATTTCTGTATTTAACAAGTTGTACAATTGCGCGCGTCACGAATAACTGATTTTAAACCCAAACACGTGTGTCTTTGATTACTTTATACATTTTCGACCGCAATAGATCCTTGGAAGTAGTGCACATCGAGAAACTCGATGACTTGTTAAAATATCAAATGCTATGATGTCAACTATAAATAATCGAATACATGCGATTAATGGACGATAGTGATCGGCATACGTTTTAGAAAACGTTACACAACACCAAAGGTTTCTGTAATTGAAACGCAATTAAGAATAGAGAATAGAGTATCACTGCACTATGTTTTCCTTAAAATAACACAGATATTCGTATTCGGTTTTTCTGCAGAAAAAAATATAATAAAAAAATCACAGAATAAAAATTACACGTGTGCGTTTTAAAACATTTGAAAAATATTTACAAATAAAGAAATATTTATAGTTTTTGTATTTCTATATATCTTTTATCTGAAACAATTAATATTTAAAAAAAGCTTCATTATACATTTAATATTAATATTATTATTAAAACGAAATAAAAATAACAGTCATGTAGATTATTATAGATAAAATTCTTTTTTATAATTATTTTTATTTACTTTTATTTATAATTATAGATAAAAAAATATCTACAATATCTTAATAGTATAATGTAGTTAATATGTACTCATTTATTATTATATTTTCAATATATTATTTGTATATCATTTTTACCTATTAATAAAAAAATACAATAGATCCAAATTATTTCAAGAAGAATATATAAAACTATTTTCATATTCACATTATTTATGTGAAATATATATGTAGGGGAAGAGGCAAAGTAATTGACACCCTGTTATATTTTTACTAATAAGCAGACTAACTGCTCATCGTGCGATTAATTTTCAGGTAAAAAAGTTCCTCTCTTCTTTAGTACCTGCTATGGGTAAAAATTTGACAGGATGTCCCTCTGCCCCTGTCAATCACTGTACCTCTTCCCCTATATACATACATAATATCTGATCTATATACATATATAATTACAAGTTAGAATAAATAGAACTAAGAATGTAAATGTAAATGTAAATAAGTTAATTTAGAGTAAGTTGATTTTTGTATACTGGAATTGTAAGGGGGAACCTTGAGAGGAATAATAATAAACTTCATTCACTCATATATAAATATAATCTGCACGTGACATATGTACGTCTTAAGTATTTTCGTCAGTAACTGGATAATCGTTCTTGGAAGTAATTATTTGTTTACATTTTGTTATTGTACGTTTGACAAAATTTGTCAGAACTATGAGAATTTAAATCTTTTACAACATATATCCAGATCCGACTTTTTTCTCTGCTATGCTCGCGCTTAACTCTTTTGTAGCACCATATTTTGCTGTTAGAGAAATAGACTTGCTCTCTTTTCGCGTAAAATGAAAAATAGAGGAAAAAGTGGATTACGTCTAAAAATGTTTCAGAAAACACAGCACGTAATAAGCACGGAATTAACAGATCGCATCAATTTTTTAAACTTCTATGCATCTAAATTAATGAAAACTGCAAAATATTATTCGCAAGATGATTATCTAGCACAATATTTTTCTGTTATGATTTCAAATTGTTCCAGGTTATCATTCCATTACTATTTTATCGTACTTTAATTATTCCATTCATTATATATTCTTTAAAGAATGCATTATTAAAATTGACATAGGAATTTCTGAAGCATACTATATACCGAGTATGATTAACATTAATGCGCTGCCACTTGGAGAATATTAAATCTGACATTTTTTTCAAATATACTTCTTCCAAGTTACTCATATAGTATTCACACGAAGGAAACACGTTGTGCATATTTATATAACATGAGTTATACCGGAAAAGATATTCTCTCCTACTATATTTCCTTGAGAGTACACGGTGTGCCGTATCGAAGTATACTAAATAAACTCTATTATATCGCCGCATATTGCTAATTATACTAATTACTATTCATTGTCAGTGTCAGAAATGTCAAAATTAAATTAATCAATTTCGTTTCGCATGAACGAAAAATCTTATTTGATCAAATTTTCATATTTTTACAATACAGACTTATGTTTTAATGGAGCAATACCATATAATATACAAAGCTGTTTCTGAAGATGTTTCAATCAATCGGTTGCACACCAACGGTGTCATTAATTCAGTAGTTGAGAGAGATACGTTTTGTCCCAAGACGAGAAATTTTGATATGTCAGAGAGACATCAAAGGTATATACGATATAAATTTTGAATTACAGAAATTAGAAATTCTAATTTCTGGTAAATTCCGATTTCTAATGCGTGAAAATTTTACTAGAAACAAGAAATTTTAATAGCTTACGCAATACAAGCAGCAAAAATCCTAAAGATATATACATACAAAAATGTTTGAAAAACATAAATAGAAATATATTTCAAAAAATAATTTGGGAATTCGCAGAATTTGCAAATAATTCTCTTTTAAAAGATTTTACTGAGCCCAATCCAGAATAAATACAAAGGTTGGAGATCTTATAGAGGGTTAATTAATAATTTAATAAGCAGATTAATATAATCAGATTAGTTATTTCACTCTCAGAAGGTTCTACTGCGTCCCTCGAGAACTCATGTACAATAGACGGCAATTATAGGGCCGAGTAATAAATAGGCAAGTTGGTTATTTATTCTCGTCTACGAACCCTCTAAGGGCACATAGTACACGTAAATAAAGTGTACGTACGTGGAATGTAAAGTGTACGTGCTAGTTTATATCGTCGCGTTGGCTGGAAACTTCAGGCATATTTTAACTACGAGACGTACTGCAACTCCCGACTGAAATACGCACTTTATTTTCAATATGATTCTCTCCCTTTTCACTTAATCAACGCGCCGGAAAGACAAGAAAGGCGTTCATCCACTGCAAAGATTGGATAATGAATAAGAATGAACGAGTAGACGTTTAATTTAATGTCTTGCAGCAGCAAAGCCAGGTATTTAAGATTCAGACGGTATTAAAATTAGAATCCCAATTTATCCAAATTACAGATATGATAAAAGATTTTGAGTCTCCTTTAACAGAGACTCAATTAGAAATCAACATTAATCGCAAATTATTATTTATTTTACTTTGATAATTATTTTTAAATCGTTATTTTCGTTATCAGTTGTTACGAGCGTAATTAAGTCAAAGCCACCAACTACGTCAGCAGATATATTAATGCGTTTCCTGCGTCGACCGGTTTGTACCATGCGCGATATACGTATGTGCCATTGGCGTGGGATTTCACGTAAACAACGCAGTCGTATAAGTGTAAAGCAGTAGAGCAGGTGCCGGTAGCGTAAATGCCAACGTCGTCTTCACCGTCGTCGTCAATTTAAAGCGATCGTCGACGGATCGTAATTGGCCCGATAACAATCCGCGATTCGTGAGGCCGGCGGATGCGATTAAACGCGCGCCTGCCATCGTAAGCGAGCCGTGATAAAGCGAACCCGTATGCGGAATAACGATCTCGATCGTGCCATTCCGAAGCCCAAACTCGTGCCAATTCTGCGAATCGCTCGGTTCTGAGACAATGTATTCGAGGCTATATAATCGTTAGTAGAATCGGATTTAATCGCAAGGGAAAACATTCCCAGAAAAATAGTAATTTCAATCTAAATTTCGATCTTTGTAACATATTCTCTAAGTATATTAAAAAATCGTATTAATAAATTAATATACAAAAATATTTTGTAAATGTGCTAGATATAAATGTCGCATAAAATCGTGATTGATATTCTAATATAATAAGATAAAATTAGAATTATAAACAACTTTAGAATAGATTAAACTACAAAGATTTGTTCAATTCATCATTGTAGTTTTTTAACTTTATGTAAAATTTTTAACAAAATTATATTTTAATAGAACTTTAAAGTTTGGAGTTAAATACCAAAACCTTTCTTTAAAATTAAAAATTCACAATGAGTTTTTCTATGGAATTCAGGATTGATATAACACAAACTATGATTAAAAGAGATATCTTAGATATATTGATTTTTTAATAATATTGTTCTCAATAAAGATCTCGATAAATCTCTCAACAGAATGTCCGTATAATAATTAAAGTTTCTAATAAACCAAAAGAAAACCGTTTGCTCTCAGTCTCCAGTCGTAGATGTTACTCTTCGACTTCTGTAAAGCCACGTTGAAACCGACAACATACGTAAGGAACGTAATCTATTTATCCGAGTTATAAAACGACACAATGTGCAATTTGGTCATCGTCGATGAATGGACGTAAACCTCACAAGATATTTTCCACGACTTGTTCATGATATAATGGGGAACCAGAACGTGGCTGAATGGTAACTACGATCGTTCCTTGTGACTCGGATTGTGCGAGCGCTATGAAAGGCGCGAATCGCTATCGTTTGAGTGAGCGCGTGACATTTACACACATAAAGCTCGACGATAGTAAGAAATACCATTCATTGCGATCATAAAATACACTTAATTTTTTTCTCATTTTCTTCGTGTCGTCAATATCCGTTGCAAAATAATTGTTTCTCGCAGAAGCCTTTCTGTCTGAAGAATGATTAATGAGGACAAATATCCTCCCCTCTTATCCTTTCCCACTCATCCTTGTTACGCAATTCTTTATGTGGTTAGTCTATTGAAAACTTTCCGTCGTTTATGCGGAGCTGCGTCTCAAATTATTGTTTCAATATTATGACGGAAACTCCATTTTTATGGAAAAATTAAAGCGTAATGCGAATCGTGAAAAACACATTAGCCATAATTACATTTCAAAGTATATGAAATATTATTTCCAGAAATATCAAGAGAAATGTACTACACTGAGGTGCATTGATTCGCTGAATCATAGTAGTATGACAACGTAAGATGTATGAGACGTAAACCTCAATTCTTTGAAAATCTTGCGCCGCTCTATAGACGACAAATTGCAGTAAGTAGTTGCACCGGCAGGATACTGGACCAATTATTAAATTGGTTTAATATCTATTAATTAGTTCTTTTCAGAACCACTTAATTATTCAACAGGACTCTCTCTCTCGAAAACGCATAATTTTTATAATAAAAAATTTTATTTTTAAATTTAGCTTTAATTTTAATAGAATTTAATTAATTGCGCGCGCGTTGATCATTATCGACCCAACGGATAAATTGATAAAGTTAAGCTACTACTATGACCCAGCGAATCAATGCACCACAGTGTACATCTGTATTCGAAATCTACGAGCCTTAATCAATGATCCTTTAATATTGCAAAACAATCATTTCCCGCAATGCTTTTGATGCGTTGGAATGAAATTTGCGCGATATTCTATGAACCGAAAACAAAGAAGCGACCGAAATTCAGCGCACTGCGCTCAATCCACAAGCGTTACCGAAACGCGCTCGTATATTTCGAGCGATAACGCACGCGATGGGATAGCTCGGAAAACATCAGAGAGCGCACGCCCGGTAATATCCCCGGGGAAACAACGCGCACTGTGATAAAAAATAATTTACAGGCAAAGTGATGACTTTGCACGCCGTGCGTTCAATTATCGCGCATGTATACAACACGGCGACAGTTTCACGCTGACGTTAGTTGGGGGCGTCACGATTTATGACAAGCACGATGAGTGGCCTGTGTTGTGGTCCATTTACATGGAACGATTACCAACACCTACATGTATATACATCATTATTATTTCGACATATCTCATTAGGGGAAAAAAAAGGCCGGTTTTCATAATTATTTTGCTGCTTCAAGTATAAACATTTTAATCTCACTCAGAAACTCACTCAGAAACCCATCAATTTCACATCGACAAAATGTCTCGTTCTCACGATTTACGAACGAAATAAATAAAAGCGATAGAAATATAACCAAAAATTTTGAAGCATTTCAATCAAACAATTCTTGAAGACGAATAGTCTACAAAACAAAAAATTCCATATTTAAAAAATACTATGTATTCTATTAATTTACGGATAAAAGTAAAAAAAAAACGAAATAACAAATATTTCGAAGCAAAATTTTAACGATGGTTAACGATGAGAAATTCGTAAAATCCAAAGCAAAGTAAATAATTTAGATAAATTAAGTCAAATAAATATCCACACGACTTTCTCTATTTAACTTATTTCACATATTTCGTATCTGTGTTTACTTTATGAAAAGAATCTTATCGATAAGAGGAGGCGATATAGTATCGCTTATAGATACATTACAAGAATTGACGCGAGTGTACCGTGTAAATCAGTCAGGTATCACAGAGTATCATAGATAAGCGCGATGAATGTTATCCTACCAACTAGCGCGACAGGTCAATGGCAGCGCTACACAATCCGCCTGCTTTTATCCTAATAGCCGACTTCTCGCCCTCGACGATAGTGTTATCTGTCAATTAGGCAAGAGCGCAATGCGCGTCGGGTAGACCGCATACACGTCGCGCCTATAACGAGAATGAATCCGATCGTTATCTCATTTGTGCACGGTATTCTTAATACTCTGCCCGACGACAATCAATTTTTACTCAATTCTTCCCCGGATCAATATTTGAGCGCGGTATAATTAGACGCGGAAAAGAACCAATAGAGACAAAAGCGTGAGAATAATAAAACGACGAGTCAAGCAAGACGTTATATGTAAGCAGCGATTTATGAGAATTTCTACGCGATAAGACACGAAGCGTTTCGAAGCGGAAGTCCACAGTTATCGCCAGACACTTAATAGACTTGTCAATATGATAAGTATATAATAAACAGTCGCTACGATATTCCTGTTCAAAGGTAGATTTAGATATTTAAATTGTTAATGACGCGACATGTGATAAATTTTAATCACATTATTCCGAGAATGCCGGAGTTCTTTAACAAATACGGAGTAGTTTGTGCAAGTTTTACGTAGACTTTAACATCCATCTCTTTCCTGGCTCTCCCGTCGTGATCGTACGTGAAAACCGTACGAAATGAACCGTAATACACGGAGGCGCATAATTCGCGCGCCGTGTCGCCGTGGCTTCGCAATCGCGAATTAACGGGCTTTCAAATATATCAAGTAGGTTTCGCGTCCTTCTCTTGCAATCCACGAAATTGCTAATGCGGCACCGTGTAGCGAGGCGAACATTTGGCACGTTAAGTAACACGCGGCCTACCAACGATTGCAACGAGCACAACCTCTGTAAACAAATCTCTCGAGAGCACGTTATTTTTGGCATGCGTTACCAGCAAGATCGTTGGGAATCATTTTCGATTGGCGATATGAAAGATTAAATTAAGAAATTCGCGATTTAATGTATTAAATATTTTTTAATTAAAAATGAAAAAATTTATTTAAAAATGAAGAAATGTTCACAAATACGATTTTCAGAGAATAAATAAATGGATCATAATATAATAAATGTATACAGACGTTAATAATTGATTTAGAAAATATAATGTTAAGAGTTACTAAAAATAAGATTTTTTTTTAATTATTTTAATAACATTTTAATAATAGCTGTCGAATAAATTGTTTTTGGAATTAAAGGATTTTACGAATATTTACGGCTAATGTAATAAATTTAAATTAATGAAAATTACTTGAAACAAAGTACCAATTAAATAATGGCCCATTGACATAATATTCATTAATTATAATTTTTAATTTCTTGTCCCAGTACACCCAAAGATTTTCCAACCGTCGATGAAAGATTAATAATATTTACTTAAGCTAGTTTACGCGCGTCAACCGTGTATTAACTAATCCTAAATTAGCAATTGGCTCTCCTTTTCTGGGTTGCAACTTTGTGCGCAACATGGCAAAATTAGATTCAATTAGGATTAGTGACAGTTACTGCTAAAACTTCCGAGAGCTTGTAAAAAAACATTGCCACATAGAAAAATATTATGTAGAAAAAATATATACATAATACATACACACAAGAATAAATTATATATCAAATAATTGTTTTAATTTAATAACAATTGATTAAAAATCAGATATTAAATATCACGATAAAATATCTCGAAATAATTCGTCCCAAAAGATAAATACCAATTTCCAATATATTCAATTAAAGAATTCTCACATTCGACAAAGATCGCATTGGAAGGGTTAAAGGTTGAATGCTACGAACGTGCTGGCTGCTATGTAATCATTACAAATCTACGAGCTGCATTCCAAAGCAGCAGTTCCCCTTCAATCCTCGCTCTCGCACGAGGCCTTACGTAATCCCTCACCTTTCTTTCTTTCTCGCCTGTCTTTCTCCTTCCCTCTTTCAGCGACGCTCAAGCTTGTGAATTCGCCCACGTGTCAGATAGCTCATCTCTTTCTCTCTCTCTCTCTCTATCTCTATTCCGGTCTCTATCTTTCTCAGTTCCTTCTTTCTCGTTCTCTCTCTCTCTCTCTGTTTCTCTTTCTCTCTTTGCCTCGCAGTTCGGCGTAAGCGGCAGCCTTGGCCTTCGAGGCTTCAAACGAGATCCATCGAAGCCCTCCTTTAGGTTGACTCGTCCCTCTTCTCTTCTTTCTCTATTGATCCTAGAATACCACACATAACGTCTTGCCATCACATGAGAGCTCTTTCATACCAATGGGGCTCGTGCACCCCACGTAGTTTTAACGAATCTAATAGAATGACTCTAATAGAATAATTCTTCCTATTTACTATTTATTCTTATTACTTCTTTTTCTACGATTAATCTTTCCCTATCACGACTGCAATCATTATTTCTTGATATCACGGCATTAGCGTTATTTTGATGTCATTATAATTTTTTCTCATTCTACCTGGGTGATCAGGTGCCGCATTAAATATGGATAGCAAAAGGAAAATTCGCAAAAAGTCGTCATCGTACTAAAATTGAAATTTGTTAAATTTTATGATTTGTTCCAATTTACGTACGGATATAAAATTCATATTATCTAAATAACATCTATAACTAATGTTTGAGAATATATTGTAGAAGCTTCATTAATTAAAAGATTAACTCGAATAAAACGCAAAAAGAGAGACCAGCTTTCAAACTCTCGTTCAATGGCATTTGAAAACTTTTTGCTTTGTTCGAACTCGGGCTGAGCTCCTACGAGCCTCGGAACGTGCTTGGGGTTGTTGAATTAGGACAAGGACCCTAAGAATGCTAAGTAGCCGAAATGAAGATCATCATACCCGAACAGAGTGGCGCCGCTGCAGTAACTGACCTTCTCAATGCAACCGGTTTTGCATTCACACAGGCTTCCCTGCGCCCCTCCCTGCGTCGCACCCTAAACCCGAGCCCCTTGCTCGCCATTCGTCCGGATATACAGAGCAAACAATTCAATGTCCCCTCTAACGGACCACACGACCACGTTCGTGGGTTATTCGTGTCCCTTGCGAAATCGTAAATATTTCATCATTTGTGTTTTGAACACGAGAGAGACTGCCGTTGTTGATCGTGAGTCGCGTAATACCGTTCAAGCCGCGTAATCACCATTCAAGGATTCTTTCATAAATGATGGAAATTCCCTTCCCCACCTTTTTTTTTTAGATTGAGAGTATCTTATTCAGTTTCTAAATGTCACGTCGATATACGGCGTTTCGAATTTATATTAAAGTGAGGTTTATGTTAATGACAAAGTTACTGTCAACAAAGTTGACATGGGAACGTGGAATGGGAAGGACGAAAATATATTTCAATGTTCCATTATTTCATCGTCAGACTAAAGTATCAACAAACATCCGTCTTATTTCCTCTCCTTACCGGCAATCAATGTCAAGGTGATGTTCCTCGCCGCTCGAGAGTCACTTCACTTTTTTTTCCTCCTTCCAGTGTCACTTTCGCGAACGAAAATTTGCAAATCGCGTCACGTATGTCGAGAAGTCACGAAAGTCCGAGATCCGTCTCGTGGCTGTCGGCCGAGGGAAAATGCGAGCACGCAGCGAGACAAGATTCGAAACGTGTGAGAGAATCACCGGGGAAGAAGAGAATACACTCGGCAGAGAGTGCGGAGAGTGCGCAGACCGCGCGACGCACTCCTCACCAAACGGAACGACGGCGCGAACTGACGCTCGAGCGGCCGCGGCTCGCCCGTCTAGGAGCCGCCGAGGGAACGCATGCGCACGCGCGATTGCCCGCCGCGGTGCGCCGATTGGTCCGCGCGCGGCCGCGAACTTCGGCGTATAAATCGAACCGTCGCGACCGCGAACGTGGAGATGACAACAAGATTGCGCCGCGAGACGCCGGACTGATTTACGAAGAGCTTACTTATGCAGGTCGAGTCAATTCGAGCGGACGGCGCGCTCCGGATTACCCGACAAAAGTGATGATTTTTATAACTGCGATCGACGATTTAGAATTATTACCTGGAAAACGCAGATGGGGCTCGCAATAATTCTCGAAGCGCGTTTTAACAGTTTTAGCTGAGATTCGTAAAATATAAGAAGGTTGCTCAGAAAGTGATGCCTCACATTTTTTCTCAGCCAATAAAGATGGAAAATTTTATATCTTACAAGTTTGAAGTTTCGCGTTTGTTTGGAATTATTTTGATAAATAGCATAGTATAGTGAATTGTTAAAATGGTGTCTGTTTATAATTCGCGTTACAAACAAAAATTCATTTTTTTATCTTTATTATTGAATGAGAAAAAAATGTGGGGCATTACTTTCTGAGCAAACCTGACAATTCTATTCCGAATAGTGATCAATTTATATCATCGGTTTTTTTGTGCTGAACAGACGTGGAGTTAATAAAATTTATTATACATGAATCTTTTCCGTTTTTTATTTATTAAAAATAGATTAATGTATTCTATTGTTAGTTATTTTGGCCTTTCCTCGAGCTTCCTAATATTTAATTGTCTCCGGAATGGGAGAATATTAAATATTGCAAGTCCTCTCCCAATCCCTATGCTGAAGAGCCGAAATTAAAGATATTAAACATGGATGTACGAATATCGGAGCGTAAGGTACTCCCTTAGACAAGAAGAGTAAAGCTTGAGGGTAAAGCGGAAATTTATTGCGGCCATCTTAGTTGATTAAATTTAGCATATAGTATACCTATATACGTACAATATGTAGCACACATATGTAGACTCAGATCCTTCCTCAGATTCATTTCACATCCTGTGGTTTTGACCCAGGCTGCGATTTGGGGTCACTCCACGTAATTAAAAATATCTTAAAATAAAATAAAACTTTTATTCTCCAATATGACGGATTGTTACTCGAAAGGTTGTAAAAACAAGAACATCAAAAGCGAAAAAATAAGAAAAACAACTTTTAATGGAAACAAGCTCGTACTCCGTGAAATTAACCGCCATCTTGCTTGATCATATCTGTTATAATAGACTTTTCATCTCCTTCGCCCTCGAGTTTCAACCCTGTGGAAATATGCTCCAGATATTCGTGGATATCCATGGTATTAAAAATAAAAACATAACATGTCCTTGTTAGAAAACCTCATCTGTTTTTGTTTCCCCGAAAGTTAAAAGTCCGGATAAAATAATCTTTTTTTTTTCTCCCAGGAAAAAGATGCTTCGCAAAAAGATGTGTGTCAGTAGGTACACACACAGAACGCGAAGAAGCAGTTTCAATAATTCAGAGGCTTTCATTGTTCTTCTAAAGGTACAAAGCGGTAGCGACAAAAAGGGTTCGTTGCACATTAAATTAGAGCGGGAGGCATTGTTGCACATCCGCGACTTTGAATGCGCCGTGGCAGCCTTAGCGAATGCAAAACGCGACAGTGCACGAAATCCTCGGTCTGCTGCGTTTGACTACGTTTCCTGCGTGAAATTAAAATATGAAAGGATACGTATGAAAAATACGACCTTCGTCGTCAAAGGCGAAGCTAATAAAAATCAATGTCACCCTATTTTTATCGTTGCGCTACAACTCGCAAATGTACTTCGTCATTTCTACCCCTTTACTACGTCAATTGTAGCAACGTCACACCTCTCACCGTTCGTCAAGGAATTCGCTTAGATTCTTACATCGTTCTTGGATATTTCTTGCGTCACAGGAGCGTATTGCGTACCGAAATATCTGAGAATTTTCGGCGAATATAAATATAACGGAGTTATTCTGAATTGTTCCAAACTGAACTCTTGAAATGTGCTTTGCGATATTG
The DNA here is from genome assembly GCA_928718305.1 of Tetramorium bicarinatum. Taxonomy (NCBI): domain Eukaryota; kingdom Metazoa; phylum Arthropoda; class Insecta; order Hymenoptera; family Formicidae; genus Tetramorium; species Tetramorium bicarinatum. The sequence continues at coordinate 23,149,531 of OV788323.1, read as the reverse complement.
TGCGGACGTGTCCTCTCTCCCTTTCTTACTCTCATACGCGCGCGCGCAGAAAACAGTGCATACGTGCATAAAACGACAAAACTCGGCAGATTAGAAAGAATGCATTACGCGCGCGCTTACTCGCGTTGTATTACGCGCTTACAAAAGCGCTTCTTTCGCTCAAATCCCCGGGAGCTCCTAGCTTCCAAATCCTATTTTGCGGCAGCTTTCCCATTCGACTCGTCTCCCGCGGCGTTAAAAACTTTCGAGACTACCGAGGCGGACAGTTTGTCGGTTTTGGCTCGAGTCACTGTAGGAAAAGCAGAGAACGAGAGGAGTCCGAAGAATCCAGTCGGACCTAATAAAAAAAGCATGGATGCGTCCGAATGTAGCAGAAAGTCTCGCAAATTGCTCTCGGTAGACCTATTGTGAATCTTTTCGCTTGTTGAAAGTCCCTAACGAACCATCCGTGCTATTGTTCATTTCAAAGTTTACTAAAAGTTATGTATTTTCTCGAGCAAATTCCTATTACCTTAATTTTTCTTAAAAACTAACCATTACCTTCGTATTTAGAGTTCTCCAACACTACGTATATATTTTTCGCAATTGTATTAAATTGTATAAAACAATTAAATCCATTTAGAATGAAATAAAGGGTAAAAAGAAATTTTTCATCTGAGAGACATCGCCAGAAATTAATTTAATTAGCGTGAAAGATTCGGTGTTTTCGGTCGCTTATATAATTTTTAATTCATATTTTAATATTTCTGAGAACGCGACAACGTATTGATTGATGTATCCGCAAATATTTTTTAATGAAGTTACTTTACAGGCGTTACAATTTTCATCCTACTCTCTTGAATATTCAGATAGTCAAAGCCGTGTGGGATTAGCCATATATTTCAATTTTCATCCGATACATATTCCCATTTCCAACGTGAAAAAAAAGCCCAAAGGGGACATCCCAATTTTCCCAACTCATCGTTAGTCACAGTACGGTCAAAACGGACGCGTTCAAGGCGAACAAAACGTGATTGTACGTTCGCTTGTACACGCGAACTGTCGCTATCGCGTATCACAGCGTCGACTTCCCATTCGTTGACATCACGCAACTATAACCGCACTAATATCAAACGTGCGAGGCAGTTTTGAACGCAAATCTGCATGGCCTCTGACCTCTATTTTTTCCCCTGCTGTTTATTGTTTGCGTCCCTATTCTGGTTTCTGTTCGACTGATTAATAATGAACGAAGTCTCCTTCCGCTCGACGTTTCGTCGAAATTTTCCGTCGACGAATTGTGACGAATTGCCTGTCTCGCCCGCAGATGGCCATTAGTCTCACAACATTTCCCAAATATCTACAAAAGTATTAAAAAAATTATATTATGAAAATTTGAGTTATTGAAATATTCTAACCATAATAATGCTTCATAAAATAAAATTTTATATGAAATATATACATTTACGGTATAAAATTATTTTTATATAAAAAATATAAATAAAATAAACAAGAGATAAAATCTGCAAAAATTCGTTACATTAAAAAATTGGAATAATTAAAAACTTCGAAACAAAAAGCTTTGAGAAATGAAAAAATCGAGTTGAATTCGTATTTACGAGGGAATTTAACGATATATCCCATGTCGAACTTGTGCTTTGTCGCGCGAAAACGCGAGTACACCCGCGTCTTATCGTGATCGTCGCGTCCACGTTTAGCTACGAAGCTGACAGGCAAATCCTGTTCCACGCTTGGTGAAAAATGCACTTGACGTATCTCTGCGAAATCTTGCGCGGTCAGAGGCCGGCGTGCTGAACGTCATTCCGGACGGCATTTCCAACCAGCCGGGCGTAATTAAAGGAAGAACGGTAAAAAAGTTCATTCGCTCCGGCAAAAACTTTATTCACGCGACTAATTGCAAAAGTAAACGCGAATTGTAAGTGTGAGAAGATCGACTTAACCATGCATTATTCCAGTCTGCTGCTTTATACTATTCTATACAAAGAGTATTCATAAGATCCTTGTAGAATAAGTTATGAAAAAGAATACATTTCAAAAATATTTCTGTTAAATTATCAAACAATGTTTTTTATACTCTGAAAAATGTTAAAGCTCAACATAGGAAGAATGATGTATGTTCAGACCAATTTATATAATAATTATAAGGAATTCTTGTCATTGTTAGAGTTTAGATTCTTAAGAATTAAATAATATATCACCTTTGAAATTGCTTATCGCATTAGTCATATTAAAATTCTGAACAAAATTAATGATACAATTCATCGTCTTATAACTTTAGAATTTTTTCTCAATGCAAACATTTATCACTCGGACGTTCAGGTGCTCGGAAAAGACATCTTCGTCCGACTAGATGCAATCGCAATCGCGCAACATCATCGTTCTTGCATCCGCGTGAATACCGTTCGCGGATGCACATTTTTCCAATGTGCCAATTAATGTAACTGTCGGGGTTATCCGCACGGTGTATCTCTGCAGCGAGTGCACACGTCGCGAAATGTCGACGATGCGACGCGAATAGACGCCGCCCGGTGAAATTCTCATGGGAATATTCACGTGTGCGCGACTTTGCGTCCGGTGCATCGTCTCCAGGTGCCAGGCTCGTACATCGGTCCCATCACTTCGCACGCCTCTGAATCAAATCCTTTAATCCCATCAGGTCTGTGAAGTTGTCCCCGAAATACGAATTTTTGCAAAATTGATACAATCAAACGATATTTGATTGTCCACAACTTGTCCATAAATGAATGCCATATTAAAATTTCGTAAAAATTCGCATTTTAAGACACCTTCACAGAGCTAATCTCCTTGGTATCAAATTTTCATTAATCCTCGTTTCGAGAAAATGAGCATAAAGATAAGCTTTCTTAAAAAAACACTGAATTTAACTCTGAAACTCGACTATAGTGCAGAATATTTTTTAAACTATCTATCTTTTCATCATAATTATAAAATTACATGAAAACGATCTTTTATACGTTTTAAAAATTAAAAATTAAAAAAAAATCTTAGCAATTAATTCTTAAGGATTTATACGCATATACAAACGCACAAATTAAAAATACACAAAAATGCATTAAGGCAGACAGAGAGAGAGAGAGAGAAAGAGATTCTTTCTTCATAATCACTTAATGTGTTCAAAAACTGAAAGCAAAAATTTAGTTTGTCTTGTCTGACAATGAGATGTCTTTGAAAGATGTTTTTAAAAGATGCTTTTAAAATATATCGACAAAAATATTATATAATAATATTAATACTTATATTACTTTCATACAAACAAAAGAAGTTTATTATAATTTTCGAAATAAAATATAATGTGATGATAGAAAGAAGTAGAGATCCCGCAGGGTTCCAAGAGAAACGATACGGTATTGCTAGGTGCATGTTGTATTATGCATGACCGGGGTGTTAAGTATGAAGAGCTAAGACGCGGAATGCACCTTGGGGCGCGGAATGCATGAGATCGCGCTAGCACCTCTGTCGTGCAGCCCCTTAGAAGAGACAATGCAACCTGACATCCGCCACTTTAAATCAAGCTCTGTGTAGAGCCGACTGCTTCTACTTTTAACACAACGATCTAAGCTCGTTTGCCATCTGTGATGACCCAACAGACTCGTGAATTCAATTTAACGATTTTTTCGAGGAAATTACACTTAAGGCTGCGTTCGGAAACGTCACTCGAGGTCCTCCGTGTATCATGATACCTCTGTTGTTCACCAAATGTTAAACAAGGATAAAATGATACACGAAGGCACTCGAGTGACGTTTCCGAACGCAGTCTAAACTTGAGTCCGACGGGTTTCTCTTTCCCTCAGAAGAAAGAGAGAGAGAAAGAGAAAAAACAGCACGTGCATATTTTATTTATATAAAATTTATATTGTACTTATACTTTTTTAAATTATATGTTATACTTTAGTGTTATTAAATGTTAATCGTTCTACTATTTTTATATTATTGTATTTTTATTTAATTGATAATTTGAATATTTAAATATTATATTTGACTTATTTTTAGATAATATACACACAATACAAATAAAAAATATAGTTTTTATGTCAAATTACACTTCTACCGATTGTATACATTTAATAATTATTTTCGTAATAAATTTATGTTCAATAAAGCAAACTAATATGTATTTTTAAACAATTACACAAATCTTTGATAATAGAACAAAAATCGTTTCCGTTTTCTAATAGCTCCGTTGAAGCCACGCGTCCAACATTACTACTAATTAATGTCACAGGAAAGAACAACTTGGTGTGGAATTAAACCGCGTCGGCCCGCACATTTTTTCGTTCTCGTATCAGCAAACATCTACTGCGGTAACGAACTACATGATCTAGAATATTACTCATTGTATTAGCTTGGTCTGTAATTTCAAGCTCTGCGAAACGAGACGAGAGGTGAGAGCGTTTGTATGTTGCACGCATAATTCCCACGGCTAGAATTACCGTCGCAATTAGCGCGAGTGCTTTCATTAATTCTGACAATTATTTAGAATGAACGCCATAAAAATAACGTTTTCAAGATATGATAAAACTGCGAATTTACATCAATATTTAATTCAACAGGTCGAAAATGAATCTCTATTTAAAAAATCACATAAGATGTCTTAATTTTAATTTCTACCAAAAAATCTTTTCCTTTGCGTTTTTAAAAATATTTGTCATGCAGTGATATACATATATGTATTTCCCGAAAGAACTCAAAACTTTTTTTGCTTAAATATTAAACTAAATATTCCAGAAAATTATTCAAATTGTTCTAATAAATATATGTTCCATTTTCATAACATGGAAAATTGAATGCTGCGAAATGTTGCATCAATGTGTAACATAGATTTAATAAATAATATTTCGATGTCTGGAAATAAGAGTGGAATACAATACAGTAGAATTCAGCTTTTTAGTCCTTCGACTCCCTTACTGTACATATCTGTACGTATGACCGTCTCGACATCCGGCGTCCTTTGGTCTCGTCTATAAAATATCTCGCTGATCCGCGTAATACGGGCTTTAAATTTGGCCGTCGACCCGGGACCAGTTGTGTGTGTGTGCGAACGTTCGAGCTCTCTCCGTGCAAAAACTGATAAGGAAAATATATATTCCCACTCGACTCCACTTTCACGCCACCCACCAGTCCTGTTCCTGCACTCCCTCTTCTAAGTCCCGCAGCTGCTGACGAGGTATCTTGGAGGCGAGCCAGTTTACACTCGGGGCCCTTTTCGAGATAGTCAGATGATACCGGAAACCGAAACAATCTCTTCATTTCATCGTTCCGAAGTATCGCATAACAATAAATTCTTAGGGGAAAGGATATCTTATGACGAGAACTTTTATCCTCATGGATAAGAAAAACTTAATATCTCTTTTATTGGCAAAAAAACTTCTGTTTATGAAAGTTTTGTAAAAAACTGTAGTATGTGTAAATAAAACAATTTATTTTATCATTAATTTTATCACTAACGGTAAGAGTCATTCAAATTTTTATTTAATTTTTTGTTCTTATTTATAATTAAAAATTTATCTATTAAAGGAATAATGGAGAAATGTATTATGCAAATAAAAAATCTATATATTAATTCATTGATTTTATTTTATCAATGATTAGATAATTTTAATTTTATTTTAATCAATTTTTTTAAATAGAAGCTTTAATCATTAACCAAAAATTAATAAAAAGGAATATATTATTGCAAAATATGTTACGGTAGATCCATATCAAGAAGATTTAATTTCATCTAAAACATTAGTCAATTTTTTCCATTAAATTCTCCATGGAACCAGAACTAGGTAAAAGTAGTTAAACTGTGATTAATCGTGTTAATCAACCGAAACGAGTCACTTGTTCCATGGATTCGGCGGGTGGAAACACTTATCGGGGTCTCACATCGGGAACCGTCGACTCGCGAAACGCGGAAGAATGGGCGGTCACGAGAAGTCAATCGGTAATGTAATTAAGAGCTCCGAGCTGCGATCAATTCTTCTCGAAAAGTACTTAAGTGCCGTTCGATGTATTTTGCTAATGGACGGCTCCAATGGTTTTCAACGACAAGGCGAAATTGGTAATTTATTAAAAGAAAAGAGAGGCAAATAGTCCAGAGAAAAGTCAATGTTATTTAATAGTAGACGTTCAAATTAATTGCGCCACTTCAGCTTTTAACACTAAAAATATCTCGGCAAACTTATAATATAAATAATAAAACTAGATATATTTTTAAGACCTAATTGAGAGAAACTTTTAAATTAATTTTTGCTAATTTAATAATTAAAATATGTAAAGTTCCATGTTTCTATGTTAATATAGAAACAACAGCTCTTTCTCTTAGTTTATTCAATATCCAAAGAAGTTTAAGTAGTCTTTAATTAACAGAGGATTTCATTTTAGTCGCGTTTACTTCGCAAATATTAATAAAATTTTAATATGCTTCGGAATATAATTTAAGAAAACATTGCATAATACATTGTCATATCAATCTGATGCTGTATTTCCCGCCTCTGTAATAATATACATTAACCTGCATTCACACCAATGCATTCCACTTTACGCGCATCTCATTATGCATCTAAAAGCGGATTCGTGATGATCATCTCGAATTAATTATCTTGAACGAAATGAATTATGCATCGATTAAAAGCTCGCGTCTATCGATCGTTCACTAATTCGTCATTTCGTCAGAAAAATTATTTTTGCATTAATACCGCTTAATTTATTTTTTCCTCCAATCATTTACTAAAAAATCTGGTTATTAAAATACGTCATACAAATTTATTTTTAGCGTTTAAAAATTAAGCAAGTCTCCATTTACTCTTGTTCGCTTCGAATCAATAATTTGTTCCAAAATTTATTTTATGAATTAATTTATATCTACAATAACATTAATATTAATGTTTTCACATTATTAACGTAACTTTATTTAATAATTTCTCTGCTTTGTCTCTATATTTGGTAAAAAGAAGTATATACTAAAATCTATATAAAAATGACGTTGAAAATGTTTATATTAACATAATGGTGGATATATTAATATTCACGACACCAATCGAGGACGACGATAAAGACCGCGTTGCGACTTCTCGTCGCAACGCAGTGTTACACGACATCGTGCAGTCTTACGACACGTGGGATATTTACGATCGAAAATAGCGGCTGTTGCCGCAAACCCGCGGTCGTTACGAAACCCGGTATCGATGATTATGACCGCGCAATCCAGGGGAAAGAGCAACCGCCTGCCGGCAAACGCAAGCTCGGGATCAACGATCGGTTGACATCGTACCAGCCGCAGCGCATAATTTACGTTGTAACGCACCGCTTGACCGCGATGGGGTCATTATCTGTAAGACGGAACACTGTCGTACCTCCCACGAAGCTGCCGTTATCATTATCTCCGCACGACGAGTCATTACGGGTGCGGAATGACGGCCGTCACGCTGCCAATTAGACGCTCGATTGTCGAATAACGTACCCTGTTTATAATAGCACATAATTCAACGTCCGGACGCATCAGCCCCTCATCGATATTAATGGCATTCGTATTTATTGTATCAATGGGATATTAATGAGCGGGGAATCGATCGGGGCGGAGTACATATTGAGCGGCATGACGATGTAAATCAAATGACACGCACGGTGGGGTATTATTATTTAGGGATCATCGAGTAAGCAATAATTTGTTCTTTCCATTGACAAATTTGTTTGGCTCGCGAATTTACATAAATTTATGGCGTCGAATAATTCCTCATCTGGATGCTATTAATTACCCGGATAACGGTATAGAGAAGAAGTATAATCTGATAGAGGAAATTCATAGCAACAATTAATATTTATACCTAATGAATTACTCTGTAATGTGATGTCGTCAAGGTAAATATAATGTATCGCTGGCTGTACTTTTAATCATGATTACAGTTAATTATTAGTTATTTGATAACTAATGATAATGTATGTAATAACAGGAAAAGGCGGTATGTATTTTATTTTGTACGCAATAACGTCAGTGAATAAACCGTAAAACAGCATCGGGCTGCAAATGATATTTGCGTTTCCTCGGGCGACCGTTTCCAAGATCCGTATTGCTCTGTTTCTTGCGCACAGGAAGTCTCGTTAGATGCGATATATGCGTGGATATATCGCGCTTTCGAATTTCTACACGTTATTCCTTCGTATGCGTATGGTAACTAATGCCGTATACCCTCGCTGTATCCTTGTTAGCAAAACGCAAGCCCGCATTACCGTCTTACCGCACAAGATAGAAATTAGTGCGCGGAAATACGTTTCCGAACGAAGTCGCCTCCTTAGGCAAACTTCCCACCCCATTACCGTGGCAATAATAATAATTCATCGAGAACGGGATGAGATCTTGTTATCTTGCTATCCGATTTATTTACCTCACTGTCAGAAAGGCAGATAGATGATAATAAAACACGTGATGTGAACTTTAATGATAATGTAATTTGATATTTTAATGGCACGTTGTATATGATATATAATATTCGCGGTACTAACAAAAGATATACATGCGTGACTTTCCGAAAAATTACTCGAATTGACATATCTTAAAAAGAATGTCACGGTTCAAAGAGGTTCATCAGATATGTTGAACTTCGGGAATTATATTTAAAAAAATTCTAGACAGAATTTTTCTCATAGAAAGATCGACTTTGATCTCTTCGAAGAATCCGCAAATACAAAAGGAACGGAAAATTCTGTGTCTGGTGGAGATACCATCCGAAATATTCGGTGTAATATGTAAAAATGTAATATTTATCTCCGCTGGCTGGCTGATACCGGAATTTCCAGTGATACAATAGGAGTAGTCTAGCTATGCGGACCATACCGTCTCGACCCTGTGTGAGTAGTCGGTGTGAGCGAATAAGAAGGCTGCCTCCATTCAGAACGAGCGAATGGAAAAGCGGCTTTTGGACGGCTGTACACATCCCGGAAAATATAAAGGGAGGCCGGGGAAAATGTTACGTGGGTTTCGCTTAAACCCGGTACTGCAGTGCTACGCTGTCTCTCTCTCGAAGTCTGCTGCACTTCAATAGGTTCGCTCTGTAATCCAGTCGGGCAAAGCCGATTGCATTTTGCTCAATATTAATTTCGCCCGACGACATCGTGTCCCTGAATCTGATGTAATTTCCTTCAGTTACAATCCTTCAATGACTCGAATTTTTTAACCGCTTAATCTCTAGCAAAGATACCGCGGTTTTGAATTAAAATAATGAGATAAATTTCCTTCCAGCAAGCGAATAATTTAATTCAATTTATCTTCTTAATTTTCATCATTAAATTAGTGGGATTAAAACACAAATTAAATAATTGATTAACATTGTAAAATGTTAAAAATGTTTTATTAATAATTAATAATAATTAATAATAATTTGAACCTTGAATCACCGCACATTAAAATTTTTAATTAAATACACGACATATTAAAATACAAGATTTCTAAATATATTTCATAAATATAGATAGATATCATTTACTGATTTAAGTTTTTTAAAAATTAAACGCAATATTTGAAATTATTAAATAATCTCATTCTTTTCATTTCATCGGCAACGAAAATATTTAAGCAGATAAAATGTTTAAGGCATTCGTTCCGAGATAACCTAAAGAAATAATTTTACCGAAGAGCTTTGCTATCTAAGCGAAACCATTCGATTCGAAAACGATTTTGCAGTTACCGATATAAAGCAGCGGGTTTGATCGGAATAGTTCATGAAAAGGCTGGAAATGGCTCTTTTCGGGAAAATCCACGTGCGCGGTTTGAATATAATCTGAGTTTGTGTCCTCGGGGAATAGAGCAACCTAGAATTATATTGTTATCAGGGACATTCGAGACGAAACGATACTCGCGTGCGGGATTATACTCTCATGTATGCAGCAAAAGAGATAACCAAGCACAACCACTTTTCCGCGTTTCGCGGAATCATCTCTGCTGCACAAAATTAGAGCTCGGAATACCCGGACAACCGGGTACTTGCCCGCCTGCCCGTTACGTACGGTTCCGGACTGATTCCGCGGGTACCCGGCATTTTCAGGTACCTGCTGAACCGGTACTGTATCCGTAAGCATCAATATTTGTATCGACCCGGGAAAAAATTTTTCACATATGAACATATACATATAAATATATATTAGTATGTATAAATGTATATCAGGAGGCACGGTAGTGTCTCGCGCCAAGTGTACGCGCCGAGACCGAGTCTCTTATATTATTTATTATTAGACAATATTAGTTATGAAATTATGCTCACAATAAACTAAACATACTACGCAAAGCGTACTACCCAAAGCAATAAGAATTATCGTTTTTTTTCCACGTGCAAAAGATAATATAATACGTATCGAAGCGTTTTAAACTCTAATTGACCAAATTATGGTAATTAAGTATATAGATATTACATATCTTTCAAAGTAACAAAGATAAGTAAGTAATTAACAGTTATCAATGTCATTAAGTCTATTTTTATCGACCTTGTATGTGAATTGTTTCGTGTCCCAATCATAATTGTCCATTTTGCGTACGTACGTAGGTTCAGCATTTTTATTTTCTACTGTTTTTCTTACTGCTTGTTAAAAATTAGACGCAATAGCTTTCCAATAATAAACATAAGAAATTTTTGAGAGATAAAATAATTACTGAAAATTACAGCTGATAGCGTAATTACTCTATTATAAATAGCGACATTGTAATTTTGTTATTTCGTACATTTTGTATTATCAAATAAAAATAATTTTGTACAAGAGTTATTTTTTTAAGCAGTTTTTTACTTTTTTTTGATAATTATATACGAAATATGTCCATGTATATTCATATTAACTTCCTTTCTTTGTAAAATTTTTTCTCGGGGATACGGTATCCATATCGATGCCGGTGTGTATTACATAATAATTACATTAATAATTTCAGAAAATAGAATCGATATGGATATCGTATCGATATAAATATTGATGCTTACGGATACAGTATCGATTCCGCGGGTACCCGCATATTCGAGTACCCGCGGAACCGGTGCGGAACCGTACGCATCAGGGCGTGTTGGTGGGTACCCGTTTTCTTGTTACTCGATTTCTTTTCCGAGCTCTACGCAGAATGCGAAATCCTGTTGAAATTAATCCTAGTCAGTCCGCGAATGCCATCTAAAATACAGCTTGCGTATTTATATTAGATCTCTAACTATCTCGACTGGTGTTGAAAGACAGCGAAAAAATATTTCTACAACGAAATGCAAAACGACTCAAAACAATCCGTAACTTTTTACAAACAGTCGCATCGAATTATTTAAAAAATTGTTAGATAAAATAAATCATCTAGGATTTCATAAAATATATGTATAAAATTAAATTTATTTGAAGTTATAAAATTTAGAGAGAAATTTTATACGTATGCAATTATATAAGACAGATAACAATTAACCAAGTAAATATTAAAATAAATTTAATGTACCTACTAATAAAATATACTAATTTATGTCATAATATAATGAACAAGTATTTTGTTAATAATGAGCATACGTTTACTGACGAAAGTACGTTCATTATAACCAACGCTTTATGACGCAGAGTCTAGAACCGGTAATAAACACTAGCCGATGTTACATGATTCAGTGGGCAGTAAATTTAAGTTAACTGTTAATTGTTACCAAGAGAAACAGAAATTTTAATATTCAGAGGACACACGAAGTAGCTTCTTCCATATAAATGTACAGGATATCTATTGTTGTAAAGTATAAGATCAAAAATATATCGCTTCGCTGGAAAATTTAATCCTAACTTTCAAGAAATCGCGTTCTACTTTCTGGCATCGTTGCTTATATTAACTTATTAGAAAATGACAAAAAAAATTTCTTTTGATTTATTTTGGCACAGTCGTACAGTCGAATTAATTTTATTTTCACATAAATTTTAGTTTATATAAATTTTATATTATGTGTATAGAAAATTAATGCAATTAAGTATTATAATATTAAGACATCGAGGTAATTGCTAATTACATTTAAAGGTCCAACTGAAATTGCTCAATAGCTTCACACTTTCGCATATTTATAAACGCCAATATGTACAAAATGTATATATTGGCGGCCAGTTGCTAGGTGAAATTGTTCTTTCCCGGGGAAAGATCCTCCTAGAAGTCGCGATGTTTCCTGAATGAGCAATTATCGGGAATGATCGAACGCAGATTCGGGAGGAGAAGTTGAGACGGAAAGGACAGTAGCGATAGTTGGATAATTAGGCGAACAGGCTTACGATTAAATGGCACACTTGTAACGAATTACCGGGTCAGGTTGATAGGATATACATATATGTGCATATACATAGGATATACATATATGTGTGTAATAGGCGCACCGGCGGCGGAAGAGGGTGGTCGGAAAGAGAGGAAAGGGGAGGTGGAGAGGTCAGATAATTGCAACGACAGAACAATGGGGAATTCGGCGGCATTTCCGCCTCCGGCCCGGAACTAATAACGTCCGTCGCGCTTACCGCCGCACAAATGAGCGAAAGATTGTTAACTGATCCCTTCCCTATATAATCCCTCTGTCTATGTACCTCACACGGGTCAGCGAATTTTGTTGTTCTGCCAAATACGAGTTTCCGATGCAGACGAATTTTTTTTTCTTTTGTGCCACGCTGGAATAAAATCACTGTTTTTAATAACAAAGAGTAATATATAACACGTATTTTTAAATGTATAGCTGAAATAAATTGATTTTTTGATTGCTAACAAAAAGAACACTTGTAAATCTTTGAAATAATTTAAATGATAAAAAATAGAAATAAAATAAAACGAATAAAGTTTTATTTTATAATTCGATTTAATTTTAAATTATTTTTTAAAAGGATTTCACAAAATTAATATTATAAAATATTTTAAAATATACCAAAAAGATAAGTTATTAAAAAGATTATATGTATAAAAATTAAAAAATATCATTTATAATAATATTATACGTAAAGATAAGTTAAATTCTCTTTATCATAATTTGATGTAACGTGACTAACATATTTTAAAATAACGACTCTATGTCAGGAAACAATTTGAGGGTGCTCATGCAAAATTCAACATACGTTGGGAAACGATTCCTAAAATAAAAACGATTCGGGGTTTCATCACCGGGGACATTACAGACGAACGAACGTTTCTATCGGAAAACTATACATGTTCGCCATCGCCGCCGCCGCCGCCACCAGCGTCGAAGTAATATTTCGCGAGTACTTTCGCGAGTTTCATCTCTCGTAATGCCGAACACGTATTGCGTATCCATCAACCGCATAAGCAGAATGCGCCTCTTTTCCCTCCCTAATGGTCCACATACTTTCTGTACAGAGCGTTTCACGATAGCTGTTCGTTCTTTCGAACTTTTGAGAACGCTTAAATGAATAATTGAAAAGCGGAAATATATCTACTTTTGATAAAAAATGATACTTCTTTTCTCATCTTTTAATGCAAGTTTTCATCGATATCCTCTTCTTAATTGTTAATGCTCTTGTACTTGATTTTTATTTTCTGTCTTTTATTTATTGTACTATCTTATTAACAAAGTCTCTTGTAATCTTCTGTTAATGGCCCTTACGAAACTTCCCGCGCGTTCAATCTAAATTTTCTATCTAACTACCTGTCTGTCTTCCCTGAAAGAACGCTGAACTCTCAAGTTTGCCGAGAATATATTGACGAACTTGCGGAGAAGTACCACGGCAAATTGGATGGAATTTTCTATGTTAATTATCTTCCCGTTTTGCTAGAGGCGCAATATCGATTTTTCCAGAAGAACGTTCAATCGTCGTTATGCTCTCTCATCTTCCACTTTATCAATTTTTGATCGAGCAAACTGGCCTTTGTGTTCGGGGTTCGTCGATAACGATCTTCCTCTTTGTAATTTTTAATTTTACGTAAAAAAATAAGGATAGTAAGACAATGGATTATACATATATGTATACATATATGTATACGTATGGTATTACGCAGAGATAAATAAATATACAATATAACGATCAAAATTATTCTCGGAAATAAATGGAATTATTTTAATTACTTTAGTATTATTTTACATCAATATTTGCGAATCAAATATATTTAATTACCCAATATTGATTTTAAAATTGTATATTAATTGTTTATTTCTCTCAGAAATTTTAATACAGTTGCTTCGGTAATTAACATTGTAAATAATAAGCATTCGCAAATAAAAAATAAATACATCGAAATGTTTTTTTCTGATTTTATGTATCAATAATTTTCTTAATTGCCATTTTTTTCTTGTTTCTCTATTTATCTCAGCTTTTCATGCGTATTTATTATTCATTTATTTTAGAGAGAACAGAAAAATCTGTGCAAACATTTATAGCTTAGTACCTTCTAAAAAGCTCTGTTCACACTAAGCTTTATAATAACGTCATGGAAGATGGAAGAATACTTACGTATAGTCTGATAAATTTAAGGATCAGTGCAATTTTGAGCTCAGTACTATCCGGTCATCAAGAAAAAGAGAAGTTAACGCTAATACGGGAAATGTTAGAGACGCAATCCCGGCAGCGGAAGAATCCCAACGTAATCTCTCTTGCTCTCACGAGTGGGGAAGTTTTTCACAACAACAGTCGCGCAATAAACTTCTAATTACTTTCTGCCCGCCGTACAGACTACATTCGCGATCAATATATACACTTTGCTTCGCGGAGTATCTCTATATCGCGCGAAACTCCACGAGCAAGCGAAGGGGATCCCATTCGTTAATGTTCCGTCGTGTTTTACCAGAAGAGTTTACCGAGTTAAAGATCCCAAACCTCGCGATCATCTGTATTCCACGTAAAGTTAAAAACGTTTTTTCGGAAATTACTAATTTTATTAAGATATTTCATTCTATATTATATAGATATTTATATATGTTTTGAGAATGCATTGTTAAAGTGTTGCATATGTGTAAAAGAGTTAAGTAAAAAATGTCAACATAATCCTTGAAATAAATTTGCTTGAATAAATTTAATCGAAACCTTTGTCGTCTGCTCGACAATACAAGACGAAGAATATGTACCACACAAATGTCTAGACTTGGTCGGAGAATTCCAGCTACGTTTTGAAATCGATGTGACCCGACACAACGGTTCGACGAAGGCGACCCGAACGTGTTCCTAACAATGTACGCTTCCTCTCTACATATTTAAACGTTCGAATAGTTGCCCTGAGGGGCAACGACAGCAGCCGAGAAGGGTAGTCGACTAAAATTGAAATCGCTAAAGGAGAAAAGCTCCTCTATAATATATATCGATTGCACGTGAAGCCAAACGGGTACCGACCAAAGTCAACTGTGATTGAATGAAAGAACTCGTGATCCTTCCTTGGAGCAGAGAATAAAAGTTGGAAATGCCTCGAGGTCAAGGCTGAAGTTTTTCTGAGAATTCGCAAGAGAAAATAAGTTGAAGGAATTAAAAAAAATCTTTCCAGGAAAAAAAATAATTATTCTTGATGTACTTTATCGATATAATATAATGTAATAATTATAACATATTATATTTTTGATTCGTTTTTATAGTATATTTTTACATTTTATATAATAATATATTTTAATTCTTACATAAAGCTCTTGACTGTGCATTAAGGAGATCAAGAGAAATGAGCGAAATTTCCTAAGCGGTAATCAAATCTCATTTCCTGAATCCACGATTGTAGAAGTCAGTTATAATCCTCTTCACTATGAAAACCTTGTCGTCGGCTAGTGTTATCCGCGAGATTAATTCAGCTTTCGCAAGAACATGGCACAGCTCCCTCAATCGCAACGACGTAATAGCTCGCGAGAGTTATGGCATCAATTATACTAAAACGACGAAGTGTCAAGTGCTACATCTGTGAATAATAACAGCAACGAATCGCAGCATCTATCCTTGTCGTACTTGCGCGAACTATATACCGCGCCGCGATAGCTTCCGGTCGCGAGAGCATCGTCGTTAGCAAATGATTCGGCGAGATTTCTTACGTATACTTAATAAGCAACGAGGAAAGATGGAGAGTCTATCCGGAAGGGCGGAGAGGGGCTCGGTTCCGTTCCGTAATTAAGTAATTCTCCGTCGAAGCAAACTTTCCTTGTCTGTCGGTTCTCTTCGACGGAATTGCATCCCTGATTAAATTACGTTGAAGCAGCCGCGGAAGCGAGTTCGCTGTCGACAACGGAAACAAGAAAACAATATTGATCCACTTTACCGTCGCGGCGTTTTACATCGCAAAAGAAACAGACGCGAGAAAAAAAATACCAAACTGGTTTAATTGCTCCTGTAAGTTAATAATACTGTTACATATAAGATAATAATATTGTAGACTACATTATATAGGTATTTTTATCCCTTTGAAATTAACACACTATATCTTCACATATATCCTCATTATATGTATATATAATTTAAATATATCTAATTTTTATAAACAATTAACATTTAGATATATTTAGATAGAAAGACATGTATTTGTGTTCAAACATATATTTATAATTCTTTTATAGATTCTTTATGTCGTATACTAATTAGTGTATTCTCATGACATGTACATATATGTATAATTCATTAGAAAAGTAGTTGAAAAATAATCTTGCAGGTAAAGTTTGTCATATAATACACGAGGGAAGCCAAGTCTGCGTGAATAAAATAACATGATTCTGATAACTCTTGTAAAGGCCAACAAGCAATTAATTAGTTGAAAACATGAATTCTCACGAGGATACTATCATAAAATATTCCGGACAACGTTATGTATTGCACGATATGTGTTAATATCTTCTCGAGCAATTTTCCCAACTGAATGCTCTTTTTACGCCTTTTTTTGAGATGCTAATACAATATTCAGAGAAAAAATAACCGATAACTGTATATCTTGTTAAAGAATGTAATGTTTCATTATTTATATATATTTCATATTTAATTAGAAAAATGATAATAAAAAATATATTTTTTTAAGGATATTTTACCGGTTGCACCAACGTTACTTTGGCTTTAAGCAAAACTTAAACATGTGTCTCTTTATCTTTCGCAATCGAGTCTAAGTTGCTTGGAAGATAAACATAATTGAACAGATAAAGATAATTGAACATAGACGCGCAACAAAAGTATTCAGAAAATAGTTAACAAATGGACGATACAAGTTATGGTATGATATCGTTATGGCATGCACCAACATTGTCTTGCGAGTTTGAAAAAATTTGTTTATGTTCTGGAAAACGCAGGAAATTCGAGCTTCATTGCATTTCCATGTTATCCGAACCACGCGGTGCAAAATTCAATGTTGCAATCGTATCGGGTGTATAAAAATAATATGGAAAAATTTTGAGTGCTGAGAAAAAGCGAACGAGATGTGGTTAAACAAACCGGTTTACACATAGAGATGCGATTACTAGTCGCACAATGATCTGCAATACACTAATGGACGAGTATCGTACGATTCGCGGTCGTACCGGAATCGAGAACCGGCCATAATTGTATTATATTCCGGAATAATCGAAGGGATCGATGGAACATTGGGGAAGCGCTCGGACGTGCACAATACCAAATGCGGCTCAAACACAGTCCATTCGATTTGGACGGGCAGCTTCTATGTATATATAATCGTGCCGCGAGAGACAAACAATTAATCACAGCCACGTGCCCGATAGCGATCGTCGTTTTGACGATCTTACCGGCGATTTCAATACATTACGAATGACCAGCGGCCATAACCGTGACGTCGTCACGGTCACTTGTCACGAAAGCGATCGCTAGTCATTGTTCCGGTAGTAAACGCTTAACGATCGTACACGAACAATCTAACAATTATTTAATTGCATCACAAATGGAATGTATTGAGGCTCTGTACTTCGCTTCGCCAGAAAAAGCTCGGTGTACAAAATACCTATACTTAATATAACGCCAATAATCGCGCAATTCCATTAATATTATTTGCGAAATTAACGAGTCATAGTTAATTAAAATTTCGAACGGAGTCACACATTAATCCGAGAAAAGTAAACACGAACATATAAAAAGTACATTAGCACGAAAAAAATTTTCTTTTTTTATTTGTGTTCTATTTCCACCTCAAAAATACTGAATTTTAACGATGGATTACGAAAATAGCTGGTCGGAAAAAATGCGGAAAATACGATTAAAGTTATTTCAATTAAATTTCCGCTCATTTCAATTAAATTTCAATTATACGTAATTTCCCAGATGTTAGTGGCTTTAATATAAAATTTATAAGAGACATAAAATTACAAAATACACATTTCGCTTGCGCGACAATATTCGCGTTTCGGAATTTATCGAAATTCTCTGTTTACCCGCCCTGCGAAAGCCACAATCGAACGCCGGCATTAATTACCACTGCACGTAGGATGTAACTAATGACTCGTAGCATAATAAAGTACAATTTGCTGCGCAAAATTCGAATTGCCACCAGCCGGCCTGACAGAGAATCGAATTTGTCGTAATATATCGAATCGGTGCACACAATGGCAACGCTAGCAACGCACCGACGTTATAATCGCCGAGATTTACAGTATCCCATTAGCGCACAGAGAGAACTCATCTCGTTTTATGCAAAAAGCATGCGGCATTGCGTTTAATAGGGACGCACGCGTAGACACGTGCCGGTCATTTTCACGCTTTGTTCACCGTTATGGTCGAATATCAAGTCCATCGCGCACGCGATTATCTCTAATCGTTTATCTATCGATCGGTTGATTATTTTCCGTTCCGAATAATGCGAATCAGTAAGAAAAAAGGAGAGATATGATAAGTGTATACGGAAAAATAAAAATTTTATCAGAGACTGATCAACAATGATAAATTCCATAGCAAATCGCAAGCATCAGAGACAGAATATATCTTGTATTACAAAAGCAAAAAAGAAACGATATTTATCATTAATTTTGTGCTTTTAAGCTAGAAAAACGATATTTTTTATTAAAAAATACATATTTATCTCGTAAGAGTTTGTGTTTTATATGCTTAAACTTTCTCGTTGAGTGCTTCCAGAGGAGCAAAGTTTCGCACGCTGTCGGGCATTATTTCGAGTCTCTTTCTCTCTCTCGAACAAACAAGGGAAACTACTCGTAGGATGAATAAGGAGGGTAAGACCCACTCTCCCAGCGATGAAGCAAGAACTATTTTTTGCGAGGAAGAAAAAAGACGCAGAACGCGCTGTTCGTCCCCGTTTTGTCTTCCCCCGGTTTTATCGATGCGCACGCTTCGTCTCCGTGGATTAAAAGCATACTGCCGCGCATTTAGGTCACCGTGCACGTAGGGGGTTTCTGCATTGTTTTTTGCACAATAACATCACGGTGATTTCGTTTCGAATACCAGATTTTATGTGACTGATAAATTCGCGTGATTGTTAAAAATTCAAATGGATGCTACCATCAAGAATTATGTGACTCCGATAAGTTTTCCATGTATTACAGCAATTTTCTTTCGCTGCAATAAAATTCACGATGATTTTTAGATACTCTATGACACATATCAATCATGCAGTTTTATTGGCATTTTTATTTGGAACAGCTTTTTCTCGAAATAATTATAATTTTTTTATCTTAAACAGGAATCTTGATACATGAATTTTCATGAATTTTCTCAATTTAAGAACTTTAAAGTTTCAGTTTTATCTTTCACACAAATTTAAGAAAAAAAAATTAAGAACTCATAAATATTAGTTTCAAACTTTTTGCTGCCGTCGATGGGCTTAAAAATCCGAATGCTACTTTCATTAAAAGTTATTTGACTGTATTAAGTTTTCTGCTTGCTATCTCCCATTTGTTGCAGTAATTCGCAATTAAATTGATAAAGTTTTTCGCAGTTTGATAAAGTTAATTTGCAGTTTAGTCCTGAATATCATTTTCTTAAGAAGATAAATTTTTATCTTAAACAACATTCAATGTCAATGTACTTTGAATTAACAATTTATCTCTAAAATTTAAAAAAAAGTTATTAGAAAGCGATTTATTATTTATAAGAAAATTACAAATATTCCTTTCTTTAAGAAAGAATATTTTGAAAATCATTTTTACAATTCTCTAAATGAAAAAAATAACATCCCCGTTAAAACACCGGGATGGGAATTGCTGTTTGGAAGTTCGTATTGTAATTTCAAATTAAGCAACAATTCAACGTATCGTTATGCATAAAATAACCATTATAATAATAATAATATACAACAGACTGACTATTGTAATATTAATCCCGCAGCGCAGGATTGTGCTCGTTAAAGTTATGCGAATTCGAAATTGACAGATTACACAAAATGCTCCACTCCACTTATATGAGGTTACCTTTTTTTCGCGTTTGTGTGAATGTACAAAGTTTGGAGTTTGACACGGGTAAAGTAATCGTGTCCGGACACATTTGCCCGGGTAAAAACGTGCCACGTTACAATCTCGGAATTTCGGGACGGGTGCGCCAAGGATTTAATAAGCGACGAATTGCAGCGTATGCGCGAACTTATTCCTACAATCTCATTTGGCCCGCGCTGCGCATTAATACAAAATGCGCGGGTTACGTAGTTCCGCGTTGTGCATCCCGCTAAACGAAATAAATCGTGCAATTTCGGCGAATTAACTTCCTGCGGTATCATAATTTGTGAAACAACACGGTTGAGCTAAGAGTGCACGCGAGCGTTTAATACCATTTTAAAATCTTTTGAGAAAGAGGGAGAGGAAGATTATATATCTCAATTGCTTGTCATTGCGCACGCAAGCTAAAATTGGACAATAAATGTCTAAAAATATCAAATAATTGAGACATTATTCTCATAGCGAATTATATATTTTATCCCATCATATCATTTCTCTTCATATACTTGAGAAAAAAAATTGAATATTCGGAATCGGCTTAATACTATCCGGATCAAGCCCATTTCAGACGATTTGCAATTTGCATAGTAGGGTATTCAAGGATAGAATTTTATACTATTCTATGAACTTGCGCAGTATAATATTTGCAGCGTTAGAATACATGTATATAAAAAATCATTTAATTCAAATTAGCAAAATTAATATTTTCATTATCATGCACATATTTGTATACATATGTACATAATAAACACACATGTGTAATTATTTGTTTATTATTTGTGTGTATTATTTTACTATTAAAATGTGCAATAAAATAAAATAAAAATATATACAGAACACACGAAAAATATCTGTTAAATTACCACAATTATTTAGAATCGTGTATACACAGAATATTTATTATTACAGAATACATACGCAAAAAACTCAAGATATATATATATCATCTCAATATAATAAGAAATAAAATAACAAATAAAATTCTATCCGATGCGAATTAGATCGTCCAAAGTAAATCCGATATAAGCGGAACTTGACATTTCGCTTCGACGAAAAATAGGTCTCGAGTTCTTCCCACTCCCTCTCTCTCTCTCTCTTTCTCTTTCGGCTGCGGTAATCTCTCGCCATCAGCTGTCATGTGAGCCAGCCTGACGTAATCTCGCCGCAGAAGATAAACAATAACAGATCGACACTCACCTTTATCGCCGACGACGAGCGTCGTGGATCCGCGTCACCGCGTCTCCCTGCCTTCTCGACGTGGAGAGACACGCAGCATCCGGGTGCCAGTGGAGGAGAGCGTGGGACGTGGAGAGCACTATCGCGGCACGGCGTCACGGCATCCCGAACGCGCGAGACGAGCGCCTCGACGTCGCGTCGCACTGTTTGTTGTCAATTCGGTGCTCGCGGGCGCGCATACGGAGCTCAAACGAACGAACGAACGAGCCGTCGAGCTTGCCGACGAAACGAACGAAAGTAAACACGGTCGGCCCGGAGGGACAGACGGACGGCCACGTGATCGCGTCGCGTCGGCTCGGGTGGCGTCGTGCCTGTTCGTGCAGCTTCCACCGCCGGCCTTGTCGCGAGGACGGCCGAGGCCGCGTTAATTCGGGCGCGCCGCTCCCGGAGTTCCGCGTTGAGTGGCCCCGTCCTTTCCCACCCCCTTTCGCCCTCCGTTCCACTCTTGTCGAATTATCGGCGCGGCCAGCGGGCCATCGGCGAATCGCGGACGCCGCGGCGGGCGTGCCGACGACGATGCGCGGGTAACGTCGCTCGCCGGACGACGGCGATCGCTTGTCCCTGGGCGAGAGAGGGGCGCGGAGCTGCTCCGGTGATCTCTACCGCGGAGGACATCTCGTCGCGAGACTGTACTGTCGCCGCGTCGCGCGGTCGCGAACGAGCGCCAGCGGCTGGGAAACGGCGCCGACGGAAATGCGCCGCGCTGATTGGCGGAGCCGCCCCTGCACCGTCCCGGCGAGCGCGCGCCGGCCGCCTGGCGACACCTGGCGGCGCCGACGAGCCGCTCGCGCGCGAAAGGCTCGCGTCACGGTAAATTTGGCGAGAATTCGCCTTCGCTTTCCTCGGATAGGGAAATCTTGTTTTCGAGGTGAATCATGATCGCTTTAGGCGGTCGGAAAGTCGCGACATGAATTTCGAAGCGAAACTTTGAAAAAATATTTATGAAATCCGTTGCATCGGTTTGTAATAAATACTCCGCCAGATAACAGAGAATTTGAAAAGGAATCTTTTTGAACTCTCGAATTATGAAATGAATTTTTTTTCCACACTATTTCTGTTTTAGAAACCTTTTTAAAAGTTTTGAAAAATTCATTTTTATGTCATCATCTCTGAGCTCTTTTTCAGATAGAAAAGGAATTCTTTTTATATTATACTTTTCTATGAAATTCTTCTTAAAGGGATTCTTTTTAATTTATGTAAAACAGATTTTTTTACGCCAATTCATAAAGAATTTTAAAAAGTAAATCCTCTTTTGATTTCACAATGATCATCTATGCTATAAAGTAATAAATAAAATTCTATCAGATGCAAATTAGATTACTTAAAGTAAATGTGATATAAGCGGAACTTGACATTTCTCTTCAATGAAAAATAAATCTCGAGTTCTTCTTTCTCCCTCTCTCTTTCTCCCTCTCTCTTTAAGAAAGAATCTTGAAATATCCCATTTATATAAGCACACTTATTTCTCATTGAAATTTTATTTCGTATTAAACGCAAACTTAGATCGTTACGTCGTTCTGTTATCCTCCCTCTTTAAAATGCTACGAAGCAAATCTGCCATATTTCTCGAAGTAAACTTGGAAGAAGCGCAGAGCAATTTGCGGATGAAGCCGTGATTCACCAGACGATGAGCTAAAACGAGATCTTTTTCGTCGTTCAGCTCCTCGTCCCTCAACTCGTCGTACACGCGCGCTATTTCTTCGCGAAGGCTTAAAGTGCTTTGGAAAAGATCCGCTTGTGACGCAAGCCACGGCAGACACGTAGACAGAACCGTCTGGAAGAGAATCGATAAAAGACGTTTAAGCGAGATTATCTAATAAATTCGATTAGAATCAAAATCAGAATTATCACGAAAGAAGTATATTTACACGATTTGAGTGTACCGTCGACTGTTCGTTTTTTCCAACTAAAATTTTGCTCCTAATATTCACTTTTTTCTAAACTTATACTCTACTCTAATTTTCAGAATAAAATTTATCCTCCCAGTAAAAAAATCTATTTTTTCTTCTAAAGAAAAATGTTTGCTCGCGAGAGAGAGAGAGCAAACGAGAGAATTTACCAGACAAACATTCCGCGGTAGCCAGAAGATCACCCTTTCGTCCTGCTGAATCCCATCGTGATCTTCCATCGTGAGCATTCTATCTTCGGTTGACACGAGAGACTGCTCATATTCGTAATCGTCACTGACTGCCGACGGATCTTCTTCAACTAAGTGTTCCGCTACCACTTCCGGTGGCAAGAGCTCAGATGGATCTATCTCGTCCGATTCGTTCAGCTGTTGGATTATCATCCGATGTTTCCGATCATGATTGCGGGATCTCTCGAGTACGGCGACAATCTCTATCATTTTATTCATCATATAATTCATAATTTCTCGAACTATCTGAAACCGAATATATCACTATTTTTATTTAGGAAAACTTGACGTTATTATTTTTTTGTTAACTTTAAAATAAACATCTTTATTATAAATTTGCGACATATAAATTTTATGTAAGCTTTCTAAATAACTTCTTATAAATACATTTTTCTAAAATTATTTAAATATTAAGTTTTCTGTTTTAATTTGAAATGAGTGATATTTTCAACTGTCCCATTATATTTAAGAAAATCTTCTTATGCTACTTATCTGTAATGAAAGTTTCAATCTGGAATTATTTTTCCTTTCTTTTTCTCTTATTTATATCATTTATATTATTTTAATCATTAAGTTTATATTACTTATTATACATATATTTATAATTTATATTGTTTATTTTATTTCTCTCTCTCTCTCTCATTTCATCTTTTATTTATTTTATAGCGAATGCAACAAGTTATAATTAATATTAAATGGTAATTGCATGAATCAGTGTTAGCATAAGTTTCGATTTACTTCTTTGGCTTCCTCTCGAAGATAATTTCGGCTGAACTTCATCTCCTTAACAGAGCGCTTCTGCTTAACGAGCTCTTCGACATATCGCTCACCTTCTATTACATCAGTACAAACTCTAACTCCCATGGCAAGGGTGAATGCTTTCCCCAAACCTTCACTAGGATTCTCATCCTTACAGAAGGCCAGTAACATGGCGGTATAATGAATCGAGTCTCGATTTACTAGATACAACCGGCAAAGAAGTTCTTTTGCCAGCATCAGCCTCAGCGTTGTACTGTTAGAACAATAATTTACGAAAAATTAGTTAAAAAAGAAAAGTGTGAACATTTATAAAAAGGATTGCTTGGAAAGTTTTAATCGAAAAAACCTAACCGAGTGGATGGTTATTGAAAATGATTAATCGAACGGAAAACTATTCGAATGAAAAATAAAATTTAAATCAGATTACAGTTTTTAATAAAGAACGTTTTAATGAATTGTTTTCAAACAGATTCAATCCTTTTAATTTTCCACTTCGCGAATTATTATTTTTTTTTCAATGCATTTTTCTCTATGTACCTAGAATTATCCTCGCTCTTTTCCATGAAATCGCTTCCCAAACTTGAAACACGCTCGTCTAATTGCGCTTTGACGCGCAACATTACGTTTCTTATCAAATCGGAATTGCTGTCATCAAGTTTGTCATCCAAGAAATTTGTGTAAAAAGTGGAGATTTCGAGAAACCACAAGGGTGTCGAATGGAACTGCTCGCATGTGACCACTTCCCTCAACTCAGGATCCTGCATCCTAAAGACAGCTCGAGCTTTCAGAATATCCTGATGTGATGGCACAGGCAGATCCATCGCGTACAGGATGAATTCTCGCCACTCTATATATTCAGCAGTACCGAACAATCGTTCGATCAGCGTTTCGATATCCGGGGGTCGCAATTGTCGCCAGGCGCACGGTACGAAAGGCGGATGACAGTCTTCCTCGCCACAGGATACCAGATCCTGAAGAATATAAACGAGGACGCGTTCGCTCACAATTCCATTCGGAGCAATTCGTCGGAGAATATCTATCAATCGGCCGAGTTGAACCATTCGAAATCGCAGAGGTAAAGGTGCTTCCCTGATCGGGGCAGCGAGTCGGTCGTGATCTTCGGGAAACATTAAAATATTCGGTCTTACAACGAATTGATCGCCGTCTAACAATAATTCCTCTTGAACCGGTCTCTTTTCCTCGATAGCGAAGCAAAAAACATTCGCCATTTCATTGATGCTCTCGATCTCGCGTTTATATCTTAAAATATTAAATAAAAACTTTTTAAATATACAAATATACATTTAAATATACATGCACTATAAATTTTAAAAGATAATTAATATCAATGTTAATTAGAAATAATGAAACATATAGTAGTTTTTAAAATTCAGATAATACAACCATTTAAAAATGGAAAATTTTACAAAATGACGTTTTACAAAAGAATTGCTTTTTATTCATATTATAAAAATGGATTAAAAATTATTCTACAATCTGCGATGAAAATAAAACATTAATGCAAACATTATCAAATTAAAAAATTACGTGAAATAATTGTTTTTAAATTAAATTATATATAATTGAAATTAACTTATTAAATTAAATTATACATAATAACTAATTTAAAATAATTTATACATTTTTCGTACCAATGTTTTCACAATAACAAACAACTATATTCTCATTAATTTACTAGATGAAAGATGTAATAAATAATTTTACGAATAAACCTTTCAACGATATGATCGTGAACACGATGGAAAGTCTGCCTCATGGTATCCAGAAAAAAAATCACGTCTGATCGAGCAGCCGCATCCAGCACATCTATTCTCTGCTGTAAACGACCGATTTCAAACAAAACGGCATACCGCCATTCTTCCACTAGATCATGATATCTTCTTGCTAGTTTGGCAAACGTTGAATCTGGTGAAGCGGTTCCTTTGCTTTTAATTTCGATTTTTGGAATCACGGCTTTCTCCTCCTTTAACATCTCCAATATCATAGACGAGATGGAATCTACGATATCTCGCACTTGTCGAACACTATCTTTAATAATACTATAAACAATGTTCTGGTCAGGTTCAAAGCTCTTTGATACGTCGATTAGTACAGTTTCGATCTCGGTCTTAAACTGATTTCTATTTATGACTCGAGTGGAAGCTTCGATCGATTCAGTCTTCGCCGTTCGTTCTTTATTTTTAAACATTGAGATTTCCTGAAGAACGTCCTCCAATTCAACGTTATCAAGAACGATTTTGGAGAACCGCGATTCTTGCAGTGGTTTCTGTGACATGGAGACGTAATAATCTTGAAGAAGCTGCATAGTATCGACAAATCTGTCAATTTCAGTTTGCAAGATTCCGATATACACATTAACGACAACTACAGCTTCCATTAAAGTCCACTCATTACGCAATGTGCGTCTTCTCTCTTCTTCAGCCTCGTTTCTTCGCGCATCACACAGTTCCCACAATTCTGTTCGAAAGTTGTCGACCTAGCATGAACATTTTAGAATTCTCAATAATGAAAAGATTAATGTATGTACATATAATCTTTGGTGTATCTTATCAAAATAAGAAAATTATGCATTAAAGTTAAATTAAAATTAACTGATTTAGTTACAAAACTTCTTCTTCCTCACTTTTCTATACCTAATTATTACTTATAATTGATACTGGATTTTTTTATTGTAAAGAAATACTAGCAATGTATGTTTTATTAAGAACAAAAAATTATTTAATATATATCTGTCTTTATATCTATCTTATTTATAGAATTTTTATGTGTACTTACTCGACAATGCAACTCGCATTTCATGTCCGAATCTTCTCTGAGATCTTCATCGATTTCATTAAAGGCGCGATGAAAATCTTGCAACAAGATCTGCCGTTTGTCGGGTCGATCAACGAATCTCATCAAATTACTGAGAACAAAATTCTTGTAGGGTATAATGGCCAATGTGTGCATTCTCTTCAAGGAAAAAATCTCTTTCAAATTCTCAATATAGGCCTGTTCAACGTTCTCCCAAAGTATAGCCAACATTTCGAGTAAAGCTGGAGGCTGATAAAGGTCTAGCCATTGCCAACCATCTTCCCCAGGTCTAATGTAACCGGTTGCTAGCTGCGTTTGAGCTTCCAATTGTAATTTATTAGTTTCGATATCTTTCTTCTCTTCGTATTCTGAGCGTTTCCACTCGGATTTCGGTATTAAACGCTTAATAATAGCCGCCTTCGATTCAATAAGAGATTTTTGCTTATTGTCATATGTCTTTTCGGAGAGTTCCAAGGATAATTTCTTTTTGTGAAAGTGATCAGTGATAAGTTCGACCAACTGTTTCAAGGTTGGAAGATCGAGAACGTTGTAAAAAAATCCATATGCGATATTTTGATTAGCGTAATATTGGTCCACCAAAGTAGCATCGTCGGGTAGAGGTATACAAGGTTCTTCTTGACTGTTTATTTTCTTTGGTTTCAACATTGCCTTGATATAGATTGTCATAAACGTCGGAGAAAGAGTACTATCCTTTGCTTTAGAAATTGGGTTCGGTAATAATCTAGATTGCCTATTATAAAATTACGTTAACTTTTATAAAATATTACATATTACATAATAATTAATAAATGATTATAATTCAGCTTTAATTTAAAATTTAGAGAACGAAATTAAATTGACGCTCCAATGCGCTATTATAGAAATTACGAAAATAACTAAATCTGAATATATGAATAATGTTAGTAATATTAAATACATCCTCTGAATCAATATTATTTTTAAAGTTGTAAATTAATTTTATAAAATTTTCGAACGCGCCTGCATATCGCGAATGTATCAATCTTGTCCTCGAATACGATTCTGGGTGACGAAGGATCGATACTTTCAATGTTGACATCAATAAGGTTGACAGGATCGGAAGGTATCTCGTGTCCTGTCAATGCTTTCTCCAACATTGCCATTTGCTCATACGTATTCGGATAATTTATTAATACCCATCCCTCAACGTCTCCGATTTCTTTTAGGTATTCAGTCAGTATCTTCGTATTTAATTCATTTGAGATAGGTTGACCCAACATGAGAAACTCGTAAGTCCATTTGCCTAAACATCGCAGGTAACAAGTTGCAGTAGTTGCTATTCTGCGATTAACAGTAAACAAATATCCTCGGCGATTAAGTTTCAAGGTCCATTATGTCCATTATTAAAAAATTGTCTATATTTTATGCATATCTAATAAACTGTATTTGTACATGTTATTTGAAATAAGCTCATTTAACGTCATAAACCCGATTTTGGGATTAATCTAATAACAAAATTTTGATTATATATTATAAATTGATTTTTATTCTTAAACTCCTCTACCTATGTATGCGGTATCACTTAAAATCGGGTCCATATCGTCATAGGGTATCTGTCTAGGTGTTTGCGTTTGTTTCTCTTCGGCTGCGTTCTGCTGAGATGTTGCTAACTTTGCTGATCGTTCGATCTTCTTCGGGTGACGTTCCCTCGAGTCGTCCGTCTTGTTCTTAGCTTCCAATCTTTTGGTGTCTCTCGTCGTCCTCGTTGAGATGATGTTCAGATCGATGTACTTCACGTTAACCATTTCCTGCTTGTACCTCTCCAGGCAATGATTGATCGCATCTTCCATCGTCAGCAAACGAATTCCGGTATTCTTCAGCAACTCTGGCAGCTGTTCGTGAAGGGTTACATTTGTTACGCCCAAGACAATGGCCGCGACCTTGACTCTAGGTACTGAACAACCCATAACTTCCGGATAAGGATATAAGATCTCTAGCAAGCGATGAACGATGTAACCAAGTACAACGCAGCCTAGTCTATAAATGTCTTCAGTTTCCTCGTCTCTTTTTGGTATAAATTGATCCCAGGGCGAAGCTAAATCCCGATAACTCTCAAAGTTTGCATCAGCCAGAGATTGCTGACGTTCCAATTGAGCTAGCCTCTGCTTTTCTTCAGCTTTTAATTCTTTTCCAATCTTTATTTTTTCTTCTTCATTTCCTACTTTTTCTTCGCTGTTTCCTCTTGCATCATTATTCACTATCATCTTATCATCTTCATTTATCTTTACCTTTTCTTCGCTTTTTATTTCTTTTACATCTTCTTTTTCTTCGACATCATTGAAGTATTCCACAAGTTCAAATATCGGTTCATTCTGAAGAAACGACATTCTCCATTCATTCCAAATGGAATTTGGGATATGAATACCGTTTGCCTGACGATAATCAGCAATTTTCACCGCGATGTCCGCAAAATCATTAACAATCTCTAAACAGATCTCTTGATGTTTCTCCTTCATCTTGCGCACCTTCAAAGTGTAAACGTTTTATACTTGAATCTTTCATATAAAAATGGCAATCATTCTTCATATATATATAAAATTAAGAATTAAAATTACAACTCTCTTTTATTTCTATATTTTTTACTATTTTATATATTCAGTACATACATACGTATATTTTTTTACTAATTAAAATATTTAATTTTTAATATATAATTTTGCCTTTAGCTTTTGTATTTTAACTTTTTTCCAATTCTTTCTCTTTTCTTGAATTTTTCAAATTCAAGTATTTTTTTATTTTATCTTATTTAATTTCACTTAATTTATATTCCTTATAAATATTTTTTATAATCATCGCTTATATCTTTTTCTATTTTCAGCAAAAGAGATTTTGTCTTGAGATACAATAAAATATTGTCACCCACTCACTTTTTCCTCGTAAATTCTTTGACGAAGCTCGCGCATTCTGTAGGTCTCCATTTCTATGTCCTCTCCCTCTTCTTTTATTGTATCTTTATGATGATCCTCCTTGAATCGCTGTTCACTCTCTCTAACCTTTAGCAATATCGCATCAACTATCCTACGATTTTCCACAATTCTGTTTTTTAAGTCTCGCACTTCACACAGCTTTCTCAACATTTGTTTCTCATAGCGCGACTGATCTAACACTCGTCTGCCGAGAACCTCGTCGAAGGATCTATCCTGTTTTCTTAACAATCGTTCCCAAGCCTCTGTCATCATTGTTGTTTGCGTTTTCAGCTTTAGTTTGTGAGATTTAGCTTCTTCTTGACTACGCTTCTTCAAGAAGTTTATGTATTTTGCGGCAGTTGCAGGATCTTCAACCTCGTAAGATAAGTCTAAAGATCTTTTCGAGGGGCAACACTTGACCATCTGGTATCTCTTCTTCATTTTGCGAGCCGGATGCTTGCGAGTGAATTCGTCCAGTTTTTCGCTCTCCTCCTGCTTCTTATCCGGCAACTCTACCGGGACAAAATGATCAGTCAGTTGTATCACAGGATACTCCATGAGAGCTTCGAATCGCTCTCGTTCTCGTCTGTAGGCTTCTGTGATTGTCCAAAACTTATTTCTGTGCCAGAGAACGGTATTGGCTGCCTCAATTAACGGTGTCGACAGAGGATGTTCAGATGGTACATAAAAGGTTGAATTCTCGGGCACTATGGAAACATCGAATCTACTGGGCATGTATTTTCGTTCTTTTTGAAGAGCAATAAAATGCAGGCGGTCCTTGCCCTCAAGGCTCAAGTAAACCTTGTAGAAGAGCTGGAGAGATGCAATACCTTTACCCTAAAGGGTTGTTCTTATAAAAGTCAATTTACAACATAGTGCCTATCTTTATAAAGAAATATATAAATTAATACAAATTAATAATTTTTTTATTATAAATTATTATAAATTTGTTTATAAATTAATAAAAATTATATTTAGTTTTAGATCAGCGATATCTAATAATGCAATTTTCCGAAAAATAATATTTATTTTTGAAAACTCGAAATTGATTTAAAAAATTTTTTAATATTTTTTTCATTTTCTTTTTTTACCCAGGTTAATTTGTTAAATCTATTTATTGTGCTGCTTCTTTTGCAAGAGATACTTCAGAGATCGCATGGATGCCCTCGTCGCTCAGCGTGACGTTAATGAGCTTCAGCCAGATTCGTAAAGTCCTCAGGTTCACCCTAGACAAGGGAGGATCTCGCGTACGAAGGATGATGCTTAATTGATCGCTAGTGATTATATCGTAGCTGTGCAGGATCTGGGCCAGCAGGATGCCGTCTCTCGTGTAGCGACCGAACGTCTCCTTTGTGAGATCTATGATTAGACCTAGT
This sequence comes from Tetramorium bicarinatum, assembly GCA_928718305.1. NCBI lineage: Eukaryota > Metazoa > Arthropoda > Insecta > Hymenoptera > Formicidae > Tetramorium > Tetramorium bicarinatum. The sequence goes on along the minus strand of OV788323.1, from coordinate 23,117,961 downwards.
CTCGTGCGCAACCATTCCTTCAGCGCCTTGACCATTTGTAGGAACTGGACGATTTCGCGGAATTTCGAATGTCTTGGACCCAGGAGTCGCGTTTCCGACGTAATCGAGACATCGCGACTTGACAACAGTGATCGTGCGAAATTAGCATCGTATCGTATTCATGTATGAGAATCGAACATCAAATTTTTCGGAAAGAGCAAAACGTGAATAACGTGGAATAGTAATAACAAAGTAGTACTACAGTAACAATAATATTAGGTTGCATTTCGATATTCACTACTAGTACTACAAATGTACAGTTTATGTTACGTACATTATAGATTTTCAGTACTGATAATGAATTTCGAAATGCAGCCTCAATTTGTACCTTTGTACGCGAGTTTATGCATTTAGAAATTATGTTTTTTTTATTTGGATATATTTACTTTAATAAATTTAATATTTTTAAATTTATGTCCGATTGTACATTTATGTCCGACATTTTATATTTCTGAAAATATTTTGTGCTTGTAGCCATTTTATATTTACATATTGTTAAGTATTATTGTTTATTCATTAACTAGAAATTTTTGAGTTTCATTTAAACGGTAGTTGTTTATAAATAGATTAAAAATATGTATACTGCCGTAATAAAGGCGGAACGTAAAATATGCTGCAAAGGTGGGGAAGTAGTCACAGAAAAATGAGAAGCCCAGGTTCAATACTTTAAAACATTAATTTAAATAACCAATAATTCATTCACATATACAACATGTGGTATATATCTCCTTTAATATTATAAATTAAAACTTATAAATCATGCATATAAAAAGTGTGTATCCTTGTTGTTGCTTCTGTTTTTCTTTTTTATTATTCCCTTATACTTCGCTGCATATACACGTTACAGGCCTATAGGTACAGATAGGTAAAGAAAATCGTGGTTCGTCAGCTTTACTTTATTATCGACTTCGGACCAACAGCAGCGTCGCATTGAGCATTGATTCGGCTCGCCAGAAAATAATATATGGATATCTCGATTTCTCTTGTGCAAATCGAAAAACGTAAGAATTTGAGCCGAGACTCTCGTGGGACAAGTACGCGCGTGAGAGGATTGTTCTCGCGTAATATCATCTCGTCTTACGCAGAATGAAAAAGGACGTGCACGATTTCTTCCCGCGTTTTCTTCCCAGGGGAAAAATGGGTGAATCGAAAGAAATTTGATCTCGTGAAATAAAACAGAATATTTTTCAAAACACTTTTTATATTACTTTTTTAGATTATTTTACTTGAAAAGTAATAGGTCGTTTAAAGAAACAAATTAAAGTCAAACAATTAACAAACTGTTTAAATAATTAATCTATTAAATAAAACATGTTGAAAACTTAACAATAAAAATTGTAAGTTTTTAAATAACTTTTTAATTTTATTTATAGAAAATTTTAATAATTATGTAACTTAAATATTTGCCATTTTTAAATATTTTTATAATTAATCTTAATACTGAAAAAAGATGTAGCTTTTTAATTTATTATTTACATAAATAAATAGGTAAAAATAAAACAGATTCGAGAATAATTCAAAAACTATGAAACTAATATGACGTTGTGTGTGATTTTGAAACTCAAGAATTCATTTTTCAAAATAAACCTTTTATCAATTCTTTCCGATTTGCCCATTTCTCGCAATAATAAGCTTTGTTTATACGTGTATGTATATTCTTAGAAAAATTCAAAACAGAAAGAAAAGAATTACTGATCGACGCGACTCGATACATTGGCATACCCGCAATAAATTCACGTGCAACAATGACTTTTGCCAACCAAAAAAGTTGTTGATATACCGTGATCAAGAATGTTAGATTATTTCGGAACCCGAAACCTGTCGGGCAGTCTTCAATCAAAAAGCAGACATCGTAAAAGTATGTCTCATACTTTCATAGAATGTTAATACTTTATTGCACTTTGACATCTGTACTTTGGTCAAAAGATTTGTGGCGATACTTTTATTGCCTGTCGCAACAAGAAAAAGAAGACCATCGAGTAACGATACAATTTCGGGTATTTCCAATCACAGGTTCGCGAACTATATTTCCGTAATTTTCCGAATATCAAAATTGATTTTTTCGAACTGCGAGGAAAAAATATCGTTTCGCGCGATACTTGAACAGTACCAATGAAAATAGAAAGAAAGAAAGAAAGAAACACGGTGGAATTTCTGACAAGGCTCGACTGTGCAGCCTGGTCCGTATCAGTGGAATAATTAAGTACAAATGACACGACGCTCTTTGGATTTATTCTTCGTTTACTCGATACTGTTGCATTCACTCACGTCTAATTGGACTCTCATCATTCCTGTCTCAGTATATATTCCTCGATACAATATAATACAACTATAATAGCAATGATCGCAATAATAATGGTAATAATTATTAATTAATAATATTAATAATAATAATAGTAATATAATAAAAATCACCATTGTCTTTCTCCATCATCGTCGTCGTCGTCATCGTCGTCGTTTTTACTATAATGTATTTATAATATTTATACCGTGTGTGGTGTGTGTGTGTGTGTGTGGATCCATACAATTACATCTTCGTATCGCCGCGAGTATAAGTATATAATTACAATCACTTATTAATATTCACAACTTAATAATCGTTCACCATTGTTCTTTTCTCCCCTTGCTCTAGAAACAGTGCGCAATTATTGTGTTCTGCCCCGTTCTGCCGTTCGTCTATCGTTCACGATCATTATTAATCATTATTATTGTTGCTGCTTAATTGTATATACAGAAGAGGTATATATTCAATAATATTAATTAATATTAGTATTTATAATAATTTAAGTTTACGCTTCACACGTGACTACTGTATGTGTCTATGTGTATGTGTATGAGTGTGTGTTGGTGTTGGTTCTAGAAAAAAAAAGTTCACCTTGCTTCTGTTAACTTTTTCCTCCTTCTACTTTATCCCCCCATTATTCTTATATAAGACCACGAGTATTTTTGAGAGTTTTCATCAAAGAATAAAATTCTCCGCATTCTTCGTCTTCGATTTATTATATCAGAGATCTATTCTGCCGAGAGTCACTCTCGTATAAAAAATCGAAGTTAACAGAATTATTATATCGGAGTATGATTTTCAAATAAATTCTAGCGAAATTTACTCTCTAAGTTTGTAAGAGAGTCTTATGCGAAAATTAAAATTTGAGAGAACAAAATCACCGTTCTGAAAGGAGTAAGAGTATTCCCATCTATTGAAACTCTCGAAAAGTAAAACTCTCGCGAGTACATCGGGCCCGATAAAGTCTCCGTCTACAAGAACGAATCCGGTGCCTGCCGGATCTTCGATGTCCCGATAGGAAATCGTCAGCGAGGAAACGGGCGAACAACGACGTCGGGATTTCTAGACACGCGTCGATCGCTTCGGTCTCAATTTCCATAAGCAATCCGCCGACGTCGATTTTCGCCGAGGACGAGGCCGGGGTCGAATGAGGGACTCCAAAAGAGTCGTACAGATCGGAAGAAGTACATTATTGCTCAGGCGATTGGTTTTCTCCCCTATTGGCAGGAGAAAATCACCGGGAGCATCGATCGGCAGGCGTCTTGATGGATCGTTTTGGCCGAAATCAAAATCGATCAGTGATAGACTAACTCGCGGTAGAGTTCGAAATCCGATGCCAGTGAGACGAAAATCGAAGAAACTCTCTTTTTATGCGCGACGCGTTTCGATATTTTAATCCAATTTACCGGCGAACTGACGGGAAGAGGAACCCACCCGACTAGAAAGGAGCTCGAAAATTTTCTGTCTCACGTGACAACGAAAAATCAGCGCCCATCATATATTGATCGATTTCCGATCCTCTGCATTTCGCAGTCGCTCGTACGCGCGAGACAGAAGCACATCGCTCTTTGGGGGAAGAGCGCTCCTTCCTCCTACGGCATCACCGGAAGTGCCGGTCTCACGACGGAATCCCATCGCCGGCGTTTCCGGCGCTACGTTTTTTTTTTTCTACGTACGAAGGAACGGGCTCGATAATTATCTAGAGATATAGCCTAAGTGATAACGTAGATCACTACTCTGTTCTGTGTATATCCCTGTTTCTGTGTTTGTATATTTCCCCTCTGTCTCTCTCTCTCTCTCTCTCTTTCGTTCGCTCGTTCTCTCTCTCTCTCTCTCTCTCTCTCTCTCTCGCTTTCTCTCTATCTCATACTTTCTCTCCACGCAACTTTCTCTCGGTCTCTCACTTTCGCTTCTTTCTTTCGTGTCCTAAGGACTAATTTGCTTTATAAACTAAGATGTCGCCTATGTGCGATATCTACCTCATCGCTAAAGTTTAGCAACATGGACATTATTATTTTGTTTCACTTCCTCGACCACTCTATCTTCCCTTTTCCCCCTCCCCGCACCCCCCATTCCACCCACCCTCTGCCCACCCAAGCTTCACCTCGTCGTTCAAAATATTCCATTTTTGTTACATGTTAACCGTCCCCTTCATCGCGCTAAGAAAAAGGATTATTGTTTACATCACACGCGCCCACACGCATGCACACGCATACACATACACACACTTTCTTTCTTGCTTTCAATCGATTTATTAATTAATCGTTAGTTAATCATCGCCCTCGTGTCAATCGCGGTGTTTTTTCCGGGTTTTTCTCCTCTTTCTCTCCTTTCTCATTTATACTCTAGATTCTATATGTATGTATATAATGTACTGATTGAGATTTTCCCTGGTTTCGGAAGCGATTTCGGCGGCTGCCAAGACGTCGATAGGATCATCGCGATTCCGCTTCATGAACGCGCAATACGGCCACAGTATTCTCGAATGACGCAAAAACACCGAACGAGCGAGACCGAAATGCCAAAAGCGATAAAAATCAGGAATAAAATCGTATTCGACGAAAGAACAGTTACGGGCAATCAGTTCGAAGAATGAGAAAGAACAGGAAAATTAAGTAAAAATGAAAGAAAAGCCAAGAAACGAAATTTGCCTGGTGATCAAAACGCAATGAGTCGCGTATGATGGACCAGAAACGAGAAGAAAAAACGATTTCACTCATTAATTATACATAGTAACTATTAAAACTGGAACGCGAAGTCTTGCTTTGCAATATCTGTTTCTAGTTTTTGCATCGTGTATCGATAGATCGTTTATTGCTTATTAGATGCCGCTGATGAGTCCGATCTTCGAAGACACTATTTTAACAAAGCGACAAAGCTCCGAGGACAGCGCTTGGATACAAAACGTTTAGGATAAAATAGGAGAAACTCAGTGTCACCAAGGGAAGAGAATTGGAGTCTCCTTTATTACGTCTAAAATAATGTCTTCCTCCGTCTCTATTCTTGTCCCCGATCGTCTTACGGTCTCAAGTGTTCTAACAAATGTGGTTTCTCTTCCAAGGGTGTCAAGAAGGCACGTGACTGAAAGATACCCGCTATTCTCTACAGCCGTCTCCTCTCGCCTCGCGACGATCGGCGCCGACCGCCCCCGTTTTTCTTCCTTCCCCTCTTTTCCTCTCTTCGACACCGGTATTGCACGTTCGCCGGATTACAACAATCGTATACAGTCATGTTCTACGTATTGAGAAGAGTGCGTTTTAAAATAAATTCCGGACCGATCGCGACTGATTGCGACTACCTGAAGAAACGCGCTGGGGAGTCGTCGTAGCGCGGCTTTTCTTCACGCACACCGGGCGGATACATCCCTCCCTACCCCCTTCACCCTGCCTCCTCGCTATACGAGATTCTGCGAATAGCATATCCTTTATTCATATCCTCTTCTTTTTATTTTTTTTATTATTATCCTTTACTATTTATTATGTTTACTTTATTCGTTATATCGTTACTCGCTATCGTTTATTATCCTTGCTACTACGCTTGCTTTAACTATGGAAACGAGAAGAACGTGGTACGAGCTGCCACAACTACGGTATGTACGTACGTGTATCTATATCTGTGTGTGTGTGCGCGCGCGCGTGTGTGTGTGTGAAAGAAGTGTATTTTATGTGTCTGATTGCCTACGTGTGTACACACACACACAGAATTGTTGATTCGAGGACGACGTCCTCCGGTGTGATCCGGGTCGCGCCACCCCCATCCCCCCCTATTCGCTTCGATAAAGGTTTCCGAAACCGGGCAAATATAATTATCACTTCGCTCTCTCGCTCGCTCGCTCGCTCTCACTCTCTCTCTCTCTCTTTCTTTCTCTCTTTTTTACAGCGTATATCCAAAAATCTTTAGAAATTCTGTCTTGCGGTATATATAGGTACAAATATCGCGGGGAGAGATTATCGAATATAGCGAATATTATAAAATTCTCAGTTTTTTCTCTCTCTCTTTCTTTCTCCCTCTTTCTTTCTCGTGTCGCAGACGGGAAAGAAATGTCGCAAGCGATTTAGCGATTTTCGAAAGTGATTTAAAAGATTGTGCTGGCTCACAAGAAGGAGCTGGACGAAATTTCATCAGGAATCACATAGTTCACGAAGTTTTCCTTCAGCGCGCTCACTGTGCGAAGAAAAAGGCTTTTTGCAGCTTGTAAAATGGAAAAATAGTTGTATCTCTTTCTTGCGCTCTCTCTCAGTCCCTTTCTCTCATCTCACATTCTCACCTTCAACCACACCTCGTCTCCGCCTTTTTGGAACAGCTACAACTTTTTTTCTGGGTTTTTTCTTGCATTTTTCCCCTTGTTTTTTTTTTTCGCTTAAGTTCGACGAGAGTCACCCTGTGAGTACACGCACGAAGGGCCGCAGAAGTTACCCTGTGTGTGCAAATGCCCAAGAGATATAACCTGGGTACGCTTTTTTTTTTTAACTGCTAAGTATCGTCCGCCGATTAAATATAATTGACTTTACTTAACGTGCATGATGATGGCGAGGGCCGTAAAATATATCTCTTATGCGTTACGTGTTTCGTTTTCGGATACTTGATACGCGATGCGCGATGAATTTGCAAAGTGGCAGGGCGGAAAAGATATAGCTAGTCCACACTAAACATCACTTGTTAAAATGCCACTTTGCTCAAGAAAGAAAAAGAAATTGGCGAATCGAAGAGAGACTAGATGGAAATTTTTACTTTAGAAAATTGCTCTAGGAAAAAAAGAACTTGTTATTCAGAAATGTCATGTGAGATATTAGACAAACATAATTTTTTCTTGCAAGATTGTCTTTAATAGACAATCTAAAAATTTAGAATTTATTGTCTAATTAGAATTTTATGTCCAATCCTCAATTATGAAGATTGAAGAAACATAGTTACATAGAATGATCCTTTCAATTAACTTATTCTTTACGGGATTAATACCTAGAACACCGAGAAGATGTTGCGTTCATTTTAATCTTAATCACATTACTTTCGATGAAGTGTTATTGCAAAATACAACAATCTGTAGACATACGTTTTTGACGATGAATTAGGCGCGTAGGGTAAAAAATAGCTCGGCAAAAGGATGCCAAAAATGTTCTTAGTTTCGTAATGAAGAAGCTCGTTCGTAATATGCGTACGGGACATGTACACAGTGTTAACATGCGAAAAAAATGCGATGATGGAAGGGGATATTCGTCGTGGATCTACAACACGACGACAACTAGCTGAATTTGTAAAGATTTTTGGCGCACTACTCTCCGCTTTCGTACACGCGACAAAATCGAGACCGCTTATTTGCAGCACATACTTCATAATTTTAACCGTGTGTGTGCGATACAATTATGTGTAATTAGCAGTATCATCATTAGACTTTTTATTATAATTAGTGTTACAAAAGCTTGATTATATTTGGATCGGACTGTAGCAATATATTCACATAACTATCGTCGTGGAAAATAAAAATTTAACGTTTACATTATACAATTGTTCTCATCATCATTCATTGATTCGCTATTTATTTGTAGGTTCTCCTCGTCGATTCACGTAATAAATACAATTATTTCATATAGTTATCATCATTATCAGCATCGTCAGCTATCCCAACCCAGTTCACTCTCGTCCATTATTATGTACCGTTTCGCGATATTCTAGTCAAAAAGTGTTTTCTCTTTTATATATCATATTCCCCTATATATAACACGAATCACACGATCTATAAAAAGAAAATAATTAAAAAAATCAATAAACATTCGGCAAAGATTCACATCTTCGCAAAACAAACTAAGCGAAAACCGTCCCTTTTCGCCGCTTTCTATGCGCAATCGATTGTAGCTTTACTTCACCAATTATTGCGTCGATTTAACATCAAATTCTTCCGGTTACTTCGCCAATTGCAAAATACTAAGCACCGTGAGTTCATCGCGCGACATGTTGTACGCAAGATTGCACGAGAAGGGAATAGTAACGTTTATCGCGCTGCTATTCGGGTACTGAGGGGTATAATCGGTAATCGCGGGACCGCAGTGTCCCTGACGCAGAGATCGTTGTGACATTGCACTACCTTTATCCTTTTTTCTCTTTCTCCCTGTCGATTCAATAAAATTAATCAGCATTCGCCAATTGTTCTTACGACTACGAAACTACGAATATAAAGTATCATGAATCGCGTATCTACTGGCACTGATAACGACCGAGACGAAAGCACACAGAGCGGAGATGCGAAGTATCCGAACGAAAGGTATACGCTTATGAAAAGAAAATCTGTATCGCGCGAGATCGTGCGGACACTCTCGTTCACACACAGCACTAAATTCACAATAATCAATTATTATGTACAAAAAATCCTATACCCCGTCGATCACGTCCCTTTCCTCTCGCGATACGATCGGTTTCGAGACTCGGCGTGTAGCGTGTAGTCATTTCTTCTATTTCTTTCGTGCCTCACACGCTTCATTGCATTGCGCGACATGCATATGTCGTACGGAGCCACATTAATTAAATTATTAACAAATATTACCTAACTTATATTTCCCTCGCGACTTCCAGCGACTTAATGAAATAAAAGCCTAAGGATAGCCTCGTCCTGGTGATCACCCGCTACATCCGCGATACGAGGATCGAGTGATTATAAGCTCTGTGATAAATTTTCCCTTATCTTCTTATCTCTGTTATCCGAGTACTCCGTATACCTCATACTCCAAAAGAGCGTAAGATAGTTGCATTAAAAAGTTACATGATTCAGAATTGTATGTTCCCATATGTGCTTAACAATGGTACGAAAAATATATAGTATATGTTGTTCGCGCGCAAACGATAAATACGCTCGATCGGTCCTTTCGGAAGCTGTAACGGGCGATCAGTCACTTAATCCTCCGGAAGTTAAAGGAACGATCAGTTTCCGACGTCTGTAAAACCTCATAATGGTATCACAGGTGCTGATATTTCTACATCGCTTCTCTTCCGCGTCAACTTTATTGCTATGAAATGCACGGCAAACATCGTCCATAATTACGGGACGACTAGAAAATATGAAACGACATTCGCTTTCAGATTACAGAGCGAATAAACTTGTACCAAAAGGAAAGTCAAGTAGACGCAATGAGGAACCGAGATAAAAATACCGTACTGTGAAACAAAGACTTAAGGGTTCCTGGAGGTGTTCGGAGAGCTCGCGTTGATCAAGGAAACGAATAAACTGAGGGGAAAAGAGAAAATGCTCGTCCAACAACCCAGGCTGGCAGTAGTTGAGAAAACGACAACGCGCGATAATTTCTCTTTCATCCGGGCAGTTCCATCGCTTCCTCTCTAATCTTCTTCTTTGCGAAACTTGTCCTCCGTCCCTGAAGATCTTCCGCGATCCTTATCGAGCTCCATCGCTCCGATAAAACGTAAAGAAAGCGACGAAGATGTCTTGAGTGTTTGGTGGCACCTGTCACAAGTGCCGCATGGCGGTCGCGAGTCTCGTCCCTCGCAGAAACGTTTATCCAGGTCACCCAGATCCCAGGAGAGAGAAGATTGAACGGGGGAATCGATCATCTTCGAGACTAGTTTCGTCACTTGATCACATGTGCTGCCAAAAGATTATGATGTGTCCCCCTGCGACACTCGACAGAGTAAGCTTCACCCTTTTCCATATTTTTCCCACTTGCATTTCTTGCCTTCTCGAAGGAGAGAGAGATAGGTTCGTGGACATCGATTTATCTTCTTTCTTTTCTTCGTTCTTTCCATCCTTTTCTTTCTTCGGTTTCCCCTCTCTCTTTTGCTACGACGCTCCGGCGATGTCCAGGCGGTAAGTCAGACTATTCGGAAGCTTTCTCGACGAAAAGGGGACCGTGGATGGGCTGCTGCTCCGCGGTATCTACCGGCTCCCCGCGCTCTCTGACGACTGAGCGACTGCCGCGGGATTGTGGCTTGTCTCGTATTCCATCACCTCCTGATAGATCAGCTCCTTCCACTGGTCTACCGTGTGTTCCCTCTCGTCCACGCTATGGTCATAAGGACCTGGTGCGGGCTGCAAAATCACAGTTTCTTGTAAATCATTAAACAAAAGGAAGATTAACAAATTATTTTGTATTTCTTTAAAGTAAATAGAAAATATATTTTATTAAGAAAAGTTATAGACATTTCTTGTTCATGCAAAAAATAATGTAATAATGTTTTTCAACATTACATTTTTGTATTTATATAAAAAAATATATGTATACATATATAATAATTATTTCTATAATTAATATTTTAAGTAATATATTTTTTAAAGATTTTAAATTTCTCAAATTAAATCAGTGACTATAGTGATTCCTGTGATTTCGAGTTAAGACAGTAGGTAGGTAGTATTAGAAGCACCCATCCATTCACGCGATCAATCGATAGAGCCTACTTACAGCATTGACTTCCCCCTCGTCGTACCAGACGTTTATGTAATTGTGCAGCAACGCCTCGTCTACGGAAATGCGTCGCTCTGGGTCGATCACGAGCATGCGCGACAATAGATCCCTGGCTTGGCTCGCTAGAACAGGAAGTAAAAACTGTGAAAGGAAGAGCCGGAGGAGAGGCAAGGCAAGGCGATGACGGGAATGCGGATAATCTTGTCCGCGCGTTGAAACACGCGCGTCCCGCGATCAATCTCGCGACGCGGGGCGTCGACTTGCTGACCTACTCACCTTTTAATCTATTGTGTTCCGAAGAGTCCGAGGGGAATAGGACGTCCGGAAATAGCCTCTCGAAGGGATAGCCTGGATATCGCGGCCTGTTCTCCACGTAATTTCTGACGGTTGGTTGCAGTCGTTGCATGAATTCCTGCGCTGGTGTGCCAAGTTGTTCTGCAGATAAGAGCAATTATATTATTTTTACAATATAATGGCAGAGAGTCTGCGAAATAATCGCGATTATCTCATTATCTGATAAAAAATATTAAGAAATTTGTAAATATCACGATTATCCTTAAAAATTATTTATTTTAATTGTTATATCCCAATAAAAATTATTAGGGGATCATGTAAAGTGATAATGATTATCTGTTTATAATAAAAAAATGTTATAAAATTTGTAAAATATTTGTAATTATTTTTGGAAGACGAAAAATATCAAATAATTGATTAGATAATTTTCATTCAATTAAATATATCAAATAATAATTGACGTAAAAATATTGCTGAATATTAATGCAGATTTTAGTGAAATTATTCGTCATTTTATATTTTATTTGACTCCGAAAGAACATTTATATAGAATGGATTACAATATAATACATACAACATTATAGAATTTTATTTTATTTCAAATTTAACTTTATTCTCCACAATTTGAAAGCTTAACATTGGATTTTATTTCATAAAAATCAGATTGTTATCAAATTATTAATATTATCATTACTATCATTGTCCTAACGCAGCCTTACCGATTATTTTGTTCCATTGGTCAATGTGATCCGTGCCTGGAAACAATACCCCACCGCGTATCATCTCCCCCATGATGCACCCCACCGACCAGATATCCACGTTCTCCTTGTACCCCATGCCCAGAATTACCTGGCAAGAAAAGACGAAAGCTCCGAGTGAGCGAAAGAATCGAGGTAACCGGAAACAAAAATTACAGGAGAGTTTCACTCACCTCTGGCGCTCGATAATACCGCGTGACGACGTAAGGCGTCATCATGAATGTAGTACCGGCGGTCCTCGCCAAGCCAAAGTCGAGTATCTTCAGCGTGCAATCGGATTTTACGACAATATTGCTTGGCTTTAGATCCTAGACGCGGAAAGCAGAAATCGAATTTTAGAAATTCATCTCACAGGTTGAGACGATTCGAGCGATTGACAATAATCGCGAAGTAGCACGTGGTAAGTCGGAACCGTTCCGGTCGTATGAATTTTAATTTCTGGCACGTTAATTACGCGAAGGCAGTTTCGCAATCGTTGCGCCGCGTTCTCATTTTTAATGAGCACGACGCCGGTTTAGCTATTCTATTATAACGCGCGGCGCGCCGGGAAATTAATCGGAACGACGGCAGTTATTTCTTTCGCCGGTGGGACAACAGCAGCCAACGGAGCTACGGTATGCAGGAATGGCCGTCGCTAATGAATCTCGTTACGGTGGATTAAATGGCTCCGCCCGTTATGCAATTTTCATTGGGATGCAGCGCGCGAATAGCGAACGTTACCCACCCTATGGATGATGCCGGCGGAGTGCAAGTGCTTGATGCCGCAGAGCATCTGGTAGAGAAGATATGACATGCGCTCGTGGTCCAGATCCATCTGGATCACCTGGCATAAGTTTGCGTCCATCAGCTCCATCACCAGATACACGTCTTGAAATTCATCCAGCGACCGCTGAGGCGTGAACGCGTTCAGGAGACCGATTATCTGCAAGGCGATAGTAGTGAATTAACGAGCCGACCTCCGTCTCCGAGATCCTTGGACCAAGGATATTGCGAATAATTGCAAATAAAATTTGCCCGCCTTCTGCTCCTTTCTCTCAGACTGTTCAGATCTCGAGCTTGTTTATCGTAAAATTACGCGAAATTATTTACCTTGTTATTTATTTATGTATTTATTCCATCGCCCTCCAACACCTCAATTATGCTCTTAATGAATTAAAGGGAATAGAAATGAAATTGTCGATGGGATTGAACTGTTGACTCGATTAAAACATGAACTTATGGATTTATTACATGGATTTTAATTCCTATTATAATCTCTATTCATTTCTTGCAATTCATCTCTTACAATTTCATTATACTCAACAACAAATTATACTCTCTTTAAATTATTTGATATAACAAAAAACAAATTATAATTGCAAATGCAACGAGAAAAATAACGGCTGAAAGCTACTCGAGATGTAATGTTATTTTTCGTTGAAACATCTTTTCATTTAGCTCTGTGCAGCTTTTCCCTTGCATTCCTGTTTAATTTAATTAGAAAAAGTATGAGACCTTTTACGTTCACTTGTATAACAATATAGTACAAAGCGCGCAATTACAATTACAAATTTTACACAATAATGCCGCGCATTAAGACATATGCTGTGCACGTATACTTAATTCAACAGCAACGCTCATAGAATATTACACATTTATATTCCATCACGGTTTAAGAAAAGACATTTATTGCACATTTGTGGCAACAAGACGCGACACGTGCGTGTCCAAAAAGTAATATGCGTGTCACGCATTGAAAAGCGGCCGCGCTGGGACAAATGGAACGAAATTAAAGAAGCAACTTACGTTTTTGTGATTGACCAGCTTCATAAGCTTGAACTCTCTGTAGGCCCTCTTCGCGTGCGTCACGTTTTGAAAAGGTCTGGACAGCTTCTTGATCGCCACATTTTGCGCAGTGACGGTATCGTACGCCGCGCTGCAACAGAGACGGAGAAGAAATTGGAAATCGTTCGATCACATACGCTTGCGTGACCGCGCGGTTTCATTAAGTTCAAATACAAACTCAAATCAATAATCAAAACTGAATAAATACTTCGTCGATTAGAAATTTTTATCTAACAATAAGTTTACTCTATTAGTTAGAATAAGTCTTGGCGTGCCTATATCCCGTCCGTGTGACACAATTTTAATGAGATTCGATAAGATTTCCAATTTAATAAAATAAAAGATATCGATTCACCTTAATTTAATAAGAACAAAGCACGCGCGTTTTATCGAAACATTTTCTCGTTAATCGACTTGATGTAGAAAATAATAATAAACTCACAGAAATTTAATTCAAAGCAAGATATTGCGAAGAAATGGCTACCGAAATGTAAGGGGATATTAATGCGAGAGCGCAAAGGTCAAAAGAATATGCGCCAAATTTTCAGCTGCAACGAATTTAATGCACTTGGACGTGATATAAGCGCTCCCTGACAATAAGTAAAACTATATTAAAGCTAGTGAAGAAGACAGACATACTTGCAGCGTATTATCCATCATACAGGCCATAGATTTTACTCACCAGACGATACCCTGAGCGCCGACGCCACGCGGTACGACGTCGACGTATCTCTCGGGTATGCAAAGCTCGGTGTCGCCGAAAACGTGACGACGATAGCCGCTCCGAACGTTGCTCGATTCCATCGCATTCGTCGTCATCGCATTACCTCTTTTTAATGGTTCTTTAATTCTCTTTTTCTCCTTTCTCTCTCACTCCCTCTCCCTCTTTAGCTCTCAGTTTCGTTCGGCGGTTCTCGTGTCTTAACTTAGGTTCTGTATATCACGCCTCTAGCTACCAAACCAATGACACAAGAACTACAGGATACAGCAAACGAAAACGATCAAGCTGATCGCGGCAACGGAGAAAATTTATCATCGCCAGCCGCGACATTCGCGGCCGAAAACTCGTTTTCAACGATTAAACGGCGCAGATTATGAACTCATAGTGGAACTCATTTATTTTTGTTAATAGCACAATTTATCAAATAAGAAAAGAAAAGTAAATTATAAATGTTGTTTAATTTAATTTAATTTACGTTAAATAATTAAAAATTTATACATACCTATTCTATTTTAAATTTCTCTTTTGAAGATATTTCTTTCAACTGATATAAAAAGCTTTTAATCTTCTAATTTATCGCGAAATAAAGTCGCCCAAGATCGTAAATTAAAATACATCTGCAGCAGCAGATGGTGAATTTTATTTTATTATTTATCGCGAAAATGCAGGAACTTGCCGAAAGATATTAAATTATATTTTGCACCTTGCGTTGCAAAACATGTCGCATTTCGTGGAACGTAATTTTTCTCCGTCGACCGCTGCAACAACGTCACTGACAGCAGTCTCAAAGGACAAACGAGCGTAATGTATAACTCTTGGAACGAGCTCGAGTTAGGCCCGTCGTTTTACCTGGCAAGATCACTTTTCCTCTCTCCCTCGATTTTCCTTCGAGAACAGCGTCGCGCGAGTTTGCTTGATTGTCAGAACCATCCATACAATCTAATGCGCTCTTTTCAGTGTGTGAGATACTTGCAAGATCACTCCGTAGCACGTATTTTGCGCCAATGTCAGTCACGAATCAATTGGTAGTGCAATAATGTTGGATGGATCTAAAAATCATGCAAGGATAAGCAAAATAAAAAATAAGAAATACAAAATTAAATTAAAATCGCTAACAAGAGATTGCTATAATAAAATTAAAAATTTTTGCATTGTATTATTCTAAATTATATTTTATATAGATAAATATAATTTAAAATATTATATAGATAAATTTCGATATAATTTAGAATATTAAATATGTATACATAAAAGTTTCATGAAACAAAATAAAAAATTGATGTGCATTAAAGGGATTGATATAAACGTCAATGTTTAATGAGCCACAAATACTTCATGTATCTCTCTGATAAGAAATGATCATTTTAAGCTTTTATGAAATTATTAGTTTTGATTTTAGAATTTCTAAAAAAATCATCAGAGCACATGAGATATTAAATCAGACAGTAATTAGACAAATACTAAAATATAAATTTTTTTCAAAGTAATATTTCCCAGTATCTTGCACTTCATATTTCGAATTACATCGTAAAAGATCGCGATTTCACGGCCTAAAAATACGTCGCAGTTGTGACTCGTTAAATAAACGCGATTTACGAACGAGTTTAATTATCAGAGAGTTCAAACCGGAAAAATAACGAGCGGCACTAAAAATAGTGCTGTTAGGAAGCACTTGAAAGGCATACTTCCATCGAACGTATAATCGTATGGATGGTTCTTCACGACAGAGCATTACCTTTGTCCTACTTTTCGTGAAATGTCGTATTCACGTCCAAAACAGTTTCCTCGTGAAAGAAATCGCATTCGACGACCGGTTAAACACGATCAAACGAACTTTCTCCCGCTTCTTTTCGAACATTTCTGTATGGCTTGCAGCTTTAGAATAATGATAGAAGCCACCGGCAAATATATTCTCGCAAGGATTTCAAGAAATCATTAACCCTCTTCCTTCGGGAAAGTTTGTGATTTCAAAGCAACATAGCGTATATCTGAGCTTTTTACAGTAAACTTTCATAGTAACTGTTCTGAATTGTAACAGTTCTGCAACTGCAAGTGAAGTAAAGATTGCAACGATATAAATTCCAGAGATAATCTCTTTTTAAAAGCACGATAATGAGAGAAAGAACATGGTTAAAAACAAATGAATTGATATAACAGTAGCTTGACCCATTTTTTAAAAAAAATTAAGAAAAGTAATCTCGAAAAAATGTTGAGAAAATAAAATTTATTAAATTGATTTTCCGAATTGTTCAAAATAATGCATTATATTAAAAAATTTTTATCTCTAAAATCTTAAAATATCTGAATTATATTAATATTTTCATAAATTCTTAATGTTACATTTCAATAAAATGCAGAAAATAAAAAAAATCATATATTTTGCTTTCTCTGAAATAATTTCGGAATGTGCATTCTCCTTTCAATATGTAAAACTTTCAGAATATATTTAATCTCCGAGAAACGCTGCCAACTCGAAATATTCTTCAGTGGCATTTTACAGCATCATCTCGATCCCAGCAGTATAAGATACTTTTCATAACTACGAATTTCAATGGATATTTCATGCTTTCACGAGATCTTCATTACAACATTTTTTTCAGCTATTAATACTTTATTATATTAAAATAAAAAGGTCACTGCCTGATTTATAATATCCCTTTCTTTATAGGATAAAGGAATTTTTCAACGTTAGCAAAAATTATCTCCGGTATTCTTGATAACGCCAGGATTAACGTGCAGATCACAGATTCCACCGTGGATAATATCCGGCCGTCGTTAGCCGATTTCCTTTCACATCCTGACCTACCTTTCATGCACACGAAATCAACCGTCCTTTTCGAGAGCAGCTCGCTCCTCTCGGGGGCGAGACAAAACGAAAAGGCGCCTCGCATATTTCCCGTAATGGACCACGCTACGGCAGAATTTTTATCGAAAACCGATATCCGCATTCTCTTCGACCGTCTCGTTCGTCCGTCCGTTCGACTTACCTGCATGCCACGGCTACCATGTATTGTCCGAGATTGCGCTTTCTCGGATAATGTAGCATTTCAGTCCCTGTCGGATATCAAAGGGGAGACACGTGCGAGGCATTGAGAAAGTCGATCGGCGGAACGATCATCGACGGATCCTTACTCATAATGTCCTCCGTGAATTTCAATGATCTTCGAAACGAGTTCAAGACAGAAACCGACTAATACTAACATCACACTAATACTAGATCGTTAATAGGAATAAGAGCGAAGAATGGGAATAATGGCCATTTACGAAATTGTCAGATCTACTAGAAGAACAAATTACAAAGTATAATAATTTGCTATTAGGTTTAGCTACTTTGTTAAAAACTTGAGAAAATCAATACACGTAAAAGTTAGGAAACTCAAATTGTAGGTAATTTTCTTTCAAGTTCTTAAAAGAGAATAAATCATATAGAATATTCTAATTTCATGCTCTAATTATACTTTTGGATTTTACTTTTAAAAGAGAGCCATTACAGAATATTCGCAATAATATTACAAGAGACAAATCACACTTAAATTCGATTTGCAGTTTCAAAAATTAATCCGTAATATTAAAAAACGAAATATGTAAAACAAAAGAGAAAGTTACATTATCAATATTCAAATTCTTTGTTACAGTTTCTTCTGTTTGTATATTCTCTTTCTCCTAACATCTGTTCTTATCAAAACTTCAATGCAATCACTTTATATCATCAATTATATTACTTACAATTATTGTAACATCTAAATACCACTCTAAATATCCTCGAGAATATAAAAGAGCCATGATGAGATCGGCGAGAAAAGAAAGAATGCCAACGTTTTAATTTGCCTCGTCTGAAGATCAAGTATCGACGGCAAGCAAGACGGCGACGAAGAACGTGAAACTGTCGTCGAGGACGATTTTTCCGACATCACGCCGTCGGCTTACAAGGAAGGGGCGTTCTGCCTCTCGTTGCACCCCGTCGCCGGAAACCCGCGTACTCTCGCGAAATCCCGACGTTCCCCCTCGTTCCAAATTGAATTGCCCGATTTACTCTGCCTCCCCCATTTCTCCGCACGCCGAACGGTGCCAGCCGTTCCGTTGCCGTCGATCTTGGTCGGTCCCCGAGCGCAAATAAGAGAAATCGTAGTTAACCCTCTTCCCTCCTTCGAGATATATGTCGACGTAGCGATACAACGTACACCCGACTTCAAATTCACCTCGAAACTTTTACCTCTGATGGATGCTGGCATTGTTATCGGTTGTATACGTAGCTTGAAGGTGGATGACGTTATTTTATCCAGGAAGCCAGGATACATCGTAGGATGTATCAAAGCGGGACGTAATAAACATTACGATAGAAACTTTTATACTGCGCATTCGATATTGGACACACATTGAGAGTGGATCAGTATATTTTACGAGTTCTCTTTATTTACTTCACTATTTTTCATTCCCATGTCAAATCGTTAGAATTAGTTAGAATTGGGGTTTTGCTGAGAGTTTCGCTGGAATTTCCAGGGAACGTTCATCGGTTCGCGCGACTCGCACATATCTCTCCTTAATTCTAACAGTCTAACAGTTCTAAGGAAAAGAATCGCATTGCAGTAGCTGGAAAACACTCACCAGACTATCCCCTGCGCGCCCGATCCGATAGGCTTGAGGTTTTGGTAGCGCTTCAGGATGGTGAACTTGGTGTCCCCGACCTCGACCGTGTAGAACATGGCGGATAGCCGGGTTGTCATGTCAGGCCCCAGGTAAGGCATGCGCCTCGGTGTTCGTCTCTCCTGCTGCTGCTGCACCTGCGCCGCCGCCTGCACACCGTCCACCCCGCTGGAGCACTCCTGGTGCACTCGACGGGGACTTACGCTCTTAGCCACTTTGGACGCGGGATTTTCAGTGCACCCACGGAATAGTAGCAGCGACAATGCAGGCGGGTGTCTCCGAAGTGTCCTGCACTTGCGAGTGCCAGGTCAGATTGCTCCTGCGGCAGATCACGCACGCTGCTGCCCAATGAGACCCTACGTACTCCAGAATTGTCTGCAACGAGAAAAGGATCGAGATGAAAGTTTGCATTTAAATCCATTATTTATAACTGCCAGCGGTATTGTTAAATCAATACCGCTTGGCATTTCAATCGAAAATTGTATAAATTTTCAAAATGTAATAATTCACATTTATTTTGACTTCATGCTAATTTCGGGAATAATAAAGCGGGATTTTGTAATCGAGAAATTAAGAAATTAAAAAAAAGAGAAAGAGACCTGAAAAGTGTGACATTTTGTACGAGACTTTCACGCAATGTAATAATAATTTCTCTCAAGAACGTGGCAGCAAAGAGCACGCGACATTTGCAGAATATACAATCGAAATTATATATTAGTTGTGTGAGCATGTGTCAATGTCATTTACGCAGATCTGTGCGTGACTGATTTATAACAAACAAACATTAATCAACGTCAAGAAAACGCGACGTAAAGTCAAAGGTCGAAAATAAACTCGTTACACCTTCCATCGCCTTCCATCATGAAAGAGAGTTATTTTGACAGACAAGCAGAGATGAAAGTACCAATTCAAATCGAATTTTCATTTAGATTTAGATAAGAATACCAGATGTGTCCAAATTGCACATCCGGTCGTAGATTAGCACGAAGATTTGAAATAATTCGCGATGTTTCAACGTTGCAAATATATTCGAATACTCGCTGGAAACCATTTTAACGTTTCCACAGCTCATTTATAAAGCTAGTTAGAAGCCGCCTTGAGCTCATTGTCCGGATCAGGCCTCAACTCAGCCAAGATCCAACGAAGAATCCACTTAGGACCTAAGATTCAGCCAGGATCCAGTCTGAATCTAAAATTGGATCCAATTCTCTCTCTCTAGGTTTACATTAGAAAGCCAGGAAGAGTCCATTTCATAGCTCATACTATGCAAAATACATTTTACATTTATTTTTGAGTTTTAAATTACACTTTTATGATCAGCGTTGAGTTATAATTTTACGATCATTTCTGAAAATAATATTCAAATAAAAGAGACGATATAATTTATCGTCACTTTATAATTTTTATTGTAGAAGATTAGAGAAAAAAATATTATCATTGAAAACGTACATTATATACGTTTGTTCCAATTCATCTCATATATTCTACATTTAATATATGTGCAATCCTTTTAAATGGAGCTATTAAGGATTATGATATATATCATACTATCAATCATAAGATATAATTTATTCGAAATCACAACTCGTTCTCATTCACCGAAGAGACTTAATGTAACATCGACATACTTATGTACAAAGAGTTCGTATTGTTTGCGAATATTCTTTTTAAATTTGAAAGTCATTTATCATTTATCATGTCAGCAACGCAACAGATGGGAAAAGGAACAAAAACATTTGTTATCTTTCAAATTTAAAAGTCAACCACTCATCCATTATTTTTTTATCAAAAATGTACGTAAAAATTGCTATCAAATTATAAAAATATAAACTTTGTTAAAAATGTTAGTTTAGAAATTACATTAGGGCAACAAAACATAATGCAATTTCACAAATGAAATTTCTTATCTCAAACTTTCACATGTTTTTTCGAGTGAATAGAAAAGAATAACATGAGGAACAATTATTAAGATAGTTTGTGTAATCAATTTTACAGAACTATTTTATTCTGTTTTTGAACTGACAATAAATACAAACACCGAAAAATAAAAGTATAAATAAAATAAGGAATTTTTAGTAACGGAAGTTTGAATAACAAAATACGAACTCCAATGCTGATTATATCTAATTATAAATCTATTACGCACAAATAGATTCGAATTTAACAAATAGTTTACATTTATTATAAACAAAATTAATAACAAGAAGATTTACATTAAACAAAATAATTCAGTAAAACATAAGTAAAATTGAGATTTGCAGAGAAACAAACGAGATTAAATGAATAAGTATGTGAATAAATAGAAAAAGGCAGAGACAGACGTAAGCGTATTTTTGTAGCTCATGATAAAAGGATTTTGTGAGAAAATATATTATCAGACAAGAGATTAAAAAAGAAGCGAGAAAAGAAAAGATGTTTTATTTTTCTAAAAAGTCTCAGAATAAACATTACATCAAAGAAATAATTCTTGTATAATAGCCAGGGAGAAATTTAAAACAGATTGAAACCTTCAAATACATCAAAAGTACATTTATTAATTTTGACATCGTAATTTAATGTTATATAATAAGTTATATAAATAAGTATTAACGTAAAAGTTTTAATATTTTATTAATAAGTATTATTAATAAAGTTCCATTAATAATATATAATATAATAAAATAACTTATTATCAAGTATATCTAATAGCAAAAATTTTTTAAAGAAGCAGATAAGCAATAAATTTTAAGAACACGAATTAAATAAAGATTTAGTAACTTTCAATATCGAAACAGAAAAAGTTTCTAATGCAAAGGCTAAGCAAGAACTACACTAGGACATTGAACGGAGACTGAGCGTCAAAGAGAAACTTCCCAACTAAAGGGGAGCAGGACAAGCGAAGAGGTTTTCATCAATTTGCAGAAACTAGTGCTCCATCAGCGAATACCGCAGCGAAAGGGAGATGAAGAGAGACGCGAACTCGAGGAATCCCATCAACGTGCATAGCAGCGGCAGTTGTATAAATCGTTAAAGATGATAATGCCTGTCGCTGAAACACGTGATAGGGAAGAAGGGTTGCTACATCTGTGGCATCTCATTCTGAGTGATCTGGGTCGTTTTGCCTCTATATATCATTGTCGAAGGCTACAACCGTAGAAAAGCCAGCATCGCTACAATGTCCGTTATCATATTACTCTTCGATCGATCGATAGGGCGAACATCCCCGCGAGCGAATAAGTGAAGCCAGCTTTCGAGCTTTGTATGTAACGCAGTTAACCCAATTGCATCTCGATTCAACGTTTGGATAATAAGAGCTCAGCCCTGTCAACTATGAGATATCGATCGCTACAGAAAGAGAGAGAGAGAGAGAGAGGGAGAGAGAGAGAGAGAGAGAGAGAGAGAGAGAAAATTGCCAGAAATGTGTACGTGCGTATGGCTTACTACAATACAGTACAAGGAAAATCAATTAAGTCTATTTAAAAAAAAAGCGGTAGCTCGGTGTCGGGAGAGAGAAATCTATTAATCATCAACTGAACGACAAGAGAAATTTCTAGTCATTTAAAATATATACATATTTTTTCATTTTCGCGTCAAATGTTGCAATTTTTTTCTCTTTTTAAATTACTTTCATATGTAACTTCTAATTATTTCAATAAAATATATATAATTCTTTTTATCATAATTTTAATTAAAATGGAAAATTATTACATTACAATATAAAATATACCGTGTTGCAACTCAGCACTTGACATGACATCTCCGGCGCAGTGGCGAATACTTTTGCGGGCATGTTTTCGTGCACGCCAATATCTCTTCTAGTACCTCGGGATTCCCCCGATTATTTATAGCGACTGTCGCAGACGTAGACCGACAACGACAACAACGACGACGACGAAGACGACGGCGACGACGCCGCCGCCGACGCCGCAGTCGTGCTCTTCGTGGTTGCTGCATGGGCCAACCACCTTCCGTCGTTTTCGCCACCTGCTATCAATTACATAAACACGTCGACGAACGTAAATACGCTCGAAGACGAAAGCTCTAAAGACGTCTTTGTAAAGTCTCAAAAATTATTGAGACATGGACGTTCGTAAGATGCAAAAACGTTTGATCGAGATCTAAAAAAGATGCTTGAAATTCGAAAGTTACGAGAATTACTGGAATGCTCGTTCGAGCTTTCGAAAGCTCGAAGATCGGAAGAACAAAGTTACGGAGACATTCGATCAAGAATGTGCGAGATAGAATCAACAATTTGATTAAGAGGAGAAAATGATGAATTGCAAAACTTTTAGCATTTTAGGTTTTATCGACGTCTTGGTTCTTTAGGTGCAAAGTTATGTTCAAAGTATTAATCTTGAAATAACTTTTTTAAGATTTTTAGGGGTCAAGGTAAACTGTGGCGAACGTTCAACCCAGTTCTTCACAAATTTGAATATGCTTCTTGTTAGAAATGTAATTAGTCATGATATTTAATTCTAATAAAAATATTGTAATAAAACATTTCAATTTTCGTAACCCTTCTCACTCGCCGGTAAACTTTTGCGTTTCGTATTTTTCTCCATTGCGATAAAACATGATGGATATTGAAGTAAAAAACACAACAGAATGGAAAACAACACGCAAATGAAAAAAAAGATAGCGTTATTTTCGTCGGTTCCGGAAACCACTTGGAGCCCTTTATGAAAATAGCAGCGAACTCCCGCGAATAGAAATACAAGGCTATAGAATTTTTACGCACTTTTCAGCTCGGTGCTCTGTTGAAGTAAAACTCCATAAATTAAATAAAAACACCGAATAGACAAAGCTTCGCTAAAATTTACGGAGTTAGCAGTCCGTAGCCTAGTACTAACAAATTCGATGTCAATTTTAGCTCACTAAAAACACGAAGAAAATTCACAATTTTTCAATTAACGTCCCTTGAATTAAAATGCCAAATTAAAATTTATTTAATTAAACTTTAAAAATGCTACCGTTTTTTATTTCTCAAGTTAGAAATCAATTTTCAATATACGGTCTGTAATGTAAAAATTATTAACATTTTCGTAAAAACATTCAGTTTTTTTTCGGCAAAGATTGTGCCATTAATTTGGTGGCTGATCCGGCAGAAGAGGAAAGATACTTCTTATATAGATTATTGTACGATCTACGCTTCATTTTTCGTCTAGACATCTTCGAGTTCAAGTTAGGCGTGTTCCGAGAGAAACTCACGTGACAGCCATTGTCGCGTGACCATAATTCACCAGATAAGACGGATTTAAGAGAGTTCAGCTTCACGACGTCTCTTGCGCCCGGAGATGATTTAGCACGGAGGCTCGGATAGTTTCTCGTCTATCGTGCCTCTGATCTATCGCATTTAAAATGTATGAGAATGTACACGTTCGAGCAAAATTTATATTTCGACTTGGAGAAACTTCCTGGATATATTAGTATCGTGTCATCGCCACCAACGCTGTACTTGACAAACACGGCGTAAAATAAGAATCTCTACGAGCAGATATTTTGAAATTTATACGCGTAGCAAGACCTTCATCTAATATCTATAGTCTAGAAATACTTTAATATATTTAAAAGCCAAAAGAAATATTGCGCGATATAGTATTATATAAAAAATAAAATATCCAATAAGTGAAAAATGTATACTATTAAAAGATAAAATAAAATATGCGCTGCGTATAAAATTCAAAAAACTTCATATTTCTGGCATTCATACTTTTGGCTTGATTTAACTAAATCAAATAATATTCTTTTCTCTGTAATCAAACTTCAAGCTCGCAAAAGAATCATTTGCAAGCGTTGCAAATATTTGAATAGTACGAAGTATTGGCAGACTCTTCGACGCGACGCGAGCATTTCGATCGTAATCTATTTTAGTTGAATATTTTGAGGCGTGCGAGGGAGAATTGATCATCCGTCAGAAACGTCGCGCAAATTAATATTACCGTAGCGCACACACTCACCATAAACAGGCGGCCATTGTGGATGCAGCGGCGAAACGCTGATACGCCCCGATGCGGGACGGACGCGGAAGCAGGGATCTGCAAGCAGACAGAACAGAGACGTCCCTCAGAGAGCGTGTCGACAGGAATTTGCATGCATCCGCGGATGCTGCATACGCCCCGCTCGCGAGCGGTGCACCGGGAGTCCATCGATTCGCACGGGGGTGCCACTGTGCCACCGTGTAGTCTTTCGCTCGATACCGTTGCACCCCATTGCACCCCGCTATGCAAATCAATGGCGCACGTGCGGCGGCACGAGCCCGCGACACAAAAACGCATTCAGCGGGAATCAAACGACTGCGATATCGCAAAACAATTCTGTAATTCCATTTCATAAATCGGTACGAGCTGATCCCACAAAGCGCGCGTTATCTCTCTTTATTTATCATTATTGTATTATTATTAACGCATATAGAGGTACACTCGGCTATCAATAGAGAAATATAATTTGTTTGAAAATTCCTTCCTTCCGATCCCGATGCATCGATGATTGATGATAAAGTGTCACTTTTCTGTATTAACAGAAGAGTTAAAATTGATGTTTCCACTAGTTTTGTATATCTTTTTTGGTTCGAATTGGGTAATACATAACGGGGATATTGAATAATTCCGAATCAACGAACCGCTGACACGATCTTGGTTTTACAGAAACGTTCACCCGCTCAGCGCAATTTGCCGGCTCAATTACAGCGCGAATAATAGGGATTAATTGCCGTTCCCGGCAACTCGCCTCGCTCGCTTCTTGTTTCGCAGAATATTTAATGAAATCCTTTGGGAAAACGATGCGAATCCCTGTGCTACATAATTAAGTTAGGATCGATCGCCTGGGAAATCGCAATTCAGCTGCAATCATGCATGTCGTAAAAAATGCACCGTCGATGCTCGATAATTCGCATGGCCCAATTATTCCTATCCCGAATTTTTTCGGCCCCAAAAAAATTCTCCCGAAACCACGTTCCACGCGAGGAAATAAATTAATTTGGAGTGGCATATATTAATAAAATACACAAGTACAGTTGTGTTTAATTCCAGAAAGTCGCGTCTCCCTTTGACGGGGATGTTCTCGTCGATTTATTTCTGCGGGCGGTCTCGCCTAATACTCATCCCACGAATTTCGGCGCGTTGAGAGACCTCTCTCCGGAAAGCTCTCCGTCCGTCCCGCGCAGGAATGCTGAAAAAGCAGCACGAGTGCGCTGGCCGGTGCGCGTTAATTCGAATATATACCGTGTCTAAAATTAATATAAATTAGCGCCGCCGTCGGCCCGCCGGAATGCCAGCGTCGTTCCTGTAAATTGAGACAAGTCGCGCGTGGACCGCGACCACCGCGCGCGATGCTGGTCCAACTACTCCCCGAACTAAAGCGCCTTATAATGGTCCCATTGTTTCTGCCACCGCGTTCGCCAGATAGATACGTTCGCACTCGACGGATTACGAGCAAACGCGCGATATGAACGACGTTAAATTAAAAAATAGGCCAGTTCTCTTTATAAGCTAGCACTTATAAATAAAAAATTTATAAATATGTAACGTCTTCAATTTTTGTGCTAAAAAATCGGTGCAATGTTTCAATTATAAAAAGAGATTAATACATGCCGTGATAAAAGCAAACATTTCATTATATAATCCTTTCGCTACAATAATTGCTCCTCTCGAAATGCGTATAAAATTTGCAGTATATTATTTTGTCGGAGCACGTTGAATTACACATCAGAGCCGCCGAGGTAAACGTTAACTCCGCGTCAATCGTCGGTTCGTACAAAAAAAAAAAAAATATAATCAGCGAGCCGCAATTGCGCTTCAACGCAACTCGCGTTAGTTCGTGTTACACAGAGCAACGCTAACCTGGATTATTTCGTTAACCGAGTTTCAACAGAAAAAGTTACAGCTCGTTGGCTTTGTGGAACAGAGCAAACCGATGCACGCGTTTGGTTTCTCTGTAAAAAAAAGGGGGGAAATGACGAGAATATGAAGGGAATAGAACTCGCAAACCCAGTTATACCGGCAAAGAGGATTACGCGATTCTCGCACTAAGAATCGTTTCGTCGAAGAAGGCCAAAAGGTCAGCTTCTCGAGTTACAAGCGCGAGCCGCAAAGTTCACGACCAGTCGCTTTCGATCGGTTTTAATCTGCAACGAACAAGCCGGAAAAGCGGCGGCAGCGGCGACTCGTGAAAAAGCGTCCCTAAAGTGTCGTCGAGGGCGAGCACAGGGCGAATCTGTTTCAAAGGGTCCCAGAAGGTCGTTTCGGATCGGCAGGAACATCTGCCGCCTCTGGCTGGTAGAAGAAACGATAAATAGCGCCGGGATGCTACAAAACTAGTCTTCTCAATTAAAGACGATCGACGTGAATTGGACACAAAGTGCTCTCTTCAATCTTGACACGATAAATATTTTCTCGCCGGAATTACTGTGAAAGAAAGGTAGATCGGAGATTTTCTGCACCTCAGCGCTTCAAATTGGATGCAAAATTAAACGTTCATAAATGAAAAATTTTTACGGGAGTGAGAATTTTTATTCAGCATTCGCGAAAGTATACAAGTTATGACACAAATCATATGAAATATTCATACTTCATCCTTCTTGAAGGAAAGTAGTAATTGCAAAAATATGGAAATGCATTTCCATTTCTAGAATTACGTGCCTAAGTTTAAGCGACGGAAGTTATTTACGAACTGAGACACAATCCACTTTGTCAATTCCAATTTTCTTTCCTCGTCAGACAACAGTTACTTCGACAGACGTAACCGAACTTGCAGAACCTCCGAGATATCGACAGATCTAAAATGATCCAAGATGGTCGGAACTCCATTTCGTCTCGGTGATCTTCGAAATTACATTCGAAATATCATATTCTCTCGAAAGTCCAAAGTCCAAAATAAAATCTTTTCAATCTACCGGAGAATAGAGAAAGGAACCAGAATATTGTATAAAGTTGCGTAGAAATATTCAGTATATTCGTATAGTAATTTCAGTATATTTCTTTTATTTTTAAATTATTTATAATTGAACAAAGTCTAATGTCTATATCTACCAATGCAGATTAACTTTAATCTCGATTTAACTTACTATCTTTTTTTAGTCCTAAGAATTAGGAAAAGATGAAGAGCAAGTTAAACCGAGATTAAAGTTAACCTGCATTCGTAGAAATAACATAAATGAAAGAATTTTAGAAAAATTTTGAGCAATAAAAACAGAAGAACGATTTTTATATATGATTTGAGAAAAAATATAGTTTTGTCTCAAAGTTATAATATAAAATTTAATATTAATTAATCTCGCCAAAATAATTGAGAAGAGAAAATTATTCACGAATTAAAAATTATGAAACGTTACGTTTATTTGTATATAATCATGTACAATATTTTCAACCTTCAATGTCGAACTGATTTCACGCTGTGGACGGAAGTAAACGAGATAGCAAACATATCGATGTCTCAGGAGCGAACCGATAATACGCAGTGATGCTGCTCGGTCGAATCAACGCGGGCTGTCTGTTATGAAAGGGGGACGGAATGTCGATTCAGATATTAAATTTCCTTGCGTTCCTTGCAGTGCGAGGACCGTCCCTATTTCCCACAGGACTCTACCGGCTCCTGTCAGGATGCATTGCTCACCCCGTTCGCTTTTACGGTGTCGCTTTTACTCGACCGTGTTACAGGACTCGTAATGGCCGACCTGTCTCAGGACGGCGATGAGTGGTCCAGCTTCGAGCACATCGTCGAAATGAAACACTGCGTTTTTATTCCGATCGGAACAATAGTTGGCACGGGAAATGCACAATTCGCGCTTGCATTAAAAAAAAACTCTAAATTCTCGTTCTGTTAAACAATTTATAATTTTTAAAAATGTATCGAATATAAATCATTTAATTTCTTATTAAGTAATCAATTTTCATAATGAATTGCAAATTAGAAATTATGTGTTACTTTAAGATACATCATTTATCAATACGTATATACACATATATTTTAAGTATTTCTTTCTTAGCATAAAAAGTATTTTGTTACAAGTAAAACATATATTTAAAGATTCGATATAATTTGAATCAATAAAATCTCTTTTACATTAAAATTATTTCCGTTATCTTTATTAGAAGAAATTCTGAAAGTTGAAAAAGTCAGAAATAAAAATTGCCTTTTGAAATCCATGAAATAGCATCTATAGCTCGATTCTCATCCAGCTAGAGATAAGGGACTCAAACTCGTATTCGTAGCCGATCAAGCGACTAATTTTCCTGCGTGTCCGAGACGCCTCGACATCCCAAGAAAATTGAATTTGCTCCCTCGACAAAGCGCAGTAAGTTGAAGAATTCTGACATTCGACTTCAAAGCGATCTTTCAAAGTGTATACCCTTCGTGCATCTATGAGCCTTTCGATTCTCTTTTTCGATCATTAGACACACGTCTCTGTTCTAATACGAAATTATATTTTCCGCTTATTGAGAGTCAGGGGTGACTTTTTCTTATTATTAAAAGTCAAAAGACTTGCGATTTGTATTATTGCTGACACATAACATTGCTGTGAAGTTTGCATTCAATACATAAAGAAAATTTTAAATATTAAAAATTATTGAATCCCTCGCAATTAATTTTTTTACAATAAGGAAACTATGAGAAGAGAGAATTGAAAATAAAAATATTTTTGCAATCTATAAATTGAGAAATAAGTGTATAATATTAGATATAATAAGCAGTCGCATATCTCATTTTAAAATAATTATCATAGTTTTAATTTAAAAAATAATAATAAAAATCAAAAGAAATTTTTAAATTTTATAGTGCCGATTTAAAGCTGCAAAGATTTTGCTGCGCTCTTTAATTACACTCGGCAATATCACAAGACATAACTTTTTCCCGTTGCGTTGGAAGACGGACGAGTTAAAGCGATGGCTGAATGGCGAGAGAGATGCAAGAAAATCATTAAGCGAATCCGTCGATAGCGAGGAACGTCGATAATTCCATGCTACGACTTCGCCCAACGAGAGGGAGATTCATCCCTCAATCAGACCCCGCCCTAGAGATTTGTCAGATAAGAAGTTGTCCGCAATAAATTTCGCTTTCTCCCTACCGCCTATTACTTTGCCGTTTTCCTTTACCTACCACTCGCATCGATCGTTTCCCGTAATTCTAACTTCGTTCGACGCTGTACAAGATAGTCTTGGGGAAAAAAGCGGATTAAAGAGAATTAATGGAAAGTTGCGCTGAAAACCTTGATCCACAACGTAAGGATTTAGTTTAAATCCTAGCTAACGTTTAAATCTTTTTCTGTTTC
The DNA here is from genome assembly GCA_928718305.1 of Tetramorium bicarinatum. Lineage (NCBI taxonomy): Eukaryota > Metazoa > Arthropoda > Insecta > Hymenoptera > Formicidae > Tetramorium > Tetramorium bicarinatum. The sequence goes on along the minus strand of OV788323.1, from coordinate 23,087,747 downwards.
TTTCCAATCTTTTCATAATTCTTTTACAAAATAATAAGAAATTGGAGCAGAAGAATTAAAATAGAATTAAAATAGAATCACGTTTTGTATTAAATTTTTCGTCACATATTGAAATTTATTCTTTATTATAAGGGAATATAAAATTAAGAGAATATTAAAAAAACGAGAAAATCAATTTGCTCGTGAGAAATATGGAATATTTTTAAAAGAAAATGAAACGATAATTATAGTACAAATGGTTTGTTATATTTATCAAATAAAATTGAAATAAAAATTTTAGCATGCTCGAAGCATTCTATATTTCGATATACATTATTTTTTCTTTTAAAGAAAAATTTTCTTTTTAAAGATAGACATATTCTAATTGAAAAAACTATAATTCTTTTAAACTAAAACCAAGCTCCGTTTTTAGAAATTAGAAATTTAATTTAACAAATTAAGTTTTCATAAATCTTTACAGTCGTTTGTCTTGAACAAAAGCATACATTACACATACATTGTAATATTCGAACCAACATCTATATTGTTCTCTAAAAATATTGTAGAAGCAGAAGAAACGCGCAATTTGCCTTAACTCTTCGCGTCTGATTTGAAGAAGCAGCAAATTTACACTGCATCCTCGTAATAATTTTTTAAATACAATTATCAACTTTCTAAGTAAGAGTATAACATTAGCAAGTTTGCTTCAATAATTGTTGCTCGCGCACAGAGCAAGTTTTAAACTCATTTATAGAGTCAACATTAACCCTTTACAGACAAAAACTCCCGAGGGATGAAAAGAACGAGCTGCTTTATATTCGCGTTCTTCTCGAAGAAATTATTACGCTAAAACTATTACAAGGCTTGACTTGCAATGAACAGGAATAGAAATACATCATTTTACGATGTTAAAAATTGCCCAAATCCATATTTTCTTTTTCGCAAACTTTTCCTTTTGGAAAATATAATACGTTCCGAAGATTCTTGAACACGAAAATGAAAAATGGCAGAGGAAAGCAAAGCGGGGTTATTGGTGGCTACTTCGTGTCATTAGATGAAATCTCGTGTGTTTACCGTTAAAGGAATCAACCGGGTTCACGAACTAATTGACGCGGTCCATTGGGAAGCGGCCGGGGCATCCGGTCGCGAGACACCTCCGCAAGCTCGAATTACAAAAGCTGCCCGGTGATTTAACGGTATCGCATCGCCTCTTGGCAGTATCCTCGGTAATTCGAAACCACTGTTTTGGCGCCGACGGCGACCAACCAACTTGTGCACGATCGTAATAATGGCGCTAACGAACTGACGCCACCGCGCTTTCCAGACCATGACGACTACAATGACCACGATGGCGTTACAGGCCAATGGACATAACTTCGCCGTACCACAGCCGCGAGAACCTCGCGAGTCAGTTAACGTTAAGAAGGAGCGCGAGAGAGGGGCCATTTAACCCCTTAACGCGATTTAAATGCGCCAACCGAGTCGTAAATGAGTCTATGGCTGCAGTCTTCGGGATGCAAACAAAAATCGCAGTGTGCATACTATAATCGATTTGTAAAACTGCGTCTCTAAAATGATACATTTATGTACGTTTTACTTTAATAAAATAGTTTAACAACGGTATTGATTTTACAAGAAGCAATTTTAATGTGTTATGTTCATTTCTATCAATGTAGATTAACTTTAATCTCGGTTTAACTTATCTTGTTTCTTTTTTTCAATTCTTAGAATTAGAGAAAGATAGAAAGTAAGTTAAACCAAGATTAAAGTTAATCTACATCGCTAGAAATAGGCATAAGTGATAAGTTATTACTTCGATCTTAAGATGAGTAAATCTCTTAGAGCTGAGTTTTGTTTAATTAGGTATTTTCTTTCTATTTAAAAAACATTTTTTTCATAAAATCAATATAAATTAATCGAAATACATAACGTTTTTATTGTGCCTCATTCCTCAAACATCAGCTACATTTAGATGCAAGAGTTTCATCATTTAAATCTCTTCGAACGAAATCCAGTGATTTTTTCACATAGCAAGTTAAATATAATATTAGAATTTAAATATATTTGAATGGTACACAGTGCGTGTTGTGTGCAAAGCGCTTTAACGAGAACACATTAACGACGAATCTCCTTTCTTTTTCCTTTTTTTCGCTTTGGCATTTTGCTCCTCAGGTATACCGCACCAGGCTGGAGTGACGCGCACGAGCGTTTCGTTATTGAATGTTAAATTCGTCGGCGTTCTCTCCACCGTCACGGTAATTACTCCCAATCAGTATTCTGCGGACGGCTGCCAGAGAGGAACGTCCCACCTCATCTCACCTCACCTCGTCTCTCTCCGGGACGACACCGGTAATTACCCGACGATTCGCCGGCGCGAGAAGACGAGATCAGTTGCGGGTTCATCGACCGAATTTTCCAAGGGGGGCAGGGAGGGAGGGGGACCAGGCGGGTGGGCAACCGGAAGCGACTGGGAAACCGCGAATAATTGCGGCCCTCGTAAGATGGACAGGCGAAGGAACGGGCGAGCGAAGCGTCTTGAATAAATCGCGACGATAATTGGCAGAGAACGAAGAGCGACGGTTTCACCGCGGTTCGCTACGGTGGTTCGCCCGCGAGATATCTGGTTGAACCGGCCACCCAGGCGACGCCGGCGTCGTCAGCGTCGCGCTGATCGACGTCGCGAGACGCCGCCGTGCCGCCTAATCGTTTAGCAGCTCTCTTGGGTTCAACAGGCCAGTGTTAGGAACATTGGCGTCGATTATTCGCTGCGCTAATTCGAAACGATAGTTGTCGTAAGATCGAGATAACAGTTGAAAAAAAAGAGGTAAGCGGAAACACTGTAATACTTCTGCCAAAGAAACGTGCGTTTAAAATTGATCACAATATAAATCGCGTACTGCTATTCTTTGCGGAAAAAAAATATCAAGCTATATTTAGCAATGCCGAATGACACTCTAAAAATGAATCAGTGTAATCGCTAATTATCAGTGTATAACTACTATATCAAATAGTGATAAGTATATCATTGGTAATTAGTGGCTAGTCACTGAATTATTTAGCGAATTTTAGTTTTCACTGCTTGATGCAGTAGAAGTATAGTGGTGTTCAATCATACTCAGCGTCACGTGTGATAACTGATAATAATCACTGTTTATCACTGTCAGTAAAAAATGAATTCACTGACAAAATCAGTCAAATTCCAACTAATTCATTTTTAGAGAGCAGTTAATTGTAACCATTATGTGATTGCTCCAATTATTAAAAGTTATACTTTAACTATGAATAGAGTTATATTTCTATATTTCCTTGATATTTTTATATTCTCGGTATTTTCGAAAGAAAAGCGAATAGCAGAAGAACACATTCCCTCGGGATGTCGCGCGTCATGATTTGTTAGCAACGATGATCACTGTTACGGGAGCAAACGACTGTCGGTCGGTCGAGTAAAAGCGGGAGTACGATCCTCGTGGCCGTAAAAGCCACGTCTTACAGATCGTAAGCCTTTGGCCATTACCCGTTGCAACAGAAAGAGAAAGAAGAAGAGAGATAGGGCTACTTAATTCGGCAGCTGTAATGGCCGCCGCAGGAAGTAAAAGAAAAAAAGACGAGAAAAAGGCTCGTTAGCAAATCGTTAGCTGCACATTCCCGCCAATCCGCCGTTATCCGTTGGTTACCGCGAGAAAAGTCGAGAATATCTCGATCGAGGGAACATCGGACGACACGGAGACAGCTGCCGCCTGTCTGGGACGTGTCCGGATAAGCCGCAAACCGATTTCCTAGACACGTGTCTGGGGACCGGCAGAAATTTTGTCGACGATCTTTTTACTTTCCTCTGCGAATTTAGACGAATAGGTTAGCAGGTAGACAGGTAGACAGATAGACAGATTTATTCAAATTGCAAAAGACATTCCATAGGAATCATCAATTTCTTGAACAATTTTATTTAACTCGCATATATTTACAGACTCTAAAAATACTGATATTACTAATTATTATAATATACTATTGATCATCGCAAAGAAATATATCCATAACAAAATTATAAAAAAATTATATTTCGTTAAATTTTTGTTAATTTTCAAGATCAAAAAGCTCCAACTAAAATTACTTTTATAATAAAATTGTGAAGCAAAAAAAATACTTGGTATACTCCAAATTTTAGGAGATTTCTGACATTGAATATAGGTGTAGGAATCTTGAAACATTTGATTTAGTTTAGATATTGGTGATATTTGATGATAATGTAAAGTAATATTTAATTATTGTACATTTGTTATTTTGGTTATTTGTATCACTTAATGTGAGAGTGAGCAAAATTTTATATTTTTCGAGTTCTCAAGTAAATTTACTGAATTAAGTTTAAAGATTTTTAATTTTTTTGTTATTATTTTGTAATTTCAAATTGCTGTGATTGATATGTTTTATTTTCACTGAAAATCTTTTAGTTGTAATTTAACCAGTAAACTATTTACAAAAATTTTATACCGAATCTTCTCTGTTGATCTCAAGCTGAGATTTCATAATTGTAAATGAAGAAAGTTTTCAGAGTAAATCTTCGTGGGAAAAATAAATGATAACAGAAAAAGGGGACAAGGTAACAGAGAGAAAATCGCGATGAGAGCCAGACGAGAGAGCATTTCGTGAATTTCAAAAATGCCACCAATGTCAGCGCAGCAGACAGTGTTGCACGCGGTGCGTCTATTTATATGCGACTGTGCGCAAAATTGGGCGATCGTCGCGAAAGAGAAGGCGAGGCGGTTACGAGCGTTCGATTGAGTTCCCGCTGGGGAGGGAAAAAGAAGTTCCAAGTTCTGCGACTTCGTCGCAGAGTTCGTCTTCAGGGTACGACGCGAGCACACACACACCGCATGTGGCAACAGTATCCTGCATCGGAGTGAAATATTGGACGACATCGCCGGACACAAATCAGCGTCGAGAGTTGGCGCGAATTACGGGGAGTCTGCTGCACTAGAAAAAGTAGTTGTACGTTCGAAGGCGTGAACAAACGCGACGGATACTTTGAATTAACTCAAGACCGTGCGCGAGAGAGATCTACGTCTGTTTGGTCTGTGAAGATAATGGAATACCGCTCGCGCGCATGAGAACATTTCGGCGCGAGTCCAATCTCGCGCGCTGGGCACAAGTCCCGTCGCAAAATCGTAAGCTATTCTTAAAATTCATACCGATATACTTGTACATAGGCAGAAGGCCCAATTCATTGTACAAAGTGACGTTCGTATCTCTTCACTTCGCTTGCGTTAAATTTGTGAAAGTCTTTTTTTCCAAACAGTTATTTAAAGACTTTAACTTTTCGATCGGTTATTTAAGGGCTTAAATATTACCACGCGTGCTTGTACTAAAAAACAATTCTCACAATTCTACACATTTCGTTCTGGCATCATGTTAAAAGCGAAACTCTCTCTTTAACAACCCTAAGGCATCAAAACCCGCCGACTATGTGCTTTTTCATGTTCGGGCGCATCGGGGAACGATTCCTTTCCCTTGGATTTGCTTGCGTATAAACGGAGGGAGACCGAAGGATAGGAAAGCAATCTCGTTAGGCGAACGCGATCCTCCGCTTCACTCCGAACTTCGAAGATAAATTAAAGGCTATATATTTTACGACGGTACGGCATACAGCCGACCAGTCGGAGGTAGGAATCCGTCTGCAGGTCCCGTCCGCACTTCCGTCCGATTCCGAAGTAGTAACCCAGTTCGTCCGGGAATATACACGAAATGCGATATATCTTACAAGCGGCACGGAGAACGATTAAAGTCGCGTTTTACGGTCGCGCGACTACGCGTCGACGGGCTTTCAAGCTAGGGATTATCACTTTATATCACTGCGTGCGATCGACAAACTGGGGAGAGGGGACTTTTATTAATTCCTCGAAGAATCGCTACTCGTCGCTCCTTTTAACGCTAATCCCGTATCAATGGCGAAAAACAGAACAATAGAAAAAATATAAAAGAATAAGAATAAAAATCGGCGATCAAATAAGTCTCGCGTGGCATGAAGCGATAGAAGAGCTCTAAAACAATGCGCCTGTACAGATCACCGAGATCAACTCGATCGCTGCATCCTTCGAATGCTCCAGCTTGCTCGTCAAAGACAAGAATCAGAGGAGCCGCGATAAACATGATACTTTCTCGCATACATCACGGTCGCGCGTCGTTTGAGAGGAGACAGTGGAGCAAAAGACAGACATCGAGCTGAAGAGTGTCGCGTGCCGACGTGTCTTTGCTCGATCCTCTTCTCTTACTCTTCCTCTCTCTCCTGACTTCTCCCTTTCGCTCGGTAGTCCCCTTTTCTTTCATTCCCTGCCTCTTCTTCACACACGCTTCTAACTTTTTTCTTTTCTCTATTTCCGTTCTTCTCATTCCCCGCCGGGTTATGCAATCTGCGGACGAGCGAGGGAGATATTTGCGTCGCGGAATGTCGCTAATTGGCCGAAAATAAATACCCATGTCGAAGAATGTTGCCTCTTTTCTCTCTCTCTCTTTCTCTCTTCGTCCTCGCTCCGAATCGCTCTATTATCGTCTCTCTGTCGCGTCAGTCGCGATTGATATACGATCAGCGAGACATTTTCATCGAACATGTCTCACAGTATATATCTGTATGAAATATCAAATAAAATAATTAGATAGCATTTAAATTAAAATAATTTCTTTAAATGTTTAGCTCAAAAATGTCTTTAATTGTATAATAAATATATTAATGTACGTGTAATATAAAATGCAATATACAGATGTATATACATAATAAAGTATAACATAGTATAATACGACATGACTTTTCTAGAGATGGAAAACATTTGTTTGTTGTTGTCGGGAAGATAGATTATCCGAATAAGAATGAAGTGCCGCCGCGACTGCTTAACTGCTTAATAAATAACTCGTACTACTGTTGAGAAAATTATGCGCGTTGCAAGGATCATTTAGAGTGTGCAAAGTGCATCGGCGGATTAAGCGCGACTTCGCCGTTAATTCCGCTGAAATTATATCTCCCCATCCTCCCTCCCCTGTTCCTCAAGCAGCCAGTAGCGGATTATCTCATGTAAAACGCCCCGGAAGATCTACGACACGACGCACAAGGTGGTAGAGCACGTTTGCGAGCAACGTGGAGAGTTCTATTTGTAACGCGTAGAAGTGGCCACAACCTGTCCGAAACAAGATGAATCTCGGGGCGACGCCCACGCGATCTCCGAACCGTCGTTCGTAAATTTTCATCCGCGAAATGTCCCGTCGTCTCGTTTCGGCCGTACACGCACACGCGCTTGCGCGCTTTTCCACGCCGGAAAAACGTGCTTCTCCATCGTGACAAGAATTACGAGATCGCTGCCCTCCCGAGCGAGGTGAACAGTCGCGTTTCGAAGCTTTCGATCGCCAGTAAATCGCGCGCGCCGATAGTCTCGCTCTGCGATCTCTATAGACCGTAGAAAAAGGACCGAGAAAGGCGGTGCACTAAAAATCTTCTTTCGATGCCCTTCGGTCGACCAATTTGAAATTTTTACTAGATCATAAAATACTGATACGTACGTATCGTATATAAAATTTTATAGCTCCAACCTTCGAATCGTTTAAATAGAAATCATGTTTAAAAATATTTATTTAACAACTTAAAACATTAGTTCACACTACAAACAGCTAGAAATTGTAAGTTCAAACATTTATTTTAGTCTTTAAAAATTAAAATATAAATATTGATTGTATATCAATCATTGCGCATTAAAAATTCTCTAAAAGAAAGTAAACTTCTTTTTTTATCATTTTGGAGTAAAATTTTACTAACACCTTGCGTTTGAGTAAGTTAAACTCTACGACTTAAATGCAACTTGTGGAATTACAATAAAACAAAAAATACTAATGGATGTCTCTAAAAGATTACATTTAAGTAACCATAAAACCCATTATTCTCTCCGAAAAGGACAAAAGAAGATTAGTTAGTAGAAGTAGTCCTCTAAAATCCAAATGGCAACATGACGTCAGACTAACGCTTTTAGTATTAGTGCACCGACAATGCCGTCTGAGTACGCTTTATCTCTTTACGTAATCCGTTCTAGGCTTGCCCTTATCACTCTCGATCCTACAACAGTTCGTTCTAAACCAAGATAAACGCCCGGCTTCCGATCCGTGAAATAAGGCAGATAGCTGGAAATTTGGCGGATCATGGGCGAAGGAAAGAAAGAATCTCAGTCGGCGAGAAAATAGAAAGGATGCAAGCCCGCTTTCTGATATCCGCTTTGGAATGATCGCGCATCTGACAATGAGAAGAAAAAAGAAAATAAGATTGAAGGCGAAGGAATTGCCTAATAGGAACAGGATACGACAATATGACGGGCACGGGATTCCGATGTCGTCTCTTTATATCTAAGCAATCAGAAAAAAGGAGTGCGTGATAACGTCAAATTGACGTCACGCCAGATTCAACTGAATTTTCCGGAGGATCGTTGGAATATATATTCTCGCGCGTATGCTTTCACAAGATGTGTGAGTTAATAATGTGAGTTAATGGCCCTTTTCGTTATACTGCTCTTTTTTCGGGTTTTCAGATAGAACCGAAGAAGAGAAATAAAGTCGAAAGCTTTCGCTCGTCCATCTTCTTTGTGTCTCAAACTTTTAAGTACGGAACTTTTTACTTTACTACACACACTGTTAATATTATTGTTAAGAGTTAAAAAGATATGTTGTAATTTTTCATTTCTTTTGTATCGTTGTTACTTCAATATTACAGAATGAATACAATATAATCTATAAAAAAATCATTTTAATACACTATTATAATTAATATGTAATTAATTATTATATATATTTTTCCAGTTTCATGTATATAATGTATTGTCATATTATATATACATATAATAATATTTTATATTCTTATTTTTTATTCTTGTATAAGATGTAACATTATTTTCATTAACACCGTAAAATTACACAAATAAAGTGTTAAATTTGTGATACTAGATCTCTAGGTCCAGGGAATATGCTTCTGAAGAAATTTAATACGCTTCTATAATACAAAAGATCTAATTGAAATTCGTTGATGACGACGACATCAACATGCTTCGTTCCTCGCGTATAATAACATGCGTAACAGTTACTGCAAATCCCCGAATTGCGAGCGTCGCGCATTTTACCAGATTCGCATGCAGCACACACTTGTTACCGGCACGAGAAACTGCGAACACAAGCAGCAGAGTTTTGGCGTCGCGTCTCGTCGTTCTCGGCCATTCGTCTTAAACAAGTATACGAAGGAGCGAGTTGCTCTCACGTTCCTGCCATAATTGGCGGCGGAGAGACTGCCGTTCTCCGTCCATTTTGCAAATATCACGCGCGCATCGTGCGTTCGTACGCGTCGCAAATCTTGTGACAAACTCTGGGATATGCAGAAAAATGTCACGGAGCTGACGGGAAAAATAGACTTTCTTCTTTATTTTTTATTTTTGCGTCAGATATATTCGAGTTGACGTGTGTGCCACATAATTTTCAAATACAAATTTCTGTTTTTCTCTGTTCTTGATCAGAGAAATAGAAAAATTACGTGCAGAATATTTAAATTTTCTTTTAATATTTAATGTTTACATACCTTTTTTAGATACCTTTCAAAGTTAATATCGTTTTATATTTAAAATTTAATTCAATTAATAATATTAATACATATCTCCATATAGATATTATGCATTGATAAGTTATTTTAAAAGATTAAAAACAAACTCTATTTTCAAATTATTTTTCTTATGGATTAAAGATAACTTCATTTCTCCATTTATACATCTTTAGCAAACTTATACCATGACGTATAAAAAAAAAGAGCGTTATCGTGGAAGTTTAGAAGGCAAGTAAAAGATGTGTCGTGCGAAACGATCCATTCGTCGACCATCTAAAGTTGCTCGCGGATGAAGAGCTCGTATATTTAGAACGAACATTGTTTTGCGAGCAACTCCCAACTTAATCGGTCTATAAACTTTCGTCGGTTTCAACTCGATTGGTTTTATTGACACGCGATGTGGCTACCTCAACGATAGATACACGCTAACTGTAACATTCAAATTATGTATAAACACTCTTGAAGAAAAAATGTGATTTGAACTGATAATTTCCTTCTTTTCTATCCTTTCTATCTATAAAACTCTGTATTTTAGATTATGAGATTGAGATAAAAGGATAGAATTTTTAATTTATAAAATTTTAACATGTCAAATTTTGATTATCTTTTTCAGTATTAAATATCGTGGTAATTAAATACATTTCCAAAATTTTTAGTAACAATGCTTAAGAAATGAAATTTACTTCTTTACATCAAACTAAAAGATATCTTCAACTATACGTATTCTGAACAACGAAAATGGAAATAAAGGAGGACAGGTAATTCGAAATTCCTATGCATAGTTTGCATAAAATATGCTAGTGAGAGTTAATAAAGTCACGGTGTGGAAATGCGCGTAAACTTTCGCAAGTCTCGTTCTCATTTGTCGACAATAAAAGTTAAAAGCGAGTGGAGTTGAGAGACCAATAATAAAGAACAGGAATGGTAACGTTCATTTAAAATTGTAATTGTGTAATTCGAAATAATTAATTTGATTATAAACAAAAATATTGACCGACAAAAAGAACATCAGATAAATCAATTGTGTTTATAATGCATCGACAATGCTTGTAAAACAAATAAAATCATAGCGTTGTGTAAAGTATCGTTCAAAATTTTATAAACTCGCAGGAAATATTGTGAAAAATTAACAAGTTGCGACAAAATATTATTTGCTAAATAATAAGAAATTATTGAAAAAATGAACATTGTTATAGATAACATGATATATTATACAAAATTATTGCTTTTAAAAAAAAAGTTTCTTACACAAGTTTCAATATTTTTATCTGATTTATTAAGAATCAACAAAAATTAAATGTCATCATTTAATTCTATACTACTGGACATTTAATAATTAACGTGTATATCTAATGTGTATTTTCTGTGTATGGATTCCTTTATTTCATAACGATTAGCGAATATATATAGAGCATGATATTAGATAGTGGATGCATCGTTAATGCCAGTAATATCGAGTTCAGATTTCGTCTCATCGATGATAGAGATACAGTCCTTGTCGGACCATCGGAAAGCAAACATCGGGAAAAGGAGACATCGGAAACGTGAATTGAAGGGAGCTTGGCAACGGGCGCAATTGTCGAGCGCGTTTGTATAACGGTAATGTTCGCGAGAAACGGCTTGTTAACGGCGCTCGACTGAAATGGCGCGAACGAGGTGAGAATAGTGATCGAATCGACTGGAGAGCTCGTTATTTCGCATATATGTATACCCGCGCAGCTGTGCCACTCTTATTACACGTGTATTTATGAAGTCTAGCCTAGATATGTCCTCAGTTATTAGATATAAAAGCTCGTAAAATGTCCTTCTCATTATTGACATTTTTAAACCTAAATTTTCTAATTTATTTTACGACACTGAGATATAATTTGAAAGTATTGTATCTCGTGGGGTGTTACTGAAGTGTTACAGAAAAAAAACAAGATACTCGAGTTTTCAGTTTAAAAATATATAAGAGCATAAAAAGTACACATTATATATATATATATATATATATATATATATATATAAAATTAAATAGTTATATCATGATATACTACTTATGCCTATTTCTACCAATGTAGATTAACTTTAATCTCAATTTAATTTACTTTTTAGCATTTTCTAGTTCCAAAAATTGGAAAAAGATACAAGGTAAGTTAAACCGAGATTAAAGTTAATCTGTATTGGTAGAAATGGACATTAATCTGATAAGTATTGATCTATTAAGATCTCGATATCTTTTAAATCGTGTGCGATAAACAAATTGCACGCGATGCAAAAATAGTTTCATCACCCTTGACAGCTCCAAGACCCTAGGAGACGAAATTATCGGGGGTCTAGTCGTGGACCGATAAAATATCTAATACAGATAATCTCCGTATGGAGCCGGTACTGTAAAGAATGGCGGCGGGACGAACTTCGACGTGCCCGTACCCCTCCGGTCTGATTTATTTCCGGATTTATCCCTTGGCCGACCCCTCTTCCTTCGGAGCGCGACGTTTCGTTTTTATTTTATTGCGTCGCTTTGCGGAACACATAAGCCGCTCTACGAACGACTCTCTGACGCCGTAAAGATGGAGGACTCGCCGCTGGACAAAAGGCACCCACCTTTGCCCCGTCTCTTAGCTTCTCGTCTTTTGGAGAGATCTACACCCTCTCAATTTTTCCTCTGTCTCTTTGGCAAAGACCTCGCTTCGAAAACTCCCTCGCATATTTGTGCGAAAGATCAACAGTGATACAACTGAAGGGGGGTATTCAGAATGTGACTCTATTGAATCTGGCCGGAAATAATATAGGAGTATCGATTGAGATACGACAAATAATATCAATACTGTTACGTTTGTTCAAAAATAGGTTTCGCTGTAAACTCCATCATGAGTACTCGAAGAAATAGCAAGCTTAAAGATTAAATTTTCTTTACATAATATCGCACCCAAATTTTATATCAACTTAATGTACAATAACGATTTTTTTAGATTTATTAATTCCACAATAAAAAATACCCTTATTCAATTAAATTTAATATAATCATTTTCGTTAATTATAATTTCCAAATCAACATGACTCATTTGAAGACTTTTATTCAAATCAAATAAACAAAGAAACCAAAAAACCTTAATAATAACAAACTTAACAAATGATTGATCAACTTTTCAATTAATTGTTACTAGTTAATAGTTAATAGTTTTATGTTATAGCTATAATATCCAGAATATAAATCAGATGAAAGCATCGATTGATACATGTCTTTTAATATAGACAACTCGATGATTTTGCTCTTTGGTTTTCGGTGGGGAAACGTTGGGCGAGATAATATGGCCCGGCGAAATGTAAATACCGTCAACGCAAATGCCCCTAGGAGAAGCATCCCCTAGGTAGGCCGGGAGAATAGCTTGTTTGTTAGATCGAGCAAACGCTCCCTTTTGCCCGCGGGCTCCCCGCGGACTGTCGCCCTTGTTGCTTATTTGTATCCGCCATTGATGCATCACCCCCTACACTGTCGATTTGCCCGTTAGATCGCTAAAGCGTGTTTCCTTGCAGCGTCAGCGAGTGGTACACCACTGACAAGTGCATTCGGCCGATCGAGATTAAAGCCGGTAGATTTTAATAACAGATAAAGGCAGAATTCGGATTTATGTATATCGTATCGATATACGTCTCTTATCTCGAGAATTTTTATGACAGCAAGGGTTCTTCGATGATAAATCATACTGGAATTTTAGAGATAAAAGAACAGAGGAATTAGTATCGTTATATCTTTCACATTCTAATATTGTATAAATTAAAAACGTTACAAATACACGCTTAGTGTAATCTAATAATTTACTTATTTATCTTAAATGTTCAATCTAATTTATCTAATATTTCTTAATATTTTCTTACTCTGTGAAAATAAAAATCTATCTTCAATAATCTTGACTTCATAATTTCATTTCTTAATATAATAATTTCCCTTATTATTTTGCACACAACAGATAGTTAAGATAGGAGGAGATAACGTCACGTCCGTGTCGTAAAGCATAATCGCATTTCACGATGCAGTTGGACAATAAAATCACGACGAAGGACGAAACGACGATATACCGGTTGTACCGTCGATTAAGTTTAACGACCGATAAGTTCTCGCCCGAACAGCGCGAGCTGTTTCGAAAGAGCTCAGGTATATGCCGGTAGACCACAGGATTTCCGGACGAGTTGGCGCAACGGGCGGCGAAAACCGCGCGTCTCGATATCGCGCGCAAATATTAATCTCCCGCCCTAACGATCGGCATTAATTATTAGGAGCGCAACAGCACGTTTCGCGGAAGTCGCTCGACGATGTGACGGACGGAGTCCGTCATTAACACGTAGGCGGTAATTAATTGAGGCGAATAATGGTGAGGGATGGTCGCAGACCGCATCACTCGACCTTGTTTCGGTACAGTTGCCGTGAGAAATAGCCATGCCGAGCATTTCCTATCGCGACAAAATATCCGAGAATTCCAAGAAAGAAGCTGAAATAGTCGTTTTGTTGGTCTCAGTTCTTTTTCTAACATTAAATACAATCTCTAGATAAATTTGGTAAAATTATGATAAAAATTCGTATAACATTCAATGTGATTTCGTGAGTTCAGCTCCAAAATCTCGAGGATCGACTCTCAAAGAGAAACTCTTGACTCCCCTTTCGAATAATTACAAGCGCGTAAGCACGTCATTGTTTTAAGAGCGGTTGATGTCGAGGTGCACACACTCCGATCGTTATTTCAAGGATCAGCCTGAAGAGAAGAAAAGTCGGATGCTATAGTCAGTAAGATATTCATTTTTACGGCCTCGCCTTATGAAAACGACGCAAGAAATGAGAGATAATAACGGATGATGTCTTCTCGCGGCTGTTTCACGTTCGCCGACGGGGTGCGACGGACTTGATGAGCTACGGAATATTAAGAGAAAGGGGAAGCCGCGCCGTATTATCCGGGCACGCCTTGTACCAGCGGATCTTCGCGTGCTTCTTTTACCGCCACGGCGATAAATCAATGCTCTTCGGTACGGTTACCGAGTTGCGCGCTGGCCGAGACGGCGAGACGAGACCGGCGGACAGCTATAGCTCCGGATGGTCATAGCTAGAAATGGACACAGGGTAAAGATTGACTCAGGTCACAGAGTCGGGTCAACCTGATTCTTAGAAGCAATCGCAGCGATCTGTTATTATTTTAGGACACGGAGCAACAAAACGAGAGATGAAATACAGACAAATATAATAACATAATACAATAAATAATAAAATAATAATAGTACAATAGAAGAATAGAAGAATAAAAAGTAAAGCAAGAGAAATATTTAAAAAATACACAGGACATATTAATTGAGAAATTAATTGAAAATATTAAAATATAGAAACTTATATACATTATAGAATGGCATTCATAGCCGATTATTAAGCAATCGATGAATAATCATAATACTGATGTAATATCTATTTATAAGAATAATCATATAGTTTAGAAGATTATCGTACTAAGAGAATAATCATGTAGTTTAGAAGATTATCGTAACTGGAAGATTATCGTACTTTTGTATTTTTTCATTAGAATATCAAAAAGATAAAATCGTTATGTAACATTAGGTATTGAAGACCAAATTTTCTTTCAAATATCAAATAGTTGCTAATTCTTTTACTTCCTTCAAAAACGCGCAATATTCGAATGATTTCCGTCGGAGAACTTTATCGAAATTATAATCCTCTAACTATCTATATCATCTATATCATTATAACATTTTGATTGATACGAGAAATAGTTAACATAATTTGTCGCGTTATCGTATTATTTTTTTTAGATCTAAAATTGCCAATGTCAAGCATAAAATAGGAGGGCGTAATACATTAGAAACTCGTCTCGTTAATGGAAATGTCCCGAAATCATAGCGTGCGTCTCTACTCGCTCTCCTCCGCTTCGCGACGACGAGCCAAGAATCTGCGGAGTCGTCACGAATCATCGGACGCGATTCGATGCGTGGAAACGAGCTGCGGCAGCGTCGCGATGATGCACGTAATCGTTACGTGCTGATTATACGACGTCTAAGAATACGACGCTTTGATCAGCTCTTGTCAGATCGAGAGAATTTAAACTTGCGGACAAACGTAATACATCATGACTGTTGGTTCTAAACATCAGATTTTAGCGCGATACTTTGCCAACTGAAGATTAAAATTAAAATAAAACAAAAACGTTAGAAAGTATTTAAATTAATTATCATACACATTGTTATCAAATCAGATGTCGCTATTACTAAATGCTTTTACGAATACATACATTCATTACGGAATAAAATAAATATTGACATTTAAGTTTTAATAAATTGCTTTTTGAGTTTTAATAAATTGCTTTTCTAGACAATCGATCCAATTTCTAATACAACTTCTAATACAATATTTTTCACAATTACGTACAACGCCCATACGTGCACGAGGCTCCCTCAAATGGATATTCAGTGATCCATGCTCGCATTGGATACCCTCGCGACGCCGGCGACAGGGTGCGACAATAATCGCGGCGTAGGATTGCATCGCGACGCATTTGTGCATGCAATGCGTTAAGCCGAGAGAGAACATGTGTGTGAGAAAGAGAGATAGAGAGGAGGGGGGAGAGGAATTGCGACCCGTTGCATAAATATCACCCGGCTCATCTACTAGCCGTATCCGTCTCCCTTCCTGGACGGGGACGAGCGCATTGATTTATTGCGACGGCGTAAAATACGCGCGGAACAGACCGTCGTCGCCACCACCCTTCGCGCATAACACGCGAAAAGCTGAGTGCACCGAGGCATACAAATGTTTTTTTTACAACGTCATATTGGAATCGTCGCTTATGCAGCTGCATCGGTAATATACAAGGTGGTCAAGGTGGCAAAACACAGAATGGATTCATTTGTCATCCACGGTGGACGATTTGCTTTAATCATAAGACGTGAGAAATGTTGTACTGGAAGCGCTCAATGCTCTTCATATGTTGCATTATGTATATGTATATCTGTATACGTTTATATAATAGACATTAAAAAATAAAAAACATACATAGTAATTTTTATTCGTACTCATGTTACATGTATTTAATAAATTCGCAAATTAATGATAAAATAATGATAAAAAGAGAGCACTGAATTATATACAATATTAATACTAAAATAAATAAAAATTTGAAATAAAATGATACAAAATTAATTTGTTCGATTAATCTAGAATATAGTAATAATTTAATAAATCACTTTTTCAATTGTTAACAATTGAAGTATATCATGTATACCAAAACTTTTGTATAATTGAAATTTAATTTCCTTAATAATAAGTAAAAAAATCAATTTCAAGGATGACAAGAAGACTGCTATTAAAATCTAGAGTAAGATCGTGCAGAAAATACAATCAAAGAATTACGACGGCATAATGGAGTCCACGTATAACGAAGTAATATTTCATCAGTGGCATCGAATCGGTTTCCAGGTGAACATTGAGAAAGATTTTAAAAATGAGTCATCGCGGAGACTTCGCGCCTTGTAAAAGTATTGAAATGAGATTCTTCATTAATTCAAGGATTCATCGGTTCTACTTTAACCTGCCATCCTTGCGGAAATTGTGAGGGAGCAAAGGAGAATTTCTGAGTATACCGACATATACAGCTGAGCTTTCAGTTATTCCATCTTTATCTACGCGTTACAGAGAGATCCATTTGCAATCTTTTCAAGTGTGAAAGAATATTTAATGTTATGACATAAATCAGTTAAAATTCGTTATTTGAGATTTGAGAAGAAATTATTAATTATAATAAAATTATGAAAAATTTATTTCTTAATACTACATAACTTGTATATTGGATGTAATTATTTGGGAGAAAATAAAAATTTGTGCATTATATGAGCGAAGCTATAATTGTAATGAAGAATAATAATCACAAAAAGAGTATTAAGACATTAACCATGGACCTTATTATACCGGAAAAAGATAGAACCCACTGGAGCTTTTCAGTGTGCGAAATTTCCTTGAACTAATTGGATGAAACTAGTGAAGGAATTGTACAACGCGAATGGCGTGGTTGGTGATGTTTCGCTACTCCCTGACAGGTTAATAACTGCAGGGTGCAAAATCGTATACGCGGAGAATTTCTCTAATCCAGCAAAATTTCTCGTGCACGACACTCGTTGACAGCCCGTGTTCTTGCTAGAGAAACTTAATTTATTTTAATAACATTATTTAACAACGTGAAGAATGAAATGCCGACGTAAATGTACATTTTCCGATTGTTTTAATCTCTTAATAGGAGACAGGATCTCGCAAATTCATACGAGGAATCTTCGCGTTTCCATGAGCGGCATCTCTCATTTTATAAAGAATAAAATTTTATAAATTGTAAATATATCATCACTTTAATTTAGTAAAATAAAAAGATGAAAAAGTATTTTCATAAAATATCTTTCTCTTTATGCATTTATAATTGTATGAAAGACTTGTTACATTCTCCCAAAGTATTTTAATTTCCAACATTTTATAATGTGAGTCTTCAGTTAAAATTCCTTTACAGTGAAATCCACATTTAAAATTATTCAAGTTTTTGTTATCATGTATACCACTGCAAAATTCAAGTTTTCAAAGTGATACAGCTAGAAAATGTATATACTTCTGATATTGTAATAATCATTATTTTCCTTCGTTTGATTTACAATATCGCTCCTTCGCAAAGGCAAACACCCTGCGTATGTCAAATGACCGGCGGCCACGCGATATGTCACGATGCTTATCCGACATCAATTTTTCGCCAGACGACTTTCAAAGAAAATCCCAAGTCCGACATTCATAACGCACGCATGCTTTCCCGTCGCATGCGAGACACTTTCTGCTTCCACGAAAACAGCGTTTACAGCGTCAGCTGATCCGAGAGTTTTCGAAAAAATCGATCGTCGCACGTGACCCAATCCACTTAAACCACTTGCAACTGGAAGCATTCTCGCATATTCTTATCCCGTGGATTTTCTTTCTCGAATTTCTTGCATTATTTCGAATAGCCATAATAATAGTTAAAAAGTGAAATTCCTTATTCTCTTTTTCTTTCTCTACTCCAAAATTAAAAAAATTTAATTTAAAAGCAATAATAAATAAAACTACAATGGAAAGAGTTAAATTTCTCATGATAATTCACAAATTGGTATAGATTTGGTATTTTCATATAATAAGATTTAGTATAGATATGGTATAGATTTGTATTATAGAATTTATTTTATAATACAAATCTATACCATATCTATACTAAATCTTATTATATGAAAATACCAAATCTATACCATGTTTATACTATTTTTATCGTTTTATTTTTGAATACATGATTTATATATCTAATTGTCTAATTGTTATTCATCTTCAATAATCTAATTGTTATCTTCAATAACAGAGTAAAAAATTAAAGTTTATAAATATAAAAAAATTAAGATAATATTTAAGAAAGTTAAAGTATATTTAAAGTCAATTTCATTTTAAATATATTTACATTTTACTTGCTCTTTTGCAAAATTCCATACCAAAGATCGAATTTTATTATGTTTGAACGCGTTCAATAGAGCATTAAGATAAAATTAACAGACACACTTCGGAAAGTCAGTGAGCCTCGAAAGAATAACGAATAGTTTGCGATGAGAATGAGGTGCCTTCCCTCGTACATTTCGGGGTATCTCGAAAAGCGTAAATTATGCTTGCAGCTCGTTAAACGCACGCGAATATCTAGTAGACTACATGCAGATAGGATACAGACAGGGTACGCCGTGGAATTCGATGAAAGATATTGCGGAATGGTCGATAAAAATAATAGAAAGAAAGAAAGAAAGGTGAGTGACATGGGAAGATTTGCAGATATGCTGCTACGTGACGGCAGTTTTTCATCGGTTGCTTCCTTATCGAGTTTACAAAGTATAAATTTAGACGTTGATGTTAACGTTAATATTTCAAACGTAAAAAGAGATTGGAAAAATAAAATTTTAACTCGTCGTTATAATTTTTATATCAGACACTAAAATTCCGAGGTGATCATTGCTTTTATCGCCGCTATTATAGAGAGAATTGTAATTTATATTATATCTCAAGTCCATCTCTCTCATTGATCATTCCTATTACTATTATACATTAATCATGATGCATATTCTCAACAATACAAATCATTACAGAGACATTTTTATAGAAGAAAAAGTTCTTTCTCACCCGCGTGAAAAAAATAACGCCATAAGATAGATGGAATGATCTGTTACAGGAATTAGAATAGAGTTGTTAAGATAATTTTAAAGAATCCACTAAAGAATGCGTAGGTAGTTTTCGAGCGAACTCCGGAAATATATTGTCCTCCTCTAATTTTAAATGTAAATTTTTCCGACACAGACGCGAGATAGGAGAACTGTCGCAAGATCCTTCGGGGCTTACTTTTGTTTGTCGCCCTTTGGCTTGCAACATCACCGTTGCAAACCTCTTATCATCCTCCCAACTTGTAATCAAAACTTGATATCCGAGCTTTACTCAACTCAAACATTGCACAATTTTAGATTGATTTTAGCGCGTCACGTTGTTTCCTGCCTCGAGATATTTCACATTCGTACCAGAAGTTTATTGCTAATTTATTAATCACTCTTATTTTTTATTATAAATTATTTACATATTATTCAAGTCTTGCAAATCTATTTAATGCCTTTAATATTTATATCTTTTTTTCTCTTATCAAATAAATTTATTCATTATTTAAAAGTTCTTCAGATTTTGCGTCGTTCTTTTGCTGACTTGTTAATTTAAGCGAACATCATAACTCGACGGTGCAGATAACGGACAAAAATCCCACAAAGTCGGTTCTTCTTCGCCATTTAGATTTGCATATCGGAACCATTCGTGACCGTGCGCAGCAAATCTACGATTAGAACGGTAGAAGGGAACGAAGGATTGCCCGAAAAGAGATATCGAACGGTCGATAAGCTCGCAAGATTCATGATAATGGATTGCCGGGAGAAAACCTCGTCAGTAGAAAAAGCTGCGCTGCGATCGGCCATGTTCTATGAGATGCATTTAATTCGACATCAATAACATATTCCATATTTCGATAGTAATTATCAAATTGATTGTGGTTGTGATGGAATCTATAATTTTTTTATAGTAAATTTATTTTTTAATGGGAGCTGTCAATTCAATTGAGAGCTTTCATTTTTCCAGATGAATCTAGACAAAGGATTATCAAATATTCAAATTATTAATATATACATATATATGCCGATTAAACAACACTTCATATAAATAATATAAACATTCTTCTAATTACTAGTAATAGCTCGAAACACTAAATTATTCTCTATTAATAATTATTATAATTATAATTAAATATGTAATTAGTCAAAAGCTACGTTATTTCAATCGATCGTCTAATTGTACGAAATTTTGCACAAACTAGTGGCAATCGAAGACGTTAATTAATCGAGATTGAATGAGAGAACTCGAGTTTTCGTACTATATGGGCTGCACTTCCTGCAAAGAGACCCCGAACACATTAGACTGTCGCAACTGCGGGCCAACATATGCGACGGATGCGACAGAATTTCGCGACCCTTGCCAGCCACACGCTCCAGAGTAGCCAAACTTCTGCCGGTGCGCTTAAAAGTCAACCCGATTATACAGCTTCCTCTCTAATTCGCCACCTGGCTAACTCTCGACAACCGCCGGCAATCATCATGATCCGTATTCAAGTTCCAGCGTTTACCGCTAAATTTAGTTCGATCAGACTTTCAGATATAAATTATGTATTTTCTCATAAATATTAAATTTTATTAATAATTACAAATTACGTTATTGTTTATTTTAATTACAATTAATTATCTGTCCGTAAATATAAATGTATTGTAAATTAATTGTTATTTGTGCGATTGTACAATTTGTAATTGTAAAAATATTTGGTATTTAAATTATTACGAAAGCGTATTATTTATGCTTGATTTACTTATATAAATAATGTAATTTTAAATTACATTGTGTATATTTTTTATTATATAATTTATAATTACATAATAAATTATCATAAAAAATAGTAGAGGAAGGCCTTTTTATTCTTGGTTGTTATTAATACGATAATAAAGCTTCAATTATAATCATTCTATGGTGCAACTAAAAATAAAGTACAAAAATAAAGACAAATATAACAATGCTTTTGTGACATCTAAAAGTGCAATTAAGTTAAAGCGACGTGGAGTAGAAACGACATTGCTTCTGACAGGACCACAGTTATTGTTTCCATTGGGACTTAGTGCGTGTAACAAACGAAGCGCGATATATTGCACTTGAACAACGGAAAATTGATCATCTATCGACTGCCATCGGCCGTTCGGTATTACGTTTGGATTGGTTTGCGCAACTCCGGCAAACAGAAAAAAGAAAAATGCCATACGGTGGCGGAACGAGCCTCTCGTTCGGGCTGGAACAAAATCGACTTCGGTAATCCTGACGCGTTTCGTCAGGAATGCGCGTGTGGAATACCTCACGCCCCAGACGATCGAGTGACCTTAACGAACCGCTGCGAGTTAATGGTGCTTAATAATATAGATTGCATCGAGGAATCTCGAGCATTCGTGAGCGAGTTTATGATCAGTGACGTGGAGTATAACTTTGGCACCCGTGCTTAGAAACATCCACTTTCTAGACTAAAAATTCGCGAAAGTCAAACATTAATAAAGTCTTTGGATTATAACAAATTTTATTTATACCAGCATACGATGGCGATTTTTCTCTCGTTCTTGGATGAATTATTTGAACAAACAAAATTAGGTTTTAGCTCACATTTCACTTCTTTTTTTTACAATGATTTATTTTATGATTATAAATTATAAAATAAAATAATATTTATATAATAAAAGTTCAGGGTTATAAGAAAAACTGAAAAAACATTCGAAATTCGAAGAAAATTTTAAAAAATTTTATAAGAAACTAAAAAGCAGAAACGTCATCCTTTTGTTATTTACAACACATGATATTTGTTTCTTGAATTTTCTTTATCGTCTCTCTCATTTTTCGTTTACTATTCTGCAAATCAAATCAGATTAGGATTTAAGGCTAGATTTCTAAAAGAAATAATTTACAGATGTGTAAACATATGTACATTATACCTGCGCTATGAAAAACCATATTTCAAAAGCCTATACTGGAAAAGAGTCAAAAACAGGCAATAACAAAACGAGAACCACTGCGATTCGATGTATCACTGTCAATGTTTTTGATAGCTAGTGGTCCGCGCGGTAAGAATCAGCACCTGAAACAACGCGCTACAATCACTCCCAAAGGAGTCGTGACGAAACGACAGGATCTCTCTCGTGATCACCCGATGTCTTGGGGTCCGCCACAGCTATCTATACAATGTCTCGAAATTGACATATCGTCTCGGATAATATTTGCGTTGGCAGGCTTCGTTAAATATTGTATTTCGTACATCAGAATGAAGTACTCGGTTTCGCAGCACAATATCGAGATTTCTATCAATTCGAATGAACTGCAACTTAATTTACAGCACGATTTGTTGAGATTCAGGCTTGACATTCAAAATTAAAGTTAATTTCCCTATTTTTAGATCAATATAATTTTTAATTAAATCTAAATCTCTCAATTATTTCAAAAACTTAAATCACTTATAATTTTCTTTAAAACAATATTCTACACATTGAAATAAGATTTTTATTTATTTCAATGTGACTTAAAAATTACTCAATTATAATTTTAATAATTTTTTAAGCGTAATTTTTATATTATACAAACTTTAATATTTTTTAATAAGGGATCGATGCCATATGAAATACTAAATATAAAATTAAATAATACATTGCGACTGTTTTCAAATATATTATACATATATATGTGCATAATATTTCTTATATACGACAATGATCCCTACATTATAGGATGGAGGATGGAGACTGAGATGCAAACACTGCAGACTCTCGGCCGGCAAAGTTTTATGGCTGGACCACCGTCGAAGTAACTGGGGCTCTCATTAGCTGCCCAGTCTAAACGGGCCCGATGTGTACCCCAAACTTCCATCTAATATCAAGTTACGAGTTGCGTCCTAAAACCGGCTGCCGCATTAAACGGCCGGGGTAAAATAGGAAGTCGTTTCGCTTCGGAACAACAATTACGAAAGGACGATAAAGGCAATTTACGTGCAAGAAGAGGACACGTTAATACTCGGATTAACAGTTGTATACCATGATATCAATGATCATAGAAGAAACGATTGCTAACTAAATATTTTTATTTTTCAATTTTATAATTCTACAGCTAGCAATACTGTACTTTCAATTTTTTTAAGTGGCACTTTTCTTAGTATTTTGTGGATCAAATATCTATTTATAAAATAATTTGAAAAAATCAATATTTCCTTTTTATATATTTAAATGTTATATTTAAACTTTTCATGTTTGATATATTTATATAAAGTGTTAAAGGAAACTGTTTATTTTTCTGATACATTAAATAACTCTTTTGCTAAATGCGAGTTTAAATTTTCACCAGAATACTAATATAAAATTCGTAAAGGCATACGTTCCTGAGATTTTCCTGCATGATTTATGGGAGCACTCCTGCACATCCAAGCACTACACTATATCGCAGAAGTTTGCATAACTACTTTATTTTCAAGATATATCGCGCGCCTTCGGCGCTTTTTACTTGGCACATCCCGCAGCCATATCTTTCTCGAATTTCCACCGTCCGATTCTTCCGACGGCTACCAGCACGAAGCAAAAGACAATAAATCGTTCGAGAAGATTGAAAATTCAAAAGAAAACATCAATATAAAATGCTATCAATATAAAAGTCATCGTAAAAATATTTAAAAAACATGTACGCATAAAATCTAACAGCACAAAAATAAATTTATCATAATTACAAATCGTTCACGTTTCATTGTAAATTTAAACCTGACCATTATAGAAACTAAAACAAAACTGTATCTTCGCGAAAATTTTCAAAAATTAATACATTACCCAAAATAAAAATTAAAATCAATATTTCAACATGCTAATTTTAATTTTCTTTTAATTCACTACATATTCAGAAAGCTTCGAAAACTGTAAACTAATCAGTAAAAAATATTTACTATAAATGTGAAAAACGAAATCTGGTTTTCATGGTCACGTTTTTATTGTTATAGATAAACACAGAGAAAGCTTTCTCGCGTTAACATTATTAAAACTTGAATCAATATATTACAGTTTAGAGTTTTCTTGTGAATAGAAAGGCGATTAAAGGAACGAAGGCAATGAGAGACGAAAGAAAGATCGGGATTAATTCTGGTTGGCGCATTGGCAGGAAATGAAAATTATCCGTATCGGACCGATGCGCCAGACTGCGGAGTCGCGGATTCGCTACATAAATCGCGTGTTGCGTCGCGTCGCATCAGCCAGCCGCGTGAGAGACACTTTCGAATTATGCACGGTGTTACAGCACGAATATGATGCGGGATGTAACGGCATTACGCGACGTAATCCACCCGCCAGTCTTGCCACGGTTGCTCCGAACGAAGTCGCGGTTTAAACCCGCGACGCTGGCGGAGGACAGATGCAACAGTGTGCACGAGATTTGCGAGGCGCCCGTGGCATTTTAATTAAGACGTCCGGGCTCATAAACTTTGTAGGCCTTAGCAAGTACTTCGTCTTCAGAAACAACCATTAAGCCATTAAGCTACTTGCGAACGGATTTTTGCATTGCATCAAAACCTTAAACTATGTCTTCGCGGAAACGCTCTTTTTTTAATATAAATTAAATTTACAATGTGTATGTATATATATATATATATATACACATTTATTTAAAAATAAATTTAAAAATAGGGGATTAAAATATTGATTTTTCAATTATTTGAAGTTGTAGTAACCGATATCAGATATTTTCCAAATAAAATAACATTTTTTATTTTTTTCTTAATACATGTAAATTCTGGTTCTTTTCTTTCTAAATAAGAAATATAAATAAAAAAATTGCTTTAGCTTTCACTATCTATATCAAACACGTATATGAATCTAATTTTCATTCTTATTTTTTTCTCGTTATTCTTAAATTAAATTGTATCTTGCTTCCACTTTTCCTCAAATATTTATTATACATTCATAGAAATATACACATATAAATGTATACGACGTTCAAATGTGAGAGTACGTAGTATATAGAATTCAGATCTGCGTGTTTGCTAAGCCCAAATGGCAGCGGAGATCAGTTATCCTTGCGGGAAACTTCTGGCCCTTCGCATAAATCTCGCTCGCGCAACTTCGTACTGAGCAAACAATATTCATATCTAGCCTCTCTCTTCCCGTTCGACATCGGATTACCGCTCGCATTTAGGCGCGCGCGCGCGATGATTTACCGGCGACGCCTGCAACGATAAATCAACCTGTGTCGGCCACCCCCTTGCAAAATGAGAGAGAAAATGCACTTGCGAGGATCAGGATTTCAACTATGAGCGTACAAAGCGCGCAGCCGCCGCCCGCGCGATTCGCGTAATTTAATTCCGGAATGCGTGACGCCAGTCGATTTGACCTAGCCACGAATTTAAACGCGGATTCCAGATTTTGGCTGCAATCCCTGTGAAAACAACCACGAAAAATCTGACCGAAAATGTAAAGTTTCATGTAGAAATTATGAAACAATGTAGATATCAAGTATAACAATTTAGTAAATTAGTATTATAATTATTTCAACTAATTTTAGTTTCATTGTAATGTAATTAAAATTAATTAGTTTTTTAGTCAAAACTAAGTATCTTCATTATCCATTTTGCCAGTTTTTAAATGTGAACGAGATTGTAAAATTATCGATATCAAGTTTGATTGACGAGTAATGCAATGTATCTATTAAAAATAAGAAACGTGATAAATATAAACTTGATTGCAGACTCGTGTGAAATCGAATTTGTTACAGCAGCATAAATTCCTATCAGAATTAAGCTATTATTCAGCCAATTTTAGATATATTTTTGACATATTTAGATATAATTTAGATATAATTTTAGATATAATTTTGACATGTTTGGACATAATTTGAATCCAATACGACCACTTCGCAAAACGAAATAGAATATTTCGATCTCTCTGCAAATTTCAAATCTAGATTTAGCAGCATAATTTTAACCGAAAATTAGATATGTTAATATTTCCCTTTTTTCCAATTTGAGGATCCCTTTGAGGATTCATTTTAATTCAATAATTCAATATGCGACATAAAAAACAGGTCTGTTAGTACTCCAAATGTAAATTTTGACAAAATTAATATGGCATTTGATTGTCCGCAATTTAACCATAAATAATTGGTTTTTTTCGCCTTGCAAAAAAGTAAACAAAAAACCTTTTATCTTTGGCACCCCTAAATGTGTGTTTTTTTTAATGAATTCCAACTGTTCATCATTTGTTCACATTTGTACACAAATAATCATTTTTTGGCCCCCTCGTAAAAAAATAAAAGAGTTGTACAAACTTTATGAACCCTCCTAAATGCATTTGTATTCTGATTGTTTTCATCATGTATCCATATTTGTCTACAAAAACGATTATTTATGGACAAATGTGGACAAATTATGAACAATCAAATGCCATGCCTATCAATTTTGCAAAAATTCAAATTTCGGGGTGCTAACTTCGTAGACCGTAAAATAATAAAAACCTTGAAATAAAAATAACGACTCGGCGCTCCAGAAATATCAGATTCAAACAGGATCAGATCCAATTGTTATCTAACTGTTATTTATTCAATTATCTCGCAGCGTAATTCTGAAAGCTGGACACGCTTTCTGCCATTTTCCAGCGCGATCGCAAATGTCTACATTCGCAAATTCGATAGTGGCAACACGTCCGAAGTGCCAAGAGGCCGTGGCCACCGACTCAATCCTCGCAGGCGCGACGCGTGCCACGGGAGTGCGTGGGCGCGCGGTAGCGCGCGTCGCGCTCGTTCGCGCATAACCGCAGTTGCATCGAGCCGCGACGAGGACTGGCAAATGGGAGGAGAGCAGGAGAGGCACGGACCACGACGGGCACTCACATCAGACGATATAGAGCGAGAGACGCTGCGAGCGCCGGCGCGACGTTCCTCTCGTCGACGCGGTAAAAGGTCTGCGCCGCCACCGCCGCCGTCGCCGTCGCCGCCGCCTCCGCCGCCACAGCGAGACTTCAAAGGGACGATAGAGCGCCGCTATAGAGCCGGTTCGCGTTTCTCGGAATCTCCGTAACGCCGGCGGAACGGCGAACGTCCGCCGGATTTAGAATGAATTATCGAGGTATTAACGTTGTGCGCGAGTGTATACGGATAACGCGCGATAAATATGACGGGATATCGTCGCCGTTCATTGCTAGCGACGAGCGACGTCCGGACAGACGTGTTCCTTCGACAACGACGACGACGACGACGACGTGATTCGTCGTGGCGTCGTCGGACTTTGATTCGGCGAAAAATTAATGAGGAAAGGAAACGATCGTGTTTATTTAAGAATCATTAATTTGGAATCGTTGATTTGAAAAAGGGCGCTTTAAACTTAGAATTTATATACGTAGAAGATTGAAATTTTTTTTCAAATTATGCATGATAAAAGTACAAATAATTTAGAAAAATAACAGGAATCAGGCGTTTTACACATGAAAACTGCAATTGCGAAGAAGAACAACTTTACGAGAATTAGTCGGGTGCAAACTAACGAGATTTATGACAACGATGAAATAATCAAGAGATCGAAACACGTGTGATCGTAATTTTAGGCCCTCTCGGAAGCGCGTATGGAGTCGTCTCTCAACAATACGGTAATTATGAATATGCGACGTGTAATTCATTATTCTAATTTAATCCGCGACTGCCAACTTTCAGCGAGTTGACATTCCGGTCGACATCTGGCGACTCTTTTTAATCTTTTATAAAGTTGTCGCTGTAACGGAACACTTTTTTTATCGCGAAGCAAATAAAGAGAAAGATATTTTATGACGAAATTTATCTAAACATGTCACTACAAAGATAAGGAAAGAAAAATAAAAATGGTATCAAGTATAATAGCATATTAACAATATCAAATATATACACAATAATCAATATTATTAATAAAAATTTTTTACGTAAAAAATATTGAATCAATATTAATCTGAAGTAATTATTAATATTAATGATGCGTGATTAAAAAATTCACCTTGAATTTTGAAAATATCTTAATTATCTATCTATTAAGACTTTATGAGTTTAAAGCAAGTTGGTCGGGTTAAATTACGTGCGTGCCTCAGTTTTATTGTACGTCGCGCAAAGATCTAATTTGTGCATTGTGCCAAGGTTTAATTTGCACCATCCGCGAAATAGAGCCGCGTAAGAGAGCGGTATCCCGAGGGCAACGACGCGAATAATTTATGGAAACAGGCAGACGAGACAAAACGAATCGAGGCTGCAGGCGTTGCGTATAGTTCAAATCGTTCGACAAAGTGCATACACTTTCAAAGGTACATGCGAACAAGACGCGTTGCACCTTGGGCTATAAATCGATTGCTGCCATCTCTCGTTTCTCGGTTTCCTCGTACGCATGCATGTAACACGATTGAGTCCGATGTATACGCATTCGTATGTATATATGTACGACCCGCAAAATATGCGCGTGCAAAAACAGTCGTCGTGTTCCTTAGCGGTTCTCTCGCGTGTCAGTTCTCGTTCTGACAAAGCGGGTGATAAGAACTTTCGGGGCGCAAGAAATCCACGTCGACAGATCTCTTATATCCAACACTCGACGAGCCTCGAGGAAACTTTGTCTCCTCGAACTCGTGAGATATTTACGGGTGGGGGACTATCTCGCGCGCAAGTCACGGGACAATGGAGATTCTTCCACCAACGATTTATCGGAATGCTCTAATAGCTCTGATTTCTCGCGAAAGAGAAAATTCTGAGATCGTCCCCGTTCTCCCAGAGGAACGGGCAACCCCCGCTCAGGTACAGATTTCGAGTTTTCCGGACGGTCGGCTCCGAGGGATGACATTGGCAGTCGCGACGTGGAGTATCCCTTCGCGGTTATGCCGTCTGCATAAAATTATTACCGTCCCCAAACTGTCCAAAGTTTCCCTGGCGACCGCGGGGTCCGTTATTTATGCAACTCAATCAAACATAGTGAACCCTCGTACCCGGCCAGATTTGTTGCCGGGTTGGCTGCCTAACGCCTTACATCCATTAGTAGGTGTCTATTTATCAATCTAGGTGTTCTTCTCGTCCATATGATCTCTTTATCCTTTAATGTTTCTTTAGAGATCTTATTATTTCAGAGAAATAAAATTTGCCGTTAAAATATATTTTTATCTCATAATTGCTTAAAATAAAATATTTTAGTATCTTTGCGTAATATATATCTCTTATACATAGTTTTTGAAATATGTAAAATAAAGGAAAAATTTATATGCAGAGTTAAATATATGAAAATTAATCTAAAATCTTTTAATTTAAACTGATTATTTTTAATTATTTCTAATGTTAATATTATAAAATTTATGATTATATTTATTACTATTTTAATATAAATATCAATAAATAAATAGAACAGAAGAAATTAATATCTGTAAGTGAAATATTTATATTACTGAGAGATAAAAATCATCGATTCATCATCGAAGTATTGAAACAATCACAGAAAATAAAACCAGATTAGATCACATAGGAAAGTATCAGAAAATGCTTTTCGCGTCAGAATATTCACGTTAGACGCTATTTTTATTATATACACTTTTTTTATGTAATGGAAAGACAGTTACTGTAATATTGCGACTGTACGTACACATGTCACGGAAATCTGCTTAAGGAAACCCTCAACGCTGCTGCCGTTACATAACGCAAATGCGGATCTCAGAATTTTCGAGATGGGCTTAAGGGTCCCTTCGGCAGTTCTCTTAATTGCAAATCTGGTTTTATGCTAATTGCCCGGCTGGATTAACTTCGAATTGGGCAGACAGCTCGTCTTACTTTTAATGTACACTAGTATTATTGCTGATAAGATTATTTCTTGTTAAATTAGATACGTGTATCTCTTTATCAATCTTAATTCGTCAAAGAAATTATCTTGAAAGGATTATGAATCAAATTTTCAAGAAATCTTTAGGTATTTGTGGCAGCAAACGTGATAAAATAAATATCTAAATTCTCATGTTTACACTTTTTATTGTACTTTACTAATTTTTGCGAGTATGAGGATATTCGAAAAAATTATCTATTAAAGAATGACGATTTTAATTAAAGTGGGATATGCGTATGTACGTTATTTAATACATTATATTACGATATAAATTATACAAATATTGTAAAAAAAGGATATATAAATGGGATCATAAATATTGCAGATTAAGGATATTTTTCGTTTTTCCTATAATTTTTTCTAGTATTACAA
This sequence comes from Tetramorium bicarinatum, assembly GCA_928718305.1. Lineage (NCBI taxonomy): Eukaryota > Metazoa > Arthropoda > Insecta > Hymenoptera > Formicidae > Tetramorium > Tetramorium bicarinatum. The sequence continues at coordinate 23,056,778 of OV788323.1, read as the reverse complement.
GCTGTGTTTGAAGAATGCGCAATTATTTCTCTGTAAGTGATAAATCAATTCCTTGGAAAGTATTAATGTTATATCTTTAACCGCGCATTTGACGTATGTGTGTCATTTTGTGTGTGGGGGAAGCAGACAATGTCGTCATGATGTAAATTGAATTCTTATCTGTATTCATTCGCGCTTCGTCATTCTGTTCCCAAATGGTCATGCAATCGACGTCACAACAACGTAGAGCGGTATTTGCATTTTATAAGGCACAAAGTAAGTGCTCGGGGTCGGACTTCGTCAGCAATACTGGACAAACATATATGCACGCACGAGAATCAAATTAATTCATCCGCGTGACGGTCCGGATTCCGGCCATTCGTTACTCGCGCGATTCGCGCGTGAAAAGTATCATCCCCGCCACTGTCACGATTCTAATTCCGGTGATTTGTAATGAAATGAAATATGAATCTCTATTTTGGAAGTACGCAGACAGATAATTCGCGGAAGAGTGGTGGCCGTCCTAAAGAGATTAAACGGGCTAGAAAGACTTAGGTCGAAAGCGGTAAAATAAGGCACTTCCGTCAGTGACAAGTTGCTGCCTGTCTTGTGAAACGATATGGAAATACCGATATTTTTCGCTAAAATTGAAATATTTATTTGAATTTAGTGCTTGCAACGAAATATAATAAAGTATAATAAAAACACTATATTTTTCCTCTTTCCTTCTCGCAAAAACGCGAGAGAATCATTCTGGAAGATATATAAAATTCCATGATATAATAATGGATCCTTCAGACTAGATAATTAAGTTGATTTTTGCAAGATAGACAAAAAATAGTTATTTATGGATAAATAGGGACAAATTATGAACAATCAAATGTCATATCAATTTTGTAAAAATTCGCCATTTTGGGGTGCCAAGTTCACAAATCTAGATATCAATCATAAAACGAAAAGATGGTATCTTATCATTATAAATTTATTAGTAAAAGATTAATAAAAAATAGTACATACACAGATGTAAAAAAAGAAATACTATAAATATTACTAAGCAATACCATTTCTGAGTATTCTTATCATCGAAATTATTAATACGTTCCATGTCGGACTAATTTAATGTGATTATCCTTTATGTCGCATGAATCACCACTGAGAGGTGCACAATATGTCTATTTTAATTAAATAAATTATGTTCCATAATAATTACAAAACTCAGAAAAATATTATAAAAAATAGTCTGGTATACAAAATACAATGCAAAAACAAAGTAACTCGTAACGAGATGTAACCTTATAAAGAAGTATCTCATAATTCCGTTTTTTTTAATAGTCAAAATATGAAAAAGTCCGAAAAGTTTAGTATGGGTCACCAGTGATCCCTGCAATATGAAACATTAAATTACCCTCAAGTACTCCTACTGTCGAAACTAAATCGTCTCCGAACACTTTCGTCCTCAATTCCATCCTTCCGAATAAAAGACGTTAACGCGATAAGAATGACATATGCATCTCGCTAAATTCCAAGTTGAAATCCCACGGCTGGTCTTCGCGACAGTCGACGCCATTTCCGGCCGTCACTAAATTCCCGCGACGATACCGTCGCAGAAAATACGCCACCGCGCGACCGTGCGCCTCGTTATGTACTCACACGACCAATCGTCTGTGCACACTTAAAAACACACGTACACACGCATACGCGGCAGCATCGAGCCCGCAGCAAATGCGCTCTTTAATGAGAACGTTGCCGACATGCGCGAGTCTCGGGTCCCTCCCGAAGGACTCGAGGGTGAAACCGGCTGTCTCCCTTAATAGGGAGACGGAGGGGTATCGTTATATTAACCCGCGGCGGTGAAAAGCTCATGCCTCGTGGCGGCAAGTGGGCCAATCGTTGTCGACGTGCGATTTTTTGCGAGGGATGGAAAAAGAGAGAGAGAGAGAGAGAGAGAGAGAGAGAGAGAAGCCGGCTCGATGAAATTAACTTTTCCCTCTTTCAGCTTTTTTATTTTATTCCGAAAAGGGCGGCCGGAAATCGCACGCTAAAGCGATCTTGCATGACTTCCTCCCCAAGCAATCGGGCTAAAACGTTCTCTTTTCATATTTTCGATGGATCTGATTAGAGCACAGCCGGATAATAAAGGTTTACTGAAATAACAAAAGAGCAATTTCCAGAAATTGCAATTAGTTTCTTTTCAAAAGAAGCTTTAAAATTGATCGATAAAAGAGAGAAGATAATAGGCAGAAATATAAAATAATATAAAATATAACTGTAGAATATATAAAAGTAGCATCATTTTTATCCATCTTAGAATTAAACAATTTCATATTTAATTTATTTAGGTTGTTTCATATAAATTTTATGGAATGCAAATATGCTGAAAAATGAAAGACCATCTCATACGTATATATTTAAAAAAAACAAATTGCAATAAAAAATAAACTAATTTTTTAAAATTAATTTATCCAACAAATAAACTGTTCTTTCTACTTTATTTGCTTTACTTCATTATAGATGAATTCTGACGCGGCATAGCAACATTGTGATAAAACGTCCTATAGGCAATTCATTATCATTATTCAGCGAATTTTACACACGTTTAATCGCCATGAATATCGAATTATACCCGTATTATCGCAAATTTAATCTCGAAGTCCGCGTAATAAGTACATAAACACAAATAAATATACTTTCACATCGCTCTCATTAATAACCCGCTTACACGATTATTAATTATTCGTCGATCTATAATAAACAAATTTCGATAAAATAAACACAAAGTTTGAATATTAATCCTGGTACGAATGCAAAATTGATTAGCAGCTTACGACTGCTTTTGCATAGTATGCAAATTTGCGCCCCGTCGACCGATCGTCTCATCACGATTACATCGGGTGACAAAAACGCACATATGCGGCTGTATGAATGAGGTATCCTAAGCTCTCGGATATGCGCGTCAGACGGCTAAAAACTTACGATCGCGACACGTGTTTCGCATGTACTTGTAAGTCTAACTTGTGCGAGGCTTGATTTGAGCAACCAGAAGAAGGATGCGGTCTCATTTAAGGCGCGTGGCCTATTATTAGCTCACTGCAAGAAAATCACGCCAACTTCGTGAAATATGCAGAAAGATTCCCGCAAAGTTATATAGTTTCTCATATTCTCTTTTTAAGTTTAGTAAAATTTCTAGTCTCTTCTTAACTTAAGATCTGACCAAAAGTTACATTACAGATCTTTTAACACTGAAGATTAAAAATTCGAACAAACTGAATGTCCATACAATAAAAACAATCAATGAAATTATGACATAATTTTAAAATCAATAGTAATTATTTCGAATTTTAGCGACGTTTAAATGCAAATTTTAGAAAATTTTAAATTTGATAAAGAATATATAAATTTATTCAGAACAGCTGCATTTCGGTATTAGTGCATATTTTAATCAGCATATTTTAATAAATCTCGTGCGAGCTCTACGTGACATATGGGGGATCGTATTAGCGGCGCGCTCCAAGCACGCGGCAAGTCTCGCCTCGGATATTAAATCATTTCTTGCGCTTAACCACGTGCTACTGCGCGCATTACCGCGAGTATGAGAATTCTTGCAGTATGCATGGCATGATTACGCAGACAGAGTTCTTCTATTTAAATAATACACCTTTGTTGATATCGCGCTGGGATTGATAACGCGATCGTGAAATTGCATATACCTATTCGAACGAGTTGCAGGGACTCGATTTTCGTCGAATAAAAACTGCGGATGGAATACAGTTTTCGTTGACCATTTCGATGTTCTCTACGCGTATCGCTCAAAGGTAGTTAATACATACGGCATTAAAAAAGGAAACAAAAAAAATATTCATATTTACGTAGTTAGAAAAACGTCCAGTGATCTCAGAATATTTTCGAAAATCAACAAAATTAGTTATTTGAAGTTTTATTTAAACAAAATTGAATAAATGTTGATAAATGTCATAATAATTTTGCACAAATTTAATGAATATGAAAAATAATAAAAGTGACTCTTGCAAATAAACCGGGTCGTTAAAAACCGCAGATTCCATTTTAATAACGCCCCGCGAAACGAACTGGCAAGCTAAATAAAGATTAAATGAATTTGTTCTATAATAAGAAGAAAAATACCTTAAAAGCAAAAGCAGAGTGAAGGATTGCATAAAGTTTTGCCGTATCTTTGCCATGTATTTTTGCCGTACTTTTTGCTGACTAATAGCGCCGGTTGGCACGATAGGCAGCCATTAAGAAGTTATTACGGGGTTTTCCATAAATCATAGTCTCTCTCGTCAAATCCCTCAGCACGAGCATACAAACGAGACTACAAATAAGTATGTTCGGGTGCGCCACGTGCGCACCCTTCCTATGTCATAATTCAGGAAGATGCCACGGTTCTTAAGACGCAGCCGGCAACCCTTGGCACACCCATACACGCAATCCCTTCTCTCGCAACTTCTCTCTTCCTACGTTCCGTTGTTTTTCTTCAAATTCTTCACGTTGCGAGTTGCACGATCGGCTATATCCTTTTTTTTTTCAAGAGCGATTTAGCAGTTAAAAATTTCATACTTTCCCCGTTGTCCGAGAGTATCATAATATTTGTTCACTCCGTTAAATATTTTCAATTACAAGACGAAGTGCTCGCGATCGCTGTGAGTCAATTTATCGGAGAACTGCATTTTTAACTGCAATTTAAATCGATAGAAGACGCAAGTACCTTGTTGTCTCGTGATTAAAAGATAGCAACAGAATTTTAAATTACTTCATACCTCACGTTGCAATATCATCTTCCTTTCCTCTCCGCTGAACTTTTCGCGATCGATCGTGCGATCGATGAAATTTCTTTTCTTCGAGGATTATGATAATGTCAGGATTATAATGTTAAAGTTTTATCATCTGAGACTCTTCTCAAGCAGAATTTCTGAATTTTTCCAACTACAAATTGCATTTCAAATCAGCTGTCGGTCGACGAGCTTCGCATCAATTTGCATTCCTCGAAGGGATTACGACAAACGGTACTAACAAATATCTCGACGAAGCGCGTTCTGAACATTTAACTTCCGTCTATGCTACCTTCACAAGTATCTCATTACTTTTTTTGCAAAGCACCGCGAGTCCTCTCTCGGGCCACCTCGAAGAAACGAACGCTAATTTTCGTTTGGTCCTTAATGCTTAATTATCGTACCTGAGGCTTTTACACGTCGGCATGCATTGTCAGGTCGTTAAAAGCGGATTTGATCCTTTGGGATGCCGACATCAAAGGCCGCCAAAGAGGATGCTCGTTTTCGAGACTGCCGTCTCGTACTGAGAAAACGGACCAAGGGAAACCACTAAAAAGCGTAAAACCGTCGAAGCGGAGGCGCCTAACAATATCGTCGTCTCGTAACGCGCACCTCGTAACTTATTGCAATTTTGCATGGAAGCGACTAATTAGATATATCGTTCGCAGGTAAGTCGAGTGAATCATGACATTGTCACTCATCCGGCATTACTCATCTACTGTTTTCCTATTTTTAAACTACTGATAAAGTGCGATAAATTAAAAAAAAAATGCAAAAGTGACGCATTTCTATATCTATCGAATACTTCAACTCGCAACATAAAGAGAAAAGAAGAATTTCGGTTCTTTTGCGAAGCGTAAATACACGAAGTAACGGTGATCCTAAATTTTCGATTACGATCAGAATGCAAATAAGAACGATAAAAGGAATCTCTGGTAAACGAGAGCAAACGACATGAAAAGAAAATGCGAAAAGTAAACACAAAGAGATGTTTTTGCATCTTTATGAGGCGTGAATACGAAAAGCGGTGCATTCTTATCATTTTCGCAATTTTTATCTCTTTAAATTTTCACAATTTTGAATATTAATTTTAATAAAACCGAAATACAGAATGAGAACACAAAATTTCTGGTAAATAAGATGTAATTCCCGTGCTGTAAATGCATAAATTTTTTTGCTAAAATTATTAAGGATTTTGATTAATTATGTATGTTGAATTATTAAATATTTCTATTATCGTAAGAGTTTATCTTGTCAATCTTTGGTCTAAAACCATCTTATTGAGTATGCATCTCAAGAATGTGTTGTAAAAGATGAGTTACAGGCCACTTCGACCAAATTTTAGAGCGCTTGTGTGAGAAGTGACGGTGGGAAACGGCAATAGTGAGAGGCCGGAAACACAGTGCAGACTATTTGTATTTGACCTGTCATAAAACTGTCTTATGTACTTTTATCGCGAACGTAAAGACGGATTAAGGGACCTTCAGGTGTTCCTCTCTATCTGTCTTTCATTTTCTTCTCTCTCTCTCCCTCTCCCTCTCTCTCTCTCTCGTGCGTATTTGTTTCGTATAGACCGATAAAGCGACAGCCATCGAGACGGATCGATTTTAAGACGTTTCGAAAGCAGGTAATGAATGACGGAGAAGCGAAAGGTGGAGATATAAAGCAAGAGGCAATGCCTCGTATTCTCACTCTCATTTGTTACCCCATTTAACACTTAAGTATCGTCTGATCCTAGTTTTACGCGACTGATACCGAGACAGTATTTGACGAGGGTTAAATTCGTCAATTGTATTTCGCGCTAAATGTAAAAATGTACGATAAGAATTTGAGGGACCGACGAGAACAGAATGTGATATTTGAGTCGGACATAACGATTACACAAGAATTTAAATTATATTTTGAAATTTATGTGTAATATATCGTTGAATGATACGAAAAGCCGTAGAAATAACGGATTAAAATATATAAATAAAAGAAAGAGAAGAGAGAGAGAGAGAGAGAAAGCTGTACAACTAATTTCTTTCATAATTAAAAAATTAATTAAAGTTAATTCAAATTAATTAAATTTATTTCATCATTGTATAAGTATTCAGCATGCATTGGTTTCAATTTTATACAATTACATAAATTAGACTTTAACTTTTCATTAATTTTTATCTTTTTTTCAGCTGAATTTATTAACTTTAAATTTATGATATGTAATTCTGCGTTTAATATAATTTTGCAAATAATAGTAATAATAGGATTATCGCAAAATGGCGACAAATTAAATAATTCCGCTACCAACTACATTGCGTGAGTTTCAATTTGCACATTATTCGACTGCCTTCGCAATTCTGGCAAGAAAAATAACGATTCGAACAGAGAGAAGAAACAACGAGGTAAATATTCTCCGTGAGAAGAATATAGAGAAAGTGAGGAAAGGATAAATAGATGTACGAACAATCTGCCGAAATTACGTATGAGCATCTTTCTTCCCATGTCTATTTTGTTGTCTGATTCTTTCTTTCCCTCTTCCTCTCTCTCTCTCTCTCTCTCTTTCTTCTTCTCTCTCGCGCGCGCATCACATTCCACATAGAATATCTTGTTAAATCATTCTAGCAGATCCTATAGTTGTAGTTCTTCTTCGTACAACGAAATAACTTCCTTTTCATGTAACAAAGTCTTTTACAATTATCGTTACAAGAATAGCGCTCGTAAAAAGTAAGAGAAATAGATGCAAATGAAGAAGAAATGCAGGAAGATATTACTTTTCCTGAAAAAAGTTTCAGACAAAATTTATCATGTAAAATTTACTAAAAGTTTTCAGTATTATTATTCTATTTTAAGTTCATCTCTTATTTCTTCGAAGTTTTTCTAAAAAAGAAATTGACTTTATATCGTCAATAAAGGCCAGAAGAAAATGGAATAACTCTGTGGTATATATAATGAATGTTTCACGTTGAATATGACCAAAAGATTTTCACCATTGTTCCATTTAAGAATTTCGAGATTGCGTTCTTCGCGCTCGTCGAGTATCATGCATCTTTTGTGTTCCCCTGTCTTCTAAATAGCGTCCCAAGTACGTAAAAGAGCAGCCATTTTGGTTATCATCGCTTTTGTCGGCGTTCTCACGAGAAATCTTGGAAAGCTCACCGCACCGGAAATGAAACCATCGCGATTTTCCGTCTTTTCTCTTTACCCTTCATAAAACTGCACGTTCCACAGTCGTTTCATCGACTTCTTTTCCCCTTCGCGCGTTTTATTTCGACCGGTATTTGTTTCACACTCTTTCCAGTATTAAGTGATTTTATCGAGAAGGTAGGAACGAAGTCGTTCCAATAAAACCGGTGTGAAATATCGATTATACAATGTGGCGTTATTATCACTCGGTCAAACGAAGTGCATCGAGAGAAACCAGGACGAGAGGCAATATATAAAATTCTATATCGCGAAACGAGGCGAGGCGGACATGAAAAAAAGCCAATACTTTAATGTTTCGAGATAACCTATTTAAAAAGAGAAGAAATTAAGCTCACATTATAAAATATTAATCGGAAAATAAATTTTACAAGTATTAACTCTTCGAAAAATACAAAATTTCATTAAAATGGGATTTTTCAGAGAGGCTGAAAAAGCTTTCTTTGTGCGGTTTTGTATTGCCAAAATAAAAATAAATATATGAATTATACATACGTACTAGTATAATAAATGTCACGATAAATAATATTTACGTAATTAATAGAAATAGAATTTAAATTTAGATTAAACTCTAGATTTTGCAACTGTGTTTTAATTTTCCTGTTAATTTTTGCATTCAACACGAACGCGTCAAACAGATGACAGATTGAAATCATGCTCGGCGCTGTAAAATCATGCATGTAGATTGTATACGCATATTGAACACGTGCCCATTGGTACAAGCCGGAAAGAGATGGTAGAGGCCGATAAAAGCAGGACGGGAAACTGTGGATGGATATTGATTTGCCGTGACGTCCAGAAGAGCAAAGAGAGTGATCAATCGTGAAAGTCGATGAACCGTACAGGCCTAACGGCGGAACGCTTTTTATGGCCGGAACTTTCATAACTTGTCGTGTTACTTCGAAAAATGTTCGTCTATAAAGAACGCTACGCCTATGCTGCACTGAAAAGTCGAACGAATCATTCGAAAAGAGAATTCTAAATTCTTCAAACGTCAACTCAATTCATAAATCCTGCCGTATATTTCCTTCGTTTATCTCATCAATTTTGATTTCTCGTTACTCTATACTTTGCCCATGTGAAATTAAAGTTTTCTTATTTTATATTTTTCAATTTATTCCCAAATTATTTACCTTAATAATCATTATTTTTTCCACAATTCTAAAATACCGAATGTGGACACGATTCAGCTGTCTCGCCCTCAAATTTACGATGGCCATCGAGGTACCTCGCGCACTCTGTTGCAGCGATATGAATATTCCACAGAAAGTTTCGCATATCAATCGCATGCTATTTCATTTTTATTTCACCGTTCCTTCACGAGTCTCGTTTTACGCGAAAAGATATACTGCCATATACACTTTCAGAAAATCAATATAATAAGTGCGATACACGAGCGTATCGACAGGTTCGCCGCAAAGTATAACGATAAATCGCGTATCGAAGTACGAGAAAATTCGAGGAAGAGACGGAGTAGATTCGGCAAGTACGATTTTTCAAGAAAATTGCGGACGCCCGACAATGGCGGCGTGCAGAGGATAGAAGCGAGAGAGAGAGAGAGAGAGAGAGAGAGAGAGAAAGAGAGAGACGATATTTGGGAAAAAGGTCAGCAATTTACGGGCATCCCTCGACGTCGAGGCTTGCAGTAGTGAGGGAGCCTGACTGTGAAGTCATTCCTACATGTATCGCAGCTATGCGGAATTCTAGTCCCCGGTGATTCCTTCGCCTCCGCCTTCGCCTCTTCTCCGACGCTCATTCTTCTTCTTCCTGATTCTAGCCCCCATTTTGACAATGGCGATGAAATTCATCGCGATCGTTCGCCAGGAAATATCAAGAAACTCTTCCTCTCATTCTCTCTCCCTCTTTTATCACTTTTTAATCTCGTTGCTGCAAAATGCGTCTTCGTATCCGCGGGATCAATGGAGATTCTTAGACGAAGGGGGAGGGAATAGAAACGATAAAATAATTCCCGGTGGCCCGCGATTCGATTTATCGAACAGTTATGGCGAGCGAGCGAAAATCCGACGGCGATAAAATGATTGGCGACGGAAGTGTTTTATAGACGAAAGACGAACGTCGTAATGTCGATCTCAGTCTCCAGGCCCAATGTGCTCCGATTATCAATTTCACACGTTACAAAGTTGAATCGCAATTCATTTGTCATGTCTGGTAATATTTTGTCATCAATTTGTTAAATAAACAATCATTAAATGAATTGTCATAAATAGGAGATAGGTTTTTATAAAATGTACGTTTCTTTGATCCTTGAATTTACATTAAAGTTCGCAAAAATTGAAATAACAGAAAAAATATTATGATAAATGTAAATTAAAGGTCTGTGAAATTGGCATCCTGAAATGCGAATTTTTAAACAACTGATGTGGCATTTGATTGTCCACAATTTGACCAAATAATCGTTTTTTATCTATTTTGCAAATGTCGTATTAATTTTGTAAAAATTCGCATCTCGAGGTGTCAATTTCACAGATTTATAAATTGAGTACTATTGAAAGATAAACTTATTCTTCAGTTCAAGAAAGAAGAGAGATTTTGATCAAAGATGCCGAAAAAAGTATAATATTATAAAAAATGATTGCAAAGTCTCAAAGATCACAAACAGCTGTGTCTTTATATAATAATGTTATACGGAGTCAACAAGCCACACGCGATTATAGCTTCTCCGAGCTTTAAAGCCTTGCGAAACTGTTAATTCTCGAGAGGGTTATTGCTTATAATTACACCTCGCCGTTAGACATTATCCAACGTAGCATTCGCTCTTTCTACCCCTTTCTGGAGAAGTCGCTGAGCCTTAACGAAAGATAATGTCAACCGGCTGGGCAGGCAACTCTTGAACATTAGCAGTTATCCGGAGTTTACGCAAAGCCATCATTTACCTGTACGCCAGATTAACCCTTTCAAGACGACCATTTTCACGGTTTAATTTCATAGATAGAGGTTTATCTCTTTGAGCAATGAGTAATTAATTGCAGTAAATTTTCACTGAGTTGCAGTCATTTGCGCATATAATGTGATATTACAAATGTCACTGCTTTGTGTATAAACCACGAGTGAATAATTAATTAAATGTAATTTGTAACCAATTAACTGAAAATTGATTACATGTTGTAATTATTTCATCAATTATTAATTCATTAAATGATGAAAACGCAGCGTAATTTTCAAAGAGCGCTAAATGTTCTTTAAGGCACATTCCTGAGAATCTTTAAAAAATTAAGATTGCAATGCGCTTGATTAATACCACACTGAACCAAGAAGAGTTGAATAAAACAATAAATGTATACAAATTATAAAATGCAGAAGGCATAAACTCGCTGGGTCGATCATGCGGATGGCCTACTTTAATAATCACAACGCTGCTTGTGAGACACGCAAAGTCGTAATTCGATCTCTCATCGTAGGAAGTATAGTAATTATTGAGTTTTCAAAAGCACTCCGGTTATATTAATCCAGTCAAGTTGCATGATAATTTATTTACGTCAAAAAAATCTACGTCATGTCTGAAATGTAATAATCTTTTAAGATTTTACATAATTTAATTTATAAAAAATTATCTTTCTTATAATTTATCTTTAACTTTAATGCAAATTTTTACTATATTTTTAGATTAATCAATGTATTTAACGATTGTAGAACAGAGATAGACACTGCACGTATTAAGTTACTGATATTTCTGCTAAATATTTTCTTCTAAGTTTTCAAAAACGCTTGATCATTCGGAAAAGATTAAGAAAGCGTAGGAAATCGAAGTGCAATACATTGTCAGTCTAAAAAATTTGGCAACGACCATCGCGTATTTTTGCGCGCTTGGCAATTAATCAAGCTCGTAAGTCAAACAGCCTAATGAACCGGGTGTGCGTGATCGAACTGCCAGACGGCCACTCCTCTCTTCATCTGAATAGTCGTCGAAAAAACAAGATTCGGTTTTAGAAAGAAAAATTATGCCATATATTTGCAATATTCCTATAAACCATAAGAAATAAAAAAATTCATGCCTATCATTATTGTCACGTTTAATCATTTAATACATGCTCAATTAGTGTGTGGAGAATTTCAAATGTTTTTAAATAATTCTTTTTTTGTTTCGTTTTGTATTAGAATATTGTATTAGAAAATGATTTTGATAGAATATTTTCTGAAATTATTTCTAAACAGGTAAATTTATTTTACTCGAGAAATGGATATAGTTATTAAATTAAAAATTATAATATATTCCATGATATATCATCAAAGAGGCATAAAATCACGTTCTATTTAAATATGTAGAATCATCAACGTTGCTTCCCTACCCATTCAATTATTGCTGGATGCATCCAAATGTATTTGAATTAATTGTCCGCAGTATCGATCGCGAAATCCCGTTGTACCGGATGATTGCCCTGTCACTTCAGACTGATGCAAACGAATCGATCGATCCTTTCACCCACGAAACCGGTACTCGTCCTCCGAGAGGACTTGTCAAGGAGCATCTCGACCGCATCGTACACGCGATTGAAGCCATTGCGTATGCACCCACGCACATACACGTCGTTCATCACGTACTGACAGATGTAGGTTCGCGGTTATTAATTTCGGTCGAAGCTCACCACCGATTTAGGCATATTACACGCGCGAAGGAAAATACAAGGGCGAGATTCACGGCCGCAGATCTTCCCCATATTCGACAACGCATAAAATTAAGCTCGTATTTCGCGAAAATCTTAATTTCTGAATGAACAACAGATGAAAATATTTTAATGAAACTTATCTATTATTTATTGTTTAATGTACGAAATTTTTAATTGATATACTAAAAAATCATGTTGAAATGTTTATACTTCATAATATCCGTATGCTCGTTACAGATCTGCTTTTCGAATACGAATCGTAGTTTTACGAAAAAAGATTCTGAGGAATTCTCCCTGGAGCCTTCTCCGGGAGCACTTCGCCACGAGGAAGCGAAGTAACTTCAAACTGAGGATTGACTCAGGGACTGTTTGAAGACTTACCCGACAAAGAAGAAGACGGCCGCAGCGTGGGTCAGAGATCCCTGGAACAAAGAAAACGAAATTAGAGAAGTTTTTAGAGCGTACACTTCTAGTCGCAATATTACGGTATTCCACTGCTCTTAATCCTTAAATGCGCAAGTTTCTTTGCCACTGATTTAAACAGCTCTAAAGTTACGCGGCAATTTTACAACGCGGGGAAAGCGTCAGAAGAAAAAGAAATCCCGCGCGGTTGGGGGATAAATCGTCTTTGATCGTTCTCGAGGTTCTAATTGGCAGAGCTTATTTCTGAAGGCGTCTTAAATCCATATTTTTGAAAAATGGAGATTAAGCGGTATAGACCTTCGGAAAGCTTGTAATAACATAGCAGGAAAGTAATTTATACTTCCTTAAAAATAAGGGAGCTGAAGATGATTTGAAGATAAGCTCTTCAATTATATGTACAGTCTTTCTTATACGTCGTTTTATAATTAGGTATTAGAAAGTTTATACTTTCTGCTTAATTACTAGGATAAAAAGATTCAAAAGAGTAAAGTCATTCTTCAGCCAATAAAAGAATCCGTATTTAAAAGAACAGATCTTTCCGAATAATTCAGATTAAAATGCTATTTAAACTGAAATAAAATTAAGCAAAAAATAAGATTTTATTATTTATTCATAATGTGCTTAAAAAATATAAATTATATAAATATATATATAATAAACTTAAATTTTACGTATGTATATAAAACAGAAAAGATTCGTACATATGAGTAATAAGTTTGAAGAATCCCATATTAATGTCGAAATATTTCACGGACCATTCGTTTCTAAAATCATGCAACGCACATTAGTCGTATTCTGTATGTCCCGAATGCTTTCCTTTGACGACATCCGCATTAATTAAGTTCACTTGGTGTTGCAGCTGATGTCACTACAGTCGGCGATAGAAAGGCTGCGTCGGTTCAACAAGATATCCTCGTTCCTAACTGCGGAAATGTTTCGTCGACTTCGTGCCCCACGTGAATTCTCCGCGAACTTTCCTCGACTTTGATGTACAGTTACTCACATTATATCCCGTCGCCCGACCCGATTCATAACGAATCCCTAACGAACTCAGTGAATTGGGAACACGGATTCTCAAACAGACGTTCGCAAGTTACTCCTCGAGGGTATTAACCGAATTTATTCGTACTTGCGTATACAAATGTATATCCGCGTTGCTTAAAATTATTCGGGCTGCCCGGATTTATTCGCGTTACCTGAATTTACTCGCGTTACCTGAATTTACTCGCGTTAACTTGAAAAGCGACTTCAAACGTTTGCCTTTTGCTCGAACACATTGCTTAGGACCGTAAAACTTGAAAACCGACGATATTTCTGCAAAACTTTGAAAATGGCCCACGCACTTTTCTCAAGCAGCTTTTAAACAGCTATCGAAAGTTCTAACGCCGTTTTCCGACGAAACTTTTCGATGGAACTCCTGTTCAGTAACCTCTGAAAAAAATCTCATTAGAGCCGAGTTTCTTGTCCCTAAAAACTTCCTATTCTATAAATAAGTCCTAAGAAATTTTACCATTTTTTGGCCATATGGCTCTAAATAAAAAACATATCGCAATAAAAAGTTTATCTAATCTTTTAAATTAAATGTCATTAAGAATGTATCTCAATCTAATTAAAATAAAATTCAATAAGATTAAAAAATATAATAACACAGATGTACTAATCATATATAAAGTTAAGAGATTTCAATAAAAAGTTTATAAATGTGTTTATACACTATAATGTCAATAGTGTAGGCAATTCCATAAGATTTGAGTTGTGACAAAAAGATACTTTGCTTGAGAGATCTTTTCACTTTCTCGCAAATCCTTGAAGAGTTGGCAAATACATCGTTTTGCATTCACGAGCAGATTTTGCCCGTTTTTTTATTTGCAATGAGATGCAAATGTCGATGGCTATTCATAAGCCATCTCGCACGCATTAGGAAATCGAAGTGCGGCAATGCTAACGGCGCCATTCCCAGTGGCGCAATCCCAGTCATTAGCGTATGCACCGCGCGATGCATCGTCGGGAGCGGCACGATAGAGCCGCCGATGTAAAAGCCGACACATTAAGGTCGGCGAAAAGCGCAAACTCGTCAACACGTGTGGTTACTACATGCCTCGCGTCGTAACATAAATATCCGACCGGCCACGTGGTCGTTGGGTGGCCGAGTTCTCTCGTGAGGACAAGTTTTGCATTCTCTCTCTCTCTCTCGCGCCTTTTCGCAGCGATAACGATCAGAAATTAAGTGACGGCGAGAAATGCAGCGTCATGAAATTCGCGAATAAGCTCGATTTATACTATGTTTCGTGACAGACATATTTTCGAAATATTAATTATTAAACTCTAATCGTTTTTTTTTTCGTACAAACAAATGTATCATTGGACTGTTTCATATTGTTTTATCACGCTTTTAATATCATTTAAAAGAATACATTTAAGGACGTAGATGAAATTTTTTGTTCATTTTTAATTTATTTTTGTAAGATGGAAAAAACGAATATTTATGGACAGATATGAACAAATTGTGGACAAAAGTATCATATCAATTTAGTAAAAATTCGTATTTTGGAATACCAGCTTCAGACTTAAATGGGATTTGTATAGATTCGACTGATCCTGACAGAATTCGAAATTTTATAAAGTTATTTAGGTGTCTCTTTTGTAGATTCCATCCATATAGAGAGCTACAACCGTTTTCTGTTCGACGAGTCTCACATTTCTCAACTGCCGATATAGCAATTCAATGTACACAGCATTGTATTCTTCGTCTTTCTTCTTTGGAATAAAGAAATGGTCGACTGCATTCTTCAGAGTATTGAATAATCTTTCTGGAAAAATCTTCTTAGAGATTTTATAATTTCATAAAAATAACTTCTAATCCTACATATCGTAGATTTCAGATCTAAGAAATTATTGCGAATTTTTTGTATAATAATATCAGAATTCTCGTAACAATATTCTCTCTACAATGCATCCTACTTTTCTTCAAGAAAATCTTTAGCGGCTAGTTGCATTCCTGCAAATATTGAGTTTTTTTCATTGAAGATATCTTCTTGAACTCTTTAACACACCTTCGATACGAATAAGACATTTCAGCATTTCGAAAAGTCGTACTAAGGTGGAAAAACGAAATAGTTACGTTTCCTTCGTAGGAAAACAGGATAATATCCTTCTCGCGAGGAAAGGATCGAAATACCGAACTTCTCGCATTATCGACACGCGGCGTCTCGGCCGATAGTTTCTTTCACCCGTCGCAATTCGCTTTTCCGGGGAAATAGGATGCGTCTTGAAGTATAAGAGAAAAGAAAAACTTCCCCGTCCTAATCTAAATTTGGCATTCGCCAATTTAACTTCGTTCGACCAGCGGATTACTGGGCTGAGTCTACAACATGGGACGAAAACAACCCTCGGTGCCTTTAACCAGCATGTCGTTTTCCCAAGAGTCTTTTTCCGGCAGCAGGTGCAGTCTTTATTTTCTTCCGTATCTACAGTTAGCCAAGAAGCTTTAGATATTGTTATTATTAACTTCTTAGCTATTAGCGCAATGTATATAAATCTAAATAAAATTGACAAACTCTCAAAAGTAAACAAAATTTGAGATAAATAATTATTTAAAACTCTACGTTAATCCATTATTGATTTATAACATTATTTTTTAATACTAATTAATACAGAAATAATAAATTCGATAAAAATATTTGTCGTGAATTCTAATGAACTATTCCATAACTTTGTACGCTACTCACTGCTGATAATTTATAATTTTTCAGTATCTCAACGAATCGCAATTGCAACAAATTTCCAGAGAATTTTCTATGCCTTGATCGCAAATAGTTCCTTAACTTCCTCGTGCGTCAATAACCAAGCGATAAGCGCAATATATCTCACGTATTCCAAGAATGTTAAATCGGTTGTAAGCAGTATCGAGGTATACTCGGTACTGTGTACCTGATACATGCCTGATTATGGATCGAAATTTCAGTCGACCATGAGGTGAAGATAAGATAAGGTGACGGCATCGGTATAATGTTAGTACAGTTACTTAATTATATCGATTTGACCGATGGGTAGCTCATCGCATCGATAAACATACGATATAGACACTGTCATTTTTTTATCACAAGTCGATCATCTCCCTCGATCGGGGAAGAACGATAGAGACTTGTTAAGCGATTGAGCTTTTACTGATTATCCCGGTTGTCTGATAACGCGGGTTAATGCAAAACGATTCGTAATAACAGTATTATCGAGTAGCCTCATGGTATCTCGATAGTCACGGAGCCATAGAGATAACAGAAGTCGAACTCTAAAAAGAATTATAAATATATTTCGACACAAAGGTATCGACATTTCAATGCAGTATTAATAATTTAAATGTAATTACAATATTTTAATAACTTCAAGTTTTAGTTATACAATGATTATATGTATAATATTTCAACATTTAAGAGTTCTTTGAATGCAATTTTAGTTTAAGATTTGACTAAGATTGAAATATTGAAAGTTGAAAATACCGAAAAAACAATGCAAAATTAAGTTTATGCTGAAAAGGGATATACGTTAAATTTTTTGAAAAATTTGTATCAATAGGAACTTTCGCAATTTACACGTATACTACATGTCACGTTTACAACCGTGGTTTGAGAATCCACGTGTGTGACTTCAAGAATTTTTTATGGAGAAGCGCACTTTCCGTAGCTTCGCCTTGTACATCATATCGATTTTGTTAGATATCGAACTTGGCTTTATCCGTCGAGTATGAAAACCGGATACGTCTCGCTCTGCGACAACAGCAAGCGATCTATCAACGTCTCGCCGTCCCGCCAGGGAGTCTCGACGAATTCTCGTTGCGTCGCTCGAGCTCGCCTGGCTGAACTTCAATAATGTGCAAGAGCTGTATTCAACTTTACCCTCAAATATATGAATTTGCACGGTCTTCATCTGTGGAAACTCATATTCTCTTTCTTATCCCTCGCATTTTATTTTTACATTTAATTTTCGCTCCGTTGATACAGTTAAAAAGTTGTCTTTGCAAATTTGAGAATTACGGAGCAGGAGAGTTGTAAACGAAAGGGGGAAGATTTAGGCTGGTGTAAAAGTCGAGAGGGCGAGGAGTCAAAAGGGGGAGAAATCGGAACGACGGCGGCGCCAGAGGTATTTATACCGTGGCGACCTTTGACGGTCGCGCCGACGTCTACGTTGACGTCGACGACGACAACGACAACGACGACAACGACCACGACCACGAGCACGACGACGATGAAGACGACATTCAATGAAGAACCGTCCGTCCAAGCAAACGTGGAGAAGCAGGGCAGAGAGAACGAAAACTCGCTCTAAATGTCATCGTAACATCGCCAGAGAATAGTGAAACAATATTTTTTTAAGATCAGAGTTAAAAAGATATGCAAATTTAATTCTTAGAAGAGATTGAGCAATGTGTCATTTTGATATTATCTCTTTAACAAAATTTCATTAATTTATATAAAAATATATATAATTTATATTAAAAAACTCTTATTTAATGCTATAAGATTGAACATTTTTAAAATTGGAATAAATAAAATACAATCAAAATGTGATTGTCGTAAAGAAAAGGTTTAGTAATAAAGTATAGGTTCTAATAAGACGTAATGAGAGATAAGTCGATAGAAATAAAATTATATAGCTCATTATATTTTGTCTATAATTTTTCTATCTTCCGAAAAAAGCTAGCAATATATTCTCACAATCAGTGTAAAGAATATACTCAGAATATGAAACTTTTGTTATTTCAAATGACACTCGACTTTCTTAGCGCTCACTTCGCAGCGTCGTAATCTTTAGCTTACCTCATTTATGTCTTTCCAAGAACCCATTTAAGAAATTATTTACCTCATAAATTATGATTATTTCGAACAGTCCAAAATTGATATCAAACGAAAGAATTAACTAAAGCTCATTAAGATTAATGCAATGACACGTGATGGAATTCTTAAATATTTTTCAAAACTTGCTAACTGCAATGTTGTGGATATTTATAAATAGGATGATTTGTAGCTCTATGCTAACGCGAGTGATTAGTAGCAAAAGGGTTCAAATCCCGGCTGCCATCCCACATACAATTTTCAGCGGGAAGTTACAGAAGATCTTTAGATGTAGGTGACATTAGGGACTGGAAATAGCCCTACTCGCCTATCTTACACTACACTCTAATACACATAATGTACGATAATGTAACTATATATCTTTGTCATTGCTCATCTTATTTTCGTGTTATTTTAATCTCGTTTCGTATTTATCTGAGTTGTATCTTTGAACAAATCAACTTGATGACTATTTAATAATAAAGCTATTTTATATGATGTGTTTAGCTTACGATAAACTCTGATATCCAAAATTTATCGATGTCAAGCTAACGAAACTAAACTTGATGGTCGTCGTCGATGGTCTCAATGGACTGTAGTTAATCGATTTTAATTAGCAGCAGCTCGGTAAAATTTTCCCTGCTCCTTAAACCCTCTTCCTAAATCTCACGGATAAGCTAGCCGAAAGCGAGGGAAAGACAGCCAAGCTGAAGGGAAGGTGAGATTGCGTGCTTCGCTGGCGAAAGCTTCGATGCTTAATTGAAACTGCCGAGTAAGCGGGGCTCGTCACTTTTACTTTCGAGCCCGTGACCCTTCCTACGGCCAGAGGTGCGACTTCCGGTGGCGACTACACTTTCGAGACCAATGGCATCGATATGCCCTTGACACATGTCTTTTCAGCATAAATGAAAGAAGAAAAAAAACATTCACTTTCATAAATAATCTTTTATGTTTGTTTTATTTATTTTCTAAAGACAGTAATATTATCTTCAATGATTCTTCAGTAAATATGATTGTACTAGAAAGTTCTATTTTCAATCGATTTCGAAGAAACTTTATTTATTAATAATTTACGATTTGATTTAACATCTATAATTACAGAACATTTAATGTTAAAGACAAAAATTTATGACGATATTTCGACTGTTTATTGAAGGAAAATCTATTTTAAGGTGGTCAAAAAAGATATTGAACGATCCTATTTTCAAGACAGCCATACAATATCCATACAATATAGTATTGACAACTTCCCGCTGTGCGACCAAAAAACCCGACTCCCCCGCGATTGACTTGTAACTTATGGGATTTTTCAAGTTCCATTCACAGCGAGGGCGTGCAGTATAAGCGCAAAACTACGAAAGTTATTGACGCTTTATGAAAACGCCAACTGTATCGCACGATGGGAGGGAAGTTTACGATGACTAACTTTCTCAACATGGTGTAACAGGTGCTTTAGACTGACGTCGCAAAAGCGCATCCGTAGCTATGTTTGATCGATTCGCCGATTAGCTAACTTTTATCCAATCTATCACCTTCGAGTAGATCGAATAAAAAAAATTTGCATACATGTAAATATGTTTAAAAATTTGCGGAATTTCACTCTTTTGCCCAAAAGATTATTGATCTTTATTAATATTATTTTGTTCATAGTATATTAAAATACTTCAAACAAAAAAATTAAAATTATAAATAAATGTTAAATTTATAAATTTTATTTAGATAAATTAAATCTTACTTTTGATATACATATGTACATAATTTTTTAATATTTTACAGTTTATAAAATGTCATACTTTATATCTATTTACAAGTAAATATTGATTTTTTGTATTATTTTAACTTTTAAATTTAAAAAATTCTTCGATTTAATATTTTATCAATTTTTTAAATGTATGACAGAATATTTAAAAATATTTTTAAAATTGCTATTTTTGTTCTTTTTTTTAGAACTATAATTTGAGCAAGAAATAAAGCATAATATAAATAATCCTGTGCAAAGTGTCAACTTTTCAGATTTTTCTCATATATGTCGTGGACATAGATGGTTATCATATGAAGATCCACGTCGTTTAAACGTTTTATTATTTTCCAGCGATCGTTATTCAGCTCGAGGATAATCAAATAATTCGTCTGAGCGAGCTATTCTCGGTATATGTATGTACCGATGCCATTTCTCGTGCTGCCGGTATCATACTGTCTGCTTTTGCCGACCAGCCGCCTGCACATTTCACCCCTTTCGGTCCAAGCTTATAAATTTTGAAATATTTTCCAATTCGCGGCTACTGCTGTGCTGGAGTTCGACAAATGATATATCCCACCGACCGGAAACATTGCGCGTCTATCTCCAGGACAGAAACTGGCGAAAATGATTGTGATCGACGCTCCGAACTCTGTGGTTACTGTGCTATATTTAGAGAACATCGTGATCCTCTATAAAAAAAATCTATATCTGATATGTCTTACAAATGTGTGTAAAGAAATATAAAACTTAGAACATAATCTAAAATAACATCTTTCTTTGAAAAAGGAATATTGATCTTAATTTCTTTTGCTTTCATCTTTTTTTAAATTTGTTAAAAAAAAACAAATAATATTCATAATATTCCACAGAATACATTATTTTTCAAACTAGAAAAGAAGAATAGAGTACTCTTTTAAGCCCAATTAATTATAAAATTAAGTTGCAAGAATATTCAGATTTATCATTATTTATTAACTTTGCCACTGCGTTTTTCATACCATCACTCCGGTTTCTTGTTCGTCAACAAAATCGCGAAAAATTTCTTACAATGCATTTCGGTCGTGCGAACGTGTACAGAAACCCCGTCCAGGGGGAGATCTTTCCGCGAGGAAACCGTATCATCCCCGGGGAGGTCGATGCTCTTGGATTTCAAAAGAGCTTTCTTCGCGGCTCTCAGCGCGAGTCGGAGGGGAATAACGTTTTATAAGAAATAAACGTTCTCTGTCTCACTGTGTGCCGCGATTCTCCTCTTTCGCTCTTGCTATGCGATTGGTGACGCGACGTCGTTACGACGTATACATCTGAGAAGTTGCGCTTCCGCCGACGAATCACGCGTCTCCCATCCGGCAAGAAAATTATTTTTGGACACGTTGAATCGATGCCGACATATTTCGCGGTCCGCCGAAAATCCTGATGCCACTTTCAACGAAGACGAGTGTGTTTCGAGATGTGTCCGATAACGTCAGTGCGCCTCCCCCGTCTTCTATAATTGTTCGATGATTCCATTTGCAATCTCTTTGGCCAGCAAATACGAATCCATTATTCATAGCTAAATTGAGATTATGTGTACCTAATCCCTTTCATTTTCATAATAAAAATAATTGGATAATTACATAGTCGTGAATGACAAAGTAAAATTTTTATAAAGAAATTAAATAATTATGCTTGTATAAATTATTTATGTTTTGTTTTATATATTATTATTATTGTCCTACTACTTAAAAGCACTTTTAAGCACTAAAATTCTTGATATCTATCATAACACATGTATTATCGTTATTAATAATTATTTTTAGTAATTATCAATTTTTTACTTTAAAAAATTATTAATTTATAATGTTATTAAAAATAGATACTTGACAGTAGTAAAAAAATAGTAAAATATGTGAAAGAAATGAAAATTTATTTTAAGATATATTTTAACGTATCAGTAAAATCTTAAACAGTAATAACAAAATTCTCATTATAATTCTCAAAGAGACTTAAACCTTTACATAGTCAAGATCTTGAGAATTTGAGATTAATACCAACTGCAACAAATCGCACATCACAACGAGCTCGTGTCACGCACAGTCAACGCTTTTAGCGTGCTTTTAGTACAGCTTATCAAGCTGTATGTTGACCGGATGATTTATCTGCCGCAACAGAATTTCTCTTACGAGTGCTTATCTCATTCCGTCGTTCGCCATCCCCTTCAGAATAACATTTGGTCTCCCAACCAACGGTGCGCAAGGGCGAATGAAGGTAGGAAGGTAGGGAAGGAGAGAAGGTGGAGGACGTGCTACGGCATTGTTCCCTCATGGAATCCGGAGGTTCGCGCAATTATTTTCGTGCGGCCATCCGACGAACGGAAATCCACTCCGTCGTCGTGAAACAAAGTCTCCCCCATTTTCCCGAGGGTTTCGAGAGGTGGGAAGAGGACGAAGGAGAAGGCACGAGAGAGGGCACACGCGAGAGAGGACCCTCTCGAGGCACGCAGTTTCCGGCGTTATCGATCCCGTCCTATGCTCGCCCGACCTCTGTCCTCCGCACGCACGTCGGGTAGGCAAGACCTCCCTCTTTACCCTCCAGGAAACGAAGAGATAGGGTTTCTCTTCCACTCGCGAAACCTTAAGCCGCCGTTATTACGACTTTCACTTAACGCCATGCAATTTTCAGTCTTCTACTCTTTCATCATCGCATTAGGCAATCGGATATTCTTCTTTATTCTTTTCGTGGCCGGAACTATCCCGTCTTGTAACTTAAAGCGATAGTTCTAATTGTTTCAGTGAAACCTGTAAAGCGTTTCCCGATCATTGGTACTTATTTCACAGATCTTTTTGATCAAAGCTAATATTTCTTGGAAGTGGAAGTTTATTGTTTACTTCGATTTCTTAATTAATATATTTAATGAAAAGATTGATAGCAGAAATAAAGCTTAAACTGAATATTGTTAACAAATAGTTTGAATAATTAAAATAAATTAAAAACAAGATGTCGATACTATCTTTTACTATGTAATAGGATTTATTTGCGTGAAGTTGGCACTTCCTTGCGAATTTTTACAAAATAAATATGATTAAATTATGGACAAATTATGAACATTTAAATATCATCAATTTTGTAAAAATTCGCATTTCGAGATAATTTCACACTTTTTTTATTCTACTCATAGAGCTAAATTTAGCTTGTTAAACTTTAATTTCTAAAAATTTAGATTCTTGTTAGCACTTCAAATTACAAATAATTATCTTATACACATATCCAAGTTATATATAATTCAGTTCAATTAATGAATTACTTTTTACTGTAGCGTATTATCTATTTGCATTTCTAAAGCTTAGTTTTCATTAAGGGGAAATTGACTCCGAATTGATCAGAGAAAAATCCGTCGATAAAAAAGTCATTTCGTCTAATACCCGATAGTCGATTGTCCTTTATTCTACCGTTTACTTGAGACAATGAAATATCGATGCTCCTATTCCGAGATACTCGTTTGGTGCTTATCTATAATGAATTCTAAAGTTGTCCCCCGAGCGAAAATCGATTCGCTCGCGACAATCCGATTCGAATTGTGATTCGGAGTCCGATACCGAAGCAGCAATCGACTAACCAAGGGATCAACGCCATTCGACTTCCCATTTGATCGGGAAAGCTATTGCGGATTCCGGCAGCAAATATGCACGGAAATCAAATATCGGTCGTCACCGTCGTTGCCGTTTGCAATAAGTTGACTTTCGACATTTATTTAAAAAAAAAAAAACTTTCAACTCGATCGGCCGGCCGAAATCGATTGGATGAATTGTTTCATCCCAACTGTGTGGATTATTCAACGATCCAGGATAATTCCCGAGCATCGCAAACTTTTAAATTCGATCATCTAGAGCACTCGATTAAAGTTTCCCATCAAACTTCTCCAACATAAATTCGCATATTTTTTAAATGAAAAATTTCAGTAGTAGAGTCAGAATTTGTTTTGTAATTCTAGCTAATATCATTTTTGAAATTAAATCGTATATTGATGTAGCTTTAATCGTACATATTATATTTACAGTTATGCCAAACAATATTATATAATATTAATATTGTTTTTTTTTCTTGAAGCAATTATTTAACACATTCAACTAATTTATACTTTCTGAATGATGAAAAATACATTTATTCATTTAAGATTATATTATTTAGTCAAAAATAGAACAAGTTTTTTTGCAGGTGCATATTACTTGATTATTCCTAAAAAGCTATAGCAATTTTTTCTCGTATATGAAAAGGAATGAGTGGAACAGAACTGAGGCACAGTATAAAATAATAGGTATCAAAATAGGTTCCTTTCAGACTCTTCTTGCATTTTCCGCTTGCCTGAAAGTACAAAAAACAAAGCGCAACAACGACTTTGCAAAAACGACGACGACAAAAGGAAACAACTACTCATGGAGGATCGACGTGCGTCGACTGTTACTAGTTGAAAGAGAAAAAGAGAATAAGAGAAGGAAAGAGACAAACGTGCAAAGAGGCAAAAGAATAAAACAGGAAAAAAAGATCCGAGAATAAGACAAACGTGCAACGCAAAAAAACAGAAAGAAATGATATAGCAGTAATTCACAGTGATAACAAGAAATTTTAAAAGAACTACATAATAGTATCGTAGGACATGTGCTATTTGCAGATCGTACATTCTGAAAAAAATAGATAAAAGTAGGGAAATATATTAATATTCTAAATCAGATAGTAATATTAATTTTTATTACATCTGCTGTGTTAATACTATTAATATTATATGTTTTAATTTTTCACAAAGTTTTAACACGTTTGCTGTGTATATGTATGTGTATGTAATGTATTATGGTCTACAAATATTCTCTCTTTCTCTCTGATATATTCTAACATCTTTATATCTTCCTATCCGGAGCACTGTGTACGTCGTCCAACAAAATACATACGCGTCTGCATCGGAAGTTTACACGAGTTGTGTTGTAACGAGTATGACATCGCGGACAGCAGACAGCGCGTATAGTAGCGGTATTACGTATACGGGTTGCGACGACACGGCATCAGGGACACCAAGCTACTTATGGGGCCGAGTCGCTACCAGAATTTCAAATGGAAAAGAGCAACTGGAGAGAAGAAGCGATGAAGTCGGAAAATGACGAATGTTGCCTAGACAATTACGAGAGCTCTTTCATCACCACGAGAAACCGGAAGAGGAGAAAAAAAATTTAAGCATCATATGTTTCTTTTACGAAATTAATTCTACAAACGAAATATTAGAAAGGAATAATTATGTTTCTCGTGAATATTTTTAGTACTTAAATGATTATGATTAAATTCTTAATTTATCATCTTAAAAAAAGGAAATTTAAATATAAATATAAAGGCTTAGTTATTAACAATTAAATTATCAAGGCTATGAGCCAATACTGGATGTTTGTGTATGTTATTTTATTATAAATTAATATAGATTACAAACGGTCAACAATTGAATTTGGTCTACAGTCTGTTATCTTCACTCTATCAACGTGTTTGCGAATTAACCGATGCGTTATTAATTAACTATGTCTTACACTTAAGATGGTCCAATTGTAGATCGAAACGTTTGTCTATATAAATCTATATTAATTTAATCTTTATTAATTTATAATAAAATAACATACACATCCAATATTGCTTATATAATTTAGTTTATGTGAAATTTAAAATTCTCTTTTATGAAATAAAAAAACATTTGCCAGTATTATTACGTATTATACATTATTATTGTCTTCTACTATTACTTTCATTATTAACTAAATAAAATTATTTTATAATTTTTATCATTTTGCATATTTTTTAAACATATCTCAAAATAATTAATTTTACAATAAACATTTTCCTATTTGTCTATCGCGTTACGAAAAAAATTGACAATAAAGTTTTCTTTTTTAAATTATTAATTTACTGATATGCATGATGAAAAAATAGATAGCAACACATTATGATATCATTTCTCTATCCTCAAAATGTATTGAGTGCAATTTAAATCGATATTTCAGATGTAGAAATCTTTTCGCATCAGAAAAAAAACGCGAATAGCGAGAAATTCTTTGCTCATCTCAGCAGACGAAATGACTCAAGTTTACGCTCGTTTTAGAGTCTTTTTTATCTTCGGTTTACGAAGCGAGCATGCCGAATAGCCAATCAGAATCCTGTGGGAAAAAAGCGAGATAACTGCCACAATCGACGGATTTTCCTCACTAAGCGAAATCGTCATTTCACGTGCATGAATAAATAACTGTCGTCTTTATCGCACACACACGAATTTATATGTGAGAAAAATAATGTAAATAATATTGTTAATTTTTTTAGATATAGTTTTAATTTATTATTAATCAACTTTTTCCTAATTAAAGAAAAGTTTTTAGACCGAAACGTTATTTCTCTGAACATTTTAGAAAATAAGAAATAACTAATGTACTTTTTCGTAAATTTAAAACACTTTGAATTTCTGGGTCTCTGTGGAACTTTTCTGATCTTGTCTCATTCACAAAAATAATTAAAATCAGATATTGATTTTACTTTAAGAATAAAATCTTTTAAAAGGATTAAATAACTCTTATATAACGCTACTCAACTTCATTTCATGAATATTTTATTCTCATTCTCTTACGTCTTTATCCCATAGAAAGCTAGCGAACAGGAAAGATAAAGTTCAAAGCAGCAAATATAAATAAAATCGCGATAATTTCGTCGTTGCCGGTAGCGAATATTCCGACGAAGATTACTCTCCTTAACATCCAGGTCGACGAAGCGATTCGGTATGCTAATACCGACGCGACGCGGATAAAAATGCGGCTAGCAATCAGCGTTTATATGAAAAACACTCCTCCGACACCCCTCCGACATCCACCCTGACAAACTGCCCCCGACCGACGCCGCCGCTTTGCGATGCCGCGATATTACTCGAGTCGAGCCAACAAGTCGCTCTCTTCTCTTCTCTTCTTGGCTTTCTTTTATCGTCGACTCGAGAGCGGAAAATAACTGGAACTTTGGACGGATAATGCGACACGCCTGCACCCTCTGCCACCCTCTCACGCCGTCCTTCGTCCCGCGACTTTTCTGCGGATTTTCGTCAGAAATCTTCTTTATTCGTCTGTTCGCGTCTGCAAGCGTCAGCTTTCTCAAAATGAGCGAGATAATAAAAGTAGTGGCTTTTGCTAAAACACTCTTTGATGATAAAAGCCATTTTATATCGTATCTTGTTAGTTAAATGTTATTTGAATATATTTAATTTGATATTTTTTGACGGAAATCTTGAAGTTTTTTGTATTAAACAATTTATCACTCTTATATTAAATATAATATTAAATATTGATATTTGTTTAATAATTTAAAGAAGATGTTAAAATCAATAAAAATTGTCTCATTAAAAACATTGACTCTATTGTTTCTTAGCAAAAAAATTAGTAGTGATAATTATTGAAACAAAAAGACTTTAAATTTCATAAGAAACAATGTTATATGTTTGCTTTTCATGAATTCTAGAACATTATTTTATTAATATTGCTGCGCTATGACACAACGAAGTGGCCGAGATTTAAAGCATTGAAAGGAGATCATCGACAATGATGCACAATTTCGGCGCTGCGACGCCACGTTGTTTCGCGCAAAACACAATGCAACCGACTGCAGCGACAGACCCTCATGAAAAATTGATCTCCGGCACTGAAAAGAGCGTAACACGGTGTTTCCAGCGCGATAAGTGGACCTGAATAAAATATGATTAACGACGGACCGTTACTCTTGTGCCAAGTTACTGCAGCTACTGTGTCGGGAGAGGCATGTATCGCTTGTACTTTTCGTCTCTCGCTTTAACATTGTCGTCGTACGAAACAATTTCGGACGGTAAATCATGCCAAGAATTCCACGGAATTCTTACATCCGTAACCGCACACCAACGGCACATATTTTAATGACAAATTCTTTGAGTAACTCGGAAACGATCTGAATCCCCTCTGAATATTTAATAAATGACTGTCAAATACTATTCTTTTCATTTTCGACTAAATATCCTAGCAATTGGATTCGAAGATTGGATTGGATTTCTTATAAGGAAGTTTGTGTGAACTTCAACTGATAAGCACGATTTATTTTCAAGTTGGTAAATTAAACTGTGCGTTAAATTTTCGCAGAAAGACCCGTTTTAGATTAATCTATTCCGAGCGAATCGTCGAGATATCGTCTCCGTGAGTTGCAGCACATTGTAGAATTCCGCTTCCGATAAACGATCGCGGAGTAACGTGATTAGCTCGCCGTACGACCCGAGCCGAGAAATCCTGACTGGCAAATTGGATTCTATTGGATTCGCGCGATTTTCAGGCGCCATTAGCGACGCTGAGCCCTGCGGGAGACTGCACTCGGTCTGCTCAATGGCGCGGGGACCATTTGGGCTTCGTGGCCACGAGGGGGTCCAATCGGGTACAAGGCTAGAATAGCTAAATCGTAGCTACATCGTGAAAATTGTTGTGACGGCCGTGAAGATTGCACGGAATATAAATTAACAGCATACCACAATTCACAATTTGTGTGTATATGTGTGTATGTGTAAACTTCGCATTTCCTTACTTCAACATTAATGACTATTTGATTTTGTTTTGAATCGAAAATATCTTCAATTAAAGACAGACACAAAGGAATATTTCCAAAATTTCGGCAAATCACATTGTAGAAGTCAAATTTTAATTCTGCTTTTTGTAAATTTCTTAATTTTAGTATTCACAAAGCACTTGATAAGTTTATTAATTGTTTCTCTCTCTCTCTCTCTCTCTCTCTCTCTCTCTCTCTCTCTCTCTCTCTCTCTCTATCCTTCATATTTCATGGAGTTTAGATTTCGAGAATCTCATTTGTCTCCAGATGCATTATTCATATTTTGTTTCTACTGAAACGTCAACAACTCACTCTTATTCTAACTTGAGAGTACAGAGATATTGCAGGAATTCCTAAACGCAACGCTCGACTAAAGGCGGCGGAGCATCGAAAAATTCTTACGTCTTCGTTTGGACGGCGGCCAAGGACGAGTTGCTCAACTTCGATGTTCGCATCTACATTCCCGATGGTGCTCTCCATCTCCCTCCATCCGACGTACAATGTCACCAGAACAATAATTGTTATGCGCGATTACGCCAATCGAAAACGATAATCGGGAGTCGGTACACGTACGCCTGAGCGCGTATAAAAGTACGCCACCCCGAGAGCACGAGCATCAATCGATCTTCGATCTTCGAGCTCTCCGAGGCTTTCCTGATCTTCACTCAACAATCAGCAAACATGAAGTACTTCGCTGTAAGTAAACCAATTGCATATCTCTTCATAATATCGAGGCTGAGCTAATATAACAACTGTGTGACAAGAATAACAATAATTAGTCAAAAAATTCTTTCTCCGAAAACTGACTTTCGAACAGTAACATTTTGCGATACTATTTATTCAATTCTAACATGGGAAGAAACGAGTCAAGATTAAAAATCCCTCGTAACCAAAAACCTCGTGTGCGCCTCCTCATAATCGATAGTAAGAATAAAGACGTTTTCTTTATTTTATGTTGTCCTCAAGCTTCAATTTAAAATAAATAGAGATCTGTGAAGCTGGCATCTCGAAATGTGAATTTTAATAAAATTGATATGGCATTTGATTGTCCTCGGTTTGTCCATAAATAATTATTTTTGTCCACCCTGCAAAAAAATTAAAGATAAACAAAAAAATGTCATTAGCACTCCTGAAACTTTTTTGTTTATTTTTAATTTTTTTTCAAGGTTGACAAAAATAATTATTCATAGACAAATATAGACAAATGCTGGACAATCAAAATCCATATCTAATTAAAAAAACATATTTAGAGATCTTAATAATGAAATTTTTTGTTTATTTTTAATTTTGTCGCAACAAAAACCAATTATTTATGGATAATTGTGGACAACCAAATGCCATATCAATTTTATAAAAATTTAAATTTCGGGGTGCCACAAGTATGAAAACTGGGCCTTTAATAGTTCTAAGACTTTCAATTTCAGTCTTTTAAAGAGTGCATCGAAGTTTTTTTAATGCAGTGACACGCCTTTATATTTCTCTTCCGTCTATAGGCTATCGCTCTGTTCGCCCTGGTGGCTATCGCCCTCACGGAGGCGAAACCCACCGGAGTGGAGTCCATCGAACCGGTGCGGGCCGAGTCTACCTCGTCGGAAGCGGCTAGGAACAAGCGAGGGTTGCTGCTGAGCGCGGGTTACACAGCGCCGCTCGCTTACAGTGCATACACTGCGCCGGCCGTAGCGTATTCCGCATACAGCTATCCCTATGCGTACACGGCCTATTCGGGCTACCCCTATTACGCCGCCGCCTACAGCGCGCCCTATTACTTGGCCTAGATACGCGACCACACAGCCCGAGGGAACACGCCAAACTACCGCCGACCAGCCTCTCTGATTTCACCGACGATAACCGCGGACTCGACCGACCGCACGAGGAAAGCACTTGCGACACGATCACGTAAGATAGTTCATCGACAGAAGTATCTCAAACGGAATATATCCGCTACATAAAACGAATTCTGTTTCCGTCGAGAAGAGTGTTCGGTTCTCGTTCACAAGTGAAATGGATTATCTATTTGCTTGGATTCAATTTTCGCGGAAAGCATCTTACGAGGGTACTTACTCGAATTGTGCCGGTTCTTTGCAAACTATTCCAAAGTCATACAGGTATGAGAAAAATATGATATGTAAATAGCCATTCGTATGCATGATAGAGATTGTAAGAGGATCGCAAATAAACAGGAAGCGAGCCATATTAAGAACCTGGCTTTATTCGAATGACGTACCTTCACTTTCGTTGCCGTAATACCTCTTGCAGTTATATCTGTGGACTATGTTATTATATCTGTGGACACTATGTTATTCACTCTCCAAGGAAAATACTCGTATGATTTATATGATCTATTTGAGAAGCACTCATTACACTATTATATATATATATATGCACATATCTCTTATTAAATATCTACGTATTTACATGAAAGTGAATAAAACGGACCGTCCACCATTTGGATTTGTACAAAGAGAACCATTCGCGCAACGCGAAATATGATATCTGATATTACATTTATTCATCATATTCATATAAAGTGTAAAAAAAAGATCAAGCGTTGTTAAGAACGTCTCTTTGTGCATACAATGCATTTATAAACCATGTACGTAATTCAGTGAAAATACCTCGAATATAATCACATACAATATTTTCTTGTTTCGCCTAAATGTGTAAATCTAAGTTTTCACGAAAAGAATGTCCGCAGCGTGATTCTATATAATATCTCTCATCACATAAAATATTAACAAAAAAATTGACGAAACGCTGCTAATTCTTCTTCGTACTTGTGTATTTTCCATAAGATATATGCTGTATATTCATAAATCATGTAAATCACAAAAAACAAAAATATAATTATTAATGAAATAATACTCATAATGTTTATTACTTTTACCTATTATTTCATAAAATTTATCTGTAAAACGATATATTTTTCAAGAAATACAACTTTGACTTTTCCTGCGTCACAAAAATTTAGGATAAGAAATATGATTAATATTTAACACAAAAGAGTCTTGATATACCCTTAGCTTTATTCCCCTTAAGAAAAGTTAATTCCCAGCTACTTTATACAAACAGAATTTTAATCGGGACATACTTATATAAAAGTAGAATATTTAATATTAAGTAGTTATTAAAGTTAGCCAAGCAGCGGAATTTCAAGGTGTGGAAGGTCGGCATGAACGTCGGGAAAATGGTCTGGCTTGACCCAGATATCGCAGGGTGTTACTCTCCTAGGCAGATAGAACTGTACTCTCGCCGACGACGAATGCATTTTTAAACCCACGCCTTTAGCAAGAGTTTAGAGACACTTGCGGGGAGAATGGTGGCGCAATATGTCGCGGAAAATTCCTCCGAGAGATCTTGAAAATAGAGTTTAATACCGTTTGCAAAAATAAAAATATCTCGATTTGATCTAACTTATCTCCCATTTTCATCCGATGTAAAAATAATTTATAAATTTCTTTAATTTTATTTTGTTTATATTCAATTTTCTTTTTTATTCAATTTTATCTTGCAACAATTCACAATTCAATAAATTTTTTTACATCCTACTTTACCAATTATTTAATTTCTTGCATTTTTGTGTAATATTTTGTCATTTTTAGATATGTACTTTAAT
The DNA here is from genome assembly GCA_928718305.1 of Tetramorium bicarinatum. Lineage (NCBI taxonomy): Eukaryota > Metazoa > Arthropoda > Insecta > Hymenoptera > Formicidae > Tetramorium > Tetramorium bicarinatum. The sequence continues at coordinate 23,024,001 of OV788323.1, read as the reverse complement.
GTGTTTCAATTGATTAAAAAAAATTAATTAATATTTCTCTAACCAACTGATATGTATTAATAAACATCATAAAAATATATCTTTTTAATAAAGTAAACGATAGTTTTTTTAAATAATCATTTTTTTAGTCAAATAATGAAGATCTTAAAATTTAATTAATAGCTTAAAAAGCTGACGCCCATATAACCTATAGCCTATTCAACTTAACGATGGAAGCATCTCCGTTACTTCATGACGAACCAACGATAAAGAATAGTCATAACGATCTAAGCGATTTTCTTGGAAAAGCGATGTTAAAATTTGCGCGCGTTGCACATCGAATAAAATATATTAGTCAGAAGTGCACTATGCGACCTGTCAGGACAGCGAGAGAAAAGGTTCAGCCGCAGCCTCAACAACTCAGATGTGGAAAAACTTTTAATTGCTTCGTTTAATTGCCACCATTAACCGTCTCGCGTGGTAATTAAGTTGAATCGCGCGACACATCCGTCGTCGTCCCGGTGCGCTAAATTATACCGGGATTATTTCATGACGCGAGGAATGAAGAATTCTAAGATTTCAGCTGATCTTATCCTTAGAAAGAAATAAATATTTCTAGAAGTTATATCTTCCAACTTTTCATATACACTTTTAAATCAGTCTCTTTAAAAAGAGATTGATTTAAACAAATGCATTATGCAACAATAAAAAAAGTTCTATTTTTTTTAGAAAAAATGTTAAAAATAAATTTTATAAATATAGAATAAAAAATAAATAAAAACAAATGCAAAAGTTTATAAATAATATTAACACTATTTGCTTCCAACATTACGATAGCACATTACGAAATCAATTTAATTCATTATCACAAATTAATCGAGGTTGCATTCGCGCCTCGCGGAAATGTCTAATCAGGAAGCCTGAAATAAATCAAATAACTGCCAAAATAATTTTATCGACGGATCTCGTTAAAATTCCAGTAACTGCATTCGCAAATACATTCGCTGCATTCGAAGTGAAATACGAATTTCACATGCAACGTGTCGCATATGTCAATGAAACTACCAAAAAGTATTTCCGTGTGTTTCGAACGAACAAGTTTCGCGGCGATTGGCCTGTTGACCCTTCTATTTCCGGCTATATAGAATTATATAGTGTAGAATTCACACTAGCAAATATATTTTGTGAACGCCGCGAAATTTGATATTCAGCGATAAATTTAACCGGTTTTTTTTTAACTGAAATCTTTATGAACATTTTATTAAACGCCGTTTGCAGTTGTATGCATTGTCATTAAATTATCCTTAGAAATCATTTTCGCCCTTACATTCTATAAAAATTAAAATTCATCTGAGATTAGCCGAGGAGGAAGATTTTATTATTTATTTGCATTACTGAAGCGGTAGCAAGAGCCCTCTTCTTTTAATCGATCAGAAGACGCTGTCCGTCCCGCGATATTTTCGTTCAACGAATATTATTTCAGGATTCGCCAGGGAATACCGCCACGTGCATAGAACGCCTATTTTATCGAACGCCTTTGTACATAGCTGGTGCAGGCAGCGAACGCACGCGCATAATCCCGGGATTTGAAGCCCCGTACCGGCGCGGTTACCGAACCGAAACGGCCGGCGCATACTAATAGGCCCTCTCCCGAAACGTCGGGTGCACGTCTCGCGTTGTCTCGCGTAGCCGTAGTTTCCAGTCTGGTAGCGGTATTAATTGCCGCAACATCGAGCCCGAGCGAAAATTCGGTCGGGAGTTTCCAATCGCGATGGCCGGCGTAACAGTGCTTCGCACTTTGCAGTAACTCTGTCTCACGAAAGTAATCAATTTTAATTCTTATTTCCGACGCCGCAAAAACCACTTAAAATGCGACCATAAATTATATTCAAATAATTAATAAAGTAAATAAAGTAACAATATTGAAAGTCTAATCCTAAAATCGAAAAGGATAAAAAAATCAGATTGTTCACGATAAAAGTAAGCACAATTTTACGATATCTTTTCTTTGACGAATAGCCAAGCTGTTTGTGCTTGCCATTACTACGCGAGATACATACAGATATACGTTTTGAATTTTTTGCAAGAGGCATGAAATATAGAGACTCGAAAGAATCTCTTGATATATCGAAACGTTTTGAATATATGGCCGTTATATTTTTCGCGAAATAGTATGCATAAATCACCTTTTGTACCGTACTACTAAATTTTATTTCGAAATGCGTTAATCTCGTTATTTATTTGTCGTACTTCGTGAAAAAGCATAGAGAGCCTTTCATCTCAGCCCTTTACCACATTTTTGTTTAAAATATACATAAATGCAGAAACGATTAAGAGTGACGCAAGTTTTCGGTATCTCTGCAAAAGACTCGACGCATGGCCCGGCAACGCAGATAAGCGAACGTGCGCAATACAAAATTCGTTTAATCACCACAGTGGCGCCTCATTTACATAGGATGTTACTGATATTGCATATTTTCTCTAAAGAAAAGAGGTCTTGTTTCATTGTCCGAATATTAATAATTTTTAAATTATAAATCGTTACAAAAATGAATAATATAAAATTTAATATAAATAATATAATGCAGCTAAATAATGAATTGTTTATCTGCATGTCTGAATAATGTCTTTTAATTCAATTAAACCATAGTAAAATTCGTAGGGCCCTAAATAGAAAAAATTGAACGTGGAAAAGATTACGATTCAAGATTTCTAAAAAATACTTTCTAGTTAAAAAAAAAGAATGTATGATATATGGGATACTGGGTATGTGGATACAATATTACTAGGTGATCACTCTCGCGATGAATTACACAGGCGATGTACCAGTGACACATTCGAATTAATTGTCCAGAAAAGTACACGCGAAACGTCACTCGCTATTGTCACCCTCGGCCCCTTTAGGCCATTAATTAAACGTAACATTAAATGACATGAGCATGCACTCTTGATGCCTATTCCGCACCAGATATATTTCAGAATTTTTAAACTTACCTTTTATAAATATGCTTTTTGAATTATACACAACTAATTTTTCATATAGAGTGCCCTAAATTCGCTATATTAATTTTTTTATGAATTTCGAAGATTTTTATGAAAAAATAAGGACATGTTATTTAATTTATCACATTTAATTTTTTTAATATAAATTATTTCACTGATTAAACTCAAATTAAATTACATTTTCGTCTCTTTTATGAATTAATACACGCTATCTAATCCAAATTAATATAATATATATAATTAGCTATAAGCATTGTAATAACTTTTCGAGCTGATTTTCACATAAACATGCACGTACACATTTGTATCGATTGCTCCTTTCAAAGACAGACAGTGCCTTTGAATAATTACTTTTCTACAAGAATAACCACCCAATGACAAAGATCGGTGCCTAATAATGGAATAATAACAATGTGTTAAATATCTCAGCAAGTCTTTAATGTAAATTCGAAATAGTCCTTATGAGATATTAATAAATTCGTCGGGTTCTCCTTAATTAAATACGAGTTCGCAAGCGAACAATATCCCTCGACTACGCCGGGGCTTTGCATTGCAAATCGCGGCCTCCGACAAATCTCGAGATCTGCATAAGTATAAAAATAACGAAGGGCAATGGCGCCCGGGCTCACGTGAATCCCGAGATGCTCTGCGGAAAAGGGTCGATAGCACTCGTCTCGAAATTTAGATTCGCGGAGATAAACTCGCCCATGTTTTCAACCCTCTACAATCCCCTCCGGCGTTAATTAAAGCCCAATAAAAGTGAAGTGTTCTCCCTTGCTATGTCGATATTTAGAACAGTTTCATTTACTATCTGTGACGATTAATGGCCCTCGAAGCAACCTGCCTCTACAGTTTCGTGCGAAACTTGTTTTAAATTAAGAAAGGGAAATAAGAGATATTAATCTACCATCTTATATAATATATATGTATACATTATCTGCATCAATGATAGAAGAATTGTATCTCTAAACATTCCCAAGTAAAATATTCTCAGGATTAGATTTCAGATTGTGTATATAAAAATAATTTAAAAATATATACTTATTTATAAATAAAAAAGATAGAAATATCTTTTCAAAATAAAATATTTTTTGCGCAATATTTTCTCTTCAACTATCACCTCAATTTTAGACTTAATTAGAGTACTCGACACATGAGAGAAGGTTATCGACGCAGATGTAAACAGTCGTAAAAGAGTAACACGCGTTGCGGAAATAAAGCTTGCGAACATAATAAAATGCGGACCGCAATTATTTTTCGACCATGAAGAGAATTACGACCGCAACTGGCGCGCTGCATATTGCCGAAGGGACAGGAAAGGGTGAGCGAAAATATAACTGGCGTCCGATGGCGAAAGGGGAAGCGAACGGACCGCATCTCGTTCGACGTTCGCTCGAGAGCCTGTTTAATTCCCGCGTAATAGAAGGCAATTAATTCGTTTTATTCGAAATAAAAAGCAGTCACGTGTGTTTTCGAATTATACGCAATGTACGGAAACTTTCAGTGAGGAAATTAAAAATGCCTACATTTAACAGCGTCTCGATACTTTAACTTATTCGTGTATATACAAAGAAAAAGAAAAATATATATTTCTAAAGTGTATAAATAATATACACAGAGTATACTTTTAAATAATATACACAAGTGTAAAAATAATTATATAGGAAACAATGGAATAATTTATATACATTTAAATGTTTCATTTACGTTGTTCAATATTTTTATTGAAATATCATTTCTAGTTAATATTTGCTTCAAACGCTTGCTTCCGATATCATCCATCCTTCCCAGGACGTTTTTTCGAGGGACACACCTCGAAGGAATTCTCCGATCGCGCATAAATCACACAAATTCACCGAGAACCCTCAAAGTTACATGTCTCGCTAAAGTTTCGTTTCACAAAGGGAGCCTCGAAACGGTGCGAAAATACGTGAAAATTTTTCGTAGTCAATTACGGGTCGACAACCGAAATAGGACATCGCGCGCGCAACGATAAAGTGACAGCTGTCGAAGTCGTCGTTGCGATTTAGTCGTAATGGAACGTGTCTCTCGTCGAGGCGACGGGTTCCATCCCGGTCTCTCGGAGCACGACACGTGTTCTTCAATTCTCGTAAAAAAAAGTCCGCATGATAATAGCAACCGGCCGATCGATTTTGCGATGGAAATAAGCGATGGCACGGTGCGGCTCGATACCGACGACGACGATTTAGCACGAATTTATTTTCGTACAGGGACGCAACGCCGATCGAATCAATAAGGAAGCATACGATGCGCAGAGGCCCCACAACCTATTCCTGATCGACGTGAACCAATTTCTGCGAGAGGCGCGAACTCGAGCGGAAGGGGCGAAAATAGAGGACACAACTAGCACCTCTCGCACCGCGAGAGCCAGCGTGTTAATTAAAGAAATTGGATGTACAGAAAAATTACATCGTACTTAAAATATTTCAAAATTATATGTCATTTTAATCATAATATAAATTCTATTATTTATTTGACTCTCAAGAACAATTTACGAAAAATCGTTTTCTTTCTCAATTACATAACACAGGAATTATTAATTACTTCATATTTCCATCGAAGAAAGATCAGACTCATGATAGAAATTGTCATTAAAATTGAAACTGTTTGTTGCATTCTTTTTCTTAATATAGGTCAAACTCTTGGATTTTAATCAATTATCACGGCTGATTAAAAAGCGCATGTCATCATTACTTATGTAAATGAGAAGTTTTGATTCCGATGTCACAAAAATATATATATTAAGAAGAAATATATGTTTCAAAGATATTTTTATAGCATAAAGTGTAAAAATTAATTACCTTCCTGTAATTTAATCCAACAAATACAGTTGCGAAATGTACACTTGTAGAATGTAGTAAGATACATACCTGAAACAAAATAAAATATTCTTCTTAATTGCAGAAGCTTCAAAACAACAATTTCATAAATACGGTAAATATTCTTGAATGCAATTACTGTTAATATAGCTCATATATACAAATTGATTATGCAGCAAACAGTTTATTTAATAGAACCTATTAAACTACTGTAGTTTTGCTAAGATTTACGTTCAGCCGAATGTATTGTCTTATTTAAAAAATATTAAATTAGTAACTATTCGATGACTACAAAATTAATTTAATCTCTTGCTTAATTAAAATTTTTTAAAATTTTCTGTTTAATTTCGTATAACATCTTAAAATAAAATAAAATTCAAGTACAGTAATCGTCAATAAAATAAAGAAGAGGCAGTTATATAAATATTAGATTAAAAATCTCTTTCTTTTTCAAATTTATTTAACCATAATTATCGATATTATTATCAATTTCTCAATACTCCATAATACTTCATTTCACAAAAATTAAAACAATTTTCCTAATTAAATAATTCTAAAAAGAAAAGTAGGCAATACGTGAAAATCAAAATACCCTGCATCACAACTCATTGTCAGATTAATTTAAATCACATTTAATTTCCCCTCTTCAATCATCCCCAAATTTTCCAACAGGATGTGACGAGTCGGTACAGTGCCTGTGATTAACACTATAACGCTCCATGTTTCATCGGCGGACACATCGCCGTTATTAGCGTATTCGATCGTAAGGGGGGCAATTTTCGGAGTCGAAAGGCGCGGTCGGAGGAAATCGATCAGGCCGGTCGACCGCCGGTGTCAAAACGCGGGACCGCCTGCAATTTCTCACTTCGAAGGAGTGCGATCGAACGAAGGGTTAAGGGTGAAAAAAGAGAAGGGGGGAGAGAGAGAGAGAGAGCAGGGTTTTCACCAGTGCACGAAGAAACAGGAACGCGAGAATGTGCGAGCGAGAAGGGATTGAGAAAAGGGCGAGTAACAGCTTCACGAAATTCAGCGGAGGAGAGCGGCGACGAGGAACTTCCACCATAAATCAAACGACCCTCCTGCGAATTTCGCGGGGATGGCCCTTTTCCCTTGGTCCTCGAGAGGAAGGGACACAAAAAGGGAAAGAGAGAGAGAGAGAGAGAGAGAGAGAGAGAGAGAGAGAGAGAGAGAGAGAGAGAGAGAGCGCTTCTCACTTTTTCCCGGGCGCGCAAATCGGCGCGTTACGAGTCTGCAAGGGCAGATCGATAAAGGCCTACGCCAGACATTGCCCGAATTCCACAAATATCGCGTTTTCAGGCGCGTGACGTGAAGTTCGGAGTCAATTAAACGGAACACCCGGTACACATAACTCGACCGTATCGAGCGACGCAATGACGAACGTTTCTCCCACGTAAAAGAATTTTATCTCAAATTCTCGTGCGATTAAAGTTTGCGCATATATGTATGTCATAGTATATAAATAAACGTCGCGTGATAGACGCAACATTGTACATGAAGAAAATATTTTACGATTAAGTCATTCAAATCATTTATCATGAGACTGCAGTCATCGAATCTTTTTAAATGCAACTCAAAATGTCCTAGCTGAAGTTAATCATCGGACAGTGCGTGTAAAAAACGCGGCTACATAATGCGATTTGATTCGAAAATAGACCTTTATCCGCGAAACTATGGACGCAAAATGAAATTTCGCGAACACGCCTACGGCGAAAATGTCATGAATATGAAAATTTACGTTCCCCACGTACGAAGAAATATTCATCGTACACTCCGCACACTGAAACGCAATTCAATCCGCCGAGCAAATCGGAAACGAGAGAAAATACAATAGAAAAAATAGAAACGAAAATACGTTTCATGCTATCTAATTGTACGGTACGAGGCCGTAAAAGCTCGGTGATTTAGCACGTATCTAGCTAGGCCGGTACTAATGGTCGTACAGCACAGGTCAGCGTGGAGCACACGTTCCCGAGCGCGCGGGTATGCTCGGCCACGGCGATATCTTAATGCCGATCTGCCGAGTGTTTGCGGAGAATGAGGAAAATTAATGTAATAATATGGGGCAACAGTGCGAGAGACCGGCCCCCGGGTCGTTTATGTCCCCGTTGCACGTGATCCCGCGCCGAGAACCAGGCTGTTCAGCCGTGCCTTTATGACTTCAGGGCCCTGACCACCCAAATTACCCAGGATCCCTGCTGTATTAACTGTATTAACTAATTTTTTGAGAAGATATATTATGTTTGTTTTCATGAAAATATAAAGAGATGTATAAAGAATTTATTCGATTTCGATTTATGTCGAACCTTCCCATTAAAAAAAAAAAAAAAGACAGAAGGAAAATCATTACCGCTATAAAAAAATGTAAATTTAAATATTCTTTAAAATTATAAAAAAATGTGCGTTTTCTTCAAGACATTTATAGTTTACTATTCATTATTTTTCATATTAAATAAATAGAAAAGAAATGATTACGTTTATAATCATTCCGTATTTGAAAGTCGTTGTTACATTTGTATAAATGTAATTCTAAACTTCTGTGGTTATACATAATTAATTACTTTCATATCGTCCTTTTCAAATAGAAAAACTACTTCTGACGTCTACAAATTTGAAACATTTACCTCCGTTCTATCAATGTTGGCAACCGACTGAATACTCACCTAACTCACGACTCTCGCATAATGGCGCTGTTAAGCCTCATTAAATTATCTCGTTAACCTCTGTCACACTGGGAAAACGCTCTCTTTATAAAGCGCGTCCGTGCACGATCTCGAGAATTAATCTGAAATTAAACGTAGCCTCGCCCTTCGTTGCCCGGGAAGATATGCAGCTCGTTGGCGGACGTTGGTCGCCATCGAGAGAGAGTTCACGTAATCCGCTTCCCTCGCGAAACTAATGTCGCGCAAGGGTAGTGCCACACCGATATTATTAACTCCCTTACGCGCAAGGGGATGGACAAAACGATTCTCTCCACGTGCATAATTTTCTCATCATGCGTGCCGTTAAAGATGTTGACTGAACGCCGAGACGCTCGGATTATGCCAGATTTGTCGTCAGATTACGTTACGCAACATATATATTATTTAGTTGCCGTTCTAAATTACGTTGTGGTATACAGTAAACAGCAGATCTGCAAAGCGTAACCTAAGATTAATTTAGATTACTTCGCGTTTGCCAGAGATTTACGCCGGAAATTCGAAGTACGTGCTTCAGATATATTATGTTATATTACGACATTACGTAATAATCTTTTTAATGAGATGGAAATAGGAATGTGAACAAATATACATGTATGGAATAGTGCATCAACAGGAATTTTAATGAGGTGGTAAATAAATTTCAAGAGCGCCGTCAAACTTTCTTAATTTAAGAAGAAAACTTATCTTCATATTTACGTTAGGAGAAAATCAAGTGCAGCTTTATCAAAGAAAATAACATTTTCTCTTTTAATTTTACATAATGCATGTAAAATAGAAGAATTTATTGGACTCATTAAAGTAAAAGTTACGATTATAGAAAACCGACAACGACGTTTGCGTTGGAAAACACAAGGCGCGAGAGATAAAGCGCTCATCGTAGCCAAAACAATCTTATTTTTACCCTCGGTTGTCGTTTAATTAAGCAAACGTGCTGAGATGTCTACAACGGTTTGATATGCGAGGCGTTATCTTCACAAGAAGAAATTAATTAACCGTCGTTTCTCGGTACTTTAATTGGCGTAACGTGAACAAATACGCATGTAGCGCCGCGCCGTTTGATCGGTCGCGAGATCGAATCCGCGAGAATAAAGCTCCATCACGAATCGGTGTTTTAATCGGTTACATCAGCTCGAGTTAAAATTTTCATCTCGCGGCTCTCGAAACTAAATTAACAGTCGATCGATACGTCTCGACGAGTGCGCTCATAATTCCAACCGGGAAATTTCCAGCCGTTAATGTAAATCTATCTCATCGGTATAGTTACGCTGTGTGCATCAATTAGTATGATTATTTTATGCCGGCTATTTTATTCGTCGTACATGACAATTGATGAATAAGCATTATTTATGTGACAAAATCCTTTTTAACTTTTTAAATTACCCATCTACATATTTTGTAAAACACACTACCAGCCAAAAATAATTAACGACCCAATAATATCAAATTTAAAAGATACCCAAAATAAAAACTCTCGCTATAAAATCATCAACGTATCAAAATTTAAAAGAGCCATTAAAAATATGACATTATTTCTCTAAAAAGATCGCTTAGAATTTTTTCAGGAATGTATTTTGAGGCAAAGCATAATAAAAAAAATCTTTACAGTTTCCATTATCTTGAATACTTTCTTTATGTCCACACAAGAGAAAGATTTTCCGATTGTACTTTACCAGTTCTGATAACAAGCGAGGGATTGAGCATTAAGTATTAATTGATTAACGGCGTTAATCAACGTCCGGGTGCAACCGAGCCTTAGGATTTCCTGAGAAACTTTAAGTGACGCAGAGTAATACTCGGCGGGATGAAGGCAAACGTGTTGACTGTACGTCCGGACGTATGCGCATAATTCTCGAGCGTGTTACGTGACCGGCTGTAACCGCGCGTGTCCGCGTCCGCGGCGCGGAGAAATCACGCGCAATTAGGCGCGAGCTATTGCGGGAGCAACGCAGGACGCGATGAGCGCGATTTAACAATTCCGTATGACCGCGCCGTCGCATTAATCAACGTCAGATACGACGACCGATTACGTCCTCAATAATCGCGAATATCCTCGTTGTTGCAAGCGCTGCTTAGTGTCCGTTCGGTAGATTCTCGATCCCAGATTTCCGAAAGAGCCGGCCATCTTTTTGTACATAAACACGGAATCCTTTTGCACGCGACATTGACATTACAATTGAAATTGTATATTTCGCATTTGGCTTGCAGGTTGTTTAAATTTACAAAAATTGTGTGTGCAAATATCTGATGCATTGTAATGTTTATTCATGTCGCGTGACGGAAACGCATTTTTTGAGATATAAACCTGAAATCCTGTATGGCTATTATTCGCAAACGAATTTAATTTTTATAAAATAATATCTCTTGGTATTATATTTTTTTTTACTCTAAAAATTCATACAATTTTACAGAAATTACAATTTCATCATATGTAAATTTTTGAAACAGAAATTATAATTCTAATAATTCATGTATGACAGATGTTTTATACGATGCAAAACAAGATACAATTTATTCTTGAAAAGATAATCCCAAAATTTCATATAAGGATTATCCTCAAATGAGTTTCTTTTTACGAGATAATATCGTATCTCTGCACATCTATATCATTTTCATCCTATTTTTTTCAACAACTCTGTAACACCTTGCACATATGTTTAATTAGAGTTACATTTCCACGTTAAAAATTCACATACGGAAAATGTGGCATCCATTTACATCATTTAAACCAGGATACACAGAGTATACAGGGATGACATTTCTAAAACGGATTCGCATATTATCTCTTGAACTTCGCCAAAATTTGCTCCCTAATCCTCCCTGATTTCTCGCATCTCGTCTTCCTCGAGAGATAGGGAGGCTTCACGCTCAACGTGAATTATTCTCGCTTACTCGGAATACCCGCCTAACCGATTACCAGAGCGCGAAATAGGAAGCGGTTAGGCTCGCCTAGCGGTCTCGACGGATTATTAAATTTAATATGGCCAATTACTCGAGGAGAGCGGCGAAAGCTAATAGCCGTGGACGATGGCGTCGCGGTCCTTAAGGCCCACTGAAGAAAGCGGCTCGACGACACACAGAAAGTGAGAGAAAGACAGAGAGAGAGAGAGCGAGAGAGAAAGACGGTCCCTAATGACGCCGTTAAATCAAACAGTCGTGCCATTATTAACTGCAGACAGATCTAACGGCGGACGAGCGCGAGAAATACCACCTCGAGTGGTGGCCGAGAATAAGCACTCTCGCAGAACGCGGCGGTTAGGCAGTTGCGAAATTGTTCGGCTGCCACGAAGAAAGCACTCGCTTTTGCTCGGAAGATTGTACGGTATACGTGAAATTTCGCGAAGACATTCGTAATTGCTACAGACACAAGGGGATGCAGCGACTGCGAACACAGTGTAAGTACAAGAAGCAGGCGACCAAGTATGGTTTCTAGTAAGATATGAAAGTAATATAGAGTTCTGTTGATCAATTTATTTTCCATTTTATATTATATAATATAAATACTTTTTATTTTAATATTTAATTCGTCGACAAATATCTTTGAAGACAGTTATTTTCGTAAGGTTATTTTGCGAGAAATTAATTCAAGAGATATTTCAATACCAATATAATTGTGTTACCTTCTTAATTTTACTTTTATAATTTAATTTTTATTCAGTTATAATATTTCCTATCGGTGCATTCATAAACTTCAATTATTTTTTATGTCCACTTATAATACCTTAGTGCAATTAAACGGTAATTAATTGATTTTTTCTTTTTTTACAACTCTCTATAAATAAATATATATATAAAGCGTAATAACAAATATTTCATTTAATATTAATTTCCTATTAATACGCAGAAGCAACGAATTAGCTGTAATTAGCAACTTACTATAAATTCGAACTTGAATTTTTTTATGGCAGGTAGTTTAACAAAATTTTAATAGGATGGCATTCTGTATCCAGATTTTAACGCTTGTTCACCCTATTCAATCGAAAATTCCGAACCCTAGTCGTTCTCGGATACCCTTGGTCATTTCTAATGGCGCCAAGAGCACTGCTGACAATTCGATCACATAATATTTCGTCGGAGCGAAGGGTAACACAGCGTTGACAAATTTTTGGAATGTTCATAGGGGAAAAGATAATACGCAACGGAGAGAAAAAATAATTAATTTCAGATAAACCAAAAAATGAGTAATTATATAAACATACGATAAATTTTGATAAATTTTGATAATTTTGATGCATATGTATGAAATTGGCTGATAAAATATCTTGAAAAATTTCTATTAAAAATTTATTTTAATCCGTAACTATTTCTTTTCAATTATAACATATAATATAGTATTTTCTCTTTTTTCAAAATTTAAAATCTCTTTTACTATCGTTTCTTAAGCGGTACGGTGGTTGGAAGTTCTCAATTTAAACTTTAGTTTGCAGTGAAAATATCCAGTCGAAAATGCTTGAGGGATGTTTGAGAATTGCTGCTTTAGAAGTAGTTTTCGTTTCAACAGTGCACTCTTTAGCTCGCGAACGAGTCCGAGAGGGCTTCCTAGTATGTTACGCAAGTGAAATAAAGAAAGGGAGAGCCCGTTTGAACCTGCTTTCAAAGTAAACACATTAACGATCGCCTTTTTCGCGCATGCACGGGGGTGTCTCGAAAGTCGCGCATTTTCTCACAAAGCGGGCCTAACTGAGAAAAACGGTGATTACTTTCGTATGAAAGCAACAACGGTTTTGAAGTTAAAGCCATATTCATAGTTCCGTTACTCCCTCTAGCTAGGATTCCTTCTTTCGGAATATACGTAAGCGAGGCTAAGGTAACCCTTAGAAAAATAATTATAAATACAAGTCTCGTTCACACATCGGAAGTAAACTTTCGCCGCGAATGCTTGAAATTTGGAAGTTGTAGGGAGAATTTAAACAAGGTCGAGATTAAGCGGAATATCAGCGAGTTAAATCTTGATGGGTCGAGACAGAGATCTGTCGGCGTTCCTCGCAAGAGACGTATGTGTTATATTGTCACGCGCATATGTTGCACACGTAACGTCGGTATGCCGAGAATGCGACTAACGACCCAAGCTGGTGCATTCGCTGGTCAAGTAATTACCTATGTTACGCCTGATGAAATGACTGCTCGTTACTGACCCGAGAATCGCTAATAACTCGCGTCGATTAGATCCCAAATGGGAGTGGCATGTAACATTAAGTTATGTTATCTCTATATACTTGATGAACACGTTCTTTCCAAGTTCCAATAATTGAAATCCATCTCGAATTGATAGATATTTAAGTGGATATTTAAATGGTATTTAATTAGTAAATCTCTCATCAATCAAAGATAATATATTCAACAATCTTTCCTCTTGATTTAAAAAATTTTCAATTTAAAAATAAATCTTATAGAATTCAGAAAAATACTGCAAAAAGATTATTAACAATATTACTATGATTTAGTTTCCATTTTGAAACCTAATTTAGAACTATTATAATATTTTCAATGTTTCGAATTCATATTGATTCTATTTATGTTGCATAAATTTGATTTTTCAACATTAACATTGAGTTTCTCGGCTTTCTAAACAAATAAATTTGTCCGTTTGTTGCATTTAATTCTACGATTTAATGATGTACTATCTAATGCAATGCCATTAGAGATTACTAATGCCGCAATAGTGCGCATACAGCGTACACATATCTACTTGAATATTCATCGCGAATTTCCTCTTTCACCGATAAAACGGGCAATTTCATCTCGCGATTCGCGCTCCCATTATCGTGAATTTGCAAACGGATTCATTGGCTCGGTACGCGGCCGACGGTTTCTGGTCAGATTCCAGAACTGTTTATGCGTCTTTACGATTAAATACGTAAACTCCGCGTAAACCGCTGCCAAAAGAGCGCGGTTACCACGCGCGGACTCGTTCGCATTGGTACGCTTTTGCATTAGTAGATATATTTACCGCGCGAGCATACTCTCTCGAGAGCCGGCCTCGCTCGCGAACACGACGGAATTACGTAACATCCTTTATTTACGCATCCGCATTTTCACTTTGTAACTAAATAAATTTTTGCGCGTGCCATTGTTCGACTCGCTGACAACTGTAAAGACCCAAATCTTATTCTACAAAATAACGCACGAGCAAACGAGAGAGAAAATGATGACACTTTCAGTGACAAAAATATTTTAACCGGCAATATTGAAATTCCTGACATATCGAGAAATCAGCAAAAATAATATTACATTTTGTTTTTGCATATTTGCCAAGTAATTAAGCGCGATTTCGCATGCAGAATTATTTATTGTGTACACTTGTTATTTGCGCTGATTTCAAATGTTAATTATTAAAATTAAATTTATGTATTACTTTTATTGAAACGCAGTCGTACATTTGTATACGATGATTTCCGAATAAATAAAATTTTTTAAAGTGACCTTATTATTATAAATGATATACATTTAGTATAAAGTTACGAATACAAAATATTTTTGTTTTATGCGATATCTACTGGCAGAAAATGCATTTTTGTACTATATATAGATAATTTGAAAAAAATGTTGTTTTAAGATTGAAAATGGTTGCAGCAAATCAACGAATTCCGGTCACTGCAATCGATTATTGCGAATGTTTATTATTAGAAAAAATACGCAGAGGATTGTTATGCGAACTTCGAGACGTTTAACGTCGTTTATGCAGTAGACTTGTTTTCACTGTACATTTAGGTCTTCAAGCTGAGAAATAGAATTAAATAAACCTGAAAAGAATCGTGCTTTTCGTCATTACTAAAGATGAAAAAATCCGCAAAGCCTTCAAATAGAATGTAAAACAAATTCCATTATTCATAAAAATATATACAAAAAATTGTGGTAAAAAGCTTGAACGCTTCGCGTTATGTTGTTTAAAATGCGAACGAAAAAGTACAAACATTCATCACAATTTTTGCACGAATTTACCGCAAACAACGTGATTCGATTCAGCGATATTCACGTGAGATTTCAAATTACGCAAAATGTACACTTATGTAATTCATCGACAGTTACATAATCGTAATCTCACGCGAAAGCAGTCCCTAATGCCGAATAAAACACTAGAACGACATTTCCCGAATAGGAAAAATTCCTATAAAAGTTTGATTTCATATTCACTTCCCAGTAGATCAAGAAATCATTCGAGAAGAGGGGCCACACAGACAGAGGTGAATGGAGACCATATTTACAGCCTCTAATTTCATCGGGATAATTTGCGCGAAGAAGAAGAAGAAGAATCTTAGCTGCGCTAAAGATCAGTTCGAGGAAGAGTTCTGAGTCTGAGCATGATGCTCATACCACGGCGTGGGCGAAAGTCGCGTAGAGAGAAGCGACGAGCCATCTTACCTCGTAAATATCGATCCCGCGACGGCCACTCGCGGGGGTGGCGGCGGATGGCGGCACGAGTCGGCAGGGGTTGCAGAACGGGCGAGCGAGGCAGGCAGGTACGACGCGAACGGCGAGCGCGGTCCGCGGCGCAGTAGTAGAGGGCTTGCACTCGTCGGGCCTCGCGGCCGAAGGCGAAACGGAGAGAGGGACACAGACAGACGCGGAGAGGGAGAGAATCCATGCGAGGAAAGCACGGAGGACACACGAACGACACGGGAATCCGTTCACATGAAGAAACGTGTTCTCTCCTCGCGTAATCACGCCGGGTATTTGTTGTTTGCTTAATTCGCGAGCGCGCGCGAGCACACTCACTGATTTTATCACTCACACAGCGTTCCGCGAATCTTATCTTCACCGGCTACGACCACTGCGCAATCACTTTAACAGAAGTATGCATTTCAGATGGAAGATACTACGATAGACCGTGTTATTTAACACCGTGTAATTTTCAACACGACGTTCGAATTTGACAGAATATTTTTAATAAAGAGTCGTGAAACTATGTGTAGCTTCATGCGACACGCTGATAACTAACACACAAAGATCTTTTTTTGAATATACCGCGGGAAAACTGGAGTCCTAGGTCATTCAATGTAACAACACTGTATATAAAATTTTTGTACAATTATGCACCACCCGCTGTCGGAACGGAGCGTCGTAATGTAGAGCCGTCGCGCCGGGGAGCGCGCGGGAAACTCTCGGCAATATACGCCGGTCGTAACCACGTGGTCGAGAGAGCACGCGATTTGCTCGCTTCACTTTCGATCTCCGAGTGTCGCGTACATACACACTCGCGCGCACGTGTGTGCACGTGATTCGCAGGACGAAACGCTCCCTCCGCTCTGCCGGAATGGAGAACGAGTGTGCACGGACGCCGGGCGGAAAATCGGCCGGGCGGCTCGACGACGGGGAGAGGCGCGGGCGGACGGGTAACTGATGTAAGAACCGACACTGATATGAACGGAGGGAGCGACACGATACACGTGAAGGGCCGCGAAAGACTGAACGGATCGGGGTAGTCGGAGCATTGGAGGCTGACGCGTGCGCGCGCGGCCGGTTCCCCTTCTTCTCGCTACGCGAGCGATAGCTACGACCACTGCCACTGACTGCCACTACCACCCACCACCCGCTGTCCCTTCGACGAAGAAACCAACCTCGGGAACATGCCACGATATCCTTCGGAGCGCGTTAACTCCGTTTTCCATGATTTCCACTTCCGCGTCCGCTTAGGCTTGGATTTCGTTACGCGCATTTCGTTTCACCTTTCTTTCGTATGATCCAGTTACGCGAGACGCTTTCCGGATAATTGCTCGCCCAATCATATACGGGTGTAGTGAAATTATAATAATTGTTGCAATAAATTATTAGAATTATTGTGACGCGTAAAATTAGCATAGTCTCCTTTTGCAATAATTTTAAACATAAAAATTATTGAGATACTGAGCGAAACAGTTGAGTGATAAGCAAAAAATTGTGATTTCGATTACTCTAATTTAGCAATATTTTTTTTTATTATCGCAAATTGATTCTAGCAGAATGGAACGTGCAAGTATCTCTGTTTCCATTGCATACTTTTCCTCAATTAATCTTTCATTCTGCTAAAAGAAAAGATAAAAAATAGATTTCATAAATTTCGTGTTTATTTGAAAGTTTGACATTCCGTTACATTTGCATCTCGTTGTTCATAAAGTCTCTTTTCCCATCTTTCCCCTCTGTTTTTTTTTAGTCCCACCAAACTTGGTACATGTTATCCTAAGCACGATAAGGAATCGATAACGAATGAATGCCCGATGCTCTCGTTGTTCGTCGCCAGCCTCGTCGTCGGCGGTACGACAATGGAAAATGACAATACGTCTGCTAAACGTGCTAAAAATAAACGTGAGGCGCGTTATCACACATCGTCCGATATGATTCACGGCGATCGCAATTCTGCCGAATTACAGGCTGATAAAAATATCGCCAAGACACCAATGTGCGTAATGCGACGCGACAAACGTCTACGCTTTTTTATTTATTTATCTCGTCAACACATACGCGTGCGCGCGTGCGCGTTCACGTTCGCAAGATGTATCGGCTGATCTCATAAATATTTTACGCAAATATTTGCGTATGCCTCGGCGGAGAATAAAAATCGACTTCCGAACCTTTCAACGCCACTTTATCGAGTTTGCCGGAAAACTCTGCGGGAAAATAGCGCACATGGTTTTCCTCACATTGCGGCGAAACACATGTTTTACGGAGTAATAAAGAAGTATCATTGTATCATTTGTATAGTAAACCCTTTGGTTTGGAAGACAATTCTTAAATAATTATTATTATAATAACGAAAATTAATAATGTTATTACTTCATTGATATTTAATTGCTAAATTTTTAGATTAAAAATATCTTTCATCTTGTCTTTCAATTTAATCTCTTAAATAAAATATGTAAAATATATTTATAAAATACAATACAAAAAGATAATCTAAATAAAAGAGTTTGTCTGATCTTTTGTATTGTGTAAATAATCAGGTCTGTGAAGCTGGTACTCCGAATATAAAATTGATATAGCATTTTATTGTTCAAAAAAATTAAAAAGAATTTTAAAATTTCATTAGCACTCTTAAATGCGTTCTTTTTAATTAAATATGATTCTGATTATCCACATTTGTCTATAAAAAAGATTATTTATGAATAAATATGAACAAATAATAGATAATAGGAATCCATACATAATTTTAAAAAAACCCTTAAAGATGCTAATGATGAACTTTTAATTTTTAATTTTTTTGCAAGATGAACAAAAACGATTATTTATAGACAAATGTAAACAAATTATGAACAATCAAATGCCATCAATTTTGAAAAATTCGCATTTTCGGGTGCTAACTTCACAAACTTTAGATAATCGCTTCTGCATATCACAAGAAGAAAAGAAAGCATATACTTAAAAAAAACTTCAGAGAAACTTGAAAAGTAAATGCAATGAAATGCAAACTTTTTCAAATAAAAAGGAGAAATTTATATATAATGTTTTGCATTTTTTTAGTCCAATAATAAACGCGCATATGTAAAATTTAATAATTAGATTATATTACAATAAGCATACATATAATCGCCTTGTTAACTTTTAAATAAAACACTTAAACATAAAATATTAAATAACGTAAGTACAAAATTAAAATTGTTTATATTGTGTATAACGTTTGTATGTTTTATACTCGAGAATATAGAGCTAAAACTTTTTGTTTAAAATTTCACATAGTATCTAATTTTCTTCAATATGCAAACAATATATATGTATATTGCCTTTATATAATACAAGGGGGAAAGAATGGAAAATATCTTTTCTGGAATCTCCTAATAGACTTGCAAAGTATCAGTCATAAAGCGCACCCTTCAAAAACCATTCGCAGAGAAAGCCTATGTTTGGCACAATAAAATAATAAAATAAAACCTAACAAACTACAAAAGAAAGAACTTCTCGATGTTTCTGTCTTCGAAAGAAAGATTATTCCTTTCATATCTATATTGGTTATTCGACTTTTAATGCATAAAGATAAAAAAAGTTCACAGACATTGATTATTCATATATATATAAATAATAAACATATATATGTATATACATATAGTACATATATATATACATTACATATAATATTGTACGTATGTGATTTAAATTTTGATCAAAAAATTTCAGATCCTAATCGATTCCAATTTCCTTCTACGATCCATGATCAAAATATTCTGACGCTGTTGGGACACCGTCTATAGGCAATGCAGCGCAGATGCGTCTCTTATATTGCAAAGTTTTCACACGATCGTTGAATATACGTGAGATTTGCGTATTCCGGAAAAGAAATACACGAGGCCCCCCTCCGATTGCAACGAGATAAAAATAACGATTTGAATACGTTTCCCTTTCGCTCGTTTCTTCCTCGTTGTTTTCTTGGTCGGTGTACTGAAAGTCTAGCGTATGATTTTTCCACCGTTTTCTTGTACGTGTGAATAGAACAAATATACTAGCAATGCACCGCTTTACTGAGCTACGTGCGATTTCGCTTAATCCAATTATTTCCTTTACAGATTTTTAAATATTTCTATTTTTTTCAATAAAGGCGCAAATTAAAAAATTAAAAATTTCAAATTGTAAATGCAACACCGTACTTTCTAAATTTTTCTTTTTTGTAAATTTTTCCCCTTCGTGTTTTAGAAAAAAAAATTATAATTATAATGTAAAAATTATAATGTAATTATAATATAAGTATGTTGTGAAAACAAAGAATAGTTATTGAATTGTTAACAACCATGTTCCTCATCCTAACGAACTGTGAGCCACAAGACTCTGGCTTACATGTGCAATTCTCGCGCAAATTGGAGCATGTTCTACATCCGTGCAATCGATTGCCGCAACTCGTTGCACGTGCGATTTACACACGTTTATTAAATTAATTTCCTAACTCCTAGAAAATATTCAATTTTTAATACATTATTAAGTTATATTAAGTTAAAACGTTGAATTAGATGGTCATTCAGTTTAATAGTTTAGCAATTTGAATTAAAATCAACTTGAAAAACAAAAAAAAAGTAGGCTTTCAGAATCAAATGCGGTTAGTGATGCGTGATGTATTTAAAAATTGAATACAAAGATAGTATAATTTTCAAAAGAAAATTTTGCTAATATTCATGCAAAATATTCGGACTAGAAATAAAAATTGAGATTACTGAAAAGAAATGAAATCCATTCATCAAACCAAATTCAGAGGACGTAAGATTGGCAAATTAAAGCCTTGGGAAAGATAACGAAAACTAAGATGATTTTTAAACGGTGATGATTCTGAATTTAAATGTCGACAGCTTAAATATTTTAAATTTGTTATTCTGTGGAATAGAGGAGCTAAAGATTGCGTTACTATTTTGGATGACATTAAATTTAAATCTGTTCGACATCGATCTATCGATCGACAACTATCGCTTATTAGTAATTTCCACGCGACCGTATTTTCAGAAGCGAATCTTCAACGAAGCGGTAAATGAAGAACCAAGATCGACGCGGACAAGCTCGTAAGACGACCGGCTCAGCCGAGAGGAAGAAGTATCGAACCAGAAAATGGACCCGACCAGCCATAACGATGATATATCCTCATAATCGGCTTATCTTTTGCGAATAAACACATATGCACATATATGTACACACGCTTGCGTCGACGTGCATGCGTAAACGCACGTGACACGAAGTTGCGAATTTAACAACGATCCAGCTATTTATTGACTACGCCATAATTAGACTGTCTGCGGTTGCAAATATACAGAAACGCTGAAGATTGTGTACTACGGAGCTACTTTTATACAATACAATATTCAGGAGAGTATAGAGAAGACAAAGTTAATTATAAATCTAAATCATGGTTTCTCTCCTCAACAGAAAAGTGTCCACAAATACTTTTGTGTTAAAATTATGTTATCTTATTCTTGATTGAAATGTTATTAATATAATTATCTGATTAGAGATGTATAAT
Source organism: Tetramorium bicarinatum (assembly GCA_928718305.1). Taxonomy (NCBI): domain Eukaryota; kingdom Metazoa; phylum Arthropoda; class Insecta; order Hymenoptera; family Formicidae; genus Tetramorium; species Tetramorium bicarinatum. The sequence continues at coordinate 23,002,558 of OV788323.1, read as the reverse complement.
ATAATTAAGGATATTTAAAATATATATTATCTTAATAATATGATTAAACAACATTGCAAATCGAATTTTAACATGCATTCTGACGATTTTTACTCGTCCAAACATGTCCCCAGAAAGTTAGTGCTCCAAACATAAGTTTTACACATATCTACACAGCCACTTATGAGAAACACATGCCGGATTACTAAGCCGCTGGTATGTTAATCTCGCTGCTCTTAATCTCGGCGAAATGTGAAATCACCGGGCGGTATGGATTAATTAAAGTTAATTAAGCGTAGCAGACGCGTTTCGCAGGATCACGTTAAGAAGATTCGCCGTATTTGAGTATTTGAGTTCGCCGACGATGAGCTCGCGCTTTTCCAACACATAAATGTCGATTTGCCATAGACGAAAAAGAAAGAGAAAGACGGACGAAAGGAAGAGGGAAGGAGAGAAGAGAGAGGATTTAATCCTCTAGATGTTCGTCTCATCTTTCTCAGTGGCTAAACCATGTTCGTGCTTGAAGACGAAGCTTCCCTGTATCCTGAAAGTATCCTCAACGAATCAGAAATGCAATTTCGGTTATCATCCTTCACGGAAATTCCTTCGCGTGCGCGAACGGACGCGAGCTTTATGAAATTTCCTCGATGGAAAAGCGATGATGCTTACACAGAATTACGGTGGCTGGTTTACTGAAGAAACATAAAAGTAAATAATGATGAAAACGCTTGAATATACTGAAATTCGAACGAAAGAAAATATTACATTTTTCATGGTCGCTTACTAAAAATTTAATAAATTCAATTTTTGTAGAATTCTCATCAAATTCTCCATATTTTAACTTTCACGACCTGTGCATATATAACAACAGTAATTAAATTTCAAATCGAGTGATCAAATTCAATAGAATAAAACTTTTATATCAATTATACCTAATTTATATTATAAATATCGCCGATTCGTTAATTGTTCATAAATTTCAGTTATTAATTTTGATATTTAGACATTAAATTGTTAACGATAAAAAAAATTAGGTTTTTTTAGGAAAAGCAAAAATTGTTGTTAAGCAAAGATTTTCAGTAATTGTCAAAGTGTAAAGGCGAGAAGCATTTGCGGAAAATTGCGAAAATATAGAGCGTATGTGCAAACATAAAGTGTCGGATCGGCGATTTACGACGGTCGATTGTATCACCGGCACTTTCTATACATCGAGCGGTATTTGTATTTTTCTACACCTATGTATGTGTATATCTCCTAGATGTATCGCAGATACGACTTTATGGGGATCGTTTATGGCACCACAGCGAATCTGGAAACGTAAACCGTCGTCACTGTCCTCGCTTGAGCACATAATTCTTGCAGACTTCAAATAAACACGAATCGCGACAAGATTCGCTTAAGCGTTCGCTCATTTTCCGATCTGTTATTTCCTTTTAGAGTTTTACATTTGTCGAGAAATGCTTTATGATCAGATCTTTCATTGTCCTATCATTGCACATGTTATTCATCTTGTATAACGGAATTTCCACTTCCGAACGGAAATAATAATGTGTTTAATACATTTCATTTGAAAAAACAAAATTTGTAACATATATTCTGTTTATAAGATAATAATTTAAGCGATAAAGAAACTAAAATCTTGTCTATGTCTTCCTCCAAAATAAATCAAAATTTTAAAATACGATTTAATAAATGTTTCATCTATAATTCGATACATATCGCTATTCTATTTCAAATTTACACAATAATATTAATCTGATGACTGAAAAATATCCAATCTATTTACTCGAGACAGTTTCATGATTTCACGTGTATTAACCTGGTGACATCCACAACGAGAGTGGCGGGAGCTTCACCACGAAGAATGGAAGCGGATCGTCGGGAAAGGGAGAGGCGGGGAGAGGGGGGAGGAAGGAGAGGGGGAAGGAAAGAGAGGGGAGAGAGAAAGAGGTGCGGACATCCCATCGGACGGCCACCTTCCAACTCCTAAAATAACCACTTTGAGCCGTGCTTTCACCCTTTCTAACAGTCAGCCGAAGTAGCTATACGAAGTAGCGAGACCCGTAATGATGATAGCGATGGTGGGGTAATCCGCGCACAATTATACATAATTGAGTTGGGCATTATGAATGCCCTCGATCGAGATCATATCAGCAGAATAGAGCAATCGCCAGATAAACTTCCGAAAAGTTTGTCTTCGATTACTTTGAATATTTTTCGAAAAGAACACAAAATTTCTCAGATGAAGAAAAGACCTTAGAAATTCTCCTTTCATCACAATTTAATTCTTTAGAGTTAACAAATAACATAAAAGTTTGCGGTTGCTATTTAATAAAAAAATTAATGTAAAAAAACAAACTTGAGCATTAAATAGAAATAGAAACTTAGGTGAGTTTATCTCTCAAAATTTTTAACTTTAGCATCTTCTTTCTTTATATCAAGTTTTCCGATATATCTGTAGGATCGTCGCGTAAAATGCGGCCAACACGCCAAATATCTGTAATCATCCCACGCTCGCATCGAGATGTTCCCGCGGCATGTTCCCTCGCGTATCCGCGGTCATCGTCCGTACCTAACCATGAAACAGGCCACTCGCTCGCTGAGAATCCCAGCTGCGCGAGGAACCAATTACGCGTTGTATGGCCGGGTAGTCCCTGCCGTAGAATTTACGGGTTTAATGCCGATTGGAAACTCCGCCACTCAATATATTACTTGCCAAGCATCAGTTTGTAATACTAGCACTTTGCCAATAATGCTTCGCGAATTTTTAATTCTCGATATGAAAGCAATATTATAGTACCATGGAAATAAATTTCAATCGCTTTAAATTTGTATCATGTTCTCGCAAAGAAACATTAATTTTTACTTTAATTCATCAATTAATTAATTAATTGATCCCGAATTTATTTATATTCTTCGAATTGTTTTTCATTTAATTAATAAATTTGTATTATTGAACTTTTCATCTATAAAAATCTATTGAATATAAAACATTATGTAAAAAATTTCCGAAAATTATACAATTAAAAATATTTTTAATATAAGTCACATATAAAAATGTAATAAATAGTTTTAAAAATTCCTAAATATAAAATATGCGCAATTCTCTAATATATTTATCTATTGCAAAATATATCTATCTTCATATACTCGTCGCCGTAAAGAGACTTTTTGAAGACACTAGCGATCACTGCCGGCGTTCCGCGCTATTAACGGATTATGTCTAATAATGGCACGGAGGTTCCGTGTCATTAGACGAGTGAATTAACGAGACACGCGTACGGGTAGGCCCACGAGGAACGCCCACGGGTCGTTCTCACGATCCACGTTGGACCACGCGAGATTTCCTACTTTAACGAAAGGAAACGCTTCTCTGCTCCACCCACCTTGTTATTCCATACTCGTTCATGTGTCCCACGATACTACGAGTAAATACAGGACAAATGGAAATATGGTTAGATTAGAATCCACGATATGATTCATAAAATCGATATTTCTCATCGAAAGAAGGAAGAATTAGCTTTATAAGGATACTCTGAGAAAGCCATACATTCACGATTATTTAGAATTAGATTAATCTTAGAAAGAATACGAATTTTTCTGAAATTTTACGAAAACGGAATTTACATTGATGATGATAACAATCATTAAACGTAATTGTAAAATTGTATAATTGTATTGTAATAATATTAAATGATGACTGTTCACCATTCGCGGAAAGAAGATATCAGGAAAAACAAGAATTGTTCTACATATCCTTAAATAATTTAAATTTCCGATGTAATTATTATTGTCAATTTTAAACTTTGTATCCCGTTAAAATTGCGCAGAAAATGATTTCTTCTTTTTTTCTTTTACCTTTTATCGTTTGCTATTTTCCCCCACATGTCCGAATGTCAAATCATAAAGTCACGAGGACCAAGAATATCTTCATCGATTGCCTATCGCGTGCAACATCCGCTTTAATTCTTCAAACGTAGCGCCGGCGATACTTCGCGCTTCGTTGAGCGTGCGTCAGGGATGTATGACGTCAAGTCGCATATATATATATATATATATATATATATATATATATATATATACATATACGTATTCTCTTTCTCTCTTTCTACATAAATATACGTTCAGCACAAAGCGAATTTGAAGAGAAAGAGAAAGAATCTGACTTGCAAGAAATACCGTGGGCGGAACGGTGACACGGTACAAGTGACAAACGTGAGCATACGAACGAGATTACGAGGACAATAGACTTCGAGTGGCTAGTCCAGTTAGAATCACTAGAGAAATCATAAATGTATCAAAGTTGCCTTTGTGGAAGTTTCTGTGCGAGATAAGCGACCATTTCGAGATCTTTGCGGTATCGTTAAACTATATAATCCCAAAGTTTTCGCAATATAAAATCTTTTACATGAGATTTATTTTTATAGCACGGAGAATCTTGTTGATGAAAAACATTTAGCTGCTCTGCATCAAATAACAAAACTGTTTTTACGACCATTATATGAATCTCAAAAATATCAAATGAAATATCAAATGAAATATCAATTGAAATATTTAAAATTTCATATCTTATAACATAAATTCAATAATCATTTTGATTAGGGATCAACTGAGAATACACTCAGCTGTTTATAAGCAAAGAAAAGATTACTCTTGTAAAATCTGATGCCATTAAAGTATTTTAATGGCATACGAATTTTGTGCTCTACAATATTACATCGCGATATTTATTGGATCTCAAGCTATCAATAAATAAGGATAAATAGGCTATGAAAAATTAGAATAAAACTAGCTCAGTTATTATAAGAATAGATACAGGGTAAAGTAGTAAAATTTCAAACAGAATAAGATTTTATTTAGTTTGTAAATTTTTAATGTTGACAATACTTTTAATTACGTGATATTGATATATTCTTTTTATTTTAGTCTCTTTCCGTAAAAGTCATGTTGTAAGTTGTATCCATCACAAATAAGTTACTTTCTAAGGGAAGACACTTTATTTAAAAAAAAGTCTCATACCATAAAGTAGCTTATAATTTATCGTCGTGTTACTTTTTAACTGATATCGAAATCTACAGTCTTTGATAGACATGATCTTCGTACAACATGTGCCATTTATGAGCAGAATTGAAACTGTAATAATTTCTCAAGAATAATGAAAAATACAATTTCAAATGATAATTAGATACAATTTCAAACAATTATTAATAATTCTGAACGAATTATTGTTTTTCTTTGTTTAAAATATAGATGTCACGACGTAAAATAGAGAAAATCTTAAATAAAATCTTAAATATTTTAAATTGAATTTTTCTTCTTCTTGCCGTGTATTCAAAATTGTACCTGTGATATAATTTCGAACGAATTTGTAAAAATAAAAAATTTATAATTATGACTAATTTAATAATTGTATTTCATATTTTTTTTTAAAGATTAACTTGATTGCCAATTTTCACATTACAATTAGAAAATTTGAAATGTTCTCTGTTTATTATATTCATAAAATAAAAATGTTTATATATGAAATATTAAATAATTTTTTTAATTATTTAATAAATGTATGCTTAATGTTCAAAATTATATTATAACCTAATTATATTATAATCCTAAATATAACAAATATCAAATTGACTTTTAAATTCTATCGAATCGTATTTCGAGATTGGTTTCTTTTTCTCAGTTTAGTAGAAAGATAGATACGGGGATTTACACGAAGTAAAATTGAATCTCCTCTTTCGATATTATAAAGTCATTCTTTTTTTAAAAAAAGCTATTCCAGCGAGTTTGGATTAGGTCATTGCTTAATAATGTAAGAGATCCGATCGATTATATTTTGTACTAAGAATAGGAATTATGTAAGGATTTAACTTTGATATTTAATGTGAGTACATCGAAATCCTTCTGGACCTAGTGTCTTTAGCGAATTGTCTCTCATCTGCCAAATTAGCGGATTAAACGCCCATCAAGGTTGAAATTACACTTGACAGTTATGACGTTTATGTTACCTTCTTGATCTTACAGTTGGCGCGAATGGAACATTCATAACTCGCTAGCAATCTGTGCCACTATTCAAAATCAAAATATACATTCCGCGACAATCTTTATAGTACAATTATCAGTATACTTTACACAAAATCAAAGGAGCATTTGAAAAAAAATTATACAAAATAAGATCTGTAAATAAAAAAAAATTAACGATATAGTTTCCAAGTAGTTTCATCATTCTTTTCCAGCGACATAACATCATTTAAGCAAATCTGGTTGCAACAGACTTTAAATGAAACAAAATTAAAGTTAATTACTGGAGATTTATCATTTTACGAGTTATTACCGTCATCTATCACGCGATTATTAAATTAATAGCACAGTGATTTAATTTTAATTTATTCATTTAAATCTTTATTTCTGTTAATAAATTTAATTAATTTACGTTGATTTAAACAAGATTAAATACACATCTTTTTACTAACATTTCTCAGAAATAATTACATAGCACTTATTGCTAAGATGAAATGTGATTTAAGAACATTCTATTTATTATTTGTTACAACCGACAGGTAGTCTCACAGGTAATCCGATCAGCGGAGAACCGACAAGTTGTGGCCGGACGTGACGCCCCAAATTAGTGCGATCTCAATTATACAAGAAACGACTATCACGTTGATCGGTTTCACCTGTTCCCCAATTAAATTACTCATCACGGGAAACACCAGGGAAACATTGGGAAATGTAGGAAATTAGACCATCCTAAATTAACTGTACACGCACGACTTATGATAATATCTTTCGAAATACTGAAAATCGCGAATAGCATGAAAGAATAAAATGGCACGAATCATTTGTAAATTTATATAATATTTCGTCAATCTTCTGTGTGTGAAAATAAATTAAATTATATCCTACTAGTAATTTGTATTAATTATTTGTCCCCAATCTTTTCGAACAAAATTAAATTGATTTCCATATTTTTTAAATAGTAAAATTTATTTAAATTTAATGTCAATTATCCGCCTTTCATTGTTATAAAAAATCCCAATAAACATATTGATAGAATTAAATAAAAACAGAAGAAAACTTCGACTCTTATTTATGAAAATTGTCTCGAACTGCAAAAGTCAGTTGACCATACATACATACACACACACACACACACACACTTACACACATATTCTTTCCGTTATCCCAATATCTCCAATTATCCTGATGACGAATAGCAGGATTTTGTTATTACGCTTGGCCAATTACGAGTCTTGCTCGTTTTTCGGTGCAAAGAGCGAGAGTTACGATTACACGGATCACCAGCCAATTATTATAGCGATACTAACATTTAACTGTGCCGATGACGGTGGCAAGCTATTGTTTATTATTGTCTGACATATCGTGGTTAATGATCCCTGTCGCGTCGACACGTGTTAACCATGAGCTGTAGCGAATGCCACGACGGATTCCTTACGCAGGGTCTTCTCTCCCCTTGCCAGTCGCCTGTCGGACGACGCCTCGGTATTCTCCCCCTTGGTAGTCCTCGGGGGCCTACCAATTTGACCAGTCTAGACTACGGTAAGCGAGTTTCTCGCTCGGTAAAGACGCGCACTCCCGAAACTGAACGGTAGACACCCGGCAAAAGCGATCCTGTCGTACATCGCGATTACGGTTGATACTTAGCGTGAAACCCTTCAGGCACAACGATATCTAATCGAGGAGATATCGCTGCCGAAGCTTGTGAAAAGCATAGCTTTCGAGAAGATTATGTAGAAAGTTTAATACATTACTATTATAAAAATTTATTTTATAGTTATTGTAATTTTATAATAATCATTATGAAAAATAATTTATATTTTTCTGCAATTTTAAATGACATAATCGATGTAAATTTGTTTATCTATTACAAAACTGAAAAATATTTTTTCAAACATATTTCTATACTTTTATAGACTCGAGTTTAAATAAATCAAGACGAATGTATCCATACAAAAGAAAGTAAATACATATATAAAAACAAAATATAAATTCAAAATACATAATATAAAAATGTATAATTTTTAATAAATTTAAAATCTCATAGAGAGTTCTTATTAAAACTTTCTCCACACAATTTTTTTTGTTTTTGCAATATAAAATATTTCTCTCTGTTCTTCGTGTTTTTATATCATAGCTTGATTCTTAATGTTGCACAGCGGCACTTGAAAACTGCTGCCAAGTAAAAAAATATTGATGTTAAATTTGAAAGTGTCGTAAGTATCTTTACGCATTTTGGCTGGTTCAGAGTGCAAACCAAACCAGACCAGACCCGAGCATCGGATCGAATCGTCGGATGTCGACAATAAGAAGCTTACCGAGTTACACGGAGCCTGGGCGAAGCCCGGGCCCCTCTCAGTCGAGCTCTCGATTTATGCCACGTTTACCGAGCGTGAAATTCTCTTCAGACATGTGTCCTCTTCCGATTTGCCCGGGAATCTAAAGTAGCGTTTAAATCAGCGATCTGCTAAGCCGATACGTCTGGGTCATCTTCTCACGAAAAGAGAAGCCCAAAATGACAAAAAAAATCAAAGTGACTGAATTTATAAAATTATTAACAATATAATAATATATTAAAATATATATAATAAAAAGTATATGATTATACTACATTTTATATAATTCTAAAGAAAAAATATAACATAAAAATCTGCAGTTACGTTTCCAATCAAACACATTATTTCCCCTTAAATCGACATCTCTACCAAATGATAGTTCCTAAGACGTAATGTACTTGATGTTCCCTATACATCAGTCTAATCCATCAATTAAGTACATTCATCGCTCACGATTGCGGAAACTACGCAGCTATGAGTCGCCCTAGACAATCAGTATCGTGCTTCGTGCTTGTACATATTGCGCAAACACTTCGAAACCGCACGGTCGTTATGGTGTACGAATAACAGCCACTAATCATTGTTACTACGGTCCTCCGCAATCGCGCGAGCGGTCTTCGAGAGAGGGCCCTGCGCTATCTCATGGAATCCTTCTCATCCATTCTACCTCTGAGAGAAATCCGTCCGTGACAGAAAGAGTTTACCTCGTAATTTTTATCGCTGCGATAATCGTGTTACGAGTAAATCGTGAAATATTGTCCGTGCAGCAGTAAGCTCCTTAACTTTGTTAAGAGAATATTTGTCCTAACATGCTACACCAAATATAAAGTTAAAGAAGGTAATGAAATTTTTCATTTATTACAGACTCTGTATCACACGGTAAAGTTACTAAAATTTAATTATGAACTTCCCTTCCGCGCGGTCTTTTCCAGCCTCTTAATCGGCTGCAGTGCTCTCTCTCTCTCTCTCTCTCTCTCTCTCTCTCTCTCTCTCTCTCTCTCTTCGAGAGTTTCGACTTATTTGTTTTTACGCTATAAAAGCCACGAATTTGCCTGATTGGTCGCTTGTTCTTGCCACGTTTTCTTAATAAGGATTGTGAACTAGGATCAACGAGACTTTATTATTAAGTTTCGCGTTCATCTTGCGGTGCACCGCTGCGACAATTAACTGCAAACGAGTGCACGCGAGAGGGTGTTGTCGGCCGAGCGACTCTTCCGGGGTGCGCTCTGCGCCGACGAGGGGGTGTTTATTAATTAATGAAGCGCGCGCGATGTGCATGACTTGAATCGCAAACAACGTTGGAAAGACAAGCCTGTGCGCGAAGGGCCCGAACGTTGTCTTCACTTTGAAAGCTGATATGAAATATCAGTTAGAGAAAGAAATAAGCAAAATAGCAGTTTAAAACTGCACGCAATCAATTGATACAAATGAAAATTGTTGGAACTTGAATATCAGAAATTCCAAATTAAAAAGAACAATATCAAGAATTTTGTTATCACACAAATATTGAATTTTTTTTCAATATTTCTTTAATTAATTTGCAAATTGAAATTAAAATAATCTAATTGCAAAATAAGATGAAGAATAAGCTTTTTATTCTTGTCATTTAGTTTTAATTCTCTCGTTAAGATTTTAATTGCTATTGATATTTCGAGAAAATTAAATATATTGAAGCAAACAGGATTTCTGTTCAGGATCCTTTATACAATCTAACTCGAAAGTACATTTCTTCTGAAGTATACATATATCCAAAGTAAAAAGAACGATCATTGTTTGAACTAGAAATGCGAGTGGTTTTTAAATTGCATGTAACTAAAAAAGCTATAAAAGTTTTTAGCAAATTGAGTTTTAAGAATGTAACAGAATTTAGGTTCAACTTGTTACATTTTTATCGTTAGATACGCAAGATGGATTTAATATCAAAATTTAAAAAGCTATATACGCAATTTCTTCAAGAAAGCTCTGAACGATCTCATACAATATTTTCAATATAAAAGATAAGGACCATTTTTTCCCTCCCGAACGATATTTCCATTGTTGGATACAAACGCACATGGGATTCTCAATTCAAGAGACAAGAATTTGACGAATATGGCGTAACAGAAGACGTTAACGACGCTCACCCGTGCACACGCGAGCTTACGCGAGGACAAAAAGCCGGGCGGAACAAAAGCGGAAGAGAAGCGCGCGCGCGAGGTCGAGCGGACATGGAGAGAAGGAAGAGCAGAAAAGAAAGAGGATTTCACGGGAGGGAGAGAGGGTGAACGAACAACGGTGGAGGGTCGGGGCGGTTGAAGAGGACGAGGGCGAAGGGTAGGCAACAAGATCGATAAACCAAGATGGCGACGCGTATTGCCGCAGAGTACCGCAGCCCGGCTCTCGACCGCCGGATCATCCTCGGCGTGTGTAGCTTTTACACGCATGCACACATGAACGTCCATTAATGGGATACACACACCAGCTGCAGCGTCGTCGTAATCGCAACAGAGCGCTTCCTCCCACGGTATACTCGTAAATATCGTGTGAATACACGCGTATCCGAGTATCCGGTTCGATCACGATTATGTCACCGTCGGATGTTTATACGTTCATTGCTCCAAATCGTAAAACTCGCTCTTGAAAGCGGAGAAAGGCGATCGCGCGAACCGCGACTAAATGTTAGTGATCAAGACATAGTCATGGTCAGACATGAACTTGTTTCTCGCATTCCGTTTTCGTTTGATTCTATAGATATATATAGATATATCCGTTTTATCATAATTGCGGATTACTTTTGTGCAATGTTTTTTTTAATAAAAAGTTCGATATTAATATTTGATTCTTATGATTTGAAAATGTACACTATTATTTCTTATTTTTAGCTTACTTTAGTTATACTCTTCTTGTTTCTATCTTATTTCCAGTCATGATTGTCTATTTACATAGCAAGAATTTTATAAAAATTAAAAACATAATTACTGTTAATTTTATACAATATTATCAAATGTATATAATAATAAACATAGTATATCAAAAATATTAAATCTTTTAAATCGCATTGTCGATTAAAATTTCAATAAATAATTATTCACTAAAATATATTATAATTAAGTTTTCATTTTAATAAATTAATAAATTATATAATTTTAATAAATTTCCATCAACGCAAGTATGTTTTCATAAAAGTTGGTAAATATTAATATTTAATTATAATAAACAAGTATATATTATTTTTTACTTTATTCATATTACTATCATATTACTAATCATATTACTCTATCATATTACGCGTTCATTATATTATAAATTATATCATGTATTGTTTTAAATAAATAAATTTCAATTTTATTGAAATAACATTCCACATATTTGCATTTGAATAATCGAAAATACCAAATTACATGTTTCTTATCTCCTCACAAATAGTAAGGATTGCGACAATCGAAGCACGCTCCATACTACAGTTTTCTATACGCTAAGCTCGACGAATCGTAATTGGTGAGATCGAAACGAAACTCGACTTGCCACGGGCAAGGCGTAAGCCGGATGTGTATTGCACTCGCAGAAAATTGAAAGGCTGATGCGAGCCGCGAGGAGAACGCGCACGAGATTATTCCGCCCGATACCCTCCCGACCTCGCGTCGCCCTGCCACATTCGCCACTCGACGAATGCACTCCATGAATACCTGCAGACACCTTCGATCCGCATGCTCGGCTGCTTCCGCGCTCCTGAGAAAAATTCCCGACGAGATAGCCCGCCATACTAGCATCTCGCCACGATACATCTCGATGTTCCACCACGAGGGAAGATTACGAAGATAATAGATAGCGGAATAAAGCACGGAATTATTTAACCTAACCCTTTCACGGTTGCATAGAAACGGAATATAGAAAATACACTATTGTGTATTTTTTAATTGGTTTGTAATTGATCAATTACAAAAACTGTATTTTATTCAATTAGAGAGATTCATTGAAGCCTTTAACTGCCGTGCGCTGAACCATGCAAACGGTTCTACTTCAGTTATAACAGGGGAGGCGAGTCAATTCAAAACCCTTTAATTTTAGAACGACTCCGCAACATGAATGAAAACGGAGACGCGAGCAAGTGCAACAGAATTCTCAATGGACAAGTGCCGTCCGCAATATTTTTCTCACCAGGTCTGTATTCTATTCTCTCGTATTCCCTGTTCTCTCGTGAATTCCTCCATCTTTGCGTTCATCCATATTCATCCTCCCTGCCATGTCACTAACAAACTTCCGCAACCTTGGAAATAGCAACGACGTTGGCGATAGCAACGACGAGGGTGTCGACGACGATCATCTCTCTCGCTCTTAATTCATATCATGTTCGATCTTACGCAGCTTGCCAACCAAGCGAGACCCTCTGCTTGAGAACTTCCGAGAGAGAGAGAGAGGGGGGGCAGAGAAAGCGAGGGGAGAGCAGATTTGTCGTCATCGTCATCGCGCAAACGGAGTCATTACGAGGCTTGGGGCGTGAGGCTCTGAGAAATGCGGCCCCGGAGGGTATTTACGGACGATAGCTGTTCGAGAAGTGCCCGAGGCGTTTATAAAGTCCCATCAAACCCTCCAGAGGAAACCGCCCGACCGCGATGTCAATCATAGCCGCGGACCTGTAAGCAGGAACCCACGCTTGGCACGTGTCCGTGCAACTTCCGGTAAGATAAAGGTTGAGCAGTGTACACTAGAAGTAAACTCAATATATAACGTCTCCCTAGAGTATAGATTCCTTGGGGAATTTGACGTGTCACTTTTCTTCGACGGAAATTTAATTAAAAATAATGAAGCAATATCGAATATCGACGTTAAATATTTTAATATCATATTTTGGAAAAGAAATATTAAATCTTTAAAAAAAGCAAAATTTTTCTAATATTTCGAATTTTTATGTTTAAAAAATTTTGTTAATTACGCAATAAATCAAATTTAAAATTTATGAATCATAATCTTCACGTTTCATGAACTATCAAAATATAGGACTAACTTTTATCGTTACTTTGCAAATCTCGATTGCAAGATTTCTCAAAAGTGCATCGCCCTGAACGAGAAAGAACGCTCGGCTTTAACACCCACCTTCTATCGCGTGACCAACTATACTCGCGACATGCGAGTCTGCGGTTGTTTGCAAGGAAAAGCTGTCGACTTCCGAGCTTTACCTTAACCCGTGATAAAAGAAGAGCTAAGTAACATATAGGCTTGACGCGCCAACCACCGTATTTGTTAAACGTTGGATAATATAATAAAACAATTTTCTCACATTCCGTTATAATTTATGTCCTCGTTAAAGGTGGAACTTTAAATATTTGTGCACCATGTCATAAAAATTCAGTTAATAATCTAATAAAGATGTTAACAAAATCAAAAACCGAAGCCATCTTTCTTTACTAATCTTCTTATGCAACAAATAGGACAAGATAGTTACAAAGTTACGAAGCCACTAAAAGGATAATAAGCCAATAGAAGCTCACCGTTCTTCTTAAAACTTTGCGAAACAGCTGACAGTGGTAGGCTCAGATTACCGTATCTTTAGTAGTTATTTAATATTTTTCAACTTGATTTTCCGAATGCAATTCCACTATTTATCTACATTATCGCGCTAGGCACTTTGTATCTTCTCAAGACGATATAGATATTAGTAACACAAGCGCATGAAACATTCGGCATAAAGAGGAATAACATGTTGATGAAAACAGATCAAACATTGAATCGCAAAGCAGAGCAAAGGGTAAGCCAAAGGGCGAGCCAGCCAAATGAATAGAGATGGTGTAAATCGCGAGTAAACACATTTCCTGACATTGCTGGCCGAGCTCTGCGAGGTGGACATATACTCTAAACAGAGCATATGGTTGTATGAAGAGAGATTCGACTATTTCAATAGCACACGCGCGCAAGAGGAGTCATTTCTGTGAAATACCATCCCTAATATGAATATCTCCTTTCATACTTCGCATTTTTTGCCTCCACCAAGCCTATTCACTGGCACTTTTTGACTCACGGTTCGCGGAATTAACAGAGTTGCTGTGAACTGCTCACTTAAATTAATAAAATATTAAATATAGTACATTCCTACAATAAAAAAAAATCTGTTTGCGGAGCGTGGTAAACACGAATCATTATTTAATGTAAGAGAATCTATTTTTTAAATATAAAATAATAGATGTGTATTTATAAATATGTTATACTAAATATGATTCTCATAAAATTTAGTCTGTCACAATGATATCGCGATAAATTATTTATATTTTTATTTAAAAAATATTTCTAATTTTGTATACAAAGATTATCTAGATAATATAATATAGATTTATTAAATTTTAATTTAAATTTGATTAAAGACTCAAATTATATGAACTATATGATTTATTATTTATTTAATAAATCGACTCTGGGAAGCTTAATTATAAGATTTTTTTCTCAGTCATTTTATAACTTGCAAGACTATTGGTACTTAGGCTTGACATTCACATTAGAGAAAGTGAGAAATTAGATTTAAACTCATAAATCATAAGTAATGCATCCAACATATGAGATACATCGCGAAAGTAGTTTGAATGGATGAAATTAGTATGTCCAATCGATCGCGAAATATGAGAGGAACCCACGCAGGTGGTTGGACGTACGACAGCAAGAGAGATCGTTTATCTGAACGGAAGCGCGCGCCGGGTTCTTCGCGAGGTGGTGGCCCCGGCGATACGAGCAACGTCAGTTGACAATATGCAGAGCGCAAGGAGGAGCGTGGGTCGACACGCGAAGGTCGCGATGCCCGAAAATCCATAACCATTCCCATTACGGGGTTGCGCTTGCGCGAGAATCGCTCTTCTCGGTCCTGAAGAAGCACAAGAAGCTAATAGCCCGTCCGCGTCGCGCCGCATTTTTGAAAACATATCTATGCGAGTTACAAAAATTCAAAGGATTTCAATAATTAATTGGGACTTGAAGATGTCAACAAAAGTAAATAAATATACATACTTGTAAGATATAATTTCAAAAAATTCCAACAATTAGTGATCCAAAAATTTCCAAATAAAAATGTAGAATCAATAGAGATAATTGCGATGTTATTCACACAGCAAAATACTTTCAATTAAATAATTCTTTAATAATATAATCATAATAATAAAATTTAAACTTATTAAAATCATAGTTTGAACTGTTATATCATTATTGAAAAATTCCATATCAAAATCCAAATAAATTAAAGATAATTAAAAAAATAAAGTAGTTAATAATTATTACAGAGCTAATAATTGTAATTATGTAATATTTTAATAAAAAATCCTCTCTAATAATCGCTATTATAAAATATTCTTTAAAAAAAAATTCTTAATATTTAACAAAAAATAACTTTATGTCTGTGCAGTTTTTGAGTATAAATGTTTCGTGCAAAATCTAGAATCAATAAAAAGGATTAGGATATTATACAAAGAGAACCTTAAATTTTCTAAAAGCTATTTTCTAATAGTAAAATAACTTATTAAATTTATAATCATAAGATAAAATCATAATCATCAGTAAATCTTAATCTAACTATACAAGAAGATTCCAATTATTTAGCTATTATAATTTGATTCCTAACATTCTCCGACATGGATCTCTTAATAATTAATTTATAAAAAAGCATTCGAAAAAATTGTAATAGAATTTCTTATCGACCTAGAGAATACGATATCAATATAAAAAAATTAACGTCGCAGTCGCTGATTCGATCAACGCTATTGTGTTACCTAATTAGGAACGGCCGTATGTGATAAAAGCCAAGCTCTACTCAACATAGTCTAAAAAAAAAAACGAAAAGTAGGATATAAAAGAGAAATAGGTAATCTAATTAAAAGAGGAACACGTTGTTTTACAGAACTCTGAGTTGCTCTTCGCTTTTTATCCGCGAGCACTTGATTAGTTCTATTAATTAAGGAACGCGAACTGAGACGCTTCGATCTCATGGAACATGGAACGTTAATTAATTAGTTCAATGTCTAAAATTTATCCATTATAAAAGTTTCATAATCGTAGCTATTGATCATTGAAAAGGATATTTTTACACGTCCGGAAATATCGCGAAAAATGTTATATTGTAAAAAACAGAAGATTAATTAATTTTTAACCATATTAATATCTGAACTTGTTCAATAATTTATATAATTCTCGTGGCACGTAACAATATTATCGTGTTTTTGGAAAGAAATTAATTATAGAATTAACGAGTCTCAGAAATAAAAATCGACATCAAGAAAAAATTGAACGCAAAATACAAGCTTATATTTGATGTCCATAAAAAATAGTTATTTTTAACAAAAATTGAAACTTAAACAAGAAATAAAAGTTATAAGAAATGTAATGTTGAAATTTTAATGAAATGCCGAATTGAAAATAACGATCGATTTTTAACTTCTCCAGAGTTCTCTTTCTTCGAGAAGTTTGCGCTCGCGCGATAACGATCAATGACGTCAAGATGCATGTACCGTTGTTCATTAGTGGGGATGCAAGCGCAAGACTTTAATTACAGGCTCGACAAGCACGTCCGAAGTGTCATCGCGAGATCTTTCACTTCTAATAATCCCTGTCAGTCGACAATTAATTACTTGCAAAATGATAATGTCGCGCATCGCCAAGCATTGTCCGCAGCTTCGATAATAATCTATTCGCTGACGTACTTGAGATCGGCCTTTATATTGATTGACAACCCTTAACGAAGATACTGATTTTCGAGCTTATAGAATTTTAATTATCTCTCCTTGTTTATCCAGCCATAAAATCGTGTCACATCACATCGAACGAACCTATATACGTTCTTTGAATTTCTCAGAACGAAATTTATATTTATATATTTATTAATTTCATTATTGTAAGTCGTTATTCACTATTCAAACTCGAGAGTAGTCATTACCTTAATACGATATATTTGTGTAATTGTTTCGATACAATCGTTGCTAACGATTCTAAACGTGACAAAGATGAAAATAAAAACTCACCGAATCAGAACGCCGTAAAGGATTCCATGTTCCTCGCCGTTGATCCCTGCAACAGAAATTCGGACATCAGTCATTGGAATTAACAAGACACTCGAGACAAACAAATTTCGAAATCAAATAATTACAACAGATCTGAGGGGAATTTCGTTTCTTTGTTCTCCGGTAAAGGATCGCGATCAAACGAGAGGAGGTACGAGGAAAAGCTCTAATGAGAATCACTTGAGGACAACGCAATCCTTTCGCAGGGCCGAATCTACTTTCTTTAGCAAATTAAACAAAGATATTAAAATAATCTTCTTACAAAGTATATGTGTGTACAGATATTTTTAAATTATCATAAATATATTCCAAAATTATTTATTAACTTTGTATTAAAATATTTAAATCAATTATTAAGAAATTAAAGCTTAAGAATTTTGCAAAACAAGATGATGCAAATTAAATAATGTAAATGGAAAAATGGGTCTTCTACTTATTCTTATTATTATTTATATTTGTTAGAACATTCGCTTTTAACTTAACTTAACTTAATCAATAAATTCCGCACTTCTCGCTATTTTGTGCAAAATAAAAATTATCAGAAAACTGATAACTAAGTATCTATAAAAACTAAAAAAAAAAACATTTTAATGCACAATAATTATACTTTTTATTTAGTTCTTAATGCAATCAATTTTGAGTTTTACCTCTAATAAAATTATAATTTTTAATTTGATCTCAAATTAAGAATCAAACAATCGAACTAAGCATTAAATATGAGATGTATATGTACGCGAATTCGAGTCATGAAAAAGTCCGACCCTGTCCCATTTCCACTCTGACTTTCGCAAATCCGCGGGGACGCGGTTGTTTTCGGACGCAGTCTCCTCCCCGCGTTTCCGATTCCACGAATGAACGAATGACTCCATTGGGAGAAGTGGAGTGGCCCCAAAGAGCCCTTCTTCGCCCTATGGCCATTCGTGGCCCCCGAACGACGTCGACGTCGCTGTCACGATGCATCGTCTAATTGAAAACGACGTCCCGAGATGCGTAGGAACGAGGGTGAAAGCGCGAACGCGTAAAGAATGCCGAAGTCCTCCAAATAAAAAGGGCGTATCTTTCGGTGAAACGGCATATCGAGCAAATTGAGTTCGACGCTACTCATTCTCTCTTTCCCCCTCGTATCGTCGCTTCCTCTTGTTTGATATTTGATCAATTATGAAAATTGAACGTACACACTCTGTCGAATGTTTTCGGCAAGGAAAGTTACCTTCGTTAGATTAACGAAATAAAAGCGGCTGATTTTCTTACTAACCACGATTAACGAACGTACTGATAGCAACATTCTCGTTCAATTTCAAGCGAATTTCTGTCCAAAGAGACTCTTAAAAAATATCAAGATAATTTTTTCTCATTATTATATACTAAAAAAAATTGGAGAGAAGGTATACTTTAATTTCTTTAACAAGTGTTCTTTTCCACTTTTTT
Source organism: Tetramorium bicarinatum (assembly GCA_928718305.1). Classification (NCBI taxonomy): domain Eukaryota; kingdom Metazoa; phylum Arthropoda; class Insecta; order Hymenoptera; family Formicidae; genus Tetramorium; species Tetramorium bicarinatum. The sequence goes on along the minus strand of OV788323.1, from coordinate 22,983,792 downwards.
ATTTTTTAATTTATATACTGTCATATGCATGTAATTACATTTTAAAAAAAGATATACACGCAAGCATTTGTTCCATTTTACACATATGGCTTCCACTATTTTAATGTTATAACTTAAAAATTATACTTTTTCACAAAATTCCGTAACGTAAAACGTAAATTCGTTCAGTTATCAGTAATTTTCGCCCGTAGCAAGTTTACGTAAATTAACCGTGCAGACGATAACGACGTTTCGATAAGATGGCGCAACGGTAATTAATGGCTGTGGTGAGGACGTGATTCACACGCTCGCTAATTGCTATTAGGATCTTACGGCTGATAGAGATAACAACTGCCGATCAATGGTTTCTCGAATTCCAAGCTTTACTGCTAATTCCCATTATACCCCGTCTAAAATACACTCAGTTTTTACTCATAAAATATCCCATAAGATATTCAGTACCCGATAAGTACCTGAATATGATTTTTAATTCGAAATTGCAATCCCGAAATTGCGTGATTATGCGTATTCGACAATTGTTGGCGATGCGCGTCGACAAATCAGTGTAATCTGCTGCCACGACAAAACATTAACGCGAGAGCCATTGTCCAATTTAACCGAGAGCTGGTACGAAAGGGTTGCGGGAGAATCAGACATCTATCCCTTCGCAAGAATGGAATACGCAACGTCACAGCAATTATTTGACGTGCCTCAAGTGCTCTCTCCTGACAAAATACGATTGCGAGAAGTATACAATTTACGAAATAATGATATTTATATATGTAATAAATATGAGAAATAAAGCGCTTCATTAGCGTAGGAAGCTGCAAGATTCTACTCAATAACTTCGAGCAAAATAATAATAAATCTTTCCTTAAGAAACCTGTCAAGGCCTTGATTAATAATAGTTTGTTTTTAAATAAATGTTATTAGACATAAAAGACTTATTACACAAGAAGCAAGTTTTGAAGATGAAAATAGATAGATAGAGTCTTGACAAGAGTGAAGTTTGCTTTAAAGTTTCAACGTCAATATAAGCTTAGTTGACGAAATATTTAATTGTAACCCTTTAAAGTAGTCATTTCTAATTTAATTCTCTCCATCTTGCTTGCTTATCACTTGCTGCTAGTCTTCCACTCTTATTCCTCGATATATGTATGTCGTAATGAAAAACATCGCAAACTTTAGTTAATGTTCGCAATGGCCAGTGTGCGATTGTAATGTAAATCCGTTGTAAAAGTTCATCACAGTCATTAGTTCCATTCAGTTAAATAAACGAGTCCTTACAAAGGTACTATAAAGTAATAAAGCAAATAACTCACTGATTCGCAGCAAAAATGGAAAGCAGATAAGCAGATAAAATCAATCGATTCTTATAAAAAAGTTTATATTTAATTTGTGCATATATATAAATATAATACCAAAAACCGGACAATAACAATTATCATAAAACGGTAGATAGATAGAGGTGAGAACTGAAGAGAAATCGAAAAAGAGAAAAAGAGAAAAAAAAGAAAAAAGTCAAATCGTTTCCATGAGATATCAGATGCGATCATATAGGTATGCTAAGACGACGTTGATATCGTAAGTGTTTGAGTTCGAATGCTTTTTCGAACGTGCAAAAAGATGAAAAACCGATTTCGACAATCTCAACCAAATTTCGATAAAAAAGATTTACTTGCCATTTCATATTAAATAGATGAAATATAAATAAAAAAAGTCTAAAATATATACATATGAGTATTTCTGGACGCAACTAATTGTAAAATTACAAAATACTGAATAATTTCATAATCTCTTAACTTATAATTTACAATTATCCTTCTATCATAATAAAATCTGTTTACATATTAAAAAATAAACATTTGACAGATTTAAATTGCTCATACAAAGAAAAAAAATTTGTAAAAAGTATTATAAAGATAATAATATTATATTTCATTATTATGCTAAATACTTTAAATTTTTTAGTATAATAACAATTATTATTAAAATTAATTTTTGCTTTAATTGCTACTGTGTGTTTTCGACATTAAAAGCTTGAAATAAATGTCATGTCTATCATCACAATTTTCTCGGTTATTTCTAGCGGTTGATGATCACGCGTTTGTGCTCGCGCGAAATTTCAGATCGATAGCGTGTCGTATCCAGGTACAATAACCGCGACATGTGAAACGGGACAGAAATAAAACGGGATGCAGCGTACGCGACAGAAATCCTATAAAATCCCAGAAGCGCGATTACCCGCTGGGAATGCTCAGCGGAGTGATACGAGCGAGGGGGCGAAAGGTATTTAAATATGGATAACCAAGCCTGCGGGCTCAACCCCTTCGTAACCGAGGGAAACAGATCCGTAAATAGACTGTGGACCCGTGAAAGACGAATAGTGATATGTGCTTAGAGAACGCACTCCGAATCAGGTAAAACGCGAAATAGGAATTTCCACTAATTAGATGTCAGATATTTAGTTCCATAAGCTCATCGTTGCTTCGGAATTACGCGTGACTAAGTATCAAGTAATAAAATAATTAATTAAGTTTCAAACGATAAAAACCTCATGAAAATATTTATTTTTTGAATAATTTCCAGCAGATTTTGCTTTGAAAGATATTTAATTGGAGAGTTAATATCTCGCTGCATAATTTAATTATATAAATAAGAAACCAAAATAACTTGGCTTAAAAATATCTTAATGTTGAAATTTACAAAATAGAAAAAATGTCGAATATTGTCAAATCTTGACAGTTAAGAAAAAAAACGATATATTCGCGAAATTTGTTCTGAAAAAAGAACGAGGATAAATTCAGAATGTTTCTCTCGCGAAGTAATATTGTTGAATACAATTCTACTGCATCGAATAACCTGCAGTGGAATAGAATGGAATATTTTTTCAAAGATGGCATGAATTTTTCTACGAGCAAAGCTCTCATGAAATCTTTTGATTTATTCTATATCGCAGTGTTTCTCAACTTGTAAAAAAATTCAACTATATCTGTAAAAGATATAAATCATGAAAATATTGATGCTGCATAATAGATTAAATCATTTCGCAATTATTCGCAATTATTCATCAAATCTTTATCTTTTAATAAATCTTTTAATAAATTTAACAAAAATAATCTTTTTAATAATTTTAATTAGCAATAAACCAACTTCAAAATAATTGTTTATATTTGTCACGTCACATACAATTAGTATAGAATGACAAAGAAAATAGGGGAAATATTAGCCCACGGTTTTTTAATTTTTTCCGTATTTGTTGATTAAATACGAAGAGCGATGCGACTCGTCTTCAGGTTGTTTTACGACTGTTTCGACTTCGAGAGGATGATTTACTCACTACCGGCGCTCCGGGATTTTAATAAAATGGCACGCGAGAATCTCACCTTTGTTCGCATAGCCAGATGGAGCCGCCGCGTCGCGTCGTCATTTTTAATCCACTTCGTAAAGAGAGATGCGTTGAATAAAAATGCAACAAATAACAGCAAAGACGGCAAGAAAGAGAAAAATTTGTTTTCTTTCAAAATGCTAACGTTGTAAGTTAGAGAATGCAGCAGAGAATACGCAACGAAGATAATCACAATAATATATTAAGAATACAGATGCAAAAAAGAAATTAATTAAAAATTATAACAGCATTATATATATTTCTAAACGTAATAATGTTAAAGTATCTAATCCATCCAAGTTTTATATATTTATGCAAAATGACTGCACATAATTTCATCATATTTATAATATTCTAAACATACATAAATACATATATTATTTCAATATAATTTATAGTGGATAATTCATACATCAGACTGGTTGAACGACAGCTCATTTCATGAAAATAGCCAAAGAACGTTTCAACGAAATGGCCTAGAAGATTTTGCGGGAGAAACGACAGAACTTCCGTCGAATCACTTTGCCACGAAACTCAAAACCATGCGTAAAGTTCGGCACTATGTAACGTGAGTCTCGCCGCTTTTGCATAGTTCAAACCACTTTCGCAAGCTCGCGTAGCAAACGAATTGCAAGCTAGTATTCGCTAACAGAAAAGTTAATCAACAAAGTTTAAAGATTTATTTTGAATAGCTCTTAACGTTTAAATAATCTTTAAAACAAAATGTAAAATGCTACAACTTTTGTCTATTTTGCAAGATGTTCAATAAATCTGTAAGTTTTATTTATCAAAAGGAATATAAATTAATGAAAATATTATATACATTTCATTTTATCCAAATATAATCTAAATTTTAATTTTTTTGTTAAAATAAATAGAAAATAAATAATTGTATAAAAAAATTAATAAAAATACAATTAATTTTTTAAATAAAATAAAATCTCAAGAATTAATAATTTAAAAATAAATTCCCTATATATTATCCTTATATTCTGTATATATTATCTTATATATTAATCTTTATATATTTAATATAAAAAAGAGAAAGAATAAAAAAAAATAAAAGAAAAGAATAAACCTTTAGTCTGTTCATATAACTAATATAGCAAATATTAACAAGCTTTCGTACATCGTTCTCAAAGAATCAGTTTCCATCTCAATAAACTCTTTCTTCAGCTTAAAAGGTCGTCAACGTAAAACAACAGGCAACCTGTCCCAAACCTGTTTCGAAACCGTGACAGTCGTCTCTACTATCGGCGACAGGTCCGCAACAGTCACAACAACAAATTTTTCTGACTTGCCCCTTTTTCTCTCTCGCTACAATGTTTACGGCAATCTGAAATTGAACTGCCAACCAGCGGTAATGCAACGGCGCGTATCTCCACGATCTTCCCGCTTTTTTCCACGTTCGCCGACTTATCTGCAACCGCGTGCCTTCCCCCGTTTATCCGATCTTTGACGCATTGCTCCCCTAGGAACTACCAACAATGTCTGGACTATACTATTCGTTACTGTATATCCCGTTGCTTTGTCTCCCGCAACAACATATCCGTTATACGCCATCCACCTTTGTTCGCACGATCCCGTGGAATCACGAATTACTCTCGATTATATTGTCAGAATAATATAAAAATTTCTGTTTTTAACTTTTATATGACAATTTCACCAAATCTCAATTTTGAAGTTTCAATTCTCGATTCTCAAAGTTAATCAAAATTAATGAAAAGATTTCGGACGGATTGGATGCGAGATTATAAACATATGACATCGACGTCGTGACAGCCTAAGAGGCAATAAAGCCAAGGAACTTTGGCTTCCGGCCATTCTTCGAACGTAATTACGGAGTTCCAAGCCATGGTCGTCTCGGCCTAACACTATTCGAGTACTCTCTGGGCAAATTCGCCTCCCAATAAAGGCTGTGGCTCGAAGCGGCAGGAGTGTAGGTCGATGTGTGGAGCGACCTACTCGCGGGATGTCGGCAAATAGCTCAACCCAATCAACTCAATCGATGTGGTTAAGCCAAGAGAGGATCGCTGAGCACTCTAAGCGTATCATATGATATGCCTAAGTATTGCTTAGTATTCTAAAAATTTCTCGATGAGAGAACCAAGAAGATTCTATTTCTATCATTCTAAGGATATCGTTTGGTGTTCCAAGAATCACACGGCGTTCTAAAAACTTCTCGGTATTCTAAGGGCTAAAAGCATTCTATTCTCAGTAGCTTAAGAATCTAGAAAGGATCTGAAAATACGTAAATGCATGCGTCTACTATTAACGTAAATATCTCATTTGACATGAGTACAAAGTGCACTTCAGCTAATCAAACATACGACAAAAACGCGCGATTCGAAGAAAAGAAAATGCATCTTGAAAAATTTGATTACATAATTTACTTGTGTAGTAGTTAAAAATATAACACTTCGTCATTGTTATCTCGTATAATTATATGCTTGGACTGCATAAAGATTAAATCTTCAAACGCTGTTTATTTTGCATCAACAGTGCGCTGTAACTATTTTAACTCGTGCTCTTTTATTATATACTATCCTCTCAGAATCGCAAAAATATATCTATTGTATATTATATATAAATTATTTCATACTTTCACACAGAGATAAGAATAAATACAACAGTTCGTCGGTGCGCCTATCCTACCGAATGTTTAAATATAATTAACCACACCGATTGCAATATCAAACACGAGAAGCATACATTCGAATAGCAATCACTCGGTCTCGGTAATCAGCTATTGATCTCATATAACAAGCCTGTCCAACACTTTGCTCGCACATTAAACGCATCCACTCCTCATAGAACGAGACAGACAGAAAACAAAAAAGAACAAATTCAATAGAATCTCTTTGTCTATTCTTTCTATCATTCTCGCTCGAGACAATAGAGAGGTGGAAGCGTTTAAATTACGAGCAATGTTGGACTTGTCATACACGGAATCACGTTTTTGCGAGTGAGTCGGAGTATCGAAGAGATTCCACACGTCCCGATTTTGTCGCCAAACGCATAAACGACAAAGATTTCTGTCGGAAGCGACGAGAATAGGGAGAAATAGGAAGAAGAGGCTACGGAAGCGAGGAAAAAAAGCTGCGAAAATCTCTCGTCGGCGCCGAGCGTGAAATTCTTATGGGAGCTTCCGTTTCGTTCGTGGGCGGAATCTCTAAGTAGCAAGGTGCGCGCAAAGGTGTTCGCGGAGCGCAAATTTAATAGGCGAAACCTGACAGAAGACATCCTGGTCCGCGAGAATAAAACCTGATGAAAGAAGTAGATGGGAACGAGAGAGGAGAAGTCCCTGGGAAGAATTTATAAGCCGAGAGGGCACATAAACGATCGAGGAGCGGTGTCACGTTCCCACTCTCTTCACTTCCGTTTTCGCGTCCTTCGTTATCTGCCGCGAAATTTACAGAAATAGATTCTCACCGCCGGTGATAATCGCGCGACCGCGACATTCAATTATATACGCGTTCGAAGTTTCGCAATTCAATGAATAAAAAAAAAGAGATCGTCGCCGCGTTGTGCAGATAATATCGATGCAAAGTGACACGTGTCGAGTTTGTTATTTTAATGTGATAATACTAGCAGAATGTCTGAATATTTTTGTTTCCTTCTCTTTTTAATAAATTATAACAAATAATTTATTAAATATTAACATGCATTAAATACGTTAAATTACACAATAAATATTTATACATATTTATACATAAAAGAGAAAGATGGCTTCCCACACATTATTTGTGTTTTAAGATTCTTATATTGAAACAAATGATAATATTACAAATAATCTATGAATTATTAAGATAATGTCATTTAATTAAATCTGTATTCTTTGGCCGCTCTATTGATTCTTCTTATTTTCAAAAATACTTCAATAAAAAATCAATTATTGACGTTTTAGAATATTATTGCCATGAAAAATAAAAAGCAAAAAAAAAATGCTAATGCATTGACATTTTTTCTTATGTCATTGTATTCTGAAAATACCAAAAAATTTAACAATTAATTACAAGGTTTATTCGATTTTCTTCATAAGCTTGAAAATATTTTATCTCTACATTTTTAATTTTAATTTGCAGTATAAAAATGTATTGGCAAGACGTCGGATACGGATTAAGTTCAAAGAAGATCAAGGAGATCGCATAAAAGATGGAAACCCATAAAAGGCGATCCGGCAATCCCAAGATAGCGCCATCAGATTACTTAATGTGGTCTACATATGCATGTGCATAAAAGTCTACATGGACGCGCAAAATGAGAGAGAAACTCTCTCCTCTCTCTCTCTCTCTCTCTCTCTCTCTCTCTCTCTCTCTCTCTCTCTCTCTCTCGCGCGCGGCAGAAACTTAATTTAATTACATGCCGCGAATATGAGACGGCAATGATGCATAACAAGGTGATCTCGACTGTCAATTAGTCGACAGCGCTACTAGTAATTTTAATCCCGTCATCATGTTCCTTTTACATGTTTCTCTGTACCTCTTAATTCTTTTTTTGACATCAAATGCCTATAAAGAATTTCCGCGCGAAACGAGGAGATACGTCGGTTGCATGTGTATTGTTTCTCGGAGGTCTTTCTTCGCGTGACCTTCCCATCCCGAAATGATTATGAGCACAGTAGCAAAGCGAGAATTAATACGATTGCATGTCAGATAAGAATCTTGAAAGTCTCGAAAACTCTTATTCAGCATGACTATTTCCTTGCGGAATACGTAAGAAATAAGTAATTAAACAATTTTTTTATTTAACAATACGTAGAATTTATAAAAATAAAGTTTTATTGATAATTAGTATTGTCAAAAAATTGCTTATATGATATACATATGATATACATTCATAGATAATAAGGTCGAGCTCTTAATAAGTACTGAGCTCTTAATGAATGTATGAATAAATGAATGTATCGCACGACTATTAACCCGTTATAATTTTAATTAAGTATGAATCCTTTTGAAATAAATATGAAATAGATATAACTTTCAGTGTCACGCAGGTTAGGCTTAATCTTTAAATGATATTTTCTGCGCGAAAGTAACGAAATTTCGGTTGTTGGCTGATCACGATATAATATCATTACGAGTCGCTGACTTTATAACTAATTTAACGCTAACACCTTGGCAAATGTTTACATGCCTCCTCGCTCACACATGCTTATGTATAATTACATAGCTATATTTATAATTACGTACCAAAGTTACAATTAAGATTTCGTGACATAAAAATTTTTTTTTCTTGTCGATCATTAGGAAATTATATGGTTGTACAGAATGATCCGTATTTAATTGATTCGATAGATTTATGTACAAATCGTTAGTGTTCTTTACTCACAATCAGTACCTTATGAATTCTTTTAATTTTTGTGGAGATAAGAAAATATTTTTTTTAATTTAAATATTTTTGAATAAAATAAATTTTTAATTTTATTTAATCGGTCAAAAATATACTAAACATTCATTCAATAAAATTATTTAATTCGCAATTTTTAGACAAAACGACAAAACAAAGATAAATTATAGAATTTTATAAGAAAATAATGAAAGTATTAGTAAACTGTTTTAGTTACTTAGTTACTGAAAGTATTAGTAAAATTTTTTTCATTTCTTGTATTTCAATACTTTTCGCGCAATTATAATTCGCTACTGATTAATTTATTAAACAATTAAAAACGTTATATAAGTATATCATATATGAATCTAAATCGTGAAATTGCTTCATCAAAAACTTCTTAAGATTTATGCACTTCAATTTAAAAGACAGTATAAACTCATGAAAAAGAGATTCCAATAAACACAGAAGTGATTATAACAGTATTACAATAAGGAACAATATGCTGCGGAAAAAGATATTTGAAATTTTATGAAAAGATATTACTCTTGGTCAATATTACTTGTGTAATAAAATCCTTGAAATTTCTGTAGTCTTTATAGTTGAGTGCACACACACAAACAACTCGTTGAAAAAAAAATCAGATCGGTCTTTCAATAAATAAAGATTGCCGAAGGGGTTAAAGTACCGACGCGATCATCCAGCCGGTAACGTTCGTTTCGTCGTCCCGACGTCGAATGCCATCGACTACGGCGAAGATGAAGAAAACGCAGATACGAGGGGGAGAAAAAGACAGAGATAAAGAGGGATTGGTAGGGGTTGGCGGCGTTGAGGGGAGAACAGGGGGGATGGGGCAGCCGGGGGTGGCGAGGGGTTTAAACGGCGGATGACGTCGGTCGGTCGTTCGGTCGAGGGCTGCAAGGGGCGGTCAGGGGGAAATCGCGCCACGCTCGTGGTGGCGATCAATACTTCGCCACCACGCCTCGCCTTCGCTACCACCTACCTCTCGCATCGCGTTGCGAGAGAGCAAAACTTGACTCTCTCCCTACGTCACGAACCAGAGGGTGGAATCGTCGAGCCGGAGAACGCCGATCACCTTGGACTTGGACGGGTCCGAGCCTTTAACCCCCCCCCTCCTCCTTTTCCCTCCCCCTTGCAAGAATCACAAGGAAAAAAAGTGTAGTGTCGTGTAAAACACGCAACCTGCGTGTCTCAATTTATCGCAGTATAAAAATTAATCTAAGAATGAGTTATTTCAGTAAATAACAGGTCCAGACAAATTTTATACGAAATGCAAAAATTTTAAGAGTGTCAATTTAATTATGTGTACGTCTCGTTTTTTTTAAATCGTGACTCTCTTCTTTAATCTTTGGACGTGAACGAAATCTAAACTGTAATTCTCTCTCTCTCTCTCCTAGGATTTGTCTCTCCAACGAGAATATAATGTATAATACTGTGAAATATGTATTTTTTGTATAGTAAATCTTTTTTATATAAAATCGGATTTGCAAAAACTATTTCAAAGATAGATTCGAGTATTTTAAAAATGCAAAGTTCAGCGTTTAATTGTACATTTAATTCATCTTTCTCGATTGATTTGACTTATTAATGACATTAATTTTGTCTATCATAAACAAATTACAAATAAAGCTTGGTTTGTGCTTTATAATTGTTTCAACTTATTTTCAATATTTAATAATTATCTGAAAACAGGCCACTGAACTGTTCATAGAAAAATATGACTGTTTTTTAAAGAGAATTAAAGTTCTAATGTGTTGTGACAATTAAATTCATAGATATTTACGAAATTATATTTACGATCAAGGGAATCTTCTTATAGAACAACAAAACAGAATCTCTTGTGGTCTCTAATGCAAAAAGGAGAACTTGTTCGCGAGGCGTTTCTTCAACGAGCGATTGCTCGAACACGCGCGTGACCTCGTTCGATGGGGTCACGATACGGGGATGGAAACGCGGAAAACATGAGATGGCAGCACGTTGCAACTGGGAAAAATTTTTGGCACGTTGCTTCATATATGTGCATATATTTCATTCGATTAAAAAATTAAAATTAGGAATCGTAGAGCTATGTTTATTACAAAATATTTGAAAAATGCCATACGTAAAATATATAATTATATGAATGTAATTCATATAATTATCTCATTTAATATTATCTCATTTAATTCTCATTTAATTTAATTATTTACTAAATTATTATCTATTTCTAGTATTTATTTAAATTATATTAATTTTTCATTCTTAATCTACTACTTATTCTTAAATTTTAATTTTCTTAATATCAAAATAATTCTTAATTTTTAATCCTATTTCTTCTTAATCTTGATTCCATTTATATAAATAGTAAGAATATAAGGCCTGATCATGATTTATATTTTTCCTATCTATTGTCATGCGTCATTGAACAGAAAAAGTGGTCTCGATGCGAACAAATAAAGCTTAAAACACGTAATTAATTTACTGTAATTCACAAGCGAAAGATCAATGTGCGAGCTAATCGTGGTGGTAAACACGATGGATAATCCACTAACCAGTCTAACCAACGATTGTCCGATTGCTGCTGAACATTCGTTGTCTCGCAGCCAAGAACGATGACACGCACGCGTGCATTATCACTGAATATAATTTTAACAAAATGATATCGCACATGTATAGACACTACAGACCTCCCACGTAGATACCGATAATGAACGCGAATCACGATAATGAAAATTTCTTGCGTTCTTTTTCAAAATTTATTGCAAACTTTTAATAATTAAAACGGATTCATCTTTTTCATTTTCAATTATCAAATGATATATGTGTATAAAAATAAATTTTATTTAAAGTTTTAAAATTAAATTACTTAATTTTCATAAAATCAATCGATGAGCTAATTGATTGAAATCTATTCTATTTTATTTAACTCAGTTCGCAGTATTTGTGGTCAAAAGGATATATATGTTCTAGACGTCACGCATATAAATCCTCGAAAATAATTTCTTAAATCTTTCGGACCAATCTTTTTCTTATCAAAATTTTATGAAAAACGTCTATCAGACCGACAGATGAAATCGTTTAGATGTCAAAAGCAAAGAAGGATTGGAACGTTTTCGTTCTCTGTGATTAATTTCATCCGCTTGTACAAGTCAAAGTAATTAACGCGTCATATTTCAGTCGTATCGGAACAATTGAAATAAAAGTTTCAATCGTTTGTATACTTTATTAATTTTTTTTCTGAATTATCGCTCCCTCGCGACGGTCGCAAATGCTAGATCGATACTGCGCGTCGCTTGGATATGCAATCGAATGAATTATTTCTTCTCGTTAAATAAAGCAAAGTAGTACCGTCCATAAAATTATTCTGCGATTCCTCAGCGCCGTATCCATGCGACATTATAGACTTTTTCTCGCATAGATCACAAACTGCATTGATTATGCAGAAAATGGACAAAAGTACTTTATTCAAATTGCTTATTCTGGCGTGCGAAATAAATAATAAACTTAAAATAATTAAATTTCTTAAATTAGATATCTAAAAACTAAAACAGTTATACGTCACAAATTTAATTTCCATTAAAATAGATGCCATTTGCAACGAAAAAAGATATGCTTTTTAACTGTCTACTCTCCAAAAATTTAATCCGCAAATACACTTAGATTTTCATTGTTTTCTTTTGTCTTGTATTACACAAAATTCATATTGAGAATATCTGTACGTTCGAAATTGTATTCTACTTTATACAGTAGCGATATGAAAAAGGGTCAATGTATCTTACATAAAAATATTTCGTAAAAGATGAGTCTCAAGGGGAGATTCAATTTCAGAACGATGAAATCTCGGCGTGTGGAGCAAAAGCGTAACAAAAGGCGCCAATAATTCCCGATAGCCAACGTAAACAGAATCCCCGAATAACACCGCGGGGCTAATGCAAGGAGTATGTAACGGCCGGGTCCGATTTATCAGCGATATCGACAAGCCGTCGAGCCTTACACCTCGGTGATAATAGGGACCGAGTTCGATGCGGCGCGGTACATGTCGACGTACGTCGTCGTCGCGTCGCCGCCGCGCCGCGACGGATTTAGGCGCGTCGATAAATAACGTCGCCAGGTGCGCGGGCACGCCGAAAAGCTCGCTCGTTCGCGCGAATGAGTCTTCCACGTCGGCGGCCACGGGCCGTAAATTAAGGTCAGAGCCAAGAGCGATATAAGCGGCAAACCGCGAGAGAGAGAACAGGAGGAGAGAGGGGGGAAGAGAGAGATGCGAATAGATATGCAAATCACGTACACGCTCGGCTGTTTACGTCTGTCGATCTGCTGTCAAAGCAACACGCCGCCGATATAATGTGAATCCTTCCGGCAGGAGAGAGAGAGAGAGAGAGAGAGAGAGAGAGAGAGAGAGAGAATTTGATTGATAAATGAATTTTAGTCGCGAATAAGCTTAAACAAAATATTTACTTTTTGTTCTACCGTCCAAATCAATCCAATCAAGATACAATGTCGAAATGATGACAAGACTATCGTTTTGTTATTTCAAAAAATCATTAACTGAGGCAAAAAGAAGTAGAGATAATCGAGAGATAACATCATTTGTGATTGTGGATTGAACTCGCGTTCAGTAACCGCAACTAAAAAGCCTAATTCGAGGGTATTTGATGTTAAAAACCGAAGATGGTACATGATAAATATTTCAGTAAACATTGTGTCATAAACATTTCAGTAAACATTGTGTAATAAACATTTTGTAATAAACATTTCAGTAAACGTGAGAATTGAGTTTATCAGGAAACTCGTAAATGGAAGGCAAAGAAAATTAGGATGTCCTCGTTACTAGATGAAAGATGATAATTTGTTTTCGTAATTCGTAAAATTAACGACTCCAATACTACTCATTAATTAAATATTAATTAATTTATCTTGGATTTGTAAGGGAGAGAATAATGCATTTATAAACTTATCTCATTAATCGCGAGTTTTACGTACCATATTTTTTTACGTAATTGACGTTACTCCCTTTCGGTCAACGAATCCTACATATAAGACAAGCAAAGCGATCTACGAGAAAGATACTTTATCTTGACATACGTACGTACGTATGCTTTGGAGCAACGTGCTCGCGCACTTTAAATGCAATTGCACTGCAGTTTCCCTTTAACATCTGAAATCCGGTTTGCATGTGAAACTTTAATCCGCGTTGGACTCTTTAATTTGTAACTCTCGATTAAAAATATTTACCCTGAGATAATTTCAAGATACGTCTCGCTTTAATATGCAACGATAAATCGCGAGATAAGGGCGCAGGATTCCCTTTTAATCGACAGGTTGACATATAAATGGTAAAGTAAGTAAGTAAGTATAGCGTAACAACTATAATCGCGACGACGAGAATTCTCCGAAGCCAGGTAATAATCTCCTAACAGAGCTATAATAATATCAACGATAATGACAATAATTAAACGGCAGCGAAATAATATCGGATAATGGTCGCGTTAATGTTTCAAGGTTCACAATCCGGATTCGCTCACTGAGCGTCCTGCAAGTATCTCGATGTAATAATGATCGCGAGCGACAACGACGATGACGAGCGGAGCAGAGGGTAATGCGCATACCGCGGCCATACGCTTCAAAATGATACGCCCGCACACGCCTTCGGGCACGTTATCGTCGAGCTTTCCCTTTAATCCATGCGGTACACAATTTGGACTGGCAATCTTCTGCGGAACAATCGCCGCTCCGAGAGCTTCGCTATTTTGGAGTAGGACATTCTCGCAGTGGAGAGGAAGGTTGTTCTCATTGAAGAAAGAGATAGAGAGCACTCATGTATGTACATACACATACGACAAAAAGCGCGCGGTTCGATATCGCGGATGGAAGAGTCACGAGTACGTAAAAAGCAGAGATGACGACGACGACGACGACGACGACAATGAATCGGCGACGAGGAGACGACGCTTCGTGCTCCCTTCGCAAAATCTCCCGGCCAAATTGGAGGTTAACCTGTCACTCGATAGCGAATCGATTTTACGGCGCGCGGGAGGGCGAACGGGAAGGTGGGAGGGGGGGCGCGGGCGACGGACTGCCGTCCGTGTCGCGCGTTGGAGCGCGCGGAGGCGCGCGATATATTATGTAATTCCTGTCACTCACCTGATTCGCAGAGCCGTGCGGACGTTCCGCGGGTGACTGGTGCGGTTCCCGCAGCGGGCGTCCCGTCCGTGTCCGTCCGTAGAAAACGGAGATAGCGGAGAAGGAGAGACGGTGATTGCAGCGAGCGTGAGAGAGAGGGAAGACGTGCGGGAGAAGCGGCGAGGTCACATACACACACACGCCGTGGTAGCCGCCGCGGCGATTCGGCAGCGACGGTGCTGGCGGGCACACTCCGCGTTTCGCGAGATACGAAAGAGAGAAAGAGGAGAGAGAGAGAGAGAGAGAGAGAGAGAGAGAGAAAAGAGACAGAGAGAGAGAGAGAGAGAAAAGGGAAGGAAAACGTCAAACTTTATCACGAGAGCAGCATGACGTGCGGCGAGGCTGCAGGTAGCGTTTGACGGACGAGAGGAACGACGACGAGGAGGAGGACGACGACGACGACGACGACGGGTACACACGCGCGGCACCACCGACACCGACACCGACACTCGATGACGTCATACCACCGGCGGCAACATGGAGCCCGCCGATGTACGCGCGAACGGCGCGCGACACGAACACCACGATGCGAAACCACGCGCGCCGACGACGACGACGACGACGACGACGACTACGAACGCGATCGTGCGCTCGCTGCTAGCCGGGGAGCCGTGCCCGTGCGCCGCCTAACCTCAAAAACGTTAGCGCCGGAGTAAGACCGTGAGCGAGAGAGAGAGAGAGAGAGAGAGAGAGAGAGACGGAGCGCGCGCGAAAGATACGTACAGTGTCAGCCGCGGCAGCGGACGCACCCCGTGCGCAGCAGCAACGAGACACGGACCCGAACTGAGACGAAGTCCCGGCCGAGCCGCGCCGAGTTAGCCCGAACGCGCCCGCGAACGCCGCGCGCTCTCATTGGCCGCGCGCGGCCCCACCCCTGCCGCCTTGCCTCGCGTCGCCCGTCGCTTACATTCGGCTGCTCTCGCCGCGCGGCGGCGAGTCATTCTCGTCATTCCGGCGGCGCGTACGACGCGATGCGGATGTGGTTGCGCGGTCTGATCGATCGTGCGGTGTCGCCCTAACCTCTTCGCGGGCGCGTGCGAATTATCGACCGAAGTTTCGTTTGATCGTCCGTAAACGATAATTCCCTCGATCCCGGCGCGGTATACGGAGTTTGAACGAGCGCATTTTCCCGCGATCGCTCGACCGTGCCTAACTTCGTTTATCTCGCGGGAATCCATTTCGAAGAGTGAACCTTTCGCCCGCGCACTTCCAGCGATCGTACTTGCATTTGGTCTCAGATTCGTCGACGCTAAAAAAAGATTAGACGCCGCTTACACAATTAGGTACAGGAAATGATAAGCGCAAGTTACATTCCGAGAATGACGAAGTAGTTTTAATGCACTTTGAACGCGGACCATAGTACACGTATTCCAAGGCCGCCGCCGTATGATTTTATTGTGATTTCTTGGCGCGATGTTGCGCAATTGATTTTTAGTAACTAGCATCAACACGAAAATCTTCAATATTTAACGTTATTTAAATATTAGTTGCTTTCCATTTACACCGATACTCAGGTAATTCTCACTTGTGTGACGTCATGTTAAACGTCGGTTAAACCTTGTGGAATATTCCTTTTTATTCTGACAAATAAAATTCAACTGAGTTTTTACATGTAATCTGCACAAGCTCGAGACTTTGTGTGCTTTAGTGAGTCTTGTTAACTCACTTTAAAAGAGAGAGTTTACCCAATAAACACAAACAATAATATAACATCAATGTTATTTTTTTCCTCAATAATATAATTGTTATATACAAGTCATGTTACATTGTAGTTATATTGTTGTGTGGAAAATTATAACATTGACGTTACATTACTGTTACTTTATGTTTACTAGATTATAAACCTGTATTGTTAATGATAGCTTTGTCACTTTGAATAAATCATGACGTCACAAGTGAGAATTATCTGAGTTTTGGTGTAAATAAAAAGTAACTATTCTCAAGTTCCGTCACAGTTCACATGATATTAAAAAGGAATTGATAAATTTTACAAGTTTTGTTAAAAATCAAATTGATTGTAAAATATCTGATGCTCGAAAAAAATAGAGTATTTTCGTAGAATAAATTTGTTAATTTAAGAAACATTAGTTTTCTACGTTGCACCACGTTATTGCGTAAAAAATGACATTCTTTCAGAATTACCCTGATCGATCAAAATGACGCCGTACGTCTCTCGAATAAATCAAATCGACGCCGCTCAATTGGACACGGAGATCTACAAGGTACTGCGAAATCAGGCCAGAGAGATCGCCAGATATAGCGCGCCCGGCAGAATCGACAAGTGGCAAGCGGAAGTGGACGCCGTCCTGAAATTCTTCATCTGGAAGTTCTCGCTGCATCGCGGCTCCTCCACGTTCGGCCAGCGGCTGCTCAATCTGCACTACGCCAACATCAATCAGCGGAAGGCTGTACTCTACTTAATTCTAAGCGTTCTACCTCAGTACCTGAAAGACAAATTGGCCGGCGAGAATTTATCGGAACGTGGCGCGATCGCCCGAGCGCTAAAGTCGCTCGTCGACTGGACGACGAACGCGATCAATCTCCTTGAGCTCATTAATCTGCTCTTCTTCCTCCATCGGGGCATACAGCCGCGCGTGACAGAGTTTCTGCTGGGTCTGTCCAGTCAGTCGATAACGACTCACCGACCTAGAATCATCGGTTACACGTACATGACGAGAGAATTGCTCTGGCACGGTCTGATGGAGCTCTTCACCATCGGCATACCCATGATAAACTTCCACTACCTGAAGCACGCGGTGACGAGGCTGTGGCGGCAAACCATCGAGCCGTCGAGCGGGTTGTTCCCAGTGATGAACGCCGCGACTAAATGCGCCTACTGCTACGAGGATCTGATCTTGCCGTCGCACGCCGGCTGCGAACACCTGTTCTGTTACTACTGCCTGCAGGCGCACTTCACCGCGATGAGCGTGTTCCAATGTCCCGTCTGCGACGCGGAACTCCGTGCCGAAGATATGAAACAATACACGGTCGCAAGCGCGCCTTGGAGCGATGACGAAGAGTCGGACGATAGCTTCGAGAGAGTGGACGATGGATAAAGCGAACGTACGTATATTTTCAGTTTTATCAGAGTTAATGGTGATGTGATTGTGATGGACGAGGTGCGGGGCCCCCGAACTTTCGATTTATAAATCTCGCATTATTTTTATAAGTGAAAATGATCTTGTTACTGTGCGATAACATGTTAACTCCACAAGGAAGAATTCGCCGCAACACTTAAAGCAATTAAATATAAAAAGGAAGTATTAGTGATTTGTCGCTGGAGGCGACGAATAAAATAAATATAAAAATAATTCTGTTATGTCGGTGTCAATTAAATCTCTTAAAAATAAATAAAATAGGAAAAGAGATTCACTTCTGATCGCCGAATCGATTTATTACGAAACACAGAGGGGTGTATGTGAGATATTAATATATTGTTTTTATTAAAAATAGCAATATACAAAATCTTCTTTATTCTTCATTTCAATACAACAAATCCCAATTTTGGGCGACATTCTTGTTTTTTTTTTTCCTTTTTTTTCCGAAACAAACAATAATAGATCAATATATACTCTCTTGGCTCTTATATCAAAATTAGATTATATCATATAAAAATATTATGCTGCGCTGTATATTATAAAACACTTCATCTGCCGCCGCGCAAGTCGATGGATCGATTGTTTACATGCAATAATAATATATTTATCGATTAATTTATCATTCAGTTGCACCTGCGCTCGATGGGCGGGTACGTCCCCGGATTTATTACACGAAAAATAATATTATAAACACTATAGCACAGAAAGAAAAAAAAAACGCGAAACACATACACATAAATTAACACTTTCCATCCGCCTCTCCTACGATACTACAAATTTTATTTGAATTCGAACTCTTATTATCTTTCCTTGGAATGTATGATTTATAGTACGAGTATAGCGCGGTTTCTTTCATTGTTTTATGAAAAGTCTCTTCTCAAAAGATCGGGCTGTTGTTTACTTCCTGAGATATCCGCGTTTACATTTGTGCTCCACTCTAACATTAATCTTACTAATCGCGATGGAAACGGAGTTCACCCGAAAAATGATAAGACGCGTAGGAAGCACGATGCGTTCAAATTATACAATTCTAGTTTTTGCATTTCATTCACATATCGCTTTTTCCGAATTGCGTGCGTATCGCGCGTATATCCTCCTTGAAATCAATAATTTGAATAATTCAAATCTCGAACTTGAAAGTGTCTACTTTTTCCAAAGTTGCCGTTATTTATTGTACATAGATTCTTCTCTCGGGTGAACTCCTTGATTATTCTTCATATCGGCATTTTAGCGACGATACTAAAAAAATCGATACGAAGGGCACTCTATCATAAGAGAGTGTCCCTTCTGTACCGGGGAGTTTGCGATTCACGTTGATCTCGCTAAGTGAAAAACACAATTTTCCGATATTTCGAGTATGAAAGAGAGGACACAATAGTGCGAGGCATTTATACTTATCGATACGTGGAAACAGTTTGCGCTATTCAGCGCTGCTGAATTGAAGCGGAATCGCGTCTCGAACGAGATCGGTATATTACCCGAATCACTTGCGTTTCACAATTTTTCGTGCTTGTCATTCAGGCAAGATAAGGGTGTGATATACTATGTGTAAAATAAAGGATACAATGCAATACAATGTCTATCTCGTCTTTTTAAAAACTTGAAAAAATTAATAAAGTTAAGGAAATTCAATCGACATTATACAATTAGTTGGAAGAAAACTAGATTTAAATTCAACAAATTGGATTAAGTGACTTAATTACAAATAATTTTAAATATAAATTGGAATTAAATCAAGTTTAACCTAAATTTTAAATTTTCGCAACTTTGAGATTAATTTTCTAAAATTTTTAAAAAGTAGATTATATCGTTAAACCCTCTCTGATCGAAGAATACCTCCGAATTTTATAAGGAATTACAAATCTAGCATTAAGACGAAGAAAAATCGTTGCACAACGATACCTGTGGACTTAATATTTTTCCGAGATTCTCAGATAAGGTCTATTTTTTCTTTCGTTTTTAAATAAATCCATAAATCATTTTTCATAGAAATTTAAAAACCAAGAAAATGAAAGTCATTAAAGATATTGGAAGGTAAAATGGATTAATTCACAATTCGAATAAGATTCCAAATACCAAATCGTATTTGAAATCAATCCTACAAATCACAAGCTTAATCCACTTTAACTCTGAATGATTCATATAAATCGTATCAAACCATATCTAAAGCTGAATGAGTTAGGTAGAAAAGAGTCCACAGTTTGCTATAATGAAACAATATTAATGATTTGTAATATTTCCTCTGCCCTGTTTTCAACGCAAAGACACAGTGAAAAAAATATGTTTGCAACACGCAAATTTTAAAGATTTACAGCACATTCTCGTAAGCGCAACGGAATCCAAGTCGCGTCAGTTTAATAAGCGCGAGCGCAATTGACTATACGCATTAGTTGATTCTAGGCTGATCTCATTCTCTTTTTTTTTTCTTTTTTTTTTTCGAGAGAGAAGGAGAGAAAGAGAGAAGTATGTCATGTTATTTGCTGGATGCAAAAAATGTCAAGTGAGTAGGGACTAGAGAAAAGTGGTAGTGAAAAACTGGTTTTACAGTTTCGGTTTTACAGTATACCTTCTCTCTTCCCGACGTAAATCGATTCTCGTTAACCAAAACGCTCGAGAATGCTAACTAGAAACTCTCGTTGTTTCGTCGTCGTTCTTCTCCTCGCACGCGCATCTCCCTCTCTTTTTTTTTTTAATGCTAATTTCCGCGACTATACCTATATTTTACCCGTATAGACTAAACTATTCCACGGGATCAGTGCGTATTCACGTAGGAACATTGACAGATTTCTTCTTAGGACTAGGCAAAGAAACCATTATTGGTTGGCAAAGAGACGATCTCACCGTATGATACGCAGGGTGTTTCTCAAATTCCATAGTCGCATACTTTTGAAAATCGCACCCCGAAAAAAACATTAATTTCAAATTAACAATAATATTCTCACATAGAAGCAAAAATATAAAATCTTTAAAGATTTTAATAATAATAAATAGAAACAAAATTTCTTTATGCGAGCAAGTCTGTTTAAGATTATCAAAATCTTTAAAAAGAAGATTTTATATTTTTGCTTATATATGAGAATATTATTGATTTAAAATTAACGTTTTTTCTGTGCAAATACAGAGAATAGGTGTCGGAAAAAGAGAGGCTAAAAAATTCCTCAGAACGAAAAAGACATCAGAACGCCTTTTCTTTCTGTTAATTTCTGTTTCAGATTTAATTTTCAATCGAAATCATTTCTCATGCAAATCCCTTCTTTTCAAATTTCTAGATTTCGAGCCACCCTGCGTAAAGAACGAAATGCCAACGATTTTCAAACGAATGCCTTTTAAACTCGAGGACGCTGCTTCGTTGATTCACGATTACGCGTATGTGTACACTTTATCCGCAGCGACAATGGATATATTACACATGATATTCGTTCAGTCGCGCACACTTCATGCTTATATCTATTTTCCTTGGTGATTATCGTTTCGAAATCCTTTACCCATCAGAATTTTTATGGATAACGATCATCACTGCCACAAAAACATTATCTTTTTTCCCTTATAAGGGAATACAGCCCGCTCTCCCTCTTAGAGCAGTATAATTGTAGGCGCAATTAGATAAAAATGATATGCAGCATTTAGACAACATAAAAATTTAAAGAAAAAATTTGTAGAAATTGTATTCAAAAAGGTCCTAAGTTTTTTCGAGTAGAAAAAATTTATCTTATTTTTAAAGTTTTTTTAAGCGTCTCGTAAATTCTGAGATTTAAGATCGTACTATTTTATCGTTACTGATTGTCAATGATATTTAACACATTTGAATGAAATTCTTTAAAAATTATGTCGTCATAAACATAATATCGAGTATACTGATGAGTATACTTATAGCAAAATACAGCATGTTACAATTTCGAACAAAGTATTGTTGTAGAATTCTGTTGCTAAAAATTTTCGAATTTTTCTGCTAAATGAACTTCTATAGATGTTGAAATTAAAGTTTACAAATTGTTCTCTTAAACGGTAAAATTGTCAAAATCTATAGATTATTGCGTACGTATTATTTTGTAAACGAATTTCGCGACATATCATTTTCATCTATTTGTTCTCGCAATTATTATCATACAACCCTTATAATAACCGGATTGCACGATCGTCTTGGAGAATCTTGGGAGCTTTCTACTTTAGATCATTATTATTATCACTATTGAGCGAAAAAAAAAAGAAAACGGACAATAGAACTGAACAGTCCAATATTATATCACACGTATTTGCGAAATATTCTTATTCTCATTAACTTATTCTTCTTAATGTTCCGATCTATCTCGCGAGCGCATAAATAATTTACGCTTAAAAAGATTTCGCAAAAGACTTAGTCAAGAACTCTTCGCAGTAAAATCTTTCGTTAGGCATGTTCGATTGCGCGATTCGGTTCTCTTTTAATTCCACTCTTTATACAGAAATCTAATAATTCTCGAGATTGATGATCATGAATCTATAATCGCGCGATTCAAAGATTTCAGAAGAGAACCGATTTTCTTTTCTCTGCAAAATAAGTAATAATCATACTTTCTTCGTTGATTTTTAATGCGATACATATATAGCATGTTACATTGATATCTGAATACTAATATGCGCGTGACTCAAGAACTAATTTACCTAACGCTTTCATTCCTTTGTTCCAAAAAAAAATTAACAAAAATAAGGCTTAAAAATTCGAATAAATTATTACCAAGAACGAGATATATCTTATGTCTATAAAACAATCGTTTTGCGAAATCGACTGCGGCCAATGGAGCTTTCTGCGTGCGAGGATAATCGGAAAAATCTAAACTTGGCAATACATCGTTTTTAAATGCATAAATATGAATCATACTTGCATACATCGTCCAAATTATTACAATCGTATTCTTGTGTCATCGTAGAAAAAGAAAAATTGCGTTAAAAACAATTTTGCGTATCTGAATATCAATTTATGAATTTGTAAATTTTTATATATATATATATACTATAGATTTTACATATATTATGTATATATATATACATATATATATATATATAATTTTTATATTTTTCGTTATAATGCAATTTCAAATTCGCTTTTTTTTTACTCTGCCAAGTTTAGAGTTCATTTAATAATGAATAATTCCTATAATTAACGCGACGATCATCGATGCAAATTGTAGTTTAGTTTCGATACCCGATTGGCTTCTCAAAGAATATCGATTGCGCGGAGAATGACATATGGAATATTGGCGCTATAGAATTAGTTTCACACCGTTCTGTCTTCAACACATGCTTAACACGAAAAGTTCTTGCGGTCTATAGTTTGACATGCGTCCAGCGTCTTTCGCGCAATAATTAATAAATACTTTGCAACCTATACTTACTTTGTAAAACTCGAGATCGCAACCTCACACGAAATCTACCGCAACTGCATTTGGTTGTCGCGCGACGTCGAATCACTGATTAACATTGATCGGTTATTCCGGCGGTTTCAATTAAGAATACAATTTTGGCGGACTCGCGGTTGCATTCGAGCTTAGTCTGAATTAAATATATGTGAATTTTTTGCTAGGACGAAAGGCCGCTGAACACACGGGACATCCCTCGCCCATCGCATTTTATTTTAAATTCTAATATAACTGATATAAATTCCTTTTTGATTTTTTTTAGATTTTAAACATTTATTCCCGATATTTCATGCATACACACGCACATTCACTCACACATACCGATCACCCGGTCATCAAGCGAACTGCCACACGATGTAACGAACAGGATGCGCGCGTCGACGTTTCGCGAAAGTTTTTTAAACATAATTTTATATGATTCTTTTTCGCCATGCAATTGACGCGCATTGTTTTGTGTAAGCGTTAATTGGATCGCAGATGAAATTGCTAAGATTCATATAGAAAGACTTATTAATGAGAACGAAACGATAACGACGCGAATGTCCATCTTGGATAATAAACAAAGACTGCGACAATAATAACGATTATTTTAAATCTTAAGGCACCTTCCGGTCGCGCGCCGAGAACAGCGAAAAAAAAATGAGGAAAAAAAATAATACAGCCAATTCTCGGTCACAAAAATAACTTTCTCCTGATACTTAAGTAACTTCAAATCATCAACATGCAAACTATTTGGCTATTTGTATTGCATTCTGTCGAATTCTCACGAACTGAATAGCCAGATAGCCTTCTTGATTTTCCGTAAGTCCGCGTGTGTTCCGTTCGAACAACCGATGTAACAGCGTAATGCTCTCCACAATTACGCACGCGATCGGTATTATTAAGTACGTGTCTGTTTCCGTAATTTCGATCGATGTGCAACGGATCTCCGAGATCAGCTTTGAGAGCGCTGGCACGCCATTGTGTTCGGAACGAATAACATACACGCGAACGTTTTTCTTTTACCATTTGGTGTCCAGATTGCACTTGCCCATCAATGACGATGGTACCGATGACGATGCCTTCCGTTCAGCGCCGGGCGCAGCGCTTCCAGAGAACGGACTAGTTCGTTTGTTCATTTCTGAAAGAGAAAAGAATTATTGAGAATTAGCAGTAGCATAGAAAGAAAATAGGATTCAGAAATACATCCAGTCCTCGGAGCAAAAATAGCTTTGCTCGAGTTTTTTTTTTCGATAATTTTAAACCTAAATAATTTTAAATCATTATATGTATTTAATTAATCAGATAGCTTCACAGAGATTTCGAGAGAGAAAGAATTTTGTAGAAATATAATTGTATAATAGAAATGAAATATAGTAGATTTTGCCAACCCCCTGTATTACTCTACTATTAATAGTTGATAAAATGTCGAAATCAGCTTCCTCAAAATCTTTGTTTTGCTGTTAAATTAGGCTGCTTGAAATTAATTAAGCTGCCCATACGTTCAAACTCTTACGTACCAGATATTAATAGCATTATTTTGCGCCTTGCACCCCAAGCGGTAATCCCAATTTCACAAAGGTCCTTCTCTGTCAGGGAAGGAAACGTGGCCATGTCCACCTCGTGAGACGTGAACAGGCCTAGCGAATGAAAAGAAAGAAAAAAAGCTTTGCTGCGTTTCGATTTTTTCAAGCAAAAGCAGAAAATAAAATAAAAGCAAGCAATAGCACTCTTAGAAAGCGTGCAATTACTAGAAGATTGTAACTTGTCTATACTCACGTATGTATTTCTCCAAGCCGATGCTAGTCAACACGCTGCCCAGATCATTGTAACGATGGGACGATGTAATTTTATTCAAATGGGAGGTTGGCGTGTGATCCATATAATTTGAGGCCATCCCAATCTGGCGATCCTTGGTCGAGATAATACCACTGAAATCCATCTCAGTACTGTACACCGGCGTAGTCGGTTCTTTCCACAAATCTGACGGATGTGACGTCAGTTCCTGCATCCAAAAAATCATTGACGTCAATATTTCAAGTTTTAAATATTAATTCGCTAAGAAATAAAATTTATTAAACAATTATCGTCAAAGAAATAGCTATTTCAAATATTTCAAGAAAAAGTTAGATTTTTTTTAGATTTAGATTAGTTAGAATTTATTTTAGATATTAATTTATACTACATTAAATCCGTAAAAAATATATTTTACTCTCGTAAACTGTAGAGATATCGAGATTTGATTATTTTTTATATATTCAAAAAGTCCGATATAGTTACCTTGCTTAAATCACTCGTAGTTATAGACGGAATACTTTGGCTGAGACCATAACCAGACCAAGCAGACGTTGGTACGCGGAAGTCGGTGTTACCTGAGTTATTCTGCAGCGCCTTTGTGGCCAGCAGTTTCTTTTGTTCGTAGTCGAAAGGCGTGAGATTCTGTTGTGCAGCCATCTCAAGTGATTTTTTCTCGCAACCAGGTGCACGCCGATCTGATAGATCGGACAACATGCTAGATAGATCCGCTGAGGGAAAAATGAATATTTATTTGTAAATAGTAATATCCGATTATTAACAATAGGTAGAGTAACTTCTCGAAATGTTCAATTTACCTAAGTTAGTATTAGTATCCGTAGGATTGACTGGTGAGATGTTACGAGGACTGATGGCAGGACTAGATAAAGAGCTAGAAACGCTGCTCAGTGAAGAATAAGCTGCAAATAAATTTGTCGTATAAAAATCAAATCAGTTTTAGTGGGTCTTATATAATAATATGTATATAACACTTTGACTGCTAATCTTACACAAATTGATCTTTTTATTCAACATTATTTTACTTTGACCTTCTAATTAATTTTTGTGAGAGGCAAAACATTTTCAAATTCAAATTCAAAATCATTGAAATACACGCACGTGCGCGTACGCTTGCAATTTCTTCTTGCTTTATCTTCTAGAATTTGGATTCACAAATAATGTCGAGTGTGCATCTGTGCATTTGACATTTTTTGTCATTTTACAAATGTATACTTATGTATCGTGAAAATCGTGAAGATAATGAAAAAAGCGAGATAATCAGAAAGTTAAGTATATATTCGTAAGAAAATTGAAAAATTTGCGTAGAATAAATTGGATGGGCCACTCACCACTGCTACCATCTTTATTATCCATTAACGAATTGGCGTTCAGACCGTGGATACCGGGAAAGTTGGTCGGTACATTGTTATGAAACGCTCCGATACCAGGAGGCATTACATGATTCGATAATCCATGGGGTCCATGAGAAGATCCCATTATATTGTTGTGCAGCAGGTGTTGCGTCGACAGTAAGTGATTCAAATGAGAGAAGGGATACGGACACATCGAGGGAATATAATGATGAGTGAGGTTCCAGTGTGACGACAGTCCAAGAGAATTCGGTGAATGTGACATTGGCGATACGCAATAAGGTGAATTTTGTGTGTTTACATTTAACATGCTCGAGAAATTTTCCGATACACTGTTGATCAAATTGTTAGAGGAGCCTAATTGAACATTAAAAAATATATATTAATATTAATATAAAATAACAAAGAACATATATATGAGGAAAGAATGAACATATTGGTTATTCCGTCTTATCTAAAATTTTTCTTCAATTATTAAATCAAAAATAAAATTCAATTTCGTTAAATTACAAAAAATTGCATTAAAACTTATTAAAATATTCATTTCTAAAAAATTAACGAATTTATTGAAAATTATAGAAAAATCTATACTGCGCGACATAAATTGATTGCCACATTGTTTGACGAATCGCATTTCTTTCCAATTACGATCGATTCCAACGAACAGTACTCACCATCATTATTGGAATTTCCTTGGAAAACATTACCAGCATTCGGAATGTGATAAGTAGCCGGTATATCGGCGACAACTATGGGCTCATCCAATCCCAATAATTGCTTCCGTGCTTTGTAAATATTACTGGCCTTTCTTTCGATTCCCTTGATAATCACAGAAAGCGTACTCTGTTTCGGTTTATGGCGAACATTGATAAATACATCCAGAGACTGCATGAGCTGAGAGATCTTTTCGGTATCCACGGAAGCAGTTATAGAATCTTCCGGCAAATCGAACATAAGTACCAATGGCAACGAGCCCTAACACAAACATCATCACAATAATTACAAAGAGTAATAAATCGAAATATTATCAATAAATAATATATACATAAATTGTGAAAAGAAAACACATAATATATGTACAGGTATTTGGGAATCAAGGATAAAATAAATATATTTTGAGATTTTAAGTTTCGATTATTTCATACATGTGTAACGAAACATGTATAAAAGATAAAAGTTACAAAAATGAAAAGAAAATTATAAAAATTGAAAGAATAACATAAGAAGAAATTTTATGTAGAAAGAGAGAGAGAGAAAGAGAGAAAATATCTAAAAAGTGAAAATATTTATATAGGGAAAAAATAAGAAAATATAATATAAAAGAAGAAAAAATAAAATTTGAGATTAATTATAGAGAGCTAGACGCATAAACGGATCGACTTACCACTAGCTGTTGTCTGGCCAAGTAAACATTGTTTATGTCGCCAGTAATGGTGACATTGCTTTTCTTCAGGCTGGGTATATTCGGATCACCGGCATCCGGAAACATAATCTGGGTGGCGGTACGTTGCATTATCATCTTCAGATTGCTACTCTGTTTCCCTAACACAATGCTATGGTGTTGGGGTGAGATCTCCATCGACATTTGTACTTGGATTTGACTCTGCGAGAAGAAACATGCAAAAAGATATTAATTTCCGAATTAAGAACAGAAATTTTTTGAAAAATGTGACAAAAGTAGTATTTGCTTTTGTCATATCGACTTTTCGATGGAAATTAAGAAAACGATAAATTGATATGATATATATTTCGGATATTTTTAATTATTGAATGAAAAAGTTTCGAAAAAAATTTATCGAAAAATGAAAGGACAAATCGGTCTTTCTTTTCACTCACAGCTAAATTTTTGCACATATAACGGATCAGCAGAAACGTCGCCTCTTTGACTTGAGAAACCTCCCACTCGCATCCCTTGACAACCACCAGGGTAGCGTGCAGCTTCGGTCTTGTGCGAAACATCACCTGTACGTTGTACTTCTCTTGTACCTTCACCACGTACGGTGAGGTGCAATCTGGCATGCTCTGCGAAGCACCCATTATAGGCAGCTCGAAGGAGAAGATCAGAGGCGTCAGATTCTAAAAAAAAAACAGGGATGTAAGACGATGTTTCCCGAACATTTCTTGAGATGGATATACATGAACGAACCAACAACGAACAAATAGTACTAATTTTGCGCCAGTGAAAATTTAAGAGACATTTATCATATAAGCAGAACATTCGTTAGCGTTCGTTGTTTGTTCATTGTGTTCGTCCCTGACTCTTTATCTAGGATCTTTTAAAAATCGCCCACTACTTTTCTACTCTCAATCAGAGATTTTCATTCTATCGCATAACACACATTGTTATAGTATTAAATATTTTTAACATTAAGTTCTTGATACTCAAGCTTGAAATAGAAATTCTCAATTAACGTGACGTTCAATTGAGAAATAAGATTTTATCTTCTTTTGAAATGTAATAACATCTTGCAATTTCCGCAATCGCACCGAGTAAATACCGTAGATATCCGAGAAAAAATATTGTTTTTACAATAACTCAATTGCTTATGTTCGATATTCACATAGATATAATAGTGATTATTGAGCATAAGAATTATATATTTTCTGGGATATATGCTGGACACATGTCTTGCGAGAAATCTTACCCTAACACGAGCGCGGGCGCGTTCGACGCTCTCCATCTCGCCAGCGATGGAGACCTGATTGCTCTTGTCTTGATGGTTGCTGCGATTGCTGTCTGGGAAATGGATGTGACATCCAGTTTCCTCCATCACTCGTTTAATCGTTAGGCCGCCTTTACCGATGATGTGCGAATGATCGGTGTAACTAACGTCCAGCTTCATGGTCACTCTATTACTTTGCTGAAAATTAAATTGAAATTAATTGTCTGTCACATCGACATATCACACTTGCAACTCTACATCTTTATCGTCTTTATGTAGTCAATTTTGATTCGTTCCAATTCAAGTATCTTTAATTCTATTACTCCGAAAAATTAAACATTTACTACTAGATAAACGCAATCTATCGTATTCCGATAAATTAACATTCTCAGGAAACTAAACTTCTATTGAGTATACCTAATTAAATATATTTGTATATATACTGATAAATAAGAAAAATTAATTCCAAAAGAAATTCGGGATTTGTCAACTGAATTATCAAAAATTAAAATGACATAATGATAGTCTCTCTTGAAATTATCGCTGAAGATAATCTAGATAAGATTCGCTTTGATAAAAGTTGAAATTGCGATTTTATTTATAATGTTATTAATAAGAATTAATAAAAAACTAAAAAATTCCAAAGATATTAACTTAGATGAAATTTTTATGTACAAGAGATTAATTCCATATCACTAAATAACACGGCTTCCGAGAAAAAAGTACAAATCTTCCGATAATATCTCCTATACATATATTCATCCAGCATATTTACACTCGCATTACATTTCGCACGAATGTAATCTCTTCTCCGGCAATTTACATTATTTCTCCGTATTTCTACCAACTTCAAGATCGACGACTTAACGTACGTGAGTTTCTCGGACCATATCGCCGATTCGCCGCGGAACGACTCGTGCGCGCAACTCTAGATATCGTGTGGCTGAACGTTACATAAAGTCACGCGATAACGTCGAGCGATCCACCGTATGACTTCAGAAATTCCTTCCTGGCCACATAATTAGTCGTCGACGTCGTATTACCTCGCTTGCAACGAGGTCGAAAAAAAACGTCCAAAAATCTTGAAACACCCAATTTGTGATGGTAAAATTGTTTTAATTACAAACGCAAAAAAATTATTTTTAAGAGTTAAATACTAGGCAAATTCTTCGCGATGAGAAAAATAAGACGGTGCTAACAAATTCGACGACAATTTGCAATTTTTATATCTAATTAAATTCTACTGAAAATTGAAAATTTGAGAATATACCAATAGTTAATCCTATTTATTAATTATATTAAATTTTTCACTGTTTTAATAGCGATGCTGAAATCGAACGGCAGAAGCTTAGAACCACAATGCTCCGCTTACAGCACCTTATTTAGATATTCGGTGTGATTTCGAAAACGTAACTAGACAGATGCGACTGTGATTGCGAAATTCAGGACGTCGACATCCTGGCGACGGCTCGAAAAGATATTGAATATCCACACACGTGTCCGACTGAGGTCTATAAATACCTTTGCGCTATTTACGCACCATTCGAGATTCGTAATTAGCACTATATATACAAGTCGCTGTCGCGCCACATTTGCATGCTTGACGCAAAGCATGACATCTATTTTAAAATGTCCGTGCACTTGCCGCGATTGCAATTGCTAGAGTAGATCACGCGAATCACGAGGAAGAGTGGGAGGAGACGGACGGCGGATTCTCTCGTGCCCGAGAAAACCGTGCGCAGGAATTTTATCCACGTTTCTCTCGGCTAGGGTATACGCGTTCCTTTCACACGTCCTTCTTTACCCCGCTTCTGTCTCCGTATATATCCGTGTCTCTGTAACGCGTGCACGTCGGAATGTACATTCGACAAAGTAGTAGGAATCGATCGGTACGCTCGGTGTTGGCTGGCATAAAGCGACAGGTCCGGCTCGCCTGCCCTCTCGCGATTTAACGGTAATGAGACCAGCCAACGTTTCGTCGTGTCGTGATTTTTTTTTTTAACTAAGGGATGTTCGCGACAATACGAATGAGAGATGCGGTAGCAATCATCTAAATCGCTTTTCTGAGAACTTCAAGAAATAAACTATAAAATCACGAAAATAAAGTTTGGTCAAGATTTGATCTAATTATCAAAAATAACATAAATCAAATTTTCTATTCACAAACAATTTAATTTCACGTTAAGTCTAATTTCCTTCTCTTCAACTTCTGTTCTTTGAAGAAAACAAGCGCGCTAATGGTCTAATTGATAAAAATATCCTGTCATGTCGCTTTGCAATGATTTTTATCCTCTCTCTCTTTCTGCATGGCAATTCGGGTGCTCGTCTAAACGTGATTATTCGCTTTCTCGCCTGGGAATTCTTGACCGCGAACGGCGCCGTATAAATAGAATACGTTCTTTCCGCGTGGTGTCTCGCCTCCTTCCTCTACCGCCTATTTCCCCCGACCTTCCTTACTTGCAACACGCGTCTGGTAATTAAGTAAAAGCATACACGAGTCGGACAAAAAAGGTATTTCATAAGCCGAAGGAACCAATCTGAAAGTCTAACGATTAAAAACGTCGAATGTCGCTTTTACTCACAGTTAGATAAATAAATTTAAATATTTATCTATGATTAATATATATGATTAATATAATACTATTTGCATGTTAAACTTTCGAAAGTGTGTATAAATCTAACAAGTAATCTGTTAAGTCTCATCTATTTTTTTTATCGCGCTCTGACCTGCATTTTATTCTGATAGTTACAACTTTATATCTTTATATGAATGTCTAAATTATACAATATTTCATTTGATAACTGATAACATCTCCGACTCGCTATAAATTCGTGTTATTGATTCCTATCGCCCGCAGATGATGTAACACTTAAAAAAAAAGGGGAGAACATGGTCGCTCTGCCATGTCGCGCAATCGAATTCGATAATCACCCATGCCTCACTGATAACTAATACTAATAGGCATACGTCCTTGCGTTCGATCGTGCGCGACTCGTTCCGCGTGCGACGTCGTTTCCTCTATTGCAAGACAACTGGTAATTGCGCCAACTACGTAAATAACGTTGCACCATAGTAGGAAAAGAGGACTGCGTTCGCTGTTTACAGTTTAAATATTCAATAGATTCCCGCTACACGCTGACATACTTCTTTGCAGGAATTTTGCTTGTCGACAAAACGACTGTCCCTCCTTCTCCCCCCACAAGAAAAGAGCTTACGATTATTAACACAATCATTTTGCACAAATAATTTACCGTGCCCCTACTCGATCCTATTTATCTTACAATTAGATGTTATATATTTTTAAATGTTAAGTGTACGTTTTCTACATCTTTGTAATCTCACAGCACTTGTTGTGAAACGATAATTTTGTCGCAAACTGAGTCTTATCACTAATCGGATGAAAATATATACAATATACATGACTTACTCGTGTGTCCAAAACTTCCATTATTTTCTCCTTCGCTGATCGTACATCATTTAATCGTCCTGCGACTTTTATATGCGGATCTGTGAAAAAAAAGGCAGAAAATTGAATTATTGATGATTGCATGTTTAAGAGAGCATGAAAGGTGGCAGCGAGTCGCGCCTTCATTACACCGAGCAATCAACAATTAACCTCATTACAGGAATAACAACTGTTTTAGCTACCAAATATTTTTTAGGAAACAGATAGATTCTTTCTAAAAGAATATTTTTAGATATTTTCCACATGAATTCTTTGTCCATTTTTTTCGGATTGACTAATATAACAAGGGCCCCAGGGCAAATTGAGTTACATTGATACCATCGACAAAGATTTTATTGACAATGCTTTCATCGACGCTATTTCATCGATATCGAGTTCGACCGACACCGAATATGTGTTCACTGATATAAAACATTCATCGACTTTTGTGTACCATCAGAAATTTTTGGTTTGTTACGATTTGAAAGGAAAATATCCGCAAAAATGGGTGAACTTGTTTCCTTGTATAGGTCGACGAACCCCACTGCGCTTCAGATGTATAACAAAGGCACTACCAGCCTATGGCAAAGTAACAGTTATAGCGATTAAGTGAAAATATTGGAGACGATACACAAAACATTGGTATTTGTGTGCTGAATACAAACTATCGGTCAGTCCTGTCGATGCAAAACAGCGTCGACGAGAACATTATCGGTGAAAGGTTTGCCGATGATTCCGATATGATCCTAAAAAACAAAAAAGATTACGACGCGCAAGGCCCTGATGATGGAAAAGACGCCACTGGCGAGAATTGGCGACTGCAGAAAACCCGATGTCAATCGATAACTATTTTAAAGTCAATCTTAGTATTCACGAAGCGCACGCTTGCTTCTTCCTGAACGCAAGGCCTTCGACTGTATAACGTGTTCCAAAGTCGAGTGCGATGACGCGTCATTGACGCTGCATAATGATCGCACGTGCGCGTTTCGCTCGCTACTCGATCCTTCGATCGCTACTCACGCTTGGACGAGACTCTATAATTTATCTACTTACGATGAATATTAAGAATTAGGAATCAATCATGTATTAAATGTAAATAGATGATATGCGCGAAACAAGAAACGATGTGATTTATTGATATGCTTAAAAATGTGTGAAATATAATAGGAGGAATCGATATTACTTTGATGAACATTTCATTGCTGACCTGATTATATAATTTTTTTTTTCACTTTTTAACGTTAAACTTTTCAACGTTAAAAGGTTCTGGCGCGTAAATGGATAGCGAGATCTTAATTTTAAATTAATCTCAAGTGGATTTGTTTCGACAGAAATTGAGTCGAGTATTTGATTATTAAAATGTCGTCGTTTTAGTGCTATTTTCTATTCAATAGAATTGAAAATTATTTTGTGATTTTGGCACTGTCGAATTCTATTCCCGAACGGAGAATTCTCTACGTGAAAAAAGAAAAATACATTTTCAGAACTTGGTAATCACAACAACGATACGATATCGTCTGCGTCATGAAGTTTGTACTCCTTATCTTTCCCGACTAATTATGTAAGAGATACCGTGGAAAATAACGCGATAACTAATAATGCGCTTTCGAAAATCAGTACCCGATCAAATTCTCTCACGATCGTGAGGCGTTTAAATCTTAGAAAATGCTGCGTTAGTGCTATTATCTATCAGTCCTCGCGGCACAATCCGCGATTTTATTTTTAGAATCGACGCGACGGTAGCATGCGGACTCTTTAGTGTAAGACTTTGAGGCCTGACCTGACCTCTTTAGCCGCGCCGAGCATAGAAAGTAGATGAATCCTGTTTGCACAACGCGATAAGGAGTGTCGGCTGCCGTTACAGAAACAAGAGAGAGAGAGACAGATATCGGAGGCTCGGCTGATTATCTGAGTGATACAACATGTTTCTCTAAAGAAAAGATATGTATTAGTATGTACGATAAATTGTCGTAAGAAAAGGAATGCATATAAAAAGAAATAATAATAATAATGAAATATACGAGGTAAATCGCAATAATAACGAAAAATTATAATAATTATCAATTCAAAATATAATGTTTGTATGTTTGGATACATTAAATTTAATAATCGTGATTTTAAATAATTTCTAGTTATCTTTTTAGTTGGTTAATTGATCTTTTCAATAATGATAATGTTTAATAAAAAAAGCCACATTTTTAATAAAGGATAATTTTAAAATTTATTCTTTTATATCGCTTTACATGTTTTTGTTCATTTATACTCAATACTCTCAAGAAGAATTTATGCTCTAGTAAAGTTGTAATGAATTAAACAAAATTTTCTCGATCGATCTTACGATAATTCTACTTCTCGATCTCGGTCAGAAATAAAACTAGTTAGATAATTTGATGAAACGGCAGTATTGCGAAGTCACGCGATATCTGGATTTTGAATTTTATTATTTACTTTGCAAATATGCATCTTTCAATATCTGTTGACTAAGTATAACTATGATGTGATGGGGAAACAAAAAAACTGGCAGTTTATTGAGAAATAATTATAGCTCCAATTTCGAAATAAAGCATATTATCTTTCTCTTCATATATTTTATTCTTTATTTTAAACTTTAATGTAAAATTTTCTGTAAAGTTTATTAGCTCATGTAAAATTTACTAATTTAGTTGAATTAAATTTTATACATATTCTTTTAAATTTAGTTTATAATTAAATTCATCTAAATTTGTAATTTCGATTTATATTCTCTTTTTCTATTAGTTCCATTGTGAAGTAATATATTTTTTAGTTTTACTGATTATATATCGCGTATGCTTTAAATTGTTTTATAAAAGTATTTATAAATATAATTAAATCCAGACACACAGATATTATGATGGTTATTATAAGTCCTTCCTCGTGTAATTATACAGACATAGGCAAGAGAAAAAAAGCTACGACAGTCTTATCACTCGAAGAGTAGCGTGGCTTACGTGACTCGTGGCACATCGACATCTTCACGCGACGAAGAATTAGAACAGTTACATGATACTGATTGTCGCTTAATTCGATCACAGACAATTATCCGGCTGGTTAGATTGGACTAGAATCCCGTTGATCGCGCTGTGCAAAATTCATAACAACGCCTTCGAGAACGGGTCAAATCGCAAGGTGATATCCTATCGCGACACGGGGGAGATAACTCGATAATATCTATTAACCCTGAAGAGCGCATGATGTGAATCAATTTGACCCATTCGCTCTGTTTCGAATGTAAATTCCATTTCAAACATTACATCTATGCAAGAATACTTATTGCCATTTGTAATTTTCTTATAAACTGCGAAGTCGCATATTATGAAATATACGTAGGTAAAATATTTATCTTTTTTCCCCCCTTTCAATTAGAGATTATCCGATCAATTTGTGAAATTATTCATAAATAATTTGATTGTATTATCTTCCAATATTAAAATCACGTTGATCCAGTCATTAATTAAAATTTTATTTTAATAAAATTCACTTAAAAACTTAGCAAGGGAATAGAATAATTAAAGGAGAAAATTATTTATTTTATACGTGCATAAATTACGCATGTTTCAAAATACCATAATTTTTTGTTTTTTATTCGAAAAATATAAATATATCAAATAATCTAATAATTAATTAATTTAATACCGAACCAAATTTGCTTTAAGTCATTTGAATATAAAATACACTTGACTTGAATATGAATGAAAGACACTTGATATAACAATCATTTAGAATATTCTATGTAACTTAAAATCAAATAAATCCAAGTAATATTTCACAAGTGAATTTCTATGCAATTTAGACTTTTGCAACAGATTCTTGTGTTATCAGCTGGTCATCAAAGTTTTCGTGATTACGTAGGAGTTATTAGAATGACTAAGCTTGTGAATGGTTCATAATAATTCGTATCATGCACCTGCATCACATATGTGAATGTTTTTGTTTCTGTGGATTTGTGTCTCTGAGATAACTCATACATTTTAACGATAATCTGGAGTCAAAACAAGCAAGAAGATACCTGCGTTTATTTTTACATACAGATTACATAGGTTACCGCGTGCGATTCGATTCGTAAAATAAAAAGAAAAAGAAAGCGTCAGAGAGAAAGAGACAGATGCAACAGCTGTTTAGATCACGAGGGAGGGATGAATCACCGAAAAATTTCCACAAGGTCCGGTCGACGACAACGTCGTTTCAAACGAACGAACGGGTACTGGATCGATTCACACATTGTAATTTATTTATTGAGAAATAGATGATGAAATAATTTCGCAATCGATGTGAAAAATGTATGGATGAGTAATCCATTGTGGCAGATATATCTGGAATTTTCGAGCTTTTTATGATTATTTTTATGCAAACCTGCAATCTTTCGACCTTTTTGAAATTCTTATTTCGACGCCTCTTGAATTGTAATTATTTTTAGGGTCTCATAAATTTGTAGATTATCAAATAGATGTTTCATATTCGAGATAAAATTTTAAATAACATATATAAAAATATAAGAAAATAAAACTTATTGCTCTCTATTTAATTATGTTTTTTATTAATTATGCTTATCTCATTATTATAGAATTTCACAAAAAATGGATTAGAGCTTTTATTAAAATTTTAGAATATCGAATCTGTAATCTCGATTAAATAAAATAAAAAATTTCTCTTAAAATTTCTTTGTAAATTTCGGCATTAATTAGGTCCAATTGATCTCAAGATTGCCACGAGCCAGATATATGCAAATTATTTTTTTCTGCGCTATTTTACTGCGCCACTGATGAAATTTTAAATAGCGATCGTAAAGCAAGATGTGCGCGTCAGCTGACGAAGAGGCACGACCACTCGATTGACGCAATTCGCGAACAACGCGTATTCGCACGATTACGCACGAGTCCAAATGCGAGAAACGTGCGGAGGATCATGAAAGATGATTTTTACGTCTCCTACAAGTATAATCTTCCAAGGACGCGCGACACACTGAATCTGAATTCTACGTCGCCTTCGAGTTATCGATAGCTTCCGTTCGCGCTGTCCTCAGTTTCTCACGAGATAAAAACGCAGATATCTTCGAATTCATGTAATCTATATTTTTAGATAAATTTTGAATTTCGATAAAGGAAAATATTACTTCTCAAAGACATATTATTACTTCTTTTTTGCATATATCGCTGTTAATAATTTTATAAATTTAATTATTTTCAAGTAGAAAATATAATTTGCTTGAAATTTTTGTTCGTGTTATTTCGGGATTAAATGAAAAACAGGATATCACTGTCTAATCATATTTTGTGCATGCGTTTGCACTCGTTAATGCATGTGTTTTGTCGATGTCAGACAATGATGACGATGCTATTGTATCAAATGCAGTTGCAAATGAATCAGTTAGTTTACAAAGAACGTTGCACCCGAATCCTCATTTGTCAGAAAGCACAGATAAACATTCGCTAATATTAATGAAGCTGAAAGCATTCCATTATCATGTCATGCCGCTGTTGTAATCATACGAATAGCTCAAGTAATGCCTTTCTTGCACGAATATACGTAGCAAGAATTTTGTTTCGATTATTATATGATTAGACTTAAAACTTTAGGTATTCCAATTCCTATGGAGTAATTTCTGATCCCTTCAGTCAATAATATCTATAATCTTCATACAAGATCTAATGTTAAGATCTAACAAATTCTCGGATATCAGAAATAAAAACATAGATACCTCAGATAACAAAATTATATTATATTTTATCTTTCAAAATAATCCCTCGTGACATCGATATTTTAAACATCTTTGATACAAAATTTGAAAATTTTTTTTTCAAAGTCCGTAATTGAAATGTTCAGAAACAATATTCGTCTGAATATCCTCGATAGCTTAAAAGTTTTTTCATGTTTTTAGCTTTGAAAAGAGCATGAAATCCAAAAGGAGAATAAATAGATGGCTAATCTCAAGTCCCTTTCTTGACCAACAATTTATTTCGCTGCTTACGATAATTCCTTTGCGCGTAAAAATGTTATTTCTAGAGAATTTTAATTCTTATTCTATATTTAATTCTTATTTTATATTTAATACTTTCTATAATTAGAAAGCATTGAAAATAACTATCTATCTTATGTATTCATCGGATTTGATCACCTGGGGTTTCAAAGAAAAACATCAAACCTATTTTGAAAGATAAATTCTGTTACCTGAAATGTCGGTGTTTTCTTTCCTACAGTCCCGCAACTTTATCATTAGACCTTGTACAATACGACAGTGCAAACCTCCACTGTCTATTGTTATCTATTATTGAAATTTTACGAATCTTTTCCAAGTAAACAGTTCAAATAACAGATAGCTTTCGAATGATTGTAAGTCAATTAGCTTACCTTTCTTTGACTTTGCTCCGATCTTCAGTCTTGATGGCCACGAGACGATGGTGTTTGTTGTCTCCATAACCTGTAACAATACCAAATCGCTATTGTTCTGCTCCACTGAATAATTCTTTGAAAATTTCTCTTGCGATAATAATGCAAACACATGTACCAATAAAATAGCTTGCGAAATATTTTCCATCTGTCGTTCTTTTCTATATCTTTAGACAATCACTGAATATTTCTACATGAATTTCTAGATATAAATTATTTATTGATTCTAAATGAACAATGTAATATCTTCAATATTTTTTTTAAATTCTCCATTTTTTGTATAATATTTATCCGATGATTAAAGTGTTAATGATTCATTATTTAAGGTTTCTTATCGATTTTTCAGATTATCTCGGTTTTCACGTGCCGAATAACTAATTCTTCACGAATATTTAATCTTTTTGACACGTAGCTTTTACTTATCAAAGTTATATTGACTGTTATTCATCTTTTGAGACAATCATCTTCATCACTTTGAAATTTTTATCAATTTTCTATAGATGCCATATTTTTATATAATTTTCAAGTATTTAATTTTTTACAAACATGCCATGTACAGCGTCCAAGTAGATAAACATATCTAACCTTTTTAACCGTGCGTATCATGAAAAAACAATTGTAAATATAACTTGCATTGTAAAATATAAAAAATCATTAGTATATTCTTTAATTAATTCTTTCATTAATGAAATTGTTTCATAGTGAAAATTTAGAATTTATGAGACTCTGAATAAACTTATTAATTAAAAACTATTTTATAATTAAGATTATAAAATATAATGGAGTAACTCTTTTTCCTTAATGTGAAGAAGTCTTTGTTTTAATTGCAATATCACCTGTATATTAATTATTATTACTCAGGAGTTTAAAAAGTGTTGCAGTAAATAATGATCCAATTTTTGTTGAAAAAAAATTTGCTAAAATTATCGAAGGTGGATCGTGTATCACGAAAGAGTATTTTTTCTACATGTATATAACATTTTTCTACATTTCTATTTTTAATCTGGATCCTCACTTGTTTGAATTATTATAGACGAATTAAACGTCTACATATAACTTCTAAATTTAGACAAAAGATAACTATTTTTAGATAGAAACTTCTGCACGTAGCTTCTAACTTCGAGGAGAAACTCGACTGCCTTAAATTATAAATTAAACTAATCTATAGAATTTGGAATAATTTCAACATCTGTTGTTCAACCTAAATACAAATGTTAAATTGTAATAATTATAATCTAGTATTATTAACTAATAGATTTTATTTATTAATAGAATTTAATATTATTAATTTTTTTAAATTATAAGTATTTGAATCAGATTTGGCGTTAAACGCGGCTACTTGATTTTCAATCCTAGAAATTATTTTTTTCGTGCAATTTTTCACGTGAAGGGAACGAAACTCGAAATCGAGCACAATATCAGTCGCAAAAAATTCCTGTTTACTAAAACTAAAACATT
Source organism: Tetramorium bicarinatum (assembly GCA_928718305.1). NCBI lineage: Eukaryota > Metazoa > Arthropoda > Insecta > Hymenoptera > Formicidae > Tetramorium > Tetramorium bicarinatum. The sequence continues at coordinate 22,943,305 of OV788323.1, read as the reverse complement.
TGTAATTACCATTTTCGTCATTTTCGTTGGAATGCTTATATCCTTCAATTATCCAGCTGCGCGAAAAGGTCTTCGATCTTCGCAGTGAATACGAAAAAAAAATGAAAGGCAAAAAAGATAAAGTTAAAAGCGAATTCCCGAGAGAAAAAAACGCTTCACGTTATCACTATTAAAAGCTCTATGCGACACACAGAACGACCTCGAGAATGGGAGGTGAATGGATCACTTTCACGATAACGATAACGGATCACTTGGCAGATTCGTAGGCACTGAAGCGCTAATCGCGTTGCAGATGAATCGAGACGCCGGCTTTACTTTCACTGCAGTCACCGCCGAGATGGAGATTGCGGTAAGAAGACACCCCGGAAGAGATCACGCACCCGCTAATTAACCAATTCAAGTTCTAACTCGCAATAAGTAATTGCGAATTACTCCGCGAATTTATCGGCTTCACGATCAATCTTGTCGAAGATCCTGGCGATTTCCGATAACGCGACGGTTCGACGTCGCAAAGTGCCTTTCAACCACTTTGCGTCGAAGATCACAGATCGATCGCAATTCCCAAACCTTATTAGGCGACCTACTATGTCACTACGTTGCACTTCGTTGCGCGATTCGATGCACGTGCATCACATTTAAAAATCTCACGATTTTTAATCGTCTCTCAAATTTATTCACAACCGATCCAGCATTCATACGTCGAACACGTAGTGTTTCGAGCTAGGACTTTATTTCGCGACAGAGTTCTAGTCGTCTTCGAATCACAGGATCGCCGTGGGATCACTGGCACGAAAGGAAACTGACTAACTGACTAACGCGAGATAATATAACGGGTCGGTCCGGTCGAGTCGCCTCCCACTACGTTTTCCAACTCCCGCCACCACGTCGACTTCACTTCACTGCGCACCATGTTGGCCTCTCGTCATCGCGACCCTGCCTCCGCAAACCCTCTTTCTTTACCTGAGAGCTTCACATACCTTTTATTGCCTTACAAAGCCAAATTAAGACTAAGACGATTAAAGAAAGTTCCGGTTCTGACATTTATATCCTCCCATTGTTGCGTGTTTTTCTTCTTCTTTTTTTTTTTTTGTTGGAATTGTTTATTGAATAACTCGAAAAGTTTCATCGGATATTTGAACACATTTTTTCAAACAAATTCAATGAATTTTAGCAATTCAAAAATTGCCGACAAAGATCTACGCAAATTTTAGAAAACAATTTTTCCGAAAGTTGTTGAAATATAAATGTTTTTCTTATTTGTCATACGCGAAATAATAACATGCGCATTCCAAACATATTTTTCGACTGTCGAATATCTTGATGTTTTAAAACAACATAGTGAATCATATCTTTATGTCTTATTCTATAGTTGAGACATTTGTCAAACATGTGTGCTTAATTATACAAACTTTAGTCTTAAGTAACATGATCTGTTCAAAGTATTTTTTATTATATCTTAGATTATTAGATTCAAATATCAAAATTTAATATACGAAACTTATCAATATGAAACCCAATTTAGAAGCGCTTCCATGCATAAAATATAAAACGGTCTTCTTTTAAAAATATCTAACAAAATAACAATAAACTGGATTTAGATATCTATAATGTTATAGATATCGAAACACTCCTCGAATTCTCTTCAATCACTATATAAAAGTTATACGGAAATAATGTTGTTCAAACAAATACTGTATATGATATTATGTCAATGCAAATATCTATGATTACCGACTTGTATAGCCTATCTATCTTTATGAAAAAAGATCACTTATGGTTACAGCATACTTAGCATCTCAGATGAATTTCCGTAATAGTTATGAAAAAGTGTATAAAATGTTTTGACTAATTGTTACCATTGCATTAATCTCTCTATCACGTTTTAAATAAATAGACATTAGATTCTATTTTAAGGCGAGCAATCCGGAAGTGAACATTGCTCCGTAGGTCAGTCAAAAGCTCAAATGCATTCAGGGGTGGAAAGAGGGTCTTATTGTTTCGTTTCTTTAGTCGAGGAAGGGAGCCGAGGAAAGTGCTGTTGCTGGTCATTGGTCATACCTGGTCATTTAGATATGCGGGACGTAACAAACAAGTTGAGAATAAATGACAACGTATTCATCAATGAAATGTTTTTTCTTATACATATAAAGTTGTATTTTATAGGTTTTTCCAAGATACAGAACATTAAAATTTTTCGAAAAAGTTTTTGTTTATTAACTTCTAAATATTTTACAAAACTGTTGTATAATCAATTTTGGTACTAAATAAAAAAATAATGCAACAAAATTTTATGTAGTTTAACTTAATGAAGGTCTATTAAACATAAAAAAATTACTCACCGTTTTTTAAAATAATAATATGAATCTGTACTTACGCTACTGATTTGGCAATTCATTTTTTTATGTTTAATAGTTTAATCTTTATCAATTTAAACAACATTTTGTTGCATTATCGTCCTTTATTCAAAAATTATTAAACAAAAACTTTTTTTTTCGAAAAATTTTAATATCCTATATTTTGGAAATGAAGACCCATAAAGTATAACTTTATATAAGAAAAACCCTTAATTTTTTTATTAATAAATACTCTATTTCACTTGTTCTCAATTTTTATATTACATCCTGTACATGATATACCATTTTTTTATGTAATCGTATTTCGTACATGCAACGTAACAATAGTTTTTGCTACAGTATTTGTAGCAACGATAGCGACTGTATCAACTTATAATTACAGTGCAACGATAACAGTGACTATAGCAATTACAATTACGATGCAGCGATAACAACAAGTTGTATACATATATCGAAAGATATCTTGATACTCAACATTGAATATTTAACCTCTGCAATTTTGTAAATCTTTGCACACTGTAGTAAATTCTCCTATCCCATAAATCAGAAAAACTCAGAAGATAAGATACACTTTCGCTTGCTAAAACTCATGAAAGTGGAGAACAATGATTTTTGAAATATAAAACTTTCTTTTTTCTCATTTTAAAATTTTCTGCTGACAAATTTTCCTCTGACATATTTTAGTATAAGTTATTGGTAGCGAGGTCTGAATACATAATCATATTGAATATGTTTCAAATATTTTTCTGAGATAGTAAAAACTTTTTCTTCAATTTCAACTGAAATAACATAAATGATTTTAATACAATAAAAAGTTTTTACAAAAGAATCTATTATAAACATGAAAAACTTTCCCTTCAATTCTTAAAAATCCAAGTAGAAAAATTTATAATGACTATATCTAAATCTATATGACTCATCAGTTCGCTAGTTTACAATAAAGATTTATACTGGTCATGCTTGTCAGGTTCTATCCTTGACAAAACTGGTTATTTCCGTATGTAATTTTCTTAAACTAAATATTTAAAGAGTGAAATAGTTTGAAGTAAAAGTAGAATAAAAGAATTCATTAAACATGTGCAAAAACTTTCACTTCTTAAAAATCTAGATACAAAAATTTATGATGGCTATATGCCAAAACCGAAGTTCACAATATCTAAAGACTATAATACTCATGCATTTAAGGTTCTTAATAAATAATTCTGTACAGACCGTTGAAAATTTTATCATCGTTTTCTATAGGATTTTATTTTCCTTGATAATCAAATTTTTATATAATATGAAAATTATTTCCGTGATTATGTCATGCTCTCCAAAATTAAATATTAAAAAATTAAATTAATTTAATTAAATATGTTGAAATTACAAGAATGTTAAGATAAATATTTTAGACATTAGACATCGAATTAAAAAAATATCAAAATTAAAATTTGATATAAAATATAACTTTGTTTCAAAAAATAATATAATTATGCCACAATAATTTTATAATTATGGGAGTTTCGTGACATTATATTCAAATATGTAAGATCTTTTAATTTTTTAATCTTTTCATTTGTTATCAACTTTTATTTATAATGTATAAATCTTTTGTAAAATACTTATCTCAAATATCAAGAAAAACTTGTATCGAAAAAATAATTTTGTTTTGAAAATACGCAGATATTTGTTTGTTACTATCATACTTATACCATCTGCATTATTCGAATGTTTTATTCACGGAATGTAATAACGAACAGCGAAATTGTGCGAAAGTGTGTGCGTTTCTTTCAATAAAATTGGTGAGATTGAAAAAACCGTGCATCGAGCGACAAACGAAGTTATCACGAAGACATGCGGGTCTTTATCTTCAACATGCACGACTCGCTGATTATAACAACCAGATAAATATGTGTGAGGGCGACTCGATATGAAAATACTTTTAATCACATGTATCGATTGCGCAACGAGCTGACAAAGACAATAGCAAACATTCAAAATATTGTGACATACTTGATAATTCTATTTAACTTTTATTCAATTGTTAGTCATATTTTTTAATGAGTGTTTACCGATGGTTTTAATTTTATTTATTTCATTTAGCAAATAAGAACATTTTTTTAAAATTAAGATGGGATTCTATTTGTTTTCATTTTTAAATTGATTCCGCAACATTTCTGATTATATTAATCGATGGAAATTAAGTGTAACAAGATTTAAAAATTATTTGATTTACATCTGTATTAAATAATTCGAAAAGAGAGAACTGATATTACTTAATTGATAATAACTTAATCTATCGGCGATATGTACAATATGTTATTGCTGCGCAAAATGCTGACTTATCACATATCACGTAATTCAAAAATTCGTGTATATAAAAAGCTCAACGACGCAAACTTTCACCGATTCGATTACTCTATAAAAAAATTCCAGAGATTAAAATACATATACATGTCTACTTGCGTAATAAAGCATCTTATTAAAGCGAGATAACGCATTATATTTAAATGTACATATATACAAATAGGAATTAAAAATTCTATAATTTTTTTTAATATGCGTCCGAAATCCGATTTTTCGATTTATTATGTAGATATAAACCTGCAATTCACAAGCAATTACAAATCTTGAAGTAATCGATAGAAATACAAGTGATAAGTAATCAAAGGTTGATACTCGACCGGATTGAGATTAAAATTAATTTCCGGTTTATAATTCTGAGAGTGTTGGTCATGTGTGTCGCCCGTTATCACTACACTCGTTATCATCATTTCGAATCACTTTGGTCGCGTATGTCGCGGCAGATTACGCATATAACTTCAGCAAATCACGAATTCAGTTCAACGAATCAGCAGCGGATGTGTTTCACGGTCTGTTCGAGTGAAGATCATGCATTATGCAATATATGTGTTCGTTTATATATGCGCTAGATTAAATTCCGCAAAAATGCGAAAACATAGAACTCTCGCTTGAATTATTATTGGCCCGAAAAAATAATCTCTATGAAATTGATAAACAAACCGTGAGTTATATTATCAATATTCTACGAATTTAACGAAAAATATAGAAATAATAATTTTTATATACTCCACACATCTCTATATTCATAAAAATTGGTTTTAAAAAACTTTATATTTATCAATTTTGTTTTCTTGTTCTGAATCTATTGCATATGTATTTACATACATATAATGAGAATTTTTAACATGGCATCTTCTAGATTTTGGAATTAAATATCAGACAGCAAATAACTAAATCACGAATAGAATCTGAAGAATCTTTCGTTTTTTCCAATTTCTCTTATTTCTAAACCACGACATTTTACATATGATTTATTTTATCTGTCGCTGCAACTTCGTTCTAAAAAAAAAATATTGATAAAAGACGATAAACAAGTGTTGCCGGACATTGAACATATATATGATTAATATGGATTTATGTTAATCAAAAATGAGTGACTACACCGAATAATCAACCATATAATTTTCATCGATTTGACGTGGATGCAAATCGCGAAAGAAAAAACATTCCAGCATAGGAAAACAAGCTCTTTGCCGATCAAGTTTAACAAATATTATTGACGCAAAAGATAGCATTCAAGTATCTTTGAGAATCACGAAAAATTATACGCGGTTTCAAGCCGAGCAACAAGTATGTTGAAACGGTATCGATATCGGTATCATGATTAAATTAGAGAAACGGAAAAAATATTAATCCTAAATTTACACAGAATTCATATGTAATAAAAATCTCTATCTGTATAATATGCACTATAATATTATAATTAGTAATTAGTAGTTAATATATTTAAGTTAGTATATTTAATTGTAATTATAGTAATTGTATATTGTTCACTGACTTTTAAGCATTAATAATTATAAATAATATTGGTTTTAACAGATTATTTTTCAACAAAAATTGAAAGAAAACTAGCGACATTAATAAAATATTTTACTTAATAACGAAAGAATTATATGAAAGCATTTCTAGTTGTAAATAAACGATGTCGAAGGAGTAGTTACAAACTAAAGAAGAAATTAAAATGTGACATTTCTAAAACATGACACAAAGCCAGAGGCGGAATAATATTTACGTAACACAAGATATTGCATTTCTTTGAGTAGATTAAAAGATAACCACGAAAAAAAAACGTGATCACGAAAATTAAAATGTCCGACCGCGAGCTTTATTTTATTATTACTTTGTAACTAATCGAGACTCAAGTAAAACGAACGAAAAAATCTGCAGGAAATTATAACAAGTTAGTATGATATATTTAAATGCTGATTTGAGAAATATACATTAGATATGTCTTGATTAAAACCAATTAAAATATATAAACAATAATATGGAAAAAAATATTCGTAAATTGCTTGTTATAATTTAACTTGATAAGATAGCAAAGCATCGATTATTATTCTCAAATACATTATATATAAAGTACGAGATTTGAATTAAAAACGATGATATCGATCGTGACGAAATCCTATTCCAGCAGCTACACTATGCTAATTTAGGAGTTCGGAGCTATCTGCAAAATCAATATACCTTACCGAAGAGGCAATACGTATGCGGATATTAATTAATGAAGCACCGACTAGTAACGCGCGATATCTCACTCGTTGTTATCTGCATCGGAGAGCCAACAGCGGTCAAGGATTACGCCGTAGCGCTATAATTAACGTGACGATATCGTCATCGGATGAAAACGACAGAGAAAGAGACCGATATATTCATCATATTTGAAGTATGTCATGGTATACAGCACGAGTTCGGCAAAATTTTTCACATACATCGGCGATAATGCCGAGTATCGCGCCGTGGAATTGCTTAAAAGCGAGGGGGGAATAGCGGGGAGAACGCGGTGCCGTTAAAGCCGCTCTATAAATAATCGGCCGGTGTATTTCCAGGGGCCCTCCCCCCTCCTCGCTTACGCAACGTTCTGCAAAGGCGATAAGGATAAGCACGAACGTTCGAACTTGCTTGGTGAACGGCTCTTGCGAGGCCCGCGCGGGCCATGCACAGTCCGCTTATCGACGCGGTCTTCTCACGACGTTTTAATTTATCTTTTTAATTCACACACATATACACTCATCTCTCATTCATTTGTCTGATTTCCGCGATACAGGCGGAATTCCTTTTTTCCACTGAATAACTTCCTTCCTATATAATCGTTAAATATATTTCCTGAGGCATTTAATATAAAAGATACTCTGCAAAATTGTTTGTAAGTTCGTTGGGCAAGTCAAGATGATACGTTGTAAAACAAAAAATAATGATTATCTCTAAAGGAGTGAAGTACAATATTAATATCGATTAGTTTCGCAGTCGTTAAAATGTATGCCAGATATTTATAATAATTATTATTGGATTGTTGACACATCGCCATGATGTATGAATCTTACGTCATTAATTTTAACTTGGAATTCTTTCAAATTTGATTCGAACCGAATTTAATAAGAGACATGCATTCGGTCCTCAATGTTTCCCGATTCACGGCGTTATCCGATTACGCGCTTCCTCAATTATCTTCTCATCGTCGCGATCCCCACAGTCGTAATTCGCCAATTGATTTTCTCTGTCAAGCTGTCGGGCGAGCGAAAAAGACGGGAAGAGAGAACGGAGAAAGTATACAGTGTTACGTCCAAATCGTAAGCTTCCTGCTGCGGGCTCATTTCGCTCTACGATTGTAATTTCGAGTTACGTTATCATGACGAGGAAGACGAAGGCGAGAACAAGTTTCTTTACGCGCTCGCGTTCGGATTTCTCCGCGCCGTAATTCAGACTTTTCGTGCGTCGCCGTCGTCGACGCGCTCGAGAAATCATTTGCTACTGATTCTTCCACAAAAACATGCGCGCGAAACAACTGTTCATTTCCGGTGATCGTTCCCCTGGTGTTTTGACTGAACTGTCGAGCGATTCGAAAGACTGACTTGAAAAAAATATTTTATTTGATTTGTAATTCTAAAGTGTTTTTCTAGACAAGTTATATGAAAATTTTTTATATTTTATAAGATATTTCATTTTTTATTATTTATATTGTATTTATATAAAATCTTTTCTTCTAATTTCTTCTTACGATAATTTTCGAAAAAGATTACACGAAAGAAATAGTAAAAAATATGTGAAATAAAATAAAGCTTTAGTTATGAGACACCCTGTAAAAAAATTGCATCCAATGATTGAGTTGGCGAAATCTCGAAAGACAGAGGAGAAGCTCACATATCGTCGCCGTTATCAGCGAAGAAATCGTATTGCGCGAACAGTCGCAGTTCGCTCGACGTAACGCGAGTTATCGCGAAAAGAAGAGAGAGGAGGTTGCGGCACAAGAGACGAAAATACATAAAAATAGCCTCTTTCGCTTTCGCATAATCGCAAGGTCAGTGCGACGTTGCCTCGACAAGGAGGCGTCTTACCTACGTCGGCAATGTTAATTAAACTGCCATTTCCCCTGCTATTGACCCCTTCGGCATATCACGAGGACAAATCTTATGAATTACGCCTGCACTAATGCGTGCTGCACGAACATCCGCGCTTGTATTTGCCGGCTCGTATTTGCTTTTATATATATCATTTTTTTATGTATCATCACTTAAATTTTATATACTTCCTTCCTTTGCTGGAGAAATTAGTTGTTCTCTGATATAAACATACCAAGTAAAAAGGAGAAATTTAATTTTGTTGCTGGTAATCGACATGAAATCCGACTTTGTGTCGAAAATGATTATTATGGCAATTAAATGAAGAAGCTCACTTGTCATAATTGTGTGTTTTCTTCGTTTCCTTCCTACAAAGTGAAAGCTACAAAAGAAATTCTATGCGAATGTATGTACATGTGTATATTTATTTATTTATTTATATTTATATAATCATTTAAAAGGAGTCTCACTTTTTTTATAACACTAGAAAACGGTTTCTTTTTTCTAAAGCGACTGCTTATTACACTGTAATTATTATAATAACTTTAATATAAATAATTAACTCGCGTGAAATATACTTGCAGCGTTTTAAACATTATTATATTAAATTCGATAAAATGATAGTCTCGGTTTTGTAAAAATTTATTTTAGTAATTAATTTTACTTGATTTAAAAATACCTAATTATATCAGAATGCGATAAAGAAATCACTTTAACGAAATAAAAATAACGCGATACAAAGGGCAAAGAACTTTTATTGATCCTGCACCAAGAAAGATCTTTTGTGGTTGAGAGAAAGGAGTTGCATCATGAAATATCGCGATCTATCTTACGTGTCGCTTGTCAGCAGTCATTGGATAGAAAGTTCTCACTAATCGATCAATGAAATCTTCACGATGAGACTTCAATTTTCATACTGAGATTTATAGACAAGTAAATACAAAATCAACGAGATATCAATATTCGTCGTTGATTTCAGCACATTAAAAATATTGTTGATCATATCATACTAACTGGAATTAGTTAATTATTACTGTTTATCATTTCGATATCTTTTTTGTTCTAGCAATCTTCCTTTTCGTTCATTTCATAGTATATTAATGAAATATTATATAAAAATTAAAGAAGGGAAAGATTAAGATTTAAATGATTAATTTTAAGAGATATGGAATCCTATAAAATATATTAATCTTAAAAATAGTTTACTTGGTTTTCTTCGCAATGCTTATATCTTATGATTAGAGTTAATCGATTGCATAAAAGGAGTGAAAAAAAACTCACGCCGTGGAAGAAGGTATCCGCCGGTTTGACATCACCTGCAAATGAAAAGATAAAATTAAAATAGAAAGGTCTTACGAAAACAACGATTATCTCTTTTCCTCTGTCTTATCTTTTTACTTGTATATATCTTAATTTTATTATAGTCTCATATACGTATGTATATGTACATGATGTAATCCTTGCTCCACTTTCGTGATAAGTTAAATTAATCTACGTAATCGCGTACTTCCATTTCTCGTATTGACATAAAATCATTGTAATATCAGTGTAAATATATGTATTCCGTAAGCACAATAGTAGTTTTATACGCCGTTACATCGCGATCGACTGAACGATATAACAAGGCGCGAAAAACACTGGAGCTTGACAGCTGTTATATAATCCCGTTTACAAACAAGCTGTCTATTTAAATCGTAGTTCCAAGTATACCATTCGCGAATGCAAATAACGGCAACAAAATGAACGAGAAACTGTTGCCACATTTCCTCGATCAGTCGAATCACATTGATAGACTTGACATTCGAATAAATTAATAAAACATTAACGATCGCGTGAAACAATTGCGATTAAAAGTTCTCAGGCGATACAAAAGCCATCATTATTTTCTATAGTTCTTTTATTTTCGTCAGGCTAATATCACTTAATATCAATTAGGCTAATAGCAATAATGTTTTTTCAATTTTAAACCTAATCTTTTTTGCATTCAAAATTAATAAAAAATTCAAAAATTGCATTCAAAAAGTGCTAAAATATTTACATAATAAATAATGTAGACCGTAATAAAATACAGAAAATTTTTTTGGTAAAGACGTTTTTAAATTTCTTGATTGTTAAAACAGTGGGAATATTTTTATTGTTTGGTTCAATTAATCGGAAAATTTTTCATAAACCGCGAATGCTTTCGCCGGCGCGGAAAGACTGCGAAAAGGAATCGAGTCTACGTTTGTCGACAGGAAAGCGAAAGTAGACACCGCAGTGACTTGTTTCGTTCCTCGAGCGTTATAGACACTCCAGAAGCAATGAAAGCGATAAAGGACACTGAAGTGCTTAGTGTATCTCTGAGAGAGAGAGAAAGAGAGACAAGAAAGGAAGATGAGGAGGGACAAGGGAAATTAAACGCGAAATACATAACGACGAAGTTATGGTCCGCTCTTGGCGTGTAATTTAATGCTAATACAGTACCGATGATCGCACAAGACAGGGGATTTTCATCAGAAAACTGGAAGTCGGAACCAAACTAGTGGCATTTAAGCGTTACATTAAAGCAATTGAATGTATGTGTTGGATTCATAAACTTAGAACTTGTCCGAAAGGTAACATTTCATCACGTATTTATGAAATAATTCTACAGCTTCTTAATTCGCGTCAAAATTTTCAAATAATTGGGTAATGAATAGTTTAGAAACGAGTTATTCAACCGTTGGTCCCTGACCTAATATATTAATATCTTGACTTTCTTTGATAACCACCTACTCTCGGAATCTGATATTGGTGGTCGGGAGAAAGTGCGACAGCCATCGGAGACTTTGTCACGTCACGACAGATTGGATCGGTCCTTGATACATTTGCCATTTAAATCAGCTAAATTCTTTGTGACTGTTTGATTCACTTTGCTTTCTATTAATGTTTTTTACATACTATGCCATAAACATCATTTGTCATTCCAATATCTTGAGATTAGAATTAATATTTTACATAGTTTACCAAAACAGAACAAAATATTTTTAATAACAAAAAACAATCTATTCAAAGATCCAATTTTATATTTATAATTCAAGAAACAATATTTTATTTTCAATGTTAATTACAATCCAAATAAAAGCGTTATTAATAATAAAAAAATTATTACTAATGAGACTTTTAAAACTGTATTATTATTATTTAAATATTACGAATAAATATGAAAGTGTTATATTAAAAAAAAATTTTATTATTGAATAATAGCGATGATAAAATTAATATAATAATAATACCTAAAACAAAAATTGTTTTTTTCTCTCTTATAGAATTATAAATAGAATTGATATAATAAAATTAGAAAATAAAAGAGAATTTCTCTTTTATTTTTCCATTAGTCTTTTATATTTTTTAATTCTTTTGTTATTAATGTAACTTTTATTAAAGTACCACCATTTTTATTAAAGTAAAACTGTTATCTTGATGATTAACTATGCCATACGATATCAATGCATTCGCCGATTCCGCTAAATGACAAATTCAACTGTGCGTCTCTCGCGTTCACTCACCGAGAAGCATCTGCTCCAGTTTACGGCGATCCACACGGAAGCGCTCCTGGTGCAGATCTTCGGGATCGTTGATGCCCAGCAGAGCCGCGATATCACGCAGCTCCTCACGGCTCTCGAAGCCGGATTTGCCGGATATGCTGGTGGTCGCGGTGCCCTCCGATGTCTCCGACATCGTCTCCGCCGCCCGCCGTGGCTCGCTGCTCACCACCATTTCGTCGGGCCTCATCTTGCTGTCAACAGGAAGTAGAATAACTCAACATAGAGATTAGATATTATTTGTCTGTTACGTGTTAGTCCTTCGAAAAAAATCGAAAACTTAATTGATAGAAGCGAAGCGATATTATTAGATAACATCCTCGCTGAGGCTGGATGGTAAGGAAGATGGGTAAGCGGGCGCGCATTCGATTCCGAATGAAACCGCGCGGAATGTTCTCATTCGGAATTAATATCGCGCTGGATGGCTCTTGAAGGACGCGGAGATTTCGAATTCTCGAAAAGAAAAAAATGGGATCACGTGGCGGAATCAGCAAATCGGTGGGTGTCGTCCACCGTGTACCACGTGTACGCCACGACGATTGAATTGCCGATAATGAGGATCACGTGAACGTCTCTTTAGCGCATAATTTACGTCTCTTATGTCGGATACAGTAATTCCCACCTGCCGAATGGAAGGCAACTATTCGGAGAACGCGTATCGAATTTCGAATTATTGTTTATAAGCTTACGGTCCGTTTATAAAATTTCAAATTTTCTTCTCCACGTGCAGCAAGTTCGCCGAAATTCCTTCATTATTCCGGGCAAGAAACGGCCTGTTTGCGTTTGCATGTCATGTCTGCTTTCATAGTCAACGCGAAAAAAAGGTAAACATCACGTAGGCAATACCAATCACGAGGAGTCACGTAGACGTAAGCGAGACACTACCGTGCCTCTTGATTTTATACCGTACGGAGAGTCAGCTCGGCGAGTTCGACGACCATTGTGTCTTTATTAAACTATTAGTTGCACGCACGGACATAAGCATAACAATATAATGCTTAAATAATAATTTATTGTCGCGAGAAATTGTGCTCTGTTTTTCCCGAGCTCCGAAATTGAGAAAGCAAGAAGGAATTGGAATAGAATTTTCAAATTTAAGAAGTGTCAGCAAATCGTTAAACGGATACCGTTTCGATCTTCGATTCTCTTTTTGGAGTCTCAAGGAGAATAATTCCAGAAAGTTGGGAGGGAATTATTCTTTTATCCGTAAAAGGGGGAAATGTCCTCGACATTAAATGTGCATCGCGGGACAATGATGTAGAAGACATTTCATTTTCGAATCGGACGCTTTATTCCTGTGTTAATTTTGCGGACATCTCTCCGCGACACGTACACCGTATCGTCAAATATAAACTATCCGGTATTAGGTCAAACGTGTAAACTGTGCTGGCGACGAATAACATCACCTTATCGATGTCGGAACTGCCGATTTGAAATACCGAGGAGTATCTTTCTTTCTCTCTCTCTCCGAACGAATACCTAAAGATAGACACAAATTACTCCGAAACATAAAACAGCGGATGCTCGGTTGCCGAAGACGGCGGCTGGAGAGACAGGAGGTACATCCTGAACGAATGCAGAACCCTAGATACGGGAAGGGACGTAATTGATATCCGAGGGGAGGAAATATGTCTCCGATACACTTCACATCACTGTCGTCCGAAAACACGCGAACTGACCTGCACGACGACGGTTGAACCGAGTTATCGAGGCGGTGGTGTGTAGTCGCGGGACCTTGATCCTGGTCCCGCCGATAGATCTCTGTCTCTTCGTCCCGGGTCTGGTCCTCGTCCGCTGCTGCCGTCCAACTCAATCGGCGGCAGCGCTGTAACCTGTCGTTGTAATCGGCGCGAGCGAGCAAGCGAGCGAGCGATCGGCCGATCGACCGTGCGGTGTGCGGCGCGGTGTGCGCGGTGTAAACAAAATATGGCGGTGGTAACAAGTAAAAGGGGAGTTACCCCGGAGGGGATCGCGGGGCGCGAAGGGCCCCGGCACCGTTTCCCGGAATTCGGCCCGATTTTCGGGGTAAGTGCCGCCTTACCGGGACGGCGACCAATCGTGGCGCGTGCCACCGGTACCGATTCACCCGGTTCTTGTCATCGTGCTAGCCGAGCGCTCCTGAGGAACGCTCCCCCCGACGCGTCGCTGTATGATACATTACGTATGTACATGCGTACACACACACATACACAGACACATACCTACGCGTAATACAGAGACCTTCGCCGCCGAGAGAACGCCGGCAAAAAATTGTTTTTCTGGACACATGTCGAAGAGCGGCGTGTATTACACGTCCGACGCCTTAAATTCATTTTCGAAATGATTTCGCGTTTATGACGATTGGAGAACGCCAGGGGCGGAATTGTGGAGCGATGCGTGCAGGTGGAATTTCGATGAGGCTCGTCGAGTGTCTAAGGATGAAGGAAAACGATTTCTCATCGAATGATTATGTAAATCGTACATTTCTATAATGGTAAAGAGTATATACAGTTTAAATTTGTTGACTAGAGAAAGAATAACAATTCGCTCTTCAAAACCGGAGATAAAGACCAGCTCGTACGTGCAAAGCAAATTAAGAAAAGTTAAAGTCAAAACGAGCAAATTAAGTGATAGAGATGTTAAGTAAAATTTTTAATCTATTTTCTAACAAGGAAAAAATATACGGAATTCTCTTCATATAGAATTATAGTAATAAATAAAAATAAATAATAGTAACTGAACCATGTCAATTTGTTCGTGTTTATCAGAATTAATGGATATGTGTGCGAAATATTTTCTTCTTCCGTTAGCAGCGAATCCCAAAGTTTCAGATGGAATTTTATTCGTGACAATCCTACGCCCGACGAACAAGTTCAAAGTTCGAAATTTCTCAGCGTCCGCAATGAGTACACGTTAATACGATTTCTTCACCTAATAACGGAAAAACAAAATTAAACTTCCTACGAGAGATCAAACGGAATTTTAATGTCCCTTTTGTCTGTGCACACTGTAAACTCCTGTGGGTTGCCTGCTCCTACTCAATATTCGGTTAATTTGACTAAAACAATGAGATAAAATTAGCGACATATTGAGTAAGTCTTACTCAATATGTTGTTAATTTATCTAATTTAACTTTCATGTTAGTCAAAATTTCACCTTCCTTTTAGTCAAAATTAATAAAATATTGATTAGGAGCAGTAGCGACTTATGGAATAGTTAAAAATGACTCAAATTCAGTATAATTTGACACTACGGCCGGTATTCATAGTCAATTATATTTAAGATCATCTCAAGTACAGTTTTAAAATGTTCTAACCACAGAGCCAGCATCTGTTAGCATCTTAAGACGTTACTTAAGACAGTCTTGAGACAAGAACTGACTATGAATACCGGCCTACGAGTTTAACAGCGTATGCGACATATAATCGAGCTCGGTCAAATCGCTATAAATTCGACGAGGATATGCACATAAGCGTTGAAATTCGCACACGTACCTCTCTCCTTCGGCTCCGCGATCCATGCGCGCCGATCAACGGGCGGTGGAAGAGCCACGTGTGAACCGATCGCGCGGCAATTTGAAAGCGGATCGATGCACGCGGCAGCGGAAAGTCAGTCGCGTGCTGCACTGCGACAACGGCATGCCTCGGCTCTCCCTCTCCCCTCGTGCTCCTCCCCTCGGTTCTCCTGGCGAACGCGCGTGACGTGGATCCTTATCGTTATCTCGTCGGTGGCCGCCGCTGGTGCCTTCGTCCGGCCAACGCGACCCTTCTTCCACTACGCGCCGCCGCCGATTCCTCCGACTGACCGCAGCCCTCTTTTCCACTGGGCATCGGCCGGACGCTCTCGCTAGAACTTGCATTCCCTTTTCTGCTGCAGGCCGCTGGTCCCTTCAATTTTCTTCTCTTTTTTTTACGAAGAAATCATCTTTTCAACTCTCTACATATAGATAGGTGTAGACACGAAAAATAAACTTCTTTTCCATTTCCTTTTATATCTGTATTTTGTATTTTATTACGGCAATTTTTTTTTTTTAATTACATCCCCAAACGGAAAAAACATTAATTTCAAATCAACAATAATATTCTCATATATAAGTAAAAATATAAAATCTCTAAAGATTTTGATAATCTTAACAGACAATAACTCACACTTGCTCACACAAAGAAATTTTGTTTCTGTTTAAGATTATCAAAATCTTTAAAGAAGATTTTATATTTTTGCTTATATATGAGAATATTTTTGTTGTTTTGAAATTAATGTTTTTTCTGTGCAGACAGCACAAGTCTTCCAAAGACATCTCAAAAACATTCTAAGAACGTCCCTATGTTCTAAAAATGTCCATAGGACATATTTTGGAGATGTGTTGTCTGAGATCATGATTTTTTTCACTTGTGTTTGTGTGATTGTGTGTTTCTTTTTCTAGTAATTGTAAGTGCTGTCTGTTCCTTATCCGAACTTCTATTTGGTCCAAGTATTCCTTTTTCTTTCTGTTTTTTCTCTTTGTTTTTTTCTCTTTCTCTTAGATTATTCGAAATATTTGCCAAGCCATGTAGCGCGCGGCAATATGTACGATGCGATAACTATTTTAACTATTTTACAACGTAATAATGTTGCAATTATTTATGTGCAACAGAGAAGTAGAATGTCTTGTGAAATGGAAATAGAGATAACGAGCAGAATGAGGAACTAATAAGCCTTTTTGCCTCAATAATTTGCAGCACTTAACGTAAAATAATAAGTGGAGAATGATTAGTACAATTATTTGATAATGTTGCTGGAATTTTTTTGTTTTTATTTTTTTCCGTTTACTTAACGATTTTTAAATATACAGTTTGAAGCTCCCACAATTTAAGGATGCGATGATTTTTAATTATAGTTTATAAATTCTGTATAATATAATAAATAATATAATATTCGTTGCTTGTCTAATTGTCTTCTAATTGTCAACATATATAATGATACATAAAAAATAGATAGAAAAAATGAAATACACGATTCGAAGAAAACGGTAATCTTTAAACTCATATGTTCCGTATATGAACATTTTTTTGTGAATTTGAAATTAGTTTTGTAACAAAAATTAGCAGATATATATTTCGAGAATTATTTAAGATATTTATTAATGATTTATCGCGCCAAGTTTATGTAATTTCAATTGCAATAAGCGATCGTATATCGATAGACGATACGATCTCCCTGAATAATTCTCCTGAACAGATAGTGTAGTAATTATTTTGTATTTCGTCAAATTTATTTGTTGTTTTTTTTTACATGCTAAATTTTTTAAATAATCTACATAAATAATTTTGTTCGCGATTTGCAGCCTTGCGAGAGTCGCGTGGTAAATGCAGCGAGCGTCATTACCGACGCGGCCGCCCTCGACTAGAAATAGCGTGACTCCGATTACCTCGTCTGGAGTCGAGCCTTGCTGTCAATCGCTGACCTGTCGCGCGTCATGTCGGCACTCGATGGGAGGTTAGATTAGGCATCGGCGGTTTCTTCTAAGTTTCTGAGCTCGAACGAGATATCAGAGGGACGTGGAATAAGAGGAAAGACAGGACACGCTGTTCTGAAGAGAACGGCTAGAAGAAAAAGAAGGATAAACAGAGAAATGGGATTTCTTCCGTTGATCTTAGACGAGGCTAATGCCGTATAAATAAGCTCACGTCCAGGTAGGCTTTTCCTTGGCGAATTCCGTTTTCCCCGTTCGTCGCTCCTCAACTTCGCTTCCTGACGCCGGCGATGTGATTCTGCGAGACGAGAACTCTTCGGAGAACATGTTCACGCTCGCGACGTGAACGAGGATGCAAACGATGCTGCAGGCTCGTTGGGAACGCTCTCAGAAACGCAAGAAGCTCCTGGCCCAGACGGTGAGTCTTGAAATCTATCCCCGGAAAAGAACCACCATAGCTCGTAAGATTATGATGAACGCCATCCTCATGTGTGCTCTTTCATTCGCAGCTAGGAGTTTCGAGCGTGGATGAACTGCGACAGATTCTGGGAACGGATGTGGAGGATACGCAGAAGAAGAGGGGCAGACTCTCCAGTGACAAGTCCGACGGCGCGGTCAAGGATTTGAAGGACGACGTCGCTCCGACGGACGAGATTGTATATAAAGATTCCTCGACGTTTTTGAAGGTACTTGCTGGCATTTCGTACATTTTGTATATTGAGATACTGTATGTCTGAAAAATTTGGTTTATGTTAAGGGAACGCAATCGTCGAATCCGCACAATGACTATTGTCAACATTTCATCGACACTGGCCAACGACCGCAGAATTTTATCAGAGACGTGGGTCTGGCGGACAGATTCGAGGAGTATCCGAAACTGCGCGAGCTGATTAAGCTGAAGGACGATCTGATCGCAGAGACCGCGACTCCACCAATGTATCTAAAAACAGACCTGCTGTCGTATAACCTGAAAGAGCTCAATTGTAAATTTGATGTCATTCTTATAGAACCACCTTTAGAAGAATATCAGAGAACGTGCGGCGCGACCAATGTGCAACTCTGGAACTGGGACCAAGTTAGTCTTGCTTGATTACACATTCTCGTTTAAATTGGTTCAACTTTTTATTTTAACAATATTTAGTTAAAGAAAAGCATTAAAATATATTTTTGAAAAATATGTAACAAATATTCCTTCAACTTTTTCATTCACGGCGAAAAATGAACAATAATAATGCATAATCAAATTGATAATTTTTGCTAAATAGATTATAGATGTTAAAAAAGTTTTAATCTCTTTAAAATTATTTTAAATTTTCATTGTCTCTAATTGAGTTTATTACTAAATAAAACTAATAATAATTAGTTAATATTGATACAATTAATTCTCGTATATCCGTGCAGATAATGGAATTGGATATTGGTGAAGTGGCCGCCAATCGCAGCTTCGTATTTTTATGGTGCGGTAGTAGCGATGGATTGGACATGGGTCGATTTTGTCTTCGCAAATGGGGTTTCCGTCGTTGCGAGGATATCTGTTGGATCCGCACGAACATCAATAATCCGGGTCACAGCAAAAACCTGGACAGTAAGGCAGTGCTGCAGAGAACGAAAGAGCACTGTCTGATGGGTATCAAGGGAACGGTACGACGCTCCACAGATGGAGACTTTATTCACGCCAACGTCGACATCGACCTCATCATATCTGAGGAGCCCGATTATGGGTCCATCGAGAAACCCGTAGAGATTTTTCATATCATCGAGCATTTCTGCCTCGGCCGAAGAAGGTACGAAAATATACACATACAAAACTATCCTTTAGTTTTCTTTTGGAATATTCAACTACAAATTAATATTATAATCTAACATTTAAAAATAAAGTTTTATAGACATTTTTTTATGGAAGTCAAGTTATCATTAAACAAATTTTGAAATAATATTAATATAACTATGTATATTAAATTTTTTTTTATATTTTTATTAAAAACAGATATAAAGAATAATAATAAGTACAAGACTTATGTTACTGGATACTAATTTATTATAAGAAAATATGTGGAAAGATAACTTTGTATCCTTTTTTTAGTATCTGTTATTTTTTTCCTGAAAAATGTCATTTCTTATTTATTATTCTATATATATTAATTGTTCTGTTTTCTTTTATATGTTATATCTCTTATGTTTTCATTTAGGTTGCATCTCTTTGGTCGTGATAGCACCATTAGACCTGGTTGGCTCACTGTTGGTCCGGAACTAACGAACACAAATTTCAATTCCGACCTCTATCAAAGTTATTTCGCCAATGGTCAGCTCACTACTGGCTGTACCGAAAGGATAGAAGCGCTCAGACCGAAATCACCACCCCCAAAGGGAAAAGTATCCGGCCGAGGAAGAGGAGGCTTTAATCGTGGCAGAGGTAGAGGGAGATGAATAAATCAGAATCCTGCATTGTATGTCTTTTGAATATAATTATAATAGATATAAGAAATCTAAAAATATAAATATATAAATAATTATGAAGACATGCATGAGATGTGTTCGTTTTTTCTTATTCCATATGCTGCGTATATGTATATTTCATTCGTTAACATTTTTTCACAAATTTAAAATAAATCTAGTTTTATGATAAACTCGAAGTAATTTAAACTTGCTTATTTGTCAATATTAAAGATCTCATTAATTTTTCGTCAAAAAAATAATATTTTTCTAATCTATTTAAAATCATTCACGCAGCTCTCTATATTTCAAACATTTGACTTGTCAGAAAATTTTAATTTTTAATTTAATTCTGAGTTTATTAACCGTATTAAAAAATAATAAATTCTAAAATTACACAACTGAAATAATAAGTAAAATCAAAATGTTCTATCAAAAGGTTTCGTACAGATCTTTATACAAGGAGTGGGATAAACAAATTAAGGATGAAGCATTGTTTTATATCAAACTTATTGTTATTGCAAGGTACATTGTAAAAAACGCAATTTGTCATTTGAACGCATTATTACATGTAACTTAACTATCTGCGGATAGTATATAGTATTGCCTCTATCTTTAAATCGTTAACGATAAATCGGACTGCCAGAGTCGCAGCTTAAAGGGAGAAGGGGATTGTTAAAATAAAACGCTAAAAAGATTATGTAAAATTCAAAGTTCGACGAATTTTCAACTAGACCGCATCTAACTGCGTTACAAATCGCACTAGGAACAAACGAATATACATATATATTTATATATAAAAATAAAACATATATTTCGTTGTGTTGGATTGCGGAAGCGAAAAATTGTAATCGGATCTTTCAAGTAGGATAAATTAACAAATTAAATAATAATGAAGAATTCGTTGTCGAGAGAATAAAGAAAAGCGCACGCTCCTCAGTCAGTCAGTTCAGAATATCACCGAGTTACGCGTTACATAAATAGAAGAGTTCTAGATAAAGAAACGAGTACTATTATGACGTTTGTAATTATTATGGCATGCTCTCGAAGGCTTTCCTTCATATTTTTATCTGTTTAAAATTCTTCTGTCATAGTTTGAATAAAATAAATAATATCTCCGCATAAAGCAACATTTTATATTGGACACAATTTATTCCAAAAAAGTACGAATTATCATATTACCCAGATGATTTTCAGACGAAAATTTTCAGACGTCACTGTTGCGTATATATTCGAGAAAATCAATGCGATAGATAGATCGATGTGCGATAAGTTTAAAGACTTCTAATTTCTTTTTTGTTTAACGTAAAACCTGTCCTTTGTTAACATGATTCTTTAAACGTATACTCTCAATGATAGCCGCTCAAAAAATTAACGCCGCGCTCGTTCAGAAAGGCAGAGAAAGGTAATTAATTTTCTATTTAAATCTGAGATCAAGTCACGTATTTTGTACTCTATAGGCTGAGTCGAGTAATTAATTTATAATATATACCATAAATATATATAGAGCTCTTAAAATTAAGATCGCCGTCTGCAAAGAAGAAAGAAATACGCAAACTTACAAAGTAGTTTTATTGGTCCCAGTAAAGCTTCCGGTAAGTGAAAAATGAAATCTATCTGAGAGAAGGTAAAATTCCGCAAGGTCCGTTCGAATGCATTTCCACGTGGACGCATGTATAGCGACGAATATACATATATTTCATTTTGTAATTTTGTAATGAGCGGATTCTACTGATGATCGCAAAGATCGTATCTGCGTGTCGGGATCGCGACACACACGTACATGTTAGCGACAAAACTTAAGCTCCTATTGCGGAATACATGCAAAATAAATCGATTTATTCTATTACAACAGAAAAAGTATCGGTTTTTTCTTTTTCTTTTCATTTTTTTCATTTTTTTTTGTTTAATTAAATACTAAACGAGCAGAAGTAAATCAAACGACGTTTACTTGTTTATTGCTATACTTAACGACCTAACGTAAAAATCGTCTATTCGTAATTTCAGCTATGATGGATCTTACGTACCTATTCTCTCGTAACGCGTTTTTAAACACAACGCTATATCTCTAACTCTCTCGTCGTTAATCCTCCCTCTAAACGATGGCATAATACAAAAAAAAATCAGAATAGAGTATTAAAAACCCTGGTACAACATGATCATAAATAAAATACATAAACGATCCAATTAATAATAATAATAATAATAATAGATAACAAAGTCTACTTTTTCTTAGAAACGATTGTATTTCGATGCTGAACACCAATCGCATACGTCAACAATCAGTCACCACGTTTTCTTTTTCTCATTTTCTCATTATTTTAACGCGATTAAATTACATCATCACTATACACAATAATTATACGAATTAATTGTAACGTGCACTTTTATCAAACAATTGTTGATATTCCATGTTAATAACTGATATCCCGCTTCAAGTGATATCGACAATAAAATAAAAAGAACGGAAGTATTATACGAATTAAACCGAAGAATTTCGTTCTCAACGAAAAACAGAATACAGGCGAACTTAAAATAGTAATAATATCAGCGCGCGAATACACAATGTTGCGACAAATCGGATATCTAAGTCGTCGAAATGAATTGTCCGTCGCATCGAAGAGACACCAGAAAAGAAAAGAACGCTTGCATACGTATATACGAATTATATACGAATAAAACACGTCGGGGAAAGATAATAAATAAATTATTCGCGCAAGACGCGAATATCATTACTGCTCTCCTTGAAGAATGAATAAATAAATAAAAAAAAAAGAAAGAAACTCGATTTTATGTCTCATTTATACGCGTTTACACAGCGCGTATTTTAGGGATTCTTCGTATTCGAGTACTCGGAATACTATCCGGGACTCTCGCTCGATTTGTATGCAAAATCGATCCATTTCCGAGCAGCGAAACGCGTTTGATACAAAACGAAATGTTTGCCGGATATTCGTTTTTTTTTTTTAATATATATAAAAGATCTCTAGCTAGCACTAATGTGTGAACAGCTTTTGCACAGAAGAAACCAAGCGCCTCTCCGTGAGTAGCAAATTCAAAATTCATTCTCCCTAAAAGCTTCTTTCTTTAAAATTGTTTCCGCAATCTTTATTTTACTACTTTAATTCTTTTCTCAATAAAAAAAAAAAACTTACCAAGGAGATTTCTATAATTTCTCGCAAAAGCGTCTCCTCTATCTGCTTGGCGCAGCCAAGGCAAGGATCAATCTACTTAACGCACGGCAGAAATTCGACTTCGATCCGAGTAAAACCTTGTTGCGACTTGGATGGTACATTAATTCATAAATACATACATCTGCGTTTATACAAAATTATTTATTCGCTATCTAATAGATCGTCGCAATTGATATAAATATACCCGAGACAGAGAGAAATTCGGCGACAATTAGGGGGGGGAGGGGGTATTAAAAAAGAAATTGGCGCTTCATTTCTTTTATATAAAAGCCGTGTATTGTATCACGCGCACGATGCGACACACGACGATACGTTAAATTAATTAATTAACGCTAAATGATAACGTAACTCTGTTCTTTCTGTGAAGCATCAGCGTGTGTATATACCCAGAAGAGTTTTTTTTTTTGTGGGGCGGGGGATGGCGGGCAGAGGGTGTGTATGCATGCGTGGTGTGGCAGGCACGGGATGGCGCGCGATGGTGGTCGTTTTCATCTATTCGCACACACAATCGATTCGGTAATCAAGCGGTGCGAGGTTTTCAGCGGTCAGAGGTTGATCGTCACAGGGTTTAGCCCCGATCGGCCGCGCCATCATCATCAGTCAAGTCTCAACAGTCACAAATATGTCGATTCCCCTGCAAGCAGACCTATCGTCAGTCGTGGAGAAAGGCGCGATGTCGAGACGTGATATCGCAAATTTCAAAGGTCAACCAACAGCTACTAGGGAGGGAATATTTGGGCGAGAAGGTGGGACTGTGCGAAAAAAAAATGCCGTTCATGAAGAAGCGAGGATAAGCGAAAAAAAAAAGAGAAAAAAGGCAAAAAGGATCTTTTTATACGCATATCTGTGTTGGAGGATGTAAAAAGATACGAGAAGCTCACATTATTCTTCCGTTCCTCCGACCTCAACGCATTTTTTTTTCCAAATTCCCTTCCCCCTCGCACCTCTTTTCCCGTTTAAGGGATATTTAAATTGCGATGCTACGCTCTAGAAATGAGAATATTTATTTCGATAACTTTTAACATGTAAAAATGGCCGAGAATCAGAATCATCCTTGTGGCTAAAGAGAATAAAATGCGTCGAGTTGGAGGGAAATGACGCAAAAGAAAATAAATTTCATTATGCTGCATTTTATTTGCATAAAAATACGAACTTTCCGAAATTTCTTTGCTCTTGAACTTACCCTGGCGTACGCAACGAACCTGATTGCGAAAAGAAAATGTAGCAAGATCATACATACATTACTCACATTTTAGATTCGTACGTTCGAGTGACACGCTCTAGAAGTGGATTATACAATCATTTTATTTCGCAATAATGATAAGAGATTTAATCATATGCCTTTATTACATTCATTGCAGAGTTTGATCCGACAACTAATAGATATTAGTGTCAATGCTTGCGATCGCAATGGGGTTGTTAAGGCAGGAATATTAATACAAGTTATATCGAACATGTTCTTTTCTCGGACAAAGGACAGGCTTATATAAACGCAGAGACAGACACATCCGTAAACATGATAAAATATAACTCTAGAGTTTCGTGCGCGCGCTTTTAATCTCTTTATAAATTTCTGGAAATGATCAACGGTATAAATTTGCAGGTTTCGTTTACAAGTATTCTCTCGTCATGTGTGCGGTATCATACAATATCTACTTGTTGGAGAAAATAAAGTCGGAGGAGAGATGCGGCTCGTTCGAAAGAACACGAACAGGGATATTCTTACACAAACTGCATCGTGTAACATTTATTTGTCAGTAACTAACGTATGTATATATTCACAATTTTATGACAAAATTTTACTCTCGTCGACACCACGTGTGGTGCGATATAAAAAATCGGCGAAGTAAACGTACTTTATTATCGGATCGCTCCGCGCGCTCTAAATCGATCTCTAATCCATATTTTCTTTCGTTCTAAATGATAAGTGACGGGTAATTCACGCGTAATCGTTAATTAATATTCGTATATAATATAATATGAGATCCTATATATTTATACGCATCAAGAGGTATGACGTACATACCTGCATCCAATTTAACAATAAGGAGAAAGTACAAAAATACGTATATCGCGTAGATGTAAAATGACCGAGTGTCGAATAGACGCGTGTAATAAAATGTACGAGAAAGACTTTTTTTTTGTCCGTCGTGTGAATTCATATATGAGGCAATCCAGAAAAATTGGAGATCAGGAAAAAAGATTCTCAGAAAAGAATACTTTTTTAAATTTCAATATGAATAAATAAATATTATCTCACAAAAAATTAATCATAAATTGAATATTAAAACAATATTCAAAAATTCGTAATATAACATTAATTAATATCTTTCGTGTGATTTTTAAAAATTATGTGCATAGATTAGTTTTATTAAATAAATAATTAAAATAAATAGCAAAATCTTTTAATTAACAAAATAAGAAATTTATAAAATTTTGTTCATAGAACGTTATTTACGTTTCGAAAATAGCAATAAAAAATTTATCAAATCTGTTTTCAGTAAAAATAAGCTCTGATTCGCTCAAAAATACAAATCTCTACCGTCACCTTTTTTCTGGACCGCCCAAGCGCTTTTTAATATATATCGTGGATCGACAATGATAACTTTATGATAATTACCATAAATTCCACGCGCAACAGTAGAATTAACAGAAACCGATCATTAATACGCGGCCGCGTATAAAATTCATATATATGCTGTTTTAGGTAAAATCGTTCGCTTTAAATTGCTCGCCAGTGTTAAAAACAAGCTTCTCGCGCCGCTTTTATCGCGATTCGCAGCTGACACATGTATACTGATCAGCGATACGGGAAACCCGACTCGGGATTTTTCTCACTTTCCGCGAGTTCGCTCTTTAGACTCACTTAACAACAATCACTGGTACGCAGGCATCTAGCAAAGTAATCGGAACGCCTATTTCTCTTTTTTTTTTCTCACACGCACTTTTGTACAACGAATTTGTTTGTCATGTCGAAAGAACGGCTTCGTTGATTCTCTCCTCGTCGGCTTCGCTATCGACGGCATACACAAACGGGATGTCCCAATTCTCATTTACTCCCTCCTCCTCGTGTTTCGCACGAAAGTGGAATCCTTTTCAAATCCAAATGTGTCTCATTTTTCGATTAATAAATAGTATATCGACCGGTATGAGTGGTCCCCTAGAAACTACATCTAGGTACTTCCATCACATTCGCGAGCATGCCGAGAGAACATGTCGAGGACAAACGAGCGATTTCAAGAAGACAAAAAAGTTCTTTCGAAATTCTTTCGTCTGAATTCTTTTACCAATGAAAATATCAATTTAAAGAAATATAAATACTTTCTTAAATAGGATTGTAGAGTCTTATAATACAAGAAAAAGAAATTTCGCGACAATATACTTCGACAATTTTCACTCCGAAAAGAGACGGTTACGCAAACGGTTCTTTGTCCTGGACGTTTCTTCGTATCTTTGGATCCAAGGTACACGTGTATTATGTTTCTGATAGACCACTCTGTAGTAGCTAAATCGCAGCTTTTGATTTACAGTTTTGCTTTATTCTACGTGTAGGAACATTAACGTCATTGTTTTACGGAAGTGGCTGCTTCAAAGGTAAGCCCTAAAATCCTCTAAGTTAATTAGCGAAAGATCCAGGTCAGTGGAAGCTTGCTGATAATTCGTATGTGTGCACTGTTATTAACACCATTAAAATCTAATAACAATTTGTACGCAAATATCAATATATTCATTGCCTGACGCTAAAAGCAAAATCATTGCTCGGACATAAAAGAACAAATATAATATTTCAGGGTACAGCATTTCACTGTAACACTGTCGTCTCAATTTTTAAGCGATCATCATTTGAAATAACAATAATTCTGAAAACATTCAATCAATCATCATAAATCAAATAGAAGAACGAAAGTCGATTCTGTTATCTCCGTCTATATAATCTTTTTTTTTTTATCACTTCAATTCACATATGTATAAAAGAAGAGTATAAAATGTCTTTTATGTGACAAGAGACTTGCACTAAATTATCGTTTAAACAACATCTTCCCTGACGATGGTCGTAACGAGATTCGTCTGAACAGTTTATTAATCGAAAAAGTCAACCATTGCCGAGCGTTTGCCGATTGCGTTCGCCCGCGAACGGTGTCTTTCGGAGATTATGCAACAACGACTCGCGGCTTCCAAATGCGTACCACGAAGCTGGACAGATGTGTGTATGTGTATGTGTGTATATATATTATATATATATATATATATATATATATATATATAAATGAGAGATGCCAGATATACCTCGCACACACATACGCACGCACGCACACGCACCCACACACACCCACATACACCCACACATACACATACAATTCTCAGAAGAAGTTTATTAAAGTCAGCATTCGTAAAGAGGTGCAGTGACATTTTTATTCTGAGACATGGCAGGTGGTTTCGCAGTGTGTGTTTCATACTCTGTTAGAACGTAGTCCTAACTATACGCGCGTTACTATAAGTGCTCTATCGATGCAACACAAGACAATGCAACGGACCAAGGACAACGCATCAGAAAGAAAAGAAATGTTCAGTATGTCAAGAAGAGAAGTCGATATAAGGTCTTTCTATAAACTTATCGTACACGCAAGGACATCCGCAGAGGATCCACGATGGGAAATCCTTGCACGTATCTACAGACTTATTAAGCACTTCGTATGCTGAAATAGTGCTGAATATTAAGTGGAAATAATATTTCAAGGATAATGAATATTTCTTTTTTTTTATACACTCTTGCACATGATGAATCGTGCTGTAAATTTATGTCGAAAAAATATCGCATACGAAGTGAAGAATTTGAGGGAGTCGATTATCTTTAAAATCTGTGCAAAATAATGTGCCTTTTTTACAGAATTATTTTGTGAAATGGTTGCATATCTCAAAAATATCGCGACCTCTCTCAGCTACAAGTTCCTTGGCAAATTAAAAATGTGTCGTTTAGCATAAATTGAAAAAGAAATTATCATTATTAATATCGAAATAAGAAAAAGTATCGTGACAAATTAATCCTCGAGAGAAGAATGTACGAGAGAATGTATGAGAAAAATTATTTTTATGTGCTGATTTTAAAAGAACATCGTTTTACTTACTCTTAAAAATTAGAAGAGCTGCGCGAGAAATGCAATAAAATCCGAGAAAAATTTGAGCTAAAATAAAGATCAAGTCCTAAAGTCGCTGGAGCAATTTCAAACGAAATGCGACGAATCTGAAGCATCCTACGTTTAAATGTTAATGACAATCAAAAAAAGTTTCTTCATCTTAACACGCGTTACCAGTCAATATTGAGCTCTATCAGCACAACAAATCCTGCGAATCTTGCCCGATTGTTGCAAGCGTACAAACCGCGAGACTCGCAAGGATATATATACGGTGAGAATCGGTTCTTTCAACGAAGAAATCACGATGGCGATTTTGCATTCCATACAATATTCTCTCTAAACGTTATTATTATTGACTTACGATATTTATTCTTATGAAAATATTCGTTTTTTTTACAGCATTATTTTCTCATTTTCTTTTCTTCCATCTTCAGTCCATATATAGTTCATATAAACATGCACTTCCGCTACGCCATATATGTATATATAGCCCGTTCATTTGTTTTCGACCGTACTTCCTCTATCTAACGGACACAATGTTTCTACATCTGTCATCATTTTAAAATTTGGCTGTATACTTGTCCTTTCTGTTCTCTTTTTTTTTTTAACTTAAGGAAAAATCATTAATCACAGGTTCGCAAGCGGAAAAAGTGAGGGATATATTATAACGTATGTCGTTAATATAGTGAGCTTGGAAATTCTCCATTCTCGTATTTTAATTCGTTCGACAAATGGAATACAAGATTGAATAGCCTTATGACGTGTCCCTCGAATATTTGAATGTTTAGGGAACTCTTTCTCATTTCGCATTCAAACGAAAATAGCATTTACAAACATTCGTGTCCGTCACGAATTTAGTATCCAAGAAAATCCAAGCTCACTTGTGACAAATGTAAGAATCGCATGTTTAGCGTTGAAAGCTTCATTTAGAGAAGTTTCGCCAATTCGCTAAGCTTTTGCATGCATAGACAATTTTTGGCACAATTCGGCGGGTCTGCTGAATCCTTAGAAATTTCAACAGAAACAAATTTTTAATTGGATTAATCCAATAATAAAATAGTGAGAAAAAATTTTTTAATTATTAATCAAAAATTTACTAAAACTCAAAATATTTATGCGCATTTTTATATAAGTATTTAAAATAAACTGACAATAGAAGGAGTATGAAAAATATTTCGCTCTTTTTACGTAAAATATTTCGCAATTTTAGAATATTTTCTGATAAGCCTTTTTCTTCGGAAATGTTCGAGATAAGTGAAAACGATGCTTATTCGAACATGACAAAAATTGTCTACGTGTCCAATTGCCATATGTGAAAAAAAAAAAACTAATGTGCCATGCAGAATGAAATGAGTTCAAACGTTGTCCACAAACGGTATCGCTTAAAGAAAACAAAAGAAGAAAGAGCCCAAGTAAAATGTGCTTAATGTGAACAATACATTGTTATTAACTCTGTGAATACGTTAATTTTGATTAGGTTCTTACGGATAATAAATACTTTCATCCCAATCACTCGGTCTTCTTGTCGCGCTCTCTTTCTCGCTCATTTTCTCACCCATTCTCGCTCTCTTTCTCTCTTTATCTCTCATATTCTACATTCATTCACAACACTCGTATAATCACTCGCAAACCTAATCTCTACGCTTTTCTGTCGCGTGTGTACATCGTGTAAAATCATCATCAACGTCGAATCGGCAAGAAAGCAATTAGTCTCGATATCTCTTTCTCTTTTCCTTTTTTTATATGTAGAAAAAAAATCACATTGGCTTGTTCTCTCTGGCCCTAAAGAGGATATTAACTCAAGTACAAAAGCTTAAACGTAAATGTGGACGCGTAATTTTCTTCGACGCGGTAAGGTGTAACGCGCAGCACAACGTTTGCGTCCGTATGCGAATGTATGTATGTATCTATATATGTGTGTGTGTGTGTGTGTGTGTGTGTGTGTGTGTGTGTGTGTGTGTGTGTGTGTGTGTGTGAAAATTTATTAAATATTAATGAAGTCGAAGGATGATTAGGGGTGATTGGCGATGGGCTCACAAAAGATCTATCATCCCTCCA
The DNA here is from genome assembly GCA_928718305.1 of Tetramorium bicarinatum. Classification (NCBI taxonomy): domain Eukaryota; kingdom Metazoa; phylum Arthropoda; class Insecta; order Hymenoptera; family Formicidae; genus Tetramorium; species Tetramorium bicarinatum. The sequence continues at coordinate 22,912,736 of OV788323.1, read as the reverse complement.
TCCGACAGAAGACGGTACCGGCCGACGCGCTGGTCCAAGTCCACTAAGGGTGAACAGACACAGAGACACAATCGGTCAGTCAATGGTCACAATGGCTTATTTTTAACGATTTTATATGTACAAAACGACGGTGGAGGGCAAAAAGTGCTCCTTTCGCTATGATTTCATTTGATTCTTACGCGTAGATTGGAAAGCGAGATACGTTGAAATTCTATTGTTAGAAACTCGAGTTTTGTCTTTCAGGTATACGAGAATACTGAGAACTGAATGATGTGCGATAATTCTATAAATTATGTACAGATTTTAACAAAGAAAAATTACATCCGTCAAAAGTGACTCGTCACTCCTACCCTCACCTTCAGAGAAACATTATCTTGTCCTACAAAATTCGAGAGTGACATGATACTGATAATACGTGACAAAAATTAATGATAGCGACCTGCAACAATATACATTCCGACGGCATGCAGTAAACATATTAATGGAAAACAACAACGATGCATTAAACTGAAAATAATACAGTGTTGAATCACAAAATATTTCCTGTTTTAAGATAACATCGTTCATACAATGTGATCGTGATTGTATTCTAACGATTAATGCAATAAGTAAACAATACAAGAATAAGTGAGCATGTAAAGAACACTTGAAAAAAGACTGCCTCTGACAAGTTTTGATGAGTTTAGACATTAAAAGAAAAAGAAAATTTACAAATTAGCACAATGCCATCTCTTGTCAAATTAAATTCTTCAATCGAGATATAAAAATGGATGGATGTAAAATATACTTTCTAAATTATTTTTAAAAAATAAAAATGTATATGCAAGCAAGATTTAAAAATCGAATTTTCTTTGGCAGTCTTCTTTCAGGATTGCGATATGAAATCGAGATGTATTACTGCTATATGTAAAAGCGGATGTAACATTCAATGCAATAGATAAAAGCCTTTATGAAATTAATCTAATATATCCAAAACTTTGTTGAGTGTATATAATACACTTCGGTTTTCTTAACGGGCATCAAGGATTGAGGGCATCAAGCATTGAGAATATAATTGCAATTATTATTACGGATGTCGCAAACGCTACACGATCCTTCCGGAGGAAAGAAAAAGAGAAAAGAGAATGGTTGAGAATGTAAAGAAAAAACATTAGAGATAGGATTGAAAAAAGTAACATGTATGTTTCTCTACAGAAATAGGCGCTGCAAATAGAAAATGTTACAAAATGTATAGTACCACGTATTTGTATATAATGTATATATATATAATCTTATCCTTAAAAGTATCGAATTACAGAAGTACATTCGTAAACATAATAGTACATTCGTAAACATAGTAGTACTTTGAAAAATCGTTAACATCTCAATTATGTTAAGTAATAATTGTAAAGACATTCTCGCGAATCGTGCTTGATTGGAGAATAGCGACATATTATGTGTATGTATGTGTGTATGTGTCTGTGTATGTAATAGCAGTAGCGTTCTCTAATATAATAACACATTAATAGTACTAATAATAATGATATAACAACGATACGGCTAATAATGATAATATAAGTATACGAATAGTATCACAAAATAATTATTATACAATTAAAACAGACGTATCTTGCTTATACAGATCTTACACATATCTCAAACATTGTAACAATATCTTCAAGTAGTCGCAACTGTATAAATTATTTACATGCAACGAAAATGAATGTGAGAAGAACGGGGTTTTAAAATAAAATATAAAAAAAGAACGAAGAAAAAGGGGAAAGAGACGTAATGGGGCTTCGGTAATCGTTTTATTCGTTCAAAAGGTATATATCGAAAGAAGATTTGAAAGAACGAGAATGAATTCACCCAAAAAAAATAATTTTGATATCCTTTAAATCTTAGAAGATTTTACTCTTATTTTCCTCAAGACCTCAAAAAGATTCCTTTGAAATCAAGAGAAAAATACTATAAACAAGATTTAAGATAAAAAAAAGTATTTTTCACTTTATTGAAAGAAGAGTATGTTTGCTGTAAAACGGTGAGCTTAGAATATGAGATTATAGGCAGATACTTTTTTTTGGGTGTTGCTTCTTCGTTACTGTCATAATACATTCGACATTCATGCTTTTCAAAAAGTCCAAGTACAAATCTCAATGCTACGACTACAAAAGTGTCGAGAGAAATCAAAGAGGGACTCGTCAAAACTGTGTTTCCGCGTTTATAAACCCCATAAGAATGTCCCAGACGTAGCTAAACAACGTTCATGGAATCTTTGATTATTGATAATTTGAAATCAATTCTTTCTCAGCCAAAATTACTAGCGAGATCGTTGCTTATCGCGCGACTTTTCAGTTTCCAATATATTAAATATATTTGTAACTGGTCCCCAACTTACAAATCTGCCGCGCGTTAAAGCCTATTTAAAAAATAAATATTAAATAAAGTTTCACGCCTTTAAAGTTTGATTTTCAAAGAGATCTCCGTATTTTTTGTTAAGGAAAAATCGACTCCAAATTAATGACATATCAAAGAAACCATAGACGGAAAATGAACTGCCAAGTCTAGCACACTCAGAGTGCTACACCGAATTAATCTGTCAAAATTAATCCTTACGAGAATACATTGATATAATTAATCGGCTACGTATTTACAAAATTGTGCGATGAACACTTAATTCTATGTTCGGAGAGTGTGGGAGGGGATACACCTCTTCGAAATATTTACTCGCGATTATACCTCGCAAATTCCTGGCCATTTGACAAACTAATTCACCTATTTTTCACGAGCACGGGCAAAGGAAACACCCGTCAAAATTATTATCGTTATTTATCTTACTTTTATTTAAATTAACAGTTTTATAGATAATATTATGTAATAAATATAATTCTGTTTTTTTTACTACACATTCAGAGACACGGCGGAACATGTGGAGAGCGCGTTCCATTTTTACTAATCGTTCCAAATAATCGTCTTATTAAAATCATGAAAGAACCGTGTTAAACCCTTCTCACTCTTTTTTCATTTCCCACTTTTTTCTTTCTTTTCCTCTAAGACTTATAATAAAGTATATTCCAAGTATCGTTAAAGTCCGATTCCGTACGAAAAGTAAAACGCGTGATTACTTTACCGTAATCAAACTTTATCACAAGTCTAGCCTTGTACAAAAAAAAAATAGTCCGACAACGTAATGCTTAGCGTACTACCGCGCTAATCGAATTACGATTACAAATATCTATAATAATTTCACCTAGTTAATATAACGTTAATATAACGAAAGAAGAATCGTAAATCTCGATAGTTAATTACGTAATAACTACACGTTCGATCCCGAAGCCAGTTGTGTGTTGTGTAAAAGTATGTGTATATGTTGTATGTGTTCAATCGTCTAATAATTTGTTTCTTTACATTTTATACATATACTCTACGCAACGATAGCTACGTATTTTAATCTAACCCTCTCTCTGTGTTATAATAAAGCAATAACCGACAGACAATTACGATTTTAATTCTACACTCAGATTTTCCTTTTTCTCTTTTCTCTCACATCCCCTGCATGATCCCGTATTTTCCTTCCTCATCTAAAGTCCGAATTCTCGTTTGAGAGAGTTATTATTACGAACCGAGTACAAAAATCATCATCTAGTAATCAACAGTACCCGCGGCTTATTTTAATCCCACGGTATATATAAAAGGTTGATTTCTACGCATTTGTACTTCAATATCGTCGATAACCGGATAAACAAAAGTTTCCTCGCGTACGCCTGAGCCCGTGTGTCAAGAGAAATCCCGGCAACTCTCGATAAAATATCAGTTTTAACACCGCTTCTTAAAACTGTATTTTATCGTCGTTCTCCCATCTCGCTTCTCCGTTTCACGCATCCCGTTTATAATCACCCCAAATAAATTGTTCCGGAGTTGTAATACGATTTTGATGGCATAACAATCTTTCGGACTATACATAAATTCGAGACGCATTAATCAAATGTGATTGCATTTGTAGATCTTTCTATACCAATCTCTCGCATACATCTTCTTCATATACATACATAAATATACATACTTACATGTATAAATACATATACATGCATATATATCTATATGCACGTATATATGCATTTATATATATATATAAATACATATGTTGCATGCGCTCGTGCAATAGATATGGGTATGTATATTATGTAGTTATAATTACAAGACGAATATGTAAGTGTACATGTGTGTGTATGGTCAAGGGTATCGAACAATATTATTCTTACAAAGGTAGAATGCTTCAGCGCGAATGAGATGTGCACGGAAACGCGAGCTCAAAATTGTTCGTATTTAGAAAATATCTAAAAATTTCACATATCGTACAGCTTGATCGTGCTTATTCTGTATTCTCCCTCTTCCTTTCTATGTATACTACGTTCTGCGTAATGCTTAATATAAACTTACGATTGTTCTCTACGCAATTCGACTCTAACGTGCTTATGGAATCATTACAATTTCTCCTTTTATACTGGCTTGCCGCAAATGAGAAAGATGGATGAAATTTCAAGCCTTATCTAAACAGAAAAATAGCATCGATCTAAATCCGCTAAATTATATAAATATTTCCGCTTTTACTTAAAAAATATTAAACAAATTCAAACGAAAAAAAAAGACAAAAGGAAATGTAATCAATATAAGTGCCACGTCGCTTCATGATTTTATGGATTAAAAATAGAGAAAATTACATTGTTTTTATTTTTTTAAAACACTATCACATTATAGACACTAATATTGCAATTTCATATAAAAAATATATATATAATTGTTAAAAAAAGAATAAAATCTTCTTTTCAACAGCGTAAATTTCACATTTTAAAGATATATCTTATTGCAGAATGTTATTGTAATTTAATTTGTGCGTGACTAAATTAATTTTCTTTATTTTCGAAGTTCGAAATAACATGGGATTAAAGTAATTCTTATGTTTGAAAAAAGGAAAACTAAAAGAGAAAGATTTGCTGACGGTTTCCGATACACAATCTTTTTATATAAAACTATCTATCAATATTTGAATTACAAATCATTGTCGATATTCACTTTGATTTTCTTTATTCATGATAATTGTTCTATGCTATTTTTACAAGTCTTTTAATAGGTAAATGCCCATCTCATTTGCAATTATTTCGACAACACGAAAAACTTCGGAAAACATGATACGAATCGTAACGAGAGCAAAATATGCATTCTCTATTCCAGACTGTGTTAAAATTTTATCATGTTGAAAGTTGGGCACCCAACGAAGATTGAATTGTTGTCGTAAATGTTCCTTATTAAAATCATTACGCCGGTGCTATCTTTCAGCTTCTAATGGCAAACCCAATTAATTTACTCAAACGAATTACTCGAAATTCTTGGTGCACATTTATGTTAATAACTTCGCTACCGAGCATTATACATGAAAATGTCGATCAACAGTTAATAGTATCGTAATTGGTAAGACATGAACCGTCAATACAAAAAAATTAAGCTCATGGTCCCACGACATTACAAGGAAAAAAAAAGTAAGAAGAGAGTGAGAATGGAGGGAAGAGAGAGAGAGAGAAAGAAAGAGTGAAAAACGGAACGATCGTGCAAAAAGAGAAAGAGTAACGTAATGAGCGGAGGTTGCAAAAATGTTGTACAACTTTTTCGGATTCTAGTCATCGTTTTGCGCGTACTAAGCGCGTCCGCAAAGAAAAAAAAACCCCCAAAAGAAAAGCAGAACGCGCACGTCGCGACTTTGCGAAACGCGCGATTTCGTGAGAACGCGAAATGCGTTACGACCCGAAACACCGTCGACAGTTCTTAAGTACCGAAAGCGTTCGTTAAGCTACTACGTGTCGAGAGTGGCCGAGCGCGCGAACGGAGCGGATGAACGTTTCGCGCTTGTACCGGAGACGCTCTGCCTGTTACTGTTCCGGTTCTTGTCGCCGCGCGACAGCAGACCCTTGGCGGTCTCCTTGAGACTGCATCGCGGACGAAGACTGCTAACGTGTGTACGGCTACTGCTGTGTGTAAGAGGGTGGTGGTGTTGGTGGTTCACCACCAGGGATGCAGAAGACTCACCGGATTCCCAACCGTCCTCGTCACCGGTAGTGTCGCACTCGCTGCTGTCCGCTTCGCTCGACTCGCTCGGCGTCTCCTGCCCGCCCATTCCCAGCTGCACACCATCGCCACCTCTATTCGTCGTCGCTGGCACAGCTGGCGATATGTTCCCGCTCACGCTATGCATAAATAGACTCACCTGCAATTAAAAGATAACGTGCATAAGCGAATGTTTGTAGCTTAAGATCTTAATATTCAAATTTAAATAGACTGTAATATTTGTTTTTATTTAAATTGCCTAACAAAGTATTTAATATTAAGTATTTGGAATTGGGACATTGATATACTGTCTGTTTAGAAATTTGATTCTGGCTATGAGCAAAATACGTAATGCTAAATGTTTTACAAAACATTCGACATGCAAACGTTCTACGTTTACTAAGCTTCTTTCTTTTGTTATTAATTTTGTAAACACGAAACAAACACGAAACAAACTAACTTTAAAATCGGGACTATAGAGCTTGTGATTTTTATCCTTGTGTGCATTGTCCAATCCTGACTTGTCTATCCGTAAAACAAGAGTGGGCGGCATAGGACCGAGACTCGCCAATGATCCAGTTCTAGGTTTCACGTGCGACATAACCATCGGTAATTCCATGGCTGTGCCGTCGCAGCTAAATGCCCTCGCCGATCTTTCGACATGTAATTCGCCGTTGTCGCACTCGGAATTTGTTTTTTCACGGACGAAAAATGTGTTGAACCAAAAATGAAACATCTTCTCCTGGAAAGTACAGTAGAATACAGGGTTGCGTTCAGAAATTTCACTCGGGTGAAGTTTCTAAACGTAGTCTAGTTTGTCAATCAATCATGCCAAATAAATGAATACAAATATTGCAAAGATATGTACCTTTCGTTTAATTTTTGGCTTGTAGTTGTAAAACTCCACCCGTATATCTCCCGTCAGAGCAACAGTGTGTTGCAATGGGATACAAATAGAAGATGTACCTTTCCGAACCTCGTAATCATCAGAAAATATCCTCTTGTTTGATTCCGAGATTACAAAATGCAAATCTAAAAATATAATGTACAGAGAAACGCATTTTACATGAGTTACAAGATCAGAATTAGAATGTATAAATAAAAATCGCAGAAATATTACAAAGCAAAAAAAAAACACGTTTTACATTTCTTGTACAAATAAAAATTAATATAAATATCGATTGTTAACGATAATATAACTTTGTACAAATTACTTACAGCCTTGACCTCCGTTGAAAATAGGGGCCGGATCCAGCTGTATTTTACGCAGCAATAATGTCACTGGTTCATAACTGACACCCTCTTGAAGGAGTTTAGCATAATAATCTACATATCTTCTCTGCGATGGTATCGTTACGCCTTTCCTGGATCATAGTAAAATCGATAAATAAGAATATTCGATCGAGACATTATTACGTTAAATCATCAAACGTTTCGTAGTATTTACCTATCGTGAGTCCGTTTAGTCCCATAATAATTAAGAGCTTCCGTGGCAGTGGGAAACTGTTTGCTGTGAAGTAGATAACAGCACACCATTACACCCGTTCGACCTTTGCCCGCCTTGCAATGAACTGCGGCTACATTGTCCTTATCTTGGGATAGCCACGACTGTACATCCTCGCAGAAAGGCTTAATCTGTTCCAGCTTTGGTGGATTGTGATCATCGAACGCGTAAGTAGCCACTCTCTGCTTAAACTTTTTGCAATCATACGACCTCTCGGAACACCTAAAACATTACCGTAACGTGGTATCAAAATCCTTTGTCGTAAAAGAGTCATTTAACATCAGTTAGTCTTTCCAAAGAACTAATCTAAACTAATAAAAAAAACTTACAGATTATAAATCTTATAATGGTCTTTATGTTTCGATTCCAGCAGCTTAACAACGTCATCAATATGATTTCTATACACTCCTTCCAGCTTCTCAGCAGGAAAGCCCATCGCTATTAAATTCGCTTTTATATCTAAATATCGTAACACTCGTCAAGGAATTTATCCAGCGTCAGTTGATTGATATTAGTATCTATACTTACATTCTTAATATAAATATAAAATATGCAGAATAAAAAATATAATATCTAGTTATTTCTAATTGTTTGTGTGCAAAACTATCAGGCAAGGATACATGTGAGATCAAGATTAAAACCGTCCTCTGTGAAACGTTTGCGGCGTTTACTAACGAGCCCCTTTATGGGATTAGTCATCTTCATGTTGCTGATAGTATTGGCCATAGTTGGCTGGCTTTGTCTTAACTCTCCTGCCTCGATTTCGATCGAATCACCTTCCGCCACCTCCTCGGGAATCTCTTCTTCTGCCTTTTGATTCTCAAAGGTCCTTTTAACCTGTTTGCAAGATTATAAATAAGAAAAGTGTCATAAATTTAATTATAACGTTAACAGGAGGTTGCACGGAGGATTCGACGAATTAACATAGAAATGCAAACTCACCTGAGGCTTGTGAGCTTGTGAGGCGTCACATGAGCCCAGTTCTGGTCTTCTTTGTTCCTCCAGACAAACATGGAGAGGAGTTACGGAGGCCGAGATATGCTCAGAGATTTTACTGTTCAACCTGCCGCTGGTGGGTCTCCTGCAGGAAAAGCATATACCCATCAATTCCCAGAACATGTGTTCCTCTACTTAGGCATGTTTCTCATCGAGCATGTCCTATTTCTCCACCGTGAAGCTCGATGCTGGCTCTTGATCGGACACGGACCATCTTACGACGACGCGCAATCACCGTCACCAGTCCGGCGCGCGATTTCACGGAACACACAGCGAAACTCCACAGAAAGCGACGGTACGGCCTTTCGGGAGAAGCTGTCCGCACAGTCGCGGTGGCAGAGGACACGGAATATAAGGAATGCACACCATACACTCGGTCACAGGCCCCACTGCTCGGTAACTGCACCACTAAAGACACTGGCCTTCGGATCGCTGCATTGTCCACCGGTTCCTCTTCTCCAGTCCGCTCAGACAGGCCGTCCTGCTTCAAAAAATCACAAAAATCACAATCGTCATTGTCAGCTCGTCGGCCAAGCGGCAGCGGAAGAGAAAGAGTCTCACGGGGAGGGAGAAAGAGAGAGAGAGAGAGAGATTTACCTCTACCTCAAGGAAGATCGAAAGAGACTCGGCGAACGGAAGCAAGGTAGGAAAGACGGGACCGAGTCGCTCGGGTCGCTCACCAACCTACATTCGCGCGTGTTTACGCCGTACGCGGACACTGGAGTCGCGGGAGGGGTGGCAGGTTAGCCGCGCCGCGACAAAGCCACGGGCCGACGGGGAGGGCGCGGCGAGTCGCGCGACCCGACGACTCCCCCGGGTCCGTCGCGCTTGCGATCGAGCCGATCGATGCGACGGTACGCGCGGCTCGGCGACGAGAGAGGCGACGCGATGCGCGGCGATGCTCCGCGACGGGACAGCGGGCGCGACTGCGAGACGTCGTCGCGTTCGCTCCGCCGTGGCCGCTTACCCAGGCCCGCGCGACGACGGGGTCCGCGAGGAGCCACAGCGGGGAGACGACGGTAGCGAGCGACGGACTGACGAGGCAGGGTTTTAGGTTAAGCGCGCTCGCACTCTCTACGAAGGAGAGAGAGGCGACGAGAGAAGCGGCCCTCTCGCTCCCACTTGCGCGCGCTCGGCAGCGGCGGCGGCGGCAGCGGTGCGTTCGTTTCTCGCGGCCGAGGAAGGCGAGGAAGGAAGTCTCATAGCGCCGACCTCGTGCACCGTCTCGCGGTCGGCGCGTCGCACGTTACCTCTTCTCCCGCGGCGGAGGCTGGCCGTGGGTGGAAGGACCGAGCACGACGACGACGGACTCGGCGAATTGAAGCCGAACGGCTGACAACGCTCGCGCTGCTCTCGCTCTCTTTCTCTGTTTCTCCCCCCCCCCTCCTTCCCTCACTCTTTCTCTGCCCCGTGCGAACGGACGGACGGCGACCGATCGCCGTCGCTCTCGCGTACGTTACCCGGGGGGCTCGCTCCGCCGCGGAACCAGGCGAAACGGCGGTGTATTACCGGCACCTCGCTTCGCGGCAGCGTCGCCGACGGCACGTAGTACGCTCGACACGCGTCGTTAACGTTAACGCCATGACAGCGTATGCGGTGTGTGCGTGTGTCTCTCTCTCTCTCTCTCCTTCTTTCTCTTTCTCTCGCCTCTCCCTCGACCCCCGCGGTCTCTCCTCGCCGCGTCTTGTTCCGTTCCGTTTCGCTTCGTTCCGTACAACACACGCACGCACGCACCGTACGTGTATGTGTGTGTGTGTATCGCACGACTCGCCGCGCCGCGGCCCGTTCTCGCGTTTCTCGTTCAGCGCGCGCGTCGTCGCGAGCTGGAGTCGCGGGATCTTTCGGGAGACCGGCTGCTGGCGGAGCAGGAGACGAGTCGCGAGAGGCGAATCCCGTGTCCGAAACGGGAATCCCTCGCTTGCACGTGCGAGAGCGCGAATGAGCGATGCCCGTTCATCGGGAAATCGAGTCGAGTCCCCTCGCGTTCTGTTCTCTGCGATTTAGATCCGAATTCATAGTCCCCAGGTAGAACAACAATTATAATGACATATTGACATCAAAATAATGCTAAAACAGCTGAATGACATAAAATGACATAATAATGACATTTTGTAATTATTTAGACATCGTTGTGATTTTTTGTTCTACCTGGATCGTTTCTCAAATCTGAAGATTTAAACATTTCTTAAATCTTACTGTCCATTTCTACCAATGCAGATTAACTTTAATCTCGGTTTTGCTTACTTTTCATCTTTTTCTAATTCTTAGGACTAAAAAAAGATAGTAATTGCATAGAAATGGACATAAATCGTCTTTTTAAACTGTATAGCTGATCTTGGCTGCTTTGTAGTTCAAAAAATGAAAAGTAGCACGCGAGAAAGGCGAAAAATAATCTTTGATATGTAAATTTATTATGTAAGTGATTAAATGTACTTAATTAAAGGGTATTTCTCGTCTTTCTCGCGCGCTTTCTTACTTTTTTTGAATCATAGAGTATAATGCAGCCAAGTTCAGCTCTACAATTTAAAAAGACGATTAAGATTTAAGACTATGAATTCGGACCATAGGGTACACCGGGGTAATTTGAAGAACAGCGGGGAAACTTGGACAACAGTAAGCATTTACGCAAATATAAGAAAATTTATACGAACATACAGACCACAGTATCCTCTTTGTTCCCAACTTCAAACATAAAACATGGTGTCCGTGTTTTCCTCTTATATTTGCGCAAATTTTTATGATTACCCAATTATCCCTTTCTTTCGGGTACGACGCGGTTTCGTCTCTCTTTCGCCTTTTTTTGTATCTGAACTCGATGATTCTCTTCCGGCGTAAAATGAACCCGTTTCTTTCAACAACGATACTGTTACCTCGTCGGAGCTTTCAGCTAGTCATTCTCGTGTTTTCGGATGTTTTCAGAATTGAGGGCCCGGACAAATGAAAAGCGAACGGAAATCGAGTCTTTTTTCTCTCCTCGTCTGCGGAACGTACGATTCGATCGTGGAAAACTTTTCTCACTCGTTGAGTCGACTCCCTTTCGTTTCCTCCACCTCTTCTTTTATTTCTTCGGCTCTTCAAAGGGATAAAAAGAAAGATCCGTTTGTGGGTATCTCCTATCATCCTTTTCTTTTTCTAGAATACGCAGCTCGCTTTTATTCCTGATGCGGAAACTGCGAGATCTAAGTCCACGCGATTTCTTCGGTTTTCCGATTCCGAGGGAAAAAAGTATATCCTGGATCGCTTTCTTTTTGAAAACCTATGGACGAAGGTTTATCCTTTGAATGTACGCCTGCGATCTTTTCCTCCTCCGGATCTTCTTTTACATCCACATGTTTTTTTTTTTTACATTTTCTGATGCAATCTGCCGTATAGGATGATGTAACATAAAATATTTGTAGTTTTTTTCAAACCTGTACGGATTTGACTTCGTTCTTGAAAAATTGATCAGAAAAGATAGATGTTGAAGCGTTTCCTCTAAATCGAATTTATTTCTTGGTGTAACATACATATTACATTTTTAATTGTGCGCAATCTGATTTAATTTTTTTAGTTTCTGAAGATTTTTGCAAAAGTGTGAATGTCGAATTTATATATTATTCATTTTTTATCAGTGTTTCTTAGCATATGAATGTTTCTATAATCTTTCTAAAACAAAACATTTCTTATTCAGAAGTGGCAATATCCTAGCATTGAATATTGAATTGAATCTGAAATTTTCATATTTTATCAACATCTATATTACATTGTACGTTCTATTATATCTTTTTTTACATATATTTACAAGTGTGAAATTAAATAGCACACGTAAGCTTTGCCAGATTAGTTGTATATTGGAATTTAAATTTTGACATTGCTAGTGAAAGATCGCGGTTAATTTCATTTTGAGATTGGAAGGCAAAATAAATGTATATTATACTAAAGCATAATACATCTATCATAAAACTATAATATATGTATAAGAATTTTTGGTGTTTTCATCAATAAATATAATTTGTGCGTATGTGTATGTATATGTATTTATGATACATATATACATATCGGGAGGCCATGGCTCGATCTGAAGCTGCAGTGCGACTGAATTGAATATACATATACATACACATATGTATATAGAATTTGATTTTTTTCTTAATAGTTCTGTAAAATACAAAATCTATTAATAACAATATTAATCTAAGTAACTCAGGTAACTAATACTATAAACGATAAAATATTACAAGCAATAATTTAATTTAATATGCATAACCCGCAAAATTATAGCATCTTTTTACAGTTCCAGCTACATGAAGAAATGTTTGACAATGGGACTTAAAATTGAATTTGTTACAGACAGAATGTAAAATGCATTTGTTGCCATTTAAAAGGCGTAATGTATATAATAACACATGTAAAAGCATATTATATATAAAAATCTTGTGTAAATAAGGTATAGGAGTATATCCTAAAATTCCTAAATTGATATTTTCGCTGTTGTTAATAATAATCAAAAATTATTCTTTTTCATATTTTTTATACAATTTAATATTCTGTTATACATTTAACCACACAAATTTTGAACTTGTACGTCTATTAGATTTAATTATAATTTTATTAATTTTAATTGCATATTACTAAAAAAAATTTTGAAATTTTTTTTAATTTTGGAGAAACAAAAATATAATTTCTAATTAGATTTACATAAATTATTTTCTACTAAAATGACAAAATAATAGTTTTGACAATAGAACGCCCTTATCATTCATTGTCATTATAGATATTTAGTTTAATGTGTATATCCAGAGAAAAAAACTTTATTTTAGCTTATAAAATTTTTTTCTAGGATGTCTTTTACTAGGGAATAATAAACACTTCGCTCGACGATTCTATTTCGCACTACTTCAACATCATAATGCCTTCATAAAAATTTTTAAACGTTCACGATAAGGAAACCACTTCCAAGTATAGTTTCATGATGAAGCAGAATATCACTATCATCATTGTCGTAACAGCTATGTAACACACGAAGAACCGTAAAAAAAAAGTCACAGACAGCGATCAATAAAAGCTAAATTTCTTTTCTTAATCTAGATCCAACTGTCTCGTGCTAAGTGTTCCCGTATGTAGTTTCGATGTCCTCATTTTCCTGAATGATTTGAGTAAATCTTCCATCGTGATGGGCCGCACAGTATCGTGAAATTCTTCACCGTATTCGTCGTCTGTATTGTTTTCGTACTTGAGTCCATCGCTGTGAATTGAACATAGAAGTTGGTACAATGTGATTTTAATTTTTAAAACTCGTATAATTCTAAGTACAGATATATAATGCGATATTCAATTCATTTTCTAAGAAAACAATTTAAATACGTACTGTGAATATAGGTAATCTCTAATGCGATATATAGATGCGTTCCGACAAAGTTCTTGTAGATCAGATCCAGAAAAGCCTTCAGTATGCTTTGATAACGTTGCGATTTCTACGTTGTCTGCCGTTGGTTCGTTTTTCAATATCAATTGCAAAACTTTTAACCGTTGCTGTTCATTCTGGAACAAATATAATGACATTACATTTCACAATTATGTATTAATTATGTAAAAATTAAAATCACATAAATATATGTACCGGTAATCCAATATGGAAAGTCGCGGGCATACGACGCAAAATTGCTTTATCTAAATCCTGTGGCCTATTAGTGGCTCCCATTATAATCACGGTACAATCAGGATCGGTTATCAAACCATCCCACAACGACATAAACTGGGCCTTCATCATCGCCGTGGCTTCGTGATCCTGTGAATTACGCGATCTCAAAAACGAATCTGTTAAAGTGAAAAATATATTAAAACAAGATTTTATTTTATTTATTATAAGAAAACCTAAACTATAAGTATCTGCAGTAATTATTATTACAAATTACATCAAAAATGTATTAAATGTAGATAAATTTTTTTACAAAAAAAAATGGAAAAATAAAGTTTTCTGAAAAATCTTCACATAAAAATACATGTAATAAAAATATTCTAAAATAAATCTAGATAAGAAAATTGCTATTCTTGGAGACATACCTATCTCATCAATGAAAATAATGCAGGGCTGCAATTTCACTGCCAACGAGAAAACGGCGGCAGCCAGCTTCTGGCTTTCCCCATACCACTTATCAGTTAAAATGCTCACGTCTAGATTTATGAAACGCGTTTTCGCCTCCCGAGCAGTGGCTTTAGCGATCATGGTTTTACCGCAACCTGGCGGACCATACAGTAATACTCCCTAAAAATGATAAGCACAAGGCACATCTAAAATATTGATTTCCCTCCAAGGAACATGATCTGATACCTTAGGCGCTTGAGTTAGTTGCGAGTCTTCAAATAACTCCTTCCTCTGTATAGGCAGGATGACCGTTTCTTTAAGCTCTTGAATAACACTATCCAGACCAGCAATGCTACTCCATGATACTTTGATATCATTTGGATCTACTAGATGATTGGCTATTATCATTTCGTAGTCAGTCAGCTGGTCCATATCGAAAGATCGCGCGTATCGATCGCTCTCTGCCAATTTACGTAACTGCTCCCGAGCCTGAAACAATTTACATAAAATACAAACTACTAGTTACAGCATTGTTTGCAAATTAAAGACAATATATATTTGCGACTTGAAAATTTCCTCAAGAAGATATTTATAGGATAATTTTGAACCTTCTTCTTGGCTCTTTGCTTGGTACTCCTGGTAGGATCAAGCTGACTAATAAGCCACCTCATACTGAAGAAACCGATCGCTGCAACACACGTCAACCTTGCTACCAGCATCAGCACCTCCTGCCGCGTGAGACCAGCGCTCGCTGCCATGTTCATCGTTCACCAGGATACTTTGCTTGCAAAACTAGCTACGTTGTGCTGAAATACATTCCACATGATTACACTCAATACAAAGGAACAAATATATTCGGGAAATGCAACCATTGTAGTATCGTTAAGTAAAAACCGAAAAGTTGCACGTAAAATAGCACAATAAATTTTGGAAAAAATAAATGAGCTTAAAGTCTGAATCCAGAGAGGATGAAGTTTTGTTAGTCACCACTCATAATATTCCCGTTCGTTGTGCCGAAAGAAAGCCACAAGAATCTACGATTTATGCAATAACGATGATTTACCGAATCATTACCGAATCGGTGCTGGCCTGCAACGCGCCGCGGACTGCTCCACTGACAATGAGTATTCCTGGCGACCTAACCTCTCCGGAAATCAGGATCTTCCATTGAGCGAGGAAGGGGAACGGCGCCTTGCAGGTTAGGGCGGAATGCGAGAGAACCAGGAAACATGCGCGGTATTACGTTGCGCATGAAGCAGCGATGCCAAACGAGCATGTCCGTGCACGCTCAGTACTTCGGCCAGCTTCGAGCGGCAGAGAAGGATAGACGTAGTATTCGCCAGGGCAGCGATCACGTAACTTTTCCCCTAGGATGGAAAGTGAAAAATGAAAAGTTCCACGTGAACTCATGATCAAGTAACTCGGCGAAATGGGGAAACGTGAAACTTTTCACGTGAACTTTTTCGCCATCAAATTCGTTGGCGGAAAGGTGAAAATCTAGTGACAAGCCTAATTTGAGTGTTACCATATACGCTTTGCTGCTTACATCAGGTTATTATTTGGATTATTTGCTTAAAGTTATATGCATACTTAATTAATAAATACATCATGGCTGCAGCGTGGTGGGTAATTCAACTTGCACAAGAACAAGAAAATAAAAATTATTTAAAATTACAAAGGAGACAATTGCGTGATACAATGAATCCATTTGATATATTGGAATCACAATTTCTCTTTTTATATCGGTAAGTAGAAATTATTATAACATAATATTAAATTTAAATAAAAGAAAATTATTATATTTAAATAAATAAAAAAAAATATATATATAAAGACAGAGAGAAAGAGAGTACTTGTAGTTACAATTTACAAAAATTTGTAATATAATTTTAACTTTAAGTCAAAATTTGTATACAATTATACAATTATAGTTTGCATCCCAGATAGGAATGCATGTAGAAAAATTTTAGCCTTAGTTTAATTTTAGAATATAATATATAATATACTGTATAATAATTCTAAATTTAATTATCATAACATATAGCAATCTTTAAGAAATTGATGTTTTGAAATAAATGCTTATATAATTGTAATATTAATGTGAACCATCTTAGCACAATTATTGCTAAATACATTTCAGAAATTAATTTTTTATTGTCAAAATCTTTGCAACATAAAATTGTACAATTATTAATTAATTATCTATGTGTTTGTATGTGATTTTTTTTTAGATTGTCAAAAGATGCTACGCGTGATTTTTATTTTGTCACACACTCATCCACTACTCACAATCACTATTTCCTTTGATTTCAAATATTGAGAAATATCGCGGTTCATAAGCGTACAAAATTTCCCTAGTAATTTCCTATATTCTGTTTATGCTACTAATTTCATTGTTCACATTTTCAGTTACGTGATCACTCTGTTTATGAAAAAGTTCACGTGGAATCAAACTAAGCGGAAAGTGAAAAGTGAAAAGTTTCACATGAACTTACCTGATCGATGCCCAGGTTACACAGCTATGTCTGTCCTTCTCTGTCGCTCGAAGCTTGCCGAAGTGCCGAGGATAAAAACGGGCGCGCTTATTTGTTGTTTACGCTATCATTGGCTTGAACTTGAAGCCACTGTTAAGGGAGAGATTTGTTCAACGGTTACATTTTCTGCGTCTTGAGTGAAAAGAGGAAATAGAAGAGGTTAATTCTGCCATCACTGTACGCACATTCTAATATCACCATTTGGACAGCGTTGGCGTATCATCTAAACATATCTTTGAAAGAACTTAGACTCTCACGTCTGAGTTAACACTTCAGAATCTGTTGAAAGGCGTGTAGTCTTCGAATAGAAGAAGATACAATGGAGAAGGAACAAGTAAATTTTTCACATATCTTTTTTCAACGTTATTAAGTGCGTGTTATTAGAATGGTAAAAAATAAGATAAATCTTGACACATGAAATTTTGTATAAACAAATCACTACATTCATGACTATATGATACAGTAAGATTACAAGAACATTGTGACCATTGGACATCATTTCGTTGCAAATTGCATAATTTCATTAAGTGTTGGAAAATGTTGCTGCATGACTGCTGTAAGATGTACAAACGCATAAACATGGGATGTTATGTTCACAGTATTTTTGAAAAATTGCTGTAACATTGTTCGAACTGTATTCCGAATTTGTATTTATTCCTAAAGAACCAATATTCCATGCATTTTATGAAACAGAAAAAAATTTTAAAACATGTATTAAATTTGTTTTCTGCTAATGTGAGTTGCTCTTGAATGATATTAAAAGTTATTAATGTAAAGTCTAATTCAGAAGAAACTTACTATTTATCAGAATTCAAGATAGAACTCTATTTATATATATTATAAAAAATATTTAAAAAATTAGATTTATGTATGCATCAAAGTGCGTAAAGTATAAAATTATAATTAGAAATCTATTCTTAAATTTAATAAGAATTATAAATTGTCTAAAACTTATAATTTATTGCAAGAAAGCAATTTACTAATTATTTTTGAAAGATGAAAAATTTTAACAAAACTCTTTAATTTCATTTATGAAATTGATTATGATTAATGAAAATAGCTGTGTTTAAATTCTCTTACAATTTGACCATTCAATTCTTTTTTGAGAATGTTTTACATGAAATATTACTTTTATTAAAAACCATCAAATGTAGAATGTCTTTATATACTTTTGACAAATTTGGAAATTCAAATGGCTCTGATTTATATGTGTAAACATTAAATATTAGGATATTTATTGGAATTCAAGCTATTAAATTAAAAAAGTATAGATTTTTAGAAGATTTTAATGTTGATTGATCATTCAATGAATTATTTTCAGAATTTTGACAAAGAAGAAATTAAGCAGAAAACATTTTCACCATTTTTACCTTCATCATACGTGAAGAGCTATTCTGAAACACGATTTGATGTGACCACATTTGATTTTACATGGAAAATTAATCAATTTAAGTCTCTTCTTAAGATCGTGGATTTTATAGATTCTCCAAAATTTCCCGAAACAAATGAATACAAGATTAAAATGGATGTTCCACAGAAAGCTGAATCATACATAGAATTTTATATACGTATTAAAACGAAACAAGCACAACAGTCACAAACCAAAGAGAAGACAATTCATGGTTTTTGTACCACTACTTTAATGGATTCGTGTAAAAGAGTTATTTCATCAAACTCTATTGCGGGACACATAATGGATGCTAAATTATTACTTTCAATTAAAAAATCTGAGCTCGAACTTAACTGTCCAGATACACTTATAATACATTGCAAATTTGAAATTTTTGTTAAACCAATAAATAATATTATACATTTGAATTTATATCCAACTGCACATAAAGATGTGAAACCTCATGAAGATTCAATTGTTGAATCTGAGAAAGATGAAAAATCAATCAAATTTATAGTAGAAAAAGACCAGTATGTTGTATCAAAAAAATTGTTACGCGCCACCAAAAGTACTTACTTTACGTATATCTGTCATACACATGAGGGAAAAGAAAAAAATATGACAAATGACTTGATAACGAATAATGAATTACAAGCTTTTAAACAAATTTTATTATATATTTTAACTGGCTCAATATCAGATCAATATGATTATGATATGCTTAAAACGTTATTAATAGCAACTAATAAATATGATGTACCAACTTTAAAATTAACGTGTGAGCATTATTTGTTACGCTATATTACAATCGAAAATGCTCTGGAACTCATACAGCTTGCATTTTCGTCTAATGCAACATTTTTAGAAACACACTTGGCAACTTTTATTAAATTTCATATAAAAGAAATTACAGAGATTCAAGAATTTCGAACTTTATTACAAGAAGATTTAAATAAGATGCTAGAATTGATTGAGAAAAGTGAAATACTTAAAAGGAATTCAAATTGTTTTTTTGTACTCGAAAAGTAAACAAAAACTAAAGAATTTATTGGCTAATATTTGATTCATATGATATTGCAGATCTTAAGTATAAATTAAAATTGGAACATGATAAAGATATTTCTTACGTAATTAATAATCATGGTTTCTCCTTTTTTTTTATAAATATATTTCTAAAATTTTAAGTATGTAATATAAGAATTTTTATATATGCACAGATAAGTATGGATGCAAATTAATAACTTTTATAATATATATACGGATAAGAAATCGCTAGCGTTAATTACATTTAATATAGTTAAGTTATAATTTTTATATAAAATTTTTTTATTTTATATGTATGAATAAAACTCTTGTTAATTACATTTAATATATTTGAATTATAATTTTAAAGTCAGATCTAGATTAATTTAAAACATAAGGAAATAAAAAATGTAAGAATTCTTACAAAGTTATATAAACTATAAATGTTTTGTTTAATTTTCAGTACTATAATTAAAAATTTAGTCAGCTAGTGTAACTATTAATCAAAGTTAGAATCTTTAACAATTATCTTTTTCAACATGTTACGAGTGTTATTTTTTTATGAATTTGCAATTGATTTGTGTTTTTCAATGTTTATCGCAATTGTATGGTTTTTGATATTGTAATTATTATGAGTGTCAATAAAAAAGTGCGATTAAACTGAAATAAAATGAAATTCGTAATTATTCTTTTATTCACGTAAATAAAAAATAAATTTCATTCATATCCTTACTAATTTATTTCTACTTATAATTCAGAAACATTTAATATTGAGCAAATTATTTATAGCAAATTATTACAAGACATTCGATTTACTATAAATATGTGATTCAATCATTTATAGATGGAAGAAAATTGTGAGTTTTGCTAATACAAAGAATCTCAAAATAATTTATGTGACTGACATGTTTCAAATAAAGAATCAGGCATTTAATTGTATGTAATATACTAAAGTAAAAGAAAATAACATTCATGAAATTAAATTTCGAGCTTGTTCTCATTAAGATTCAATAGGGTCAATAAGATACATTTTAGAATTTTTAAGCTATATTCTCCTTTCAATTATCTTCTTGTGATCAATATTCATATCCAATTTAACAAATCGGAATAGAAAACTCAAAATTTTCTTTCTATATTTGAAAATTCTCTTATATTAGTATTAAATCCCGTTAAATTGATTGTTTTTTGCATAAATTAAATCGACATACAACTTAATTTGGTTAACTTTTTTTAATTATGCTTCTCCTTTCGTACAAGATGACAAACGCGTTATGAAAATACGAAGTGTCGCTAAAGAGGTGGAGAGTTAAGGTCGTGTATATTCCGCCCTTGTGGTGGCTAATTAAGCACGTCTTGATGTAATAACCAGAAGCCGTCGAGCTACACGTGCTATGAAAAATAAAGCGCCTAGACATGAGAATCTAACTAATATATCGCACTCGTCTACAAAATCTTAGGCCACAATCCTTTGCGTCTCTATAATGACATGGAAGTTCAAATTTTTTCGAGAGAACAAAATTTATTTTAAATTTTGCAAGATCTTGCTGTGCTATGTGAAATTAATTTATAAGTTATCTACATATGTACAAGAAATTTCGTATTATTAAGAAATTCTTTTATTTATTGTGATTTCTCTCGATTTTCAACGTAATGTACTGCAATTAAACCAGCGCGAAAATTTCATTTAAATAGAATCCATTTGATATCACTCTGGAAACAAAATATAGTTATATTTCTAATATTTTATTTATAAAAGAATCATCATTTGTCTTAATTTAAAAAAAAATGTTCAAGCATTTCGTTTCAAGCATCAACAGTCAATGATTCCGGTATCTGAACGCGTCCACGCGTTAGTTGCAAGATAGACCTGATTCAATCTGAGTCCATCTCGGAAGAGGCAAGCATCGTTCTTTGATGTAAACCTTGGCGAAAACCTTCCGGTGTTGTGTTGGGGCTGGGAAGGGATCGGTGCGCGATAAGACCTTTCCAAATTATTATCAACCACCAACAACGCTGCCGCTGTTGCTGCTTTAACGCTCCGGCGGCGACGATCTTAATTATCGCACGGCACCCCGAGTAACGAGGGTTGGCACGTGATGACGTAATGTACGAGAAGGGCCTAAATAGCCGAGACTATTGTTGTACATACAACGCGTACGTCGGATCTGTTGAGGCATTAATAGTCTCGCGTGACGTAATTAACTCGCGGCCGACGAATTTCCGGCATTACGGGGTGACGTACGTTCAGAAGGGTGTCCTCGGGCTCATGCTTGATACCGGAAGTGCCATGGGTCGCGGCAACACCCGCATTGAGCCTGAGGGTTCGGTCGGGTCGTAATCCTTCCTCGCAAAAGTTTGCCTCCAGAAACGCCGTTTATTTACGCACAATGCGCGTTTAACACGCGTGTCGGTGACGTGTGATGAATATGATGTATAATGTAGAGCATATCCCCGATATGCTTTGCTCTCGGATACCATGAAAGGAAATCGGTTGTTTCGATATTACAAATATCAATCATCTTTTTGAACGAGACAAATATTTAATCTTCATTTTGTTAAATTTAAAATTTTCAACAAACGTTTCTGTTAACAATAAACAGAGGTAATAAGGAAAAATTAAACATGAAGATTTACAAAACTAACAGTTCAGGCAAATTAACAAAAATCTAAGAATAAATTTTTATTTATACCTTTTAGATATTTTTAATTTATATTATAGAAATAGATTTTAATTTTTATTGCTCTAAATAAAAATATTATCTTTACGTATTATACAATTTTTTATAAATATTCCTTGGTTTTTAAAGAGAAATATTCTTTTAGAAGTCATTAATTATGCCGCTATGAATCGAGTAAAATAAAAGTGTATAAAAATATAAACATCAGATAAGCACGCATCATAAATCTAGATAAGAGAGGATGGTTTAATCAGTTGTGGCGTTAAACGCGGCTGAAATAGCGTAAGTTGCACTTAAGCAGGCGTAAACAGTTAGCAAATGAGAATTTCGCGCAGATGCGATCAGCACCGCCGCGGAAAACATTAATCTCCCGGCTTGCGAGGCGTGTTTTCTCCTTGGGGCCGCCGCAAAAAGTCAGTCAAGCCGAGAGACAAAAGTAGGTTTCATTTTCACCGTGTTTTTCCGCCCCGTTAATGTTACCGCGTGCAACGTGGGCGAGCACATCTAATGGCTTCTCAAAGATTCACGACCGCACAAAAAGCTGCGAAAAGGAACTGAGGTAGGAAAAAACAAAATGAAAGTCCTAAGCAACGCGTTCGGTTGCAAAAATGTCTGAATGTTTTCTTATTAACTAAGTACGTTTTGAATACTAAGACTCGAATATTAAATTTTTCCGGTAATTTACAGACTTCGCTTTTTATCTGAAAGTTTCATTGCAAGAATGTGTGTCCTTAATATGAAAAGATTCATTTACACAGTTCTTTTTTTTATTTGTTTATTTATACACAATAAAGTATACAATTAAACAGTAAATCTATTTTTCTTTAATTATACAATATACGCATATACATAGAAAAATATAAAATGGTTTAAAAATTTAAAGACTGCGGTAAACAAATCGCGGGATTCAAGGCACCGATGTGCTAAGTAACATGTGGAAAAATGGTATGAGATTCTTGTCTGAGATTAATTGTTGCACAGTTGAAAATTCCATTTTGATCGTATATTCTTTAAAGTTTAAGTTATTTAAAAATTAGTTTGTTTGTTGTAATACTGTATTCTATAAAATACATGTAATATGTACTTTTAACTCATCGTTGCTCCAATATTTTAAAGAGATATGCAAGTGTCTCACATCAAGTGTATGCGCTCACTACATACAATGAGACACAGAATGACTTTGTATAATTGACACGCTATTCTAAATAGATTATCAAAAGCGATTGAACACTATCTCTGTATATAAAGAGGTACTTTTAATAAAATTTATTTTAATAAAATTTATTTTAATAGAATTTAAAAAACTTTTAATTTTCTCGAGAATAAATATATGTTTATCTCGCTGAGACAGATATTTAAAGCAACAGGTTTGTCTCACCATTGTTTTGAATATTTTGAACTTACTTCACACTTATCTTGAAATGTAATAAATAGATCTAGCATCTTAAAGTTCAATTTGCTTCTGATTAGTCTTTTTTTAAAGTTAAATTAAGTTAATTAGTCATTTTATAGCTTAATTGGAGTTTCACTGAATAATACTTTATAACGTTTACTGAACAATGTTAAATGGACGGATAGATAGATATGTATATCTTAAACTATTTACATATAAAAACAGAATTTCGGAGAGATCTACTTTTTAGATTAAAATAGGCATGTGGACGGATGTATAATTTAACGTATTTACAGGCTGGCTCATTAAAGGCTGGAACCAGAATATATTCTTTGGCAACTTCGGAGTTAATTTCTTTTTAACGATAATTTAACAATCATCTATATCAAAATTAAATATTAAAAATTCTAGAAAGAAAAATTCTTTATACATGTATAAATGTGTATAAGATTTTTAATTATTTTAATAGGTTTTGAATACAAATTGAACACAGAGATGTGAAAAATATTTATAATGACTTCTTGGATTAGTTTTATTGAAGTATATAAAAATTAGATCAGATACAGATAAAAATAAATCAAAATAACTATAAACCATCACAAATAATGAACCAGGATGTTCAAGCATGATAGTAATGCTACAAAAAATTTTGACAATCTAGCTTGAGTGGTTAATATAATTATTTAAATGGTCCAACGTAATATTATTTTCAGATCTATATCTGATCTAATTATTAGATACTCCAGTAAAATTATTGTTTCCATGGTCTAAATTTTAAAGAAAGCCAACTCCGAAATCCCTCGAAAAAAACATCTGTGCCATTCTATTCATACGCGCTCACATTATCCGTAATAATCTAAACTTCTCATTTTCAACGAAAGCTCCAACATTCGATTCCTTCTGATCAATATTATCTTACCGTTTTCGTTTTTCTGAAATTTTTTTTCATTTGAAACAAGAGAGTGTCACGATGGCGCCGCATGCCGTGAGGAGCAGCGTGGTAAAGGACATCAGGCTGGATGCTGCATTACAGGCGTCCTCGGAGCAGTAGCATTCCTGCCAGTAAACGCCGTTCTCGTGAACGCCCCAGTTACAGACCCCTGTGACCCCGGTACTGGCGACAGACGCACATCGCCGGATCACCTGTCGCCACCTACCATCCCCTTGAACATTACCGATTAATTAATTAATTACCTACTCTATGCGCAATACACGCAATTAGGAATTCGATGCTGTAGATGCATATAACGCACATATGTGAGCTAATACGATTGTTCACGATTTTTAATGGAACGCGTTTTTTTATAATTTTATCGTACAAAACGATTAAATTAAAAGCTGTGCTTCTAACACGAGGTTTTTCTCCGAAATGAATTTCCGAAAATGAATTTGTATTAGATTTCTTGATTTATAACTAAAAATAAGAATATTATCTTCATCTTTGTATTGAAGTTTGCACTTTTATTTACTGTGTATTGCATCAATATGACACATATAAAGTTTAATACCACAACAAATACTCATATATATTGCAATTCCGGCATAAATTATATTTATAAAGAAATGTTTTTACAATTCTGTAAGTTTCTTTAATGAACACAAATTTTGTAAAATTTTATTTATTTAATAATTCATATTTTTAAACTTACTCATGTTAAAAAAATAGATCTCGTCCTTTTTTTTTGATAAAAGAAACTTTTCATTTTAAATTAATTAAATGTAAATTAATTGGTTAAAAATTGAAATGTTTTGGATGTAATGACAATAATAAATATAACCAATTGAGAAAAGTAATTCCAATCATATTTTTTTCTTATGAAAAATAAAAATTAGGCATAATAATTAAAATATCTCTTTATGTCTTATCACAAAATACTAAATATTGTTTTTATTTTTAAATATACTTACAGATGAAACCACGCGGGCTTTGCTCAGTGTACTTGACACAAAACGTGCCAGGCATGTGTGACTCTTCGCTGTTGCACTCGATAGGCACATTCCTCTCTTTGTCGAATTTCGTGTAGGCCCCGCAAAGATCCTCCTTGTCCGGATCTGTGTCGGAGCTACACTGATAACAGCGTATTGCTTTAGTACCTGCGCATTCCAAAATAACAGCGTTAACCGTGTTCGACTTGAAGTATCCAATTAGAGCAATTTAAACAGAACATTAATTTGTACATTAATTTGAAGAATTATTAGCTTGCCTAAATCCATCATATTACGATTGGAATAATTGATGGAAATCTCAATTCCTAACCTAAAAATTATTGATACAGAGAAAATATTTCTATATTACGCTTTTTAATCTCTTATCTATAACTTTGCAAAGAAAAGCTAAATTTTTTTTGTTATTATTTCCTTTCTATTTATAACAATAACTGTGATAAAGTATATTCTTGTCAGGAAATGTAGATATTTTTATATTTATGTCCTCACATTGTATGTACTATTTACTACATTATTTTACTTTTTTTAAAAATATCTGAACGACATCTGAATATCTTTGAGAATAAGTCTACGGATAATTAAAATAATTGAAGCGTTATATCAGCAGTTGAAAAATTCTCACGCCCATCGACGTAAACAACCAAGAATGGGTCATAGGTTCGTTTCCAAAATGGCGATGGCAGGTACACTCGACGAGGTACTTTAGACACGTTTTCCCTTCGATATATTTATCGGGATCTTCGCTCGGGAAGTCTCACCTGTTAAGGCGAACAACAACAGCACGCACAACACAATCGTGATATCGTTGCGCATCATCGTTACGTCGCTCTCGCGGCTTTTCCTTTCGGAGCGAGCAAATGACGCGCGTGTTCCACCGCACTGCACGTACGCACCTGACGTCATTCATTGGGCGTAACTGCTATGAAATAAGCTGACGATCCCCCTCTCTCGCGGGTGGCGATCCCCACCCCACAGGTCTGCCGCCAATGACGGATCGTGACGCGCGAGGGCCCCGGGCGCAATATAATTCGCAGTGCCCTTTCGGAGTAATCTCCAAAGTTCCAAGCAGCTTTTAGCAGGAGAAGTTTAATTCCGATTAATACGAGATTTACAACTTCCAGTTATTCTCGATTCTCTTGCCGTAAGTCCTAACTAATTTGCTCTCTGAATTGAATCGATCTTCACAAAGTGTTTAATCGATTATAATAAGACTACGGGAAAATAATTCTCTGGTCCTTATTAAAAAAGGGGAATGCGGTAGGAGAGAGATGCTTTATGAAAGATCGCAACTAACGAAGCTCGTTAAGCAGTGGAGCCAGCAATGTGGCCATTCGCTAGGCTAAAGTTTTCGAATTAAGATAAGAGCGCCGAGAGCTTCGCGGCCTCTTCAACCGGGGAACCATTGCTCGTATTCTCTCCCCCGATCCTTTCCTCCCTGGCAAGAACACAGATGAAACGACAATAAGAGCGGACAAAAGGCGCACGGTATCATTGCAGATCGCGGCAAAATCGTGAACAAAAGTCGCTGTCTCTCCAGGGAGTATTCTAGAGCGTGTCTTATCTGCCTCGCAACGCTCTCAGGACGTTTCAATTTGTTCGCGTTTAACTCGCGAGGTGTCACGCTAATAACGTAACCGGCGCGGATGAGAATGCGAATCCAAAAGTAATATCTGATAAGAGAGACCGATGGACACACACACGGAAGATGGGAAAAAAGATTTACATTTTCGAGTCATTCTGAGGGAATTTTAAATACAAATGTAATTTGAAAAACAGAAGAGCACCACTACGCAAAAAGTGTATTTTTCGCTATGAAATAATATATTCTGAATATTCTGAAATAGCATCTCTCTTTCCTTTTTGTGTAAAATTATCCTGAAAGGATGAGGTATGTAAATAATTTTTTTTAACGAATGTGAATCCGTACAGTATGCGCTATTTTTTATGTGTGTTGAATTTTTAAAAGTAGATATACAGAATTCAAAGTGAATATATAAAATGTAATGTATCTGTAATAAATTGCAATGTATCCTTAATCACAAAAATTTCAATATTTAAAATAAATAATAATATAGACATATTCATAAAATTAATTGCATGTAGTAAATTTTAATAAATATTAGAACAAAAGATTGTCAATACAATATTTAGGAATTATTAACATTTACACATTTCAAAGACTTTATTTCTGTAGCTTTAGTTTCTATTCTTTTAAATTTATAAAAATGTATGCAACAGATTATATACTTTCGACAATACTACAATAATTCACGATAAATTGATTTTTCTGCTTTCAATCAAGATTACGTATCGCCCCTCGAACGTATTTTCTGTAAGTCCCGATATCTTTAATCGCGTAGGAAGCTCCACAGATCATTCCCTCCCAATCTCGCTACCAATCTGCACCACCCCTAGTGCGAAAAGATGCGTTGCGAGCCGTTGATCGGAATTTCCCCGTGATTGGAAGTAAACTCAATCCCAACCTTGCAACCTTGACACCTTCTTTGACACCCTTCCTCTTCCCCCCTCCTCCCACCTCGCCACATGAAACAGATAGCCTCGGTAAATTATTCAAAACGTACCCTCTATGATCTATGGAGGCGCCCCTAAGCCTGGCACTGGCAATCTATCCTCCCTGCTCCCCTCTTTCTTCTCCCTCATCCCACCGACTGGCCTGTCCGTTCGTACCACAAAACTCGCCTCGTCGTCACCCCCTCGCCCCTTGTTTCTCTCTCGTCTCTTCTTCCTCCTGGATCTTGCCGATTCTCCGTCCCCTCATCGCCCTGTTCCCTTGGTTTCCTCGGCGTACGTCTCCTTCCCCGACTCGCTCGCCGCTTCTTCTCAACCGCGCACACCATCCCCGGGGTATTCCGACTTTTCTGACAGCCGCCACCGCATTTATCCCATCCAACGTCTCCGGACGACGGGCTTACAAAGACGGCCCGGAATTCAATAAGTCCGATAACGTGCGAGTGTACATAGTAAGCCGGCTAGCTGTTCCCGATAATCGCCAACGTATTGATTTCGCCAACGCGAACACCTTTCAACGTTTCTCAGATCGATTGATAAATCCATCATAGTCGTCCTGATAGATTTCTAATGTTCTGGAAGAAAAAGCTCGCAACTCAAGCAAGAATTAGAAAATTAGTAAAAAAATTTTGAAATTGTTAGTTATTATTCTAGTGACACTAATAAATGATACTAGTGTTGTTACGCTGGTATTATTACATTATAAAATTGCATTATTACAAAATGCTAATATTACTAAATCATATCTTAGAGAGCATGCTAATTATATATTGTAATACTATCATTTCATTATGAAATTAGTTTGATACATTAATTTTAAATTCTTTGAATAATTTCCGTGAGAAAATGATAATCATATTAAAAAAAGGATACAGATAGCCGCCACATTAGCGCAAATATAATATTGATATTAAATATAATATTAAATAGCATTGTAATATGCATTGGGTGTGTTACCACAATTCAAAATGATTAATAAAGAGCTCTCTTTCACCGACAAAGACCACGAAGCGCTTTTGTAAAATGTGTACGCGCTGTGTATGCGCAGCAAAGGTAAAATTGGCGAGATAAAGGCGAAGCGTTCGATAGCACACGCGCCGTATATTCGCATACCGCGTGGTCCTGGCGCGTGCCTGCTCTCGTAAGACGGGAAAAAACCGTGTCTCTCGCGCGTGCTGCGTTGAATTCTTCTCCGCGGTAAATTGCCGCGCCAGCTGCCCTAGAACCCCTCGAGGTCGAGTGCTTTCGCGGGTAATATTGTATCGAGCAACGCGCATCCACGAGGCGTCAGATGCCGACAAGTATCGAGGCTTCACATCGTATTTCAACCACCCGATTTACACGAGTGCACTCGATCGTACTGTTTTTACCTGTGTTTTACGATGCGAGATAAACAGATAAAAAAAAAATTGGGTAATAAAATAAGAAACCAGACGATGAGACACGATGATAAGAGATACAGGTATAAAAAATATTATTTCCTAGATATTTTTAAAACAAAAAAAGTATAACAGAATGTAACGCCGAGAGATGTCTGCACTTGTGTCAAACTTTGATTAAATTAAATTTGTCACGTGAAATGTTTGAATAAAGTAAATTTGAATATTGCAGATCAATTGTCTCCGCAATTCGATTCGCCGTTACGACTTCGCCATCCGTCCGTGCAGCATCCACTTACCCGCGAATGAATATGACGCGAATATTACCGTGACATTTGCGTTTACGCGAGAAACACATCGATCCGCGTTGTCGCGTTCCGCCAAATACGATGCCATCGGAAAACGATAAAGAGGAGCTCCCGCCCCCTCCGCATACCCTCTCGAGCCCGCTTGGGAAGCTGCAAATCGATGGGGTGCGTATTTTATTTAAATTCGCGCGACAGAGAGGCGACGAGAGCGGACGAGGGAGGAAGGAAGATAGAACGCGACGCAAATTTGCAATTTCAAAATATTTCAGTGAAAAAGGGAACGCTCGGTGGGAGGAAGAGAATTGGAGGGATGGGGCAGGGGGGCTGGAGGGATTTAAATCCCCTCGCGTCGTCCTCTTGTCCTGGCGCAATTGTTATTTTAATTCGACTTTTTGTCATTAGCCCGCCGCTAATTCGGTCGAACTCGCCGTGCTTCCATAATGCTTCCTTATCACCGTTCTCTTTTCTCTCTTCTGCCTCTTCTCGCTCTCTATCTCTCTTTCCTTCTCGCGCTTAGTCACAGTCTCATTAAAACGATGTCAGATTGACGGCAGAGTGCCCAGACGGACTGGAGTGCATACAACTCCTGCCGGTTTAAGAGCAAAAAAAAATTACTTTATACCCCACCAGACGAATGACAGTTCTTCTTGTCCGCTCGTCTCGCAGGGAAATGTGCATTTTCTCAATTTGGCGAATTAATTCGCGACGCAAAGCGACTTTTCAGCATTGCTATTAGGCATCTTGTGCAAGCAAGAGTTATGGCAGAATGCCTATCAGTATCATATTTAGTATAAATTTAAATTAAGGAAAATAAAATTATTTAATTGTCAATATAAAAATTTTTTATATTATTTTAATATTGTAAGATAATGCAAAGTAAAATGAGAAACTATTTTAATAGCAATAACAGTAATAAATAATTAGTGTGCCTAATTGATTATGTCTAAACTTATCAGTTCTAAAATTATTAACAATTTCCTATAAATGTTTTTTATGTCTAGAATCGTTATAAACCACATGTAAATTATTCCAATTTTCCAAAGCAGCATGTATTACATAGAATCCGTTTTTTTATACTTTTAAAGATCAAATTGCCTGAGGCCCGATTCTACAATTTACTTTAATTAGAATTTATATAATACCTATTAGATATCGTTAGTTAAATTCCAGATAAAGTAAATTGTGGAATTGGGTCTAAGCACAAAAAAAAATATCCATTTACAAACGAGAAAAACAATTACTTATTTTATTTTATTTTGTTTAAGTAACATGTTTTCTTCAGCAAAGAATATTTTCTTGATAATAGTTTATGATATACTCGTCACAAGAGTCTAGAATATATCTTAAATAACTGTGATGCTTATGATGACTTTATGACAGATTTGCGAATATATAAACTCAAATACTTAGAACAAATATACTTACTCGTATGTAAATATACCTCTCCGGACGCCTTAAAAAAAGAGGACAGTGTCCGAGGAAAACAGAACAGATGGCAACGAGTAAATATATTTGTTCTAAGTATTTGAATTTATATGAAACACATTTTCGTAAGCCTCCAGGGTTTTAAGCGAAATGTCCGGGGTTTTTAGTCTATGCGCCCTTGTTTTTAAAATTTTAACATGGCAATCCTACTCGTAGGTAGTATATATTTTTCTGTGTACAGTTTTGCCTTTTAAGGTTTCAATATGGACAAAGCCCTGGATAAAAAGTCACGCGGCAGCCTTTTACCAACGAAACGCATACGAAAAACCCTCGGAGATCACGATTTTTCCACATTCCAAAACTTATCAAAGGAACAAGCGTCGCGCTTCTCTTGCCGTGTAACGGCTATTCAGATGCAGAAAGGGGATGAAAGTTGCAAACGTGGAAGCCGTGCGACGGCCCATGTATCTGTGCTATCGGCACCTAGGAGCTAAACGTGAACGTGTGGACAGACGAGAACATGATAGCCAGGGAAATGAAGAAAAATAACGCGTTCAGCCGACGGACACGGCGTACGACGCCGGCTCGTCGCGACGAGACGGCGGCGGCGGCGGCGGCGACGGCGGCAACGGTTGCGTTCCTACAAAAGCAATGACGACGGTGCCCGTGGGCACGTTGAATATTTCATAGCCACCATGGAGAGAACCACGATGTTCGACCCATTCCTCTATTTAAGCGCTATCCCGCCGCCGTTCACCTGTAAGCCCATGGCACATGGTGCAAAAGGGCACAGGACCTTTGTTGCGGCCGGGGTTTGCGTCTGAGAGAAATGGCAAGATATATACTCACGTCCAACAGTCTAGATTTAAACAAACTTTTATGTTACAGTTAATAAAAAGAAATGTATCGTGAACGTAACGAAATATTATTGTACAAATAAAATATTATGATTCGTAAAAATGGATACTGCGTTACTGCGGCATCTTAATTGTTAATTAACACTAGAAATACCGAGCAGTCATTTCCGACTGTTTCTATTCTTTAAATTTATGCCTTATTTCTTGTAAAGGATACACTAAGAGAAAAGTATAGTTACTCAATCACAATTTTATAATATTTCTAACGATAATTATGGTTAACATAATGATGCATATACTTAAGTTAATCATATTTATCGTTAGAAATATTATAATTTTATGGTTGAGGCCAAAAGTAACTATATTTTTCTCTCAGTGTAGGATTCTGATATTTTATAACTTCAGAATAAATGAAATGATTGATGAAAAGTTATGAAATTTCAGAATTCTATCTTTTACATGAGAACTAGGATATTAATTTAAAAATAATTGTATTTCTAGTATTAAAGAATTTGTTAGATGAGATAGTCCTAGATGCGCAGTTATTGAGAGATAAACAGTGGTTTTTACGCAGCTAGTAAATGCGTAGTGATTTTTTTCAGGGCAAGATAGTCTAGTTCTATAGTCTTCTTCATGCAACACTTGGACTACGTTTCCCATTTGAGGAAAATCTATAGCGTACGTAACGTAAGCTGTAGATTTTCTAGAAAAATGCAGTCCAGCTTCAAAAGGATTTCTCTTTAGATCCCTAGACTAGAATGTTTCAAAGTGTTTCTCCACGTGGTTACGAGTAATCAAGTTCTCATCGTATTCGCTTCCAAATTCTTGTTTTATTAATAACAGGGTTGATTTCGTTTGCCGATTAGAAGTGATATTAACTGTTTTATCTAAAACATATGTTGCAGATAAAGAAGTGTTAATATAATTTATACAACACAGAAGAGCATCGAAAGAGTGGCTGGAGAATTTATCGAGAATTGTTGTCCAACCAATGCAAGTAATTATGCATGTTCTTACGTTGAAATAATATTTTGTTTTCATGATAAACAAATTATTGTGGAATCTATCTCACATGTGCTTTTCTACTCGGTATATCTCGGATCGGTCGGTGATCTTAAGAAAACTTCTTTTGAAATCCGTAATGTTATGTGTAAAGAATTAATTATTATATTTTGATGTCTAATTCAAGAAAAATTCGTCTTTCATTCATATCCATTATAAAAATTTGCTTTTTATTCAACAACTTGCCTCAATTTAAACTTATCACAAAAAATTTACGGTAAATAATTATGATTATTTAACTCCTTAAGTCGCAATTAATACTGTGTGCACGCTATTTATTTCTTTATAAGAAAAAGTTGATTTCTCAGATATCTTTGTCTGTAAGTCCAGATGTCTAGGATGGTGCGAGCAATCGATCTTTTCTTGCCTCACTGTCTGTACAGTGTACAGACGATTTTAGATCGATACGTACACACAGTAATCCACATAACTTCAAACAAAGCTAGCGCCGGGCCATGCGAGATAGCACACGCTGCAACTTGCAACTGCAGCGTGCAGTGAGAGATATCTTCTGTGTGTGCCACGGGCTTTATTCCGTCTCTCGTACCGAGCCACGTGTATACCAGTAAAACGAGGGTGGCACACGTACGAAGCGAAGCTTATAGAGAACGAAGGCGAGCGGAAACGCCCGCTCGTAACGGAACCGAAGTGGTTGTCGGGGAATTTGCAATTCCCATCGGGCATTCGGCCGCTCTCTCGAATTTTGGAAAATTCCATCGCGGAACCCCCGGCGGGCCAGTTAAATCGCGCTACTTACATCGATCGATTGCGCAACGGAGCAGCTAACCCCCTGGCGTTCAAGATACGCCTCATTGTGATTTGGATCTAAACGATCCGCAAGATCATGTTATATTGTTTAGTACTATCGTGAATTTATACAGGATAAAGTACAGTATTGAGCTCTTAAATAAAACGTAATGATATTTTAAATATATCTAAAATAAATAAAACGATATATCTACATAGTTAATAAATTAATAAACAGAAATATATAAAATAAAATTATCGAGAATTTAAAATCAATCAATTATTTTTATTTTTATTATAATAATTTATATATAATATTATAATATTATAATAATTATTTTTAAGAGATATATCAGAAATGACATTTACACATAAAAAAAATCGCTATTCTGCGATCATTTTTATAAAATTCTTAGATAGATATTTTTTTTATCGCCAACTCAACCCTTTTTTACAACTCCTTTTTTACGTGATTTTTTTTACGCGATTCTTTTTATATAATTTTTCGAAAAATTTGTGTAATCTCTTCTTAATAAAAATTTTTTCAATCAGATATACATATATCCCCTAATATTATCATGTTAATATTATCATGTTAAAAAAACCAAATAATAAAGACAAATTTAATTGTCGTTATAATTGCAATCATATTTCAGCAGGTTGTTATTGTCAATTACGATTTGATTATTATACGTTGGTCTGCATTCTTATTCTTTTCAAACTCAGTCGTGTAAAAGATAACGCGAACGTTTCTTTTCACGCGGAACGTGAATCCGCCGCGTAAAAAGAGTTGAGTATATCTAGAATATTATTTAGCCACGTTCTGCTAAAGCAAGCCTCGACTAATCCCAGAACGTGCCCTTTTGTTCGGAAACGTTGCGCTTTTGAGTCTACCGCATCCGACCTTCGAAAGTACAATATATTCCTGCGATGCACCTAAAATGAATTCCTCGGAGTAAAAGAGAGAAAGGGGGGTGGAGCGGGGGGGGGGGGGGGAAAATGAGAGGAAAAAATAGAGAGAAAAAAGAATCCAAGCTCCCGTGAATAATCTTTTTGTTCGTCAGTTAAATCGCGAACAAAAGCGATGATGCTGTTCAGTGTTGGGGTTTAGTCATAATAAAGCATTGGGTTTCGTAATAGTTATTTTAACTTTTAAGAAATGAGTTCCAAGAGCATTAATGGAGGCAACTCCCGTTTTTTCCAAACTACTTTTTTCAAGCTTTATTATCGGACGATTTTAGTTTTATTTCTCACATTTTCATCGTGAGAAACGTTGTAATCAATAGTGACTGATAAAGCGACGAGTGGCGAAGCCAGATAATTGATGTATCGTCTTGACTCGCGCGACCATTCGACCCCTTGTATTTCTAACGTCAGGCCAAGCCATGACCATTAGTTAGCTGGCGTTTAACCATGGTTTCTCCGACTTGTCCGATAGAAGGGTCAGGTGGCCGTGAAATCTTAGTGAACTTATGGTTAATTGCTATAAGCAGCACACAACCCAGCAAACCAGCACCATACTTATGTATCAGTAATATAACATAAATGATCAAATGATCAGTTCAAGTATGTGATTTATTATGTAACAATATTTGTTATGTAAATATTACATAATAAACCACATATTTGAGCTGAGATTTGACCGTTTATGTTATATTACTGATATACAAATATGATGCTAGTTTGCTGGGAACTAATCAATATTAAATAAATGCTCTTCTTCTGCATATACATAGTTCTAAAGTCATAATTTAAAAATTTTAAAGGCAAATAAATATATTGAAATTAAAATTATTCGGAAAGTCCGTAGCGTTTTCCAATAGATATCATTACCGTGGATGGTAATGTGGCTATTTTTAAGAAGATACGCTTCAACGTGTCTTTTACTGTCAGAATTTAAATTTGATAATCTTAAATTTATTCACGTAAAATAATAGAAAATAAGATTTTCGTTATTTAATGTTCTTCTACTTTCGAAAAAGAAAAACCGCAGTGCAAACAATGAAAAAAAGTACAGTGTATGGAGACAATTCTGTTGCAGAATTCACCGTTCGGAAATGGTTTGCTAAATTTAAAGCTGACAATTTTAACATTGCTGCACGCTGTGGAAGAAAATCAAAGCATTAACTGAAAATAATCTACAATATAATATCTCCAAAGCTACATGAGAGACATCGCACTAAATACGTCGAATAGCATCGTATATAAGCGTTTAACTAAATTAAACAGAGCTTTTTAAATTTCATTTAAAAACGCTATAAACTTTCTAAACAACTTAATAGAATAGATTGACTCGCGTTTAATAATCAAGAACTTACATTTATTTTCATCTAGCATCGAAAAACAAATGCAACTTTTCGAAAAAAATATTCCCACATTAGTTACTTATTGTATGTTCT
The DNA here is from genome assembly GCA_928718305.1 of Tetramorium bicarinatum. Classification (NCBI taxonomy): domain Eukaryota; kingdom Metazoa; phylum Arthropoda; class Insecta; order Hymenoptera; family Formicidae; genus Tetramorium; species Tetramorium bicarinatum. The sequence continues at coordinate 22,876,423 of OV788323.1, read as the reverse complement.
AAATAAATTCTTTCCTTAAAGTTTACCTTAGACAATTTATACCTCATACATTTTAACACATACATATATTTTTGATGTATATATATTTTTTTTTATATGCGTGTATTCTTCAAATATGTTTGAATTATATGACACGTAAAATTGCAAATAAAATTTTATTCTGAATTATGACACGAATTAAAGATTTTCTAAAATAAATTTAAAAATAATTATTGTTTTTGATTATCAATAAGGAGTTATCGATACAAACAAACGTTAGATTTTATATTCCATAAATCAATTAATAAAATGAGAGATATTATCAAAAATTATAGAGAAAAAACTATTTATTTATTTCATATAAATACAATATATTTGTAAAAAATTAATTTTGTTTAAAAATTTATACCGCATTTCTCCTAAAAATAAAATAAAAATATTGTAATAGCATATTTTTATAAATATCGACAAATAAAATAGTACACTTTCATCTATTTATCCATACAATTGAAAGATTAATAAACGATTTTCCTTAATAATCTACACATATTACTTTCTGTAGCGTGCCACAATTGAAAATCAATTTTCCAAGCACAATACATTAATTCTATAAACTTATTCGAGAGTTAAAAAGAATTGACGCATATTGAACGTATTGTAAAGAAAACGAGAGGAAGAATTCGATCATCGCCAGCTATGTTTCCGGCTATGCAGTATCAGATGCACGCGAAAGAGCGATATAATTCATTCCGATTTCGACGCCCTATTTGTCATCCGGAGTACAATTCGTGCAGTGTTACGGTGCAGGCAACTGCTATCGTAGAATTTTTAGATTCTAACGATACGTATAATAATAACGATCGCAAAATTTCTTCAAAATGCTTTCTTAACAAATAATATCTTATAGTATCGTATTCTTAATATAATATTGGATTATTTATTGTGCTATCTATATTGTAATCTTAAAGATAAGAAGTCGTTTATCCTATCTTCTTCCTGAAATTTTTCAATAGGACTTTATATCCCATCTTTTTCAATTACTGACTTTTATCGAATTTTTATTCCCCTTTTAAAAAATTTTAAATTTTATTTTCGAAATCAAATCAATCTTTTCTTTCAATATCAGGGCATCTTGTATTATTTGATTACGATTATTTTAAATATCCGTCTTGAGTGCAGCCTCAGTTCTCAATTTATCTCAATCAGCAATTTATATCAAACAAACCTTCGTTTTCGATGCATTACTGTATTGTAATTTTATGTCAACTGAATGAAGCTTGGCCAAAGAAATAATATTTTAGCATTTTCAAAATATTACGCTGCGTCTAGCACGAAATGGCAAGCATAGATGCGAAACAAATTGTCGCTGAGGATATAAATTTTCCCTATTGAAAATCGCCTGAAAACGACCCGATTGTGTTAAGGCGATATGCTCGCTGAGTTTATATCGCCTATATATCGCAATAACGTTAAGCGCGCGCAAGAAGGTACTTCTCGCAATATACATAAACGTTAAAAAAGCAGGCATAATCGGAATATAATTAATAGATTAAAATAAGTAAATCGGACGTCTGATAAAAATATAGGATGCAAGAAAAACTTAAAACAAAAACGCAAATATTAGCTTACTGAGGTTACTTACACATTGTAATAAATTATTTGTATTAAATATAAAAATAATTCTCATCCCAGAATCTATCGAGAGCTTAATATGTCTCCATCCGGCCGTGTCCGAGGTCATTGTAACAGCTGTGCCACATCCTACTGATTTTCAGCATGCGATGGTTAATATTAAGACAAAACTCGGAACAAAGGTTTAAAAGTTTAATTGTTTCTTTCCGTAAAATCGAATGCAAGTAGTTATGAAATGTTGAAAGATTTCATGTTGTGTCTTAAACGACGGAAGAAGAGCTGTTAGAATTCGATAACAAATTCTAACAATCATTATAAACTTCGTAGAAGCATACATACAAACTGCCATGGCTTCTTACTGGAAAAATAAATCGAGAATATTTCCAAATATTTAATGACTTAATATTATGACGATAATTCCTATCGCGCTTATTAAATATTATAATAATAACTTTTACATTTTAAATAATTCTATATTACTTAATACGCTATATTATTTGATTAATAACAGAGGAAATAAAAAAGATATTTTTATTTTTTAGCGAGATTTCAAAGCTGCAAAGTGGCAAGATGTGTTAAATTAATGGCACGAACCAAATCTGAAGAGTCTTGAGAAAATTAGCTGGCTTTTAAAGATGCTGAAGATACAAATAAAACGCAAAATAGAAATGAAAACAACATCAGAAGCGTCTTGAATAAGGACATTTCTAAATAAAACAAATTTATTTTACTTATAGTTGAGCCGTCATTTCGTACAGACGAATAAATAAATATCAGTAGAAATTAAAACTTGTGTATTCGTTGTGATTCAAAAAGAACTGTTCAACAAACCTGTAATTACAATACATTAATAATAATTAATAAATTCAGTATTATTATTAATTTAAACAATTTAATAGTGATATGGCGTGTAAGGTAACAAATATATACATATAGTTGGATCCATTTTATCATGTAAGTAAAAATATAAAAGCTTTATTAGTAACATTAGTGCATTTTTTAGGATAAACCTGTATCGAAAAACTCTATTCCAATTATAGTATTTGTTGGGGAAGAGGAAATGACTCATAATATAAATGTTGGAAATATGATTTTGAACACATTTAAATCTAAGCCGGATTTTATCGGCCAGGTAATAACAAAACTCCTCCTAATAACAAAATTTATATTGCTATGTATGTAGAAAAAGCATTCTAACAAATAGTAAAAAGATATAAATCTTATTGACAAAATGTATGATAATGCTTCAACGTATTAATATCTTCAATTAGCCAATGCGACTGATACGTCTTGTAGATAGATGCAGCGACGGAAGAACAAACTACATTTCGACAGATGCGAGAGAAAAGCGTAAAGTGTGCATTGTGGTTACAAAAAGTATACCATAAAAATGTTGTAATATCAATATGTACATGTAATCAAATGCTCGCCTATATACCATTTCTAGCGGGCTTATATGTGGGTGCTGTTATCAATCCATGGGATGAAAAATATTTCACAAGTACATTAATCTTTCTTTAAAATTCAACGGAATTGATCTTTATGTTCATATTTTTTCCAAATATACTTTATTTATTCAATAATAAATATTTTTTCAGGTCACATACGAACTATGTATTTTCTAATAGAATATAAACCAGAAATAATCTTTATCGATAGTAAATATTACCAGCTCCTCAAGCAAAATATCAGACTCCTACGATTCGTCAAAAATAATCAAACTCCTCCGAAAATCATAACTTTCGATAAAATTGAAGATGCCGATTCTCTTGATTCAATTTTAAACGGCGACTTTGATGAAGCCGAAATCGAAAACTTTTCCTGCGAGAAAATAAATCCAATGAAGATTATGATAACAATGTTTTCTTCCAATGCAACAAGTTATCCTGGTAAAGTAAATATTCGTTATTTTGCGTTCATGTATCCATCGAATCAAGAAGTACCCACGATGTCTTCCGGTGACACTGGCCTATGGTATGGATCTTTAACTTGGACTTATAGTGTGATATTGACAGTTCGTAGCATAATTTCGTATGTGACAGTGATTAAATTCTCGAAATTCACCACTGAAACCATGTACGACACGATAGAAAAATATAAGGTATATAAAAGCAATCAAATTTTTGATTTAAAAAATGAGCGATATAAGATATTCACATGCATTTTAGGTGAAATGGGTGTTTCTGGAAAGCAGTATGTATAACAAATTGCTTACAACCGATATCCGTATGTATGATATCTCTTCTTTGAAGGAATTGGTATTCAGCGATACAGATATCCATTGCGGTAACCAAAATCTCACAAAGTACTTTACAAACGTGACTATCACTCAAGTGTACGGTACGTATAATTTTAATTGTCAATGAAAGGAATGTATTGTCAGGAATGCTAATTATTATATTTTTTCAGGTCTATCTGAATCAGGTATAATTGCTACTTACGAACGTAATAATAATAATAATTCGATCGTGTTTGGCGGTTATACAGCTAAAAATATTAAAATAACAATTACTGATCGAAAGAATAGGAAACAACTTATGAAACCATACATGGCAGGCGAGATTAAATATAAATTCAACTGCAACTGGTGCGATCCTGAGACATGCAACTCGCCATATTGTTATAATTACCAAGCAAAAGAAAATAGTATTAACGTAGTGGCGTGTAGTGCTAGTCAGTATAATGATTTCTATTAATTAAGGTGTATTGTCTGCTGGCTTATGAAAACCACATAATATTAACAAAAAAATAAAATAACATTACATGTTATCAGTTACTTCTATATGGCATTATACCGGAGATTACGGCTTCTGTCAAAGAGATGGCAAAGTCGTCATAATCGATAAAGTAAAGGATCTTATTAAATACCGTCAATATTTTCTCTCGCCTCGAAAAATTGAGAACAGGTTACGATGTCATCCAGCTATTTCTGAAGTAATTGTACGATCTGAACCAAATTCTTCTGATGGTCAATATCCGAAAGCTTATATAACAATAAAAAATGGAGTAAAGGTTTATAAATCTGATTTTCTTTTCCCCGTAAAGAATAAGATTGTATATGAAAAATTCACGTTGTTATATGTCTTAGGTGACAAAAGTGGAACTTGTAAAACTTATAGAAAACATATTGCCCGGCCCCTTTCATCTGTGCGCGGATGTAGCGTGCATCATTAGACAAATGCCATATCTTCCCAATGGAAAAATTGATCCGGCGCTGGTTAAACACTACTGGAAGAATGGTATAACATACGAGCATTTATTGTAGTCGGTAGAAGTATTCAAGTAGATAATTTTATAAACAAAGTTTCCGAAAATCATTGTATACCATTTTCGTGACAGATTCTTATTCTTTGATCAATTTAAAATGATGAAAGGATTTTTAAATAATTTTAAAATTACTTTTAAAATGACGTTTTTCTTATCAAAAGGAAATTATTTAAGAAGATTATTATTTATTATATTTTCATTTATTGGTATATATTTATATATATTTATAACTAAAACTCAATTTAAATATTGAAACATATTCCATTTGAAGGTAACTAATTGAAATTCACTTATTTAGCTAAAAATTTAAATTTCAAAATGTGCTTTTTTTTATCAATTATTTTTAGAAGTAATTTGACATTTTAAAAAAACTGAAAATTATTTAAAGAATCTGTCATTAGAAGAAATATACGATTTTGAAATAAAGTTGGATTAAGTAGTACAAAAATTATGAAACTCTTCATTAAGCATGTTTGTATGTATGATATTTCACAAAAAAATTGTAAAAAAAATTGTTGGCAAAATTTATTAGTCAGAAATGTTCCGTGATGTAAATGTATAACTTTCTTGTTTTGTATAAAAAATATATTAATAATAAAAAATTTTATAAATATAACATTTATAAATATATTTAAAAATTTTTTAAATATATTTTTAAGAATCTTGTAAAATATATTTAAAAAATTTTTTAACATTGTCTTTAATTTTAGTAAGATTAATTAAAGTTAAAAATAATTTATACATATTGTACTAATATAATAAATTTTAAAATATTTGTAAATACTAAAAATATTTATAAAAATTTTAAATATAATAAACTTTAAAATAACTATATATTTATAAATATACTGAAATGTGTTTTGTGTAAATTGAAAAGTCATAAATAAAGCATACCTAAAAAGATTTATGGATTTATTTTATAAGAATATTTCTGCTCTATAAATTCTATAACTTTGACAAATGTAAAGTGTAACAAAAACGCTATTCTATAATATAATGACAATCAATCTCTGAAATGTAGCTGTCCCTATCTGATCTCTTTAATTTACAGAACAAAGTAAACTACATAATTTATAGAAATACAATGGTACAAAGCATTTTTACAAAATAGTTCCATTATAATTATTATATATAAATAATCAACAAAAAATATTATTCGATTCATGTTCTGTCTCACACAATTGAATTTAAAAAGGTAGGAAATAAAGATTTTATCACATAAGATTGTATCATGAACTTCTTTTTTTATGAATTTATTCCAACATATCGACTTATATCAAATTAAAACGAATGTTCTAGGATTTTTAAACAAAATATTTTTGTGAATTAAAATCTCCTTGATGCTAAATTGCAATATTATGCCACAAATGTCAAAATAATGGATATTATGACAGATGTTATCTTTTATATCATTACCCCAGTCAAATGAATGTTGATCTATTAAAAATTCGTATCGATAACAAGATCGAGATAGAAATACGAGTTTCGCATATGTTATATTAAAAGTTTAAAAGGAAAAAACGTAAGTCAAAGAAACGATAAGTGCATAAAAAATACAAAATCGTTGCACGGTTATTTTATTCATTATCATCTAGCGGCTAATCAAATATAAAAAGAAAAATTTTTCAGTTTATATTATTAATAATGATTGATATTCATTTCCAAAACTTTTTTCACAAAGAAAAGGTAGAAATTATTATAAGAATATCTTGGTACTTGTTTTTTGTCAATATATCTATAATACTTTACAATAAATAATTATTCAACGAACATATTGCAAATCTTAATTCTATAAAACGTAGAATTTCAAAATATAAGAAACACAGAGAAGATACGTACAAACAGTATATGTTACAGCTCTTTTTCTGTATTTCTATATTTTCAATCTTGATAAATAAAACAAAAATAATAAGAGTAATTAAGATTGAAGTGGTTTCGAACTTTTATTTTCAAAATCTTCTTGTTTTAGATTTTCCTAAATTGCAATATTAACTTTACAAGTCTAATGAAGAAGAACACACACACACAATAATATAGACGCATTGATAAAAATTTTTATAATATTACTTCGATTATTACATCATTCATAAAGAATGGACAGAGAGGAAATCGCGGTGAAATATGTCAGCGACAACAAATCTTTCATCTTGAGGATGGCATATATCCGGGCAATGTCACTGCGATGAGACTATTAATCAGTAATCTATCGACAAAGTAACGTCTCGCATTCGCGCGAGTTAAACGTAAATAAAAGTTGAAAGGCACGATTTGACGCGTACGCGCGATAGTAATCATTTCTAATAAATTGCATTCTTCAGCGTGTATGTATGTACAAAGTCATAAAAAAACACCATCAGTCTGCCAAGCTATGATTTAAGCGAATTCTTATGAAGTTTTCAAACAACCTTAGATATTCAAATTTTTTAAAATATAAGTAAAAGAATAGCTTCTATCGTGTTAAAAGAAAATATTAATATATGAGAATAATTATAAATATAATTCTTTTATGTCATTAGTTATCCATCACAATGTGTGAAAATTCGCAATGTTTCTATACATCAGCTCAACTAAACATTAAACGTGAACATATATGACGTGCAATTTATGTGACCTACACAGACACGCCAATATCGAGAAAATAAATAAGCGGATCAGCTTGCTCCGTTCATTTATACTGGATCTACACATCCCGCTTTATATCAATTTTGGTCGAAATTTCGACCGTCCTAGGAGTGGGAAAGTTAAATGCCATCTCAAAGTGATGGCCGGTAATGGGGGCGGATTACAATTTTCTTGTGCCTTCAGATTTCATTGAATATGAAACTCGCCCTCCGGCCATCCGAACGATAGCCTTCCCCTCACGAGATTTGGCTATGTAAAATAAGGGTCATATACGGGGTGTTCTGCTTCTCTCCCCACATATAACGAGAGAAGCCCTTGAGCGCGATTTGTTAGCTTTATTTATCTTTCAAATAATTCTGATTACCTAATGAAAGAAAAAAATAGCTTTTTGGAATTTTATTACAATATTTTACATATATCATAATTAATATATAAAATATTTTATAATAAATTATAAATTTTTATATTTAATTATATATAATTCTTAAACAACTCTAAATTTATAACCAAGATTTTAAGTCAGAATCTTAGTCGTTTCCTAGTTAAAAAAATTTTTTAAGTTTTAAACAATCGTGTATTAAAAAACTTTCAAAGTATGTTAAACTTATACATAATATTAAAAAAATATACTTATCTAAAATTATCTGAAAGATAAGCTTTTATTGTCTCTTTATATTACTAAAATTAGATCCTCAAAGATCCTGTTTCATTAAATAAAGATCCTTATGTTTTAAAAGATTCCGTGAAAATTCCAAACGCGATATTTTGTACTCTTTGTGCACAATTGATAAACTTACTATAAAAGCCTGAAATACGTCTTGTTAAGGAAAGATTGATTCGTCGACCACAATCAATGAAATCAATAGCAACTTCGCGACACCTCGTATATAGACGACATGTATTTCACAAGCCGGCAATAACAGTCGCGTTCCTTATAAATCGGCGTCGCGACGCCGAACTCGATCGACACGAACTACCGCTATAATGCGACTTGTAAAACGCACGAGAGAAGGCAGTGTCGTTTAAAGTTTAAACGCGCCATCGTAAGTTTTCGCGAGCGGATTTAGCGAGCTGGCCATTATCTCCGCCAAGTCTCAGCTCGGTCTGATGTCTCCAGCGCAGATTTATACCCCGTGTGCAATTCGTTCGTATGCATCTAAAAACAGCAGTCGGCTCTGCGTCGGTTCTAGGCTGGACTGATACAAGAGAGGAGACGTGTATGGTGACGGTCACAAAGCCGGACGAGAGCTTTGGTGTTAACGCACGAGTTTCACGCGAAAACGAAGCGAACTTTCGCGACCGGCCGACCGGTCATAAATATTCCCGGACAAGATTGAAGCGATAAATTCGCAAACTTTCTCGATCGCCAGTGTTTTAATAGACGTGACGAGTCTTTGGTGATGCCCGCCGCCGAATTGCATGCGGGACTTCTGACTAAAAGCTGCGTCAAAAGTGCGACGATCCTGTGTATGTACAACAACGTAATCGACAGTCTTGAATTCTACCTTCATTTCCATAATACATTGAGCGAATTTGTCGAGTAGAAATTAAGGATAACAAATTTAATTTATTTAATAAATTCAAATTTGTATTTGTTGTCAGTAGCAAGTGGGGAAACTATTTTACCACTTTGATATTTTAACTAAATAACATAAAATGGTTGTATACAAATATTTTTGGAATTTATTAATTACATAATAAATTATATGAGCGATAAATACTCATGTGCAATTTTAAATATTTTAATTAAAAATGGATCTACTTCAGATTTGTTCAAGTATCTGTTATCAAAGCTTTAGAGAAGCTTTTTTTGCTGATAGAATATTTTGGTAAAATAATTGTGATAAAATGTGCTATACAATATCCAAATTTATTTCTTGGATATGTTATAATAAATATATAAAATACACTTCAAGGTCATTATCTCCAAAAGAATCTCAATATTCTTCTTCGTGGATAACAGATTTTTACAAACTAAAACACGAGAAAGCTTTTCCGAAGTAAGATTTTGAAATGTTGGCAGACTGTCGGATATTTGGGAGTAAAAGCACCTACGATAGTCGATTCGAATCTTTGTAGAGCGGATTCTCGACTAGATTGTCGAAAAGTCGCGCGCGCGACTTTCACGCTTATTGACAACGGGACGCAGTTCCCATGCAATTCGATACGTGCTCTAATCGCGAGCTTTGATATACGGCGAATCGATAGGTCACGAATCGCTGATAGCCGGTTACTCACAGGGGATTCAACAAAAAGGAATCTTCTTCTGATTAGTAACTCGCAATCTTTTGTCGCCTTTACGACTGGAAGTTTAAATTGAATGACTTTTCGATAATAACAAAGAAATAGTTTTCAACTTTTTGAATCATTTTAGAAAGATTTTAGAGATTCCTATCTTTCGAAAATTTGAAAAAGAATGTGCATATTTTGATCATTTCAATTATTTATCCATTTGTAAAAAATACGATCAATATAAAATATAAGACAGTTAAAAATAAAATTAATGTTTAAAAATAAAAATTAAAAGATTAAAATTATTCTGACATTAATGTCGGCATAATTATTACATAAGGAGAGATATAAAATTTGTGTGCATCTCTCCAAATAAAAATACTTAGTTTCTTTTCAAAGAAATTAAGTTAGCGAGAAGCTTTTTATTTCCAAACGTTATAATCGTTTATTTCCAAACGTAATAATTCAAACATCTCAAAGCTTTTTAATTAAGGAAAAGTCCTAAGTGTCATCCAGACATATTGTGACATCTCGTGCATACAATAAATCCGCAATCTGGCGGAAATTCATTATTACATCGTAATGATAAGCAGGCGAGAGGACATCTGGGAATATCGTGGCATCGATTTCCATTCGATTAATAATGAATGAAAGCGCAAAAGCCGGAGCGAAAGGGGCTCCGGCCGTGATAATGATAAGGACACACGAGAGTGCAATCGGGGATGCAACTGGGTACAAGCGAGCTAATTTCGAGCGGCTGGCCGATAGTCCTCGAAAATGCCGATCCAATTAAGCCAGCGCATCGCGTTCATTCATCGCCAATTTCCGCGAGTTAGACTACAAACCGCGATATAATAGCTTGCGTTTCACGATCATTTTGACGTGTATCGAATATAAAATATTTTCATAGAAAGTGGAAGATGTATTTGTGACGCTTGGCAATATCTGAAAATTTATTTTACAAGAAAATTATACTTATTAATTAAAATATTAATAACAAAATTATAATTTATTCAAAACAAAAAAAAGATACAATACACTGTTGAATTAAACTTGAAATAAATGTAATGCGTACTTTTAATAAAACAATACGTAACTAATAAAACAAAGTTTAATTTAAAAAAAATTAGTAAAATTTTCTTCTTTAGTTATTTTTAAGCTTTGTCTTATTTAAAATTATCTTGAAAATATTACCCTATATATTGGTATTTTATTATAACAGAATTAATTATATAAATCAATTTTACTACTTTATTAAAATATTTAATACCAACAACAAAATATAATATTGCCCTATAAATTTCTGTTTGTAAAAATTCTCCCGTATCTAAATTTATCTGAGACTTTAGTCGAACAAGTAGTTGCAGCTTTCAAACACCCGGTACAATGTAACACTGCCGCACTTCGCGAGCGCGTTCAGCATTAATAATTCTTATCTTTTCATCCGATACCGTCCGAGAGAGAAGCTCTCTCGAGTTGCAAGAACGGCGACGCTCGAAAATATTTCGCAGTCTTTCCTCTCGACAATCCCCCATCTCCCTATCTCGATCTCCAGCTCCTTTTCCTCGGAATGCATTCGAGGATGCAGCGTGACTTCCGGCAGGCGAGCGGAAGTTGTGGAGAAAACAGAGTAGAATATTTAAGGCGATGCGCAACAAAGAGAAAGAAGAAAAGAGGGGAGAGAGAGAAAAAGAGAGAGAGAGAGAGAGAGACGTGCGAACTAAATTTCTTCGCGACGAAACGCAAGAGTGAGAAGACAAGTGGAATGAGGGAAGGAAGAAACCCTTCTATTTGACCCTTCATCGGTAGATCGATAGCCAAGGTAAAGACAGAAGTTGCTGAAGAAAAGCCAGTCTTATTTTCTGTTCTTTATGGTCTCTTTTTCTTCCGGCAAAATAAGATTGACTCACACCTCGTTAGAGAATCATTAACAACTCTTGCATTGCCATTTCCGACAGGCGGAATTCTCCATTTCCTTCGCGGTTCTTTCTTCACCTATCGTTCTTTCCGCCGCGATCGATATGTTTCTAGATCTTTATCTTTATAAAAGAATATATATAGTAGGTGTTATAACAAAAGAAATAAATTTTAAATCGTCTTTCAAATTTAAAATCCTCTCGCTCGTCAAATTAACAATTAAACAAAGCAAAAAAATACCATTATTATCCTATTATGTATAAATAAACGCTCACAACTTTTGCTAACAATAAGTAAAAAAATGTTTGTCTAACAGGTAAAATTTATTTTTTTTAATAATCTATGCTAATAATTCAATATAAATTCATAAATTCTTTGGTACATATTGTATTTTTCTATAAACTATAATTATTTTTCTTTCCATTTGTCATTAGATATCTTTATATATTTGGCAGAATATCTTCGCGTTTATATTTTTCTCGGTATTATATCTTCTGAAGTTCTCAATTTTCTTTGCTTTTACATTATTGAGTAGTATCATGTCTGTTATATGAAATTCTCTTGTGTTTCCGTCGCATTTTGGCAACGCGATCCAGACAAATGCATCACCGGTTCTTGTCACGGTGACTTGTCCGTTTAACCGCTACGATGCGATATATTGCTATGACGGCGATATGTTTGCGTCCGCGTCTCCAAGAGGACTTCGAACGCGCTCTCGCCTAATTACGGTCTAGACGAATCCCTCATTGTACCTGGCGTCTCTCTAGGCGCTCTCTCGATGATTAGCACGCTCGTGATGACGACGAAGAGATATGTACATGTCGCGTCACGTAATTCTAGCTGCAAACGCAACCAGCAAGCTTATTGCTCTGGGATGTTAAGCTCGAACAAAATATCGCTGCAAAGCACCTTCGGGATAATCCTGACTTTCGATCATATTTAATGCAAATTGCATCTTTGCTATTAAATATGTAAGAATTAACTGTTTTAATTTTTCAGACTTTATATAAATAATTGTATTACGTATCGAGTCGAAAAAAACAATTTGATGACGACATTTCAAATATAAAAATTTTTATATTATAATGGTAAACTAGGCTATAAATTTAGTTCTTTCGTAAAGTTTAAAACTTGAAAAGCATATTTTGTCGAAAATGTGAATAAAATATTCATATCAGATTCAGAAATAACTTATGAATATTACATAAATGAAGCTTATAATAAAAATTTCTTCTTGGGCATACGCAAGTCTTTCGTGAAATGGATAATACAGAAAAATAGAATAAATGAAACATTGAAGATTAAGAAATGGATCGATGTTGCGACGACAAGCTTTGTTATCATAAACAACCAATCTTCTCGCAACACCAGCTACTATCTCAGCAAGCGTTCCCTTTCATCCCGCACTCCAAAGTTTGTTCACTTTAGTTATTGGTCGTCCCTCGTGGATTTAACGAGCGGAACGATGCTTAGGCGAAACCACTGTCGTTTAGCGTAACGCTCATCACGAGGGGTATTTTTTTCCAGGATTTTTTTTTATCGACAAAGAACTTAGCGAAGAAGGAAGTAAGTCTTATCAGCTGTGTGTGTGCGCCGGACAGCGCCACAATGCCGGTGCTAGATTGCAGTCTCTCGGTTCAAACCTTCGAAAGATTTTCGAGTATCAGCCGCCGCATTGTGACAGAATCCTCTCGCTTTTTCCTTCTTTGGGGAATTACTTAAGGCCCCTTTTACCCTCGTTTACTCTCGGCAAATCGGTATATAGTAATGTTAAAACCCTCGGTATAGCTGCGTCTTTAGATTTTTCACTTTGCTCTTTTGCGAGAGCTTCTTTAGCAAGATGCAAAGGCCCAATTTGGCGGTAAAGTTGATAAGGATAAATAATTATATATAATTCTTATTATTGTTATTATTGTTATGTTATTATTGTTACGGATAAGTTGAATTATTTTGATACGAAGAAAATATAATTTTCTATACGATGATTGTACTTTTTTTCTATTTAAAAATACAACTATGTATAAATTATTTATAAGAAATTATATATAATTGAATTATTTTAATGTTAAAATATACTGATTTTAACATTACTATATATCGATTTTCCTACTTATCTGTTATATATATATATATATATATATATATGTATGTATATATGTATAAATAGCATAAATGCATTTAGAAATATATAAAAAGATAAAATTTCAATTGCACATATTTAATTTAATAAACTCGACGAATAACAAATACTTTTTCTCATCATCATTGTACACAGGCAATAGTCTATCATCCTAAATAATTCTAGGACAACGTTGCTAGTGTGATTCATCTCACGTTGAAGCTCTCACGTCCGATCCGCAAGCTAGTTTACGAAACTTGGCGAAAGTGGGTGCACGACCGCGAGGAAAGATCGAGAAGGAAGATCCTGTGTGGCGGAACTTACTAATAAAACTTTATACGTCGCTCCTAGGTAAGTAGCGCCATTTCAGACGTTGATGCTCGCATGAAATATTCCAACGAATTCACTTCCACCTTCCACCTCCCATCATTCGCCGTCGTGCCGACAAAATTCGAATGATATACAAATCGCTCCGCGCATTTCTCTCTTTCTCTCTGAAAAATTTCCCGAGCATACAAATACTTCTGACTTCTCTCTGCATCAATTTTTTCCCATTTTTCCTTATCCTCTTTATGTATCAGTAGATATGTATGTATATTATTAGCGTTTATTTCCGATATATGTGTACGCGTACCTTCTTCCCTATTTCATTCTTCTTCCTCGCAAGACTATGTATGTACCACAAATTACATTAATACATTTTCAATTCCTCTCGTCGTAATGCTAACTTCGATATCCTCTCAGTAAAGACACGTAAGCTCTCGAGTCGTTTCCGCTCCTCGAGAGCGCAGCCGATTATTTCGCAGCAGTTAGACGAATATCGATCGTGCCATTTACAAGCGACCGACTGCCGAGCCGCGTAAGGCAAGGGCCAAGAGCAAATAGAATTTACGAAGCTGCGGCATTAGAGCGAACGAGCGAGCGACTTCGACTCGTATAATGCGATGCCCGCCCCGCTCGAGAGCGGCGGGTCTCGTGAGGAACTTCAAGAGGACGGATCGAGCGAAATTTGAATAAAAATACCGTCTCGCGACCGGCCGAGGGAGATCCCAGGGGAGGCAAAATAAAACTCGATGTTAGGAGAGGCGCACGGGAAGGGTCGCGAAGGAAAAAGGAGGGCAGAGGACCGAACGACGGGAATACGCGTCGAGTAATAGCTAGATTTTCCGATACACGGTACTAGATTCCGGATCACGTATTTTCTACCTACTTGGCTATTCCCTCCGAACATCGACCGATACACTTCAACCTCGTACGAATTTTTCGCTATTGCTGCCTCGCGTTATTATTTAGATCGCTAAATGCGGCCGGCAAGTTTTACTGCCGGGAAATTTCGTGAATTCTACAACAATAGGAACCTCGTGCGAATGCAGAAATAACGGCTCGATATAATTGGATGAAACTTTTACTAAAGCTCGCTGCTTCTAGTATTACGTAATGATCGTTTCATCGACTCGGAAAAACGAAATTCTTATTAATTTTAACTTAATAAACGTTTAATTTCAGACGCGTAGTAATAAAGTGCCACGGAGAGTCCCACGGAATCTTAAGAATTCTCGAATAACGAATAGCTGGCCGACGACAACAAATACTCGTCCCGATCCCGTCGATAGCGGTGTCGAGTGCAACTATCGAGGGATTTATTAGATGTCGGACTACACGCGAACATCCAATTTCGTCGACGGATGTCGTCACGGCGCCGCTTCGTGCCAGCCGGGTGTCGTAATACAGCCTTAACGAGCTATACAGCCAGTCTTAACACATCGCTTCGCTGCGGTCCTCTGCATTTCCCGCGTTCCGGTAAATAACGGGGGGGACCGTCTTCCGTCCGCGACGCGACTAAACGTCCGTTAACTCGCCGCTCTCGCTCTGCCACTTCGTCGCCGGATGCTTGACAGATATAAACAGAGGGTCTTTATATTAAACTGCAACCATTTAGGGGCTGCAGTTGTCCACGCGTTGCGCGACGTGCTTTTGTGACAAAATTGGGATAATGATGATTGCGTTATGTACAGTCTACTTCTAGTCTACTTCTTCGTTCATAAATTTGATCACATTATTTTTCTGGTAAAAAGAAGTATAAACGAATAAGATTTTTTTATTTGATGAAATTACGATATTATGCGATAGAAATTGTGGACATTTGAAATTGATAAGATAAGACCGGAAAGTAAAAAAATAACTAATAAAAATTTATTATATAATCTATTTTAAATAAACCGATTTTTTTAGAGTTGCTCTAAATTTCTTTTATTATTAAGAATCCTTGTCATAAACAAATATATATATATATAATATATTATTATATTTTATACAATATATAAAAAAATTGAAATTTATCAAAAAACTCAGTTGTAATATTCCACATTCATCTAGAAAAAATATCAGAATATATATATTTTTTAAATAACTTCCTTCTGTACGTAATTTCCAACTTCCAACGAGACAACAAAGGGATAATGTGACAGGTCCGTATCTCTTTCAGCCGAGGCATCTCTCTCGAGAGCAGGCACGAATCATCGTCGGCGATCGTTGTCTTTCAACGATTCTTGGTCGTTCTCTGAGACAGGCGAGCACAATGACGGTCGAACGACGGTTTATCGCGACCCGGGACCGTCAAGTTTATATCCTGATCGCGTCGAGAACAGGATCCACGTAGCGAACATAACGGCGGACAGTATTACGACCGGGATGGGGAGTATCACCTGCAGGTAGCGAACGAGATAGGTAGGGGGAGAGAGAGAGAGATTTCCTCCCCTCGTATGCCGCGAGGAAGAAACGAAACGACCCGGTGAGAGGAGAACGGCCGTTCGCGCAGCCTTATCACGTGCGAAATCCCTCTACCGGACTCATCTCACGTGTCTGACTGTGCAGCTACCTGCTCTACTGCGAACCACCACGGTGCGCCGATGGTTTATCTCCGGAGTGACGTAAATCCGAATTTCTCAGATGTTCGTGAAACACGATAATGCGGGAATGGTCGAAGCCTATTTTCGGAAGTCCTAAATAAATTATCACTCAAGACCCCATCTTCAGGGAAGAAAATTAACAGTGGAATCATTAAAATTTCAGGATCAATAAGATACGAGTAATTAGTAAGTAAATCTTTAACATGATGATAATGTTAACATATCACTTATTTATTAGTTATAATTATTACATTAGAGAATATATATTTTAAATTATTTTAATATAATGTTTAATTATATTTTTATGAAAAAATTAATACGTTAATATAATTAAAATATGATTGATATAAATATTGTAATAGGTTTCACGTGAGCAATAATGTGTACAATTATTATTACAGGATAAATTTATAATTATTAAAATGAATTTATCTTAATTCATTTTAATACGTTAATTAGCTTTTAAAAATAAAACAAATGCGAGAAATGTTGCACTTATTAAATTATATTGACATGTGACAGAGAAATGAAAATTATATGCGGCATTTTAAATCACATTGCGACAATTAGCACGATTGCGACGAATTTGCGGTAATTACAGGCAATTTGGTGACAAGATACCGTACGAGAGCGAGCTGTGATATATGTGTATTATCGACACACGCGAAAGAAATGTACGAGCGCGAGCGATAAAATTGCGCGAGTAAACAACATTTGGGGGGCGTTTTTACGCGACCTAATTTCGCAACTGAATTTCGCCGACGTAGTTGCTGCGAGCGCAATCGCAACGCGATTCGCGTGTCGATAAACAAAATTAATGACGCAATAAATCGGGCCCGTTTATCGGCTCGACTTATCTCTCTTTTTCCTACCCCCCCCCCTTTTTCCCTCGATACTCGACCGAGTCTCGACGGTAATAAAAAAAATCACTGATCGTCCATATAAAAAATGGTTGCGGAGTAGTTGCGATGCGATGAAAAACGACGCCGTGTATATTTTTCCGCCCGTATCGGCGCAACATGAAGATGCTGAAGAATAATGCAAACGAAAAAATGTCGAAGTTCCCAATTGAATCTCGCAAGACCTCGTTTACGTGCGGACGTTTCAATGAAACGACCTCTCGAGAGACAACGACGATTTATCTCAATTTACGTACGCGCATTTCTAAAGAAAATTCTAGGAAGCGAAAGCTTCACGAAGGAAAGAAGCATTTCGAAATTGTGAATCGAAAGTACTGAGCAATTTAATATCGAGCAGATTAAACAATCTTTTCTTATCAAGTTTCAACGTCTGATCGTCTACTTCATCTATTGTTTCCTTACTCTAAAATATAATGTTGCAGCCTGAAACCACAGCGGAAATCCATCGTTGGAGAGACAGAAACGGAGAGAGAGAATCAGAGTCAGTGCTCACAGTCGCATTCTTATCGAGAACCGCGCGATCGATTAATATTCCGCGATCGCATCGCCTCTATTGTTCCACTCGAGCTGACTCCTCGAAGCATTTTTTTCTTTTGTCCGCTTTCTCGCGGAAAAGAAAAGTTTCCGCCGCGATTACGCGACAGACACAGAGGAGGGCCTGGAAGAGAAGTGAGTTGCGGGCGGCGGGAAAAGGGGAGACGACGGGAGAAATTGGTTTTGCATTACAAAGCCGGTGGTCCGTGACAATGGGGCACTCCGCGAACGCAAGTACGCGAGCGCTTATTCGCTATGAATTATCCAATTACATGATTATCCGAGAGCGCCTTCGATCGAGGCGCGATGCACCCGCCGACTCGTTAAATGCGATATCTCGTTGATTTTCACGCCGAAATGAGACTCCCCTCCCCTCCCCCCTCCCTGTCGTGACGCGGTTCCGTTCCGTTACGCGATAAAGCGCGGTGGACAATGGGTATTTGGAAATATGATCGCGCAAAAGAATAATCTCACGCGCGAATATACAGGCGCGGAAAATAAAAGCCCGCGGGATATGGAATGGCCGACAATGAAGAATTGGATTATTCAGCCGGTAATTTGGGAACGCGTGATTAAGGATGCGATAATAATGCCGATCCAAAATTATTCACATAGAAAATATTCTCTATAGGGATAAAAGTTTCATACATTTATTACAATGATAATTATAGTACGATTATATTATATTACAATTATATTACCAGTTTGAATTTCTATATATCTATTATCGTTTTTACCAGCAATTAGTAATTTTACTGCCTTTTATGTATTATTATTAATTTTTATTACTATGGCAATTTTGTAAAATCTTGTATTAGGAGATATGTCCCAAATTTATTTCAATCACAAATTAAATTAATGTTACTGTTTACATTTTATTAATAATATGTATATATTCAAGAAAAAGAAATAAAAAGATCCTAATTCATGAATTTATTCATAATATTAAACCCTCTTTTTATCGAATATGTATGCGATTTGCGAATGCTATCCCAAGTACATACATACATCTTTATATTTCCTTCTAAATTCGACCTATCGTACGGAAGAGCCTTTGCCGTGGGCCACGAGATTTCCCTTTGCTCGCATAATCCACTCCGGTCTTCCCTCCGCACGATCGGAAAATGCAACACGCTCGCGTCTCGCTATATAGCCTTAGGACTCCGATATGTGTGCCCTATAAAACGTGAAGCGCCTTGGTGAGGTTCCTAGTTCGTAGCCTTCTAGGAGGCGAAACGAACAGCGGAACGGCGCAGCGGAAGAGAAGCAGAGACGGGAAGTGGAACGAAGCGATCCAGACTTTTCAATATCGGGCAAAGACGCGCGCTCGCTGGACCGTGACAAGCATCGAGGACATAATAAAGTCCGGATAAACGAGCGAGGCATTTCGCTGCGACGATGAAGCTCGAAAGTTTGGTCTCGCGACCGCGAGTTTGCTTTGTTCATCTGCTGGCAGTATGAACTTGTAAATATAAGTTTGGCAAAGCCGAATTGTCGAGACGTGAATAATCGAAGATAGTTGTAACAAAACCTAAATTTTTAAAGATTTTAAATTATAAATGGATCTCAATAGAGAATCTCAGTTTGAGATCTGCGAAACTTATAATTTTTCGATAGACAAATATTATTATAATATTATTGATATTATCGATGTAATTTTGTTAAACTTCTGCGCGTGTATATGTTGAGAAAAATAAGGAGGAAATAAAAAAGAGGAGCAACGCGACCCATTCCATCGACCGTCCTTTGAAAAATCATACTCTGTATATGCGCCGTGTCGTCCTTTCCGCGGGATATTTGCCGCTTCGTTGGTTCCGTTTGATGAACGGATTCCCGGGCGGATGCCGACGGAGAATATATACGGGGAGGAAAAATAATAAAAATAGCGGTCTCGGGTTTTTTCGACGTAAATTCGTTCAGAATCTCGCCCCGGTCTACCCAATATTCTATGTCAGCGCTCGAAATCGGAAACGACGAACGAACGAGTATGCGCACCGCGGTTATCGTTATCGCTCGTCTGTCATTACGCAGTGTCATACGCGGTATCCGGAGAATATTCGCGGGACACATTCAAGATCTCGAAATAAGAGATAAGAAAACCCGCGAGCAATAATAGCCGTTTCAGGTAATGGGATTTAGCAATACGATAACTGATACCAATAGACATAATAATAGCTTGAACTTTATCGTATTCTCCTTCGAGATCGTGTAATTTGATGAAAGCGATAATTGGCAATAGCTAACAAGAATTTAATTAATATCTCCCTTATTTGTTAGCTACATTAATTGGATCCGGATTTTGAATTCGCATCCTGTAAATTATCAGTCACGTATTACACACGACACCCCGTGTGTGCAGCTGCTACCCCCGGCTTTCCCAGTGTTTGTTGTACGTCGGGTCTTTACAATGTAACGTTATTCCGGTGGCAGCAAGCAGTTATGCATAAGGCAGGTCGAAGCGATACTACCAACATGCGATTTGAAGCGCGGTGCAACATGCATCAAATGCATGTTGCACACGAATCGCGCGCGCGCGCGCGCGCGCATCGATTTTGACAAAGATTCATGTTCGATACGTGTTGCATCTCGAATCGCATCGCAGATTTCACACCGTGCTTGCTTTGACATTTGTATGTCGCGTTTCGATTATCGGATGACGTACTCTGACAAGGCGTTTCCAATCTTTCATTGAATAATATCCCTGTCCCCTCGAGCGAACAATTAATTCGGAAAATGACGAAGGAATATTTAAGAATAATTGTTATTAGATTCATCAATTGTACATAACTAATAATTTCATATTCAGATAATTATTTGCTAACAAGTGAATTTATATTTGTAGATTAGCCAAAAATAATATACACATATTTTTTTTATATCGTCTATTATTTTTGGCTAATCTACAAATATACCGAGTTTCATAAAAATCGGCGAGTCACACAAAGGTAGGATTACTTGTATTTTTCTTTTCTCCTCTTAGAACGCGGTGAAGGGCAACACGTCGACCCTTTCCTATTAAGGGCAATAAACACGTTTACGGTGTTCGCTTTCACCGATAACCATTTTTAGCCGACTAATGGCTATATTTACTAAGCGTGTGAACCGTGATGCTGCAACCGCGGTAGACATGTATTATTCCACGGTGGGGCGCGACGATATCCCAGAGTGGCTACTGAGTGTCGAGCCGTGTTTACGGCGAGATCGGCTCCCGTCGCTGCTAATGCCGTCGCCATCAGTTTTAGCATAAATATCACTATCGTCCCGGGACTGTCGCCATGAGCGACAGGGCGATCCGGTGTTTGATCGAACCACATATCATTTTCTTTCACTCCGCTTAAGCGTGAATCTTGCCCAAAAGGTAAAACCGTTTTTTCTTCAAGCTTTATTTCACAAGAAAAAAAATAACGCAGCACTGAGGAACTTCTTTAGACAGAATGAATAAATGCGGGAGCGAAAGAGAATTTACTCTTTAAGCGCGAAAGAGATTTAAGGCTCATCATTTAAACTTGTTTCTGACTAAAATAAAATATATAGAATCTTTTTCCTACATATAAATTATACTGTATTATGAAAACTTTTTCTTCAAATTTATTTGAGAAAAATGCATATTCATTTATAAATATACGGGTAATGATTAATTATAAATGGAACTACTGATTTTATGTTAGAAGTCAAGTGTATTGTATAAAAGATTTGTTTTGTTCTCTTTGCGGTGCAATTGCGATTAATCGTCAGAGGCGTGTACGATGCTCTTATTACTGCCCTATATCTAAATTAAGGGAGCGCTAAGAAAGCCGCATGTTCGCCACGGCTGCCGTTTGCGAATGCCGCGGGACGTAAGTCGAGGCCGAAAGAGTCGCGCCGCGAATATGCGGCGATAAATAAATTAGCTAGGCACTAATTGACAAATTGCTAATCCTCCGGGCCATTACACGCGCCCGCAATGGTAACAAATGCGGGCAATAACGTCGGCCGACCGACACTGTGTACGAAATACGGAGATCCCTCGTCGCGTTACATTACCTGTGAAAACCGACCAGGATGTGTCAGGAGACCAACACTGATAAAATAATTATATAATTTTTATAATAAAAAAGAAGACAAAATATTAAAGAAAACGATATATTCTCATATCTTACAAGATTAATAAGACACTTTCATAAAATAAATCCTGTAAGTTCGAATTTTATTTTTTACGCAATAAAACATCATTTATTACTTAAGTCGCTTTAATTTTTTATTTCTGATAACTATTCTTAGCTCCTAGAGGGCACACATATTTTTGGACCCCAGCGGAAGGCGCACTGGGTTATTTTGACCCAGTAAAGGTTTTTTCGAATATCTTGGTTTTTAATTAATATAAAGGTTTTATTTTTTTATATTTTTTTTAAATATAGAGTAAACATCCCATTTTTATAACGCATTTCAATTTGTTGAAAAAAACAATGTTGATTCAATAATATCTTATAATTTAAATAAAAAAAATAAAAAACTGTTTGTTCAATTTTTTGTTCAAAATTGAATATTTTGGATTCTAATTGATACATCGTAAAAATATTTTAACATTGCTTTAGACCTCAGAGTATCCATTTTGAGATGATATTAGTTGCTTATATCAATTTTTCAAAAAGTATAATTATTTAAAAATATGAAATACTAGTCAAATAAACCAAGTTCTCTCATTTTACAACTGTTATTTATAAAACAACTGTTGAGAAAAAACTAATAATGAAATTTGTCTATTCTTCTTCGGAAGATTTAAACCAAATTATTCATTAAAAGAAAATCCATTTCTATATTTCTCTCTTTCTTCATACAAATCGAAACACTACGGAATATGCATGCCGGGTTAAAATGATCCTGTGTGCTCTCCAGGGGTTAATCTCTCTATGCTCCGACTGCATGTTGAAACTATGCAGTCATTCGTTTGATTGCAAACGTGATAAATTAAGTCTATGTGACAAAGACTCCGAGAGATTATTCTTTCCTCTGGACTTCGTTATACTGAATAAGCGAAATTCGCGAAACTTTCTCGATGATGCGCACCCGCTGCGGGCGGAATCGTCCAATAAGTCAACTGTTTTCCTACTTAAGACTTCGTTTTTCTGATTGTAAGCTGGCGGACGGTTTATTGGTCCTTTCTCGACGAGAAGGCTAATGTAGCGCCGCTGACAAATCAGTGCTCTGCCAAGGACCCTAAGCAAGAACAACACTCCTTCGTCTCGCTTTCCCCATCGAAAGCGTGTTTATGAACCCCCGGCGTGATGGCGCCATTCTTCCCAGCGAGAGACTTGAGGCTATCATTGATTCACAAAATTGGGAACAAAGATGATGATATACGAGAAATGGCAATTACATCAATGAATACTAAAAATGTTCAATTTGATGACAAACTTTTCTTGAATCTAAAAATGATTTATATATCGAACTTGTTACAAAAAAAAAATTTATTAATGCAAACTTTGAAACATAAAAATTCAAAGATTGATATAAAAAAAATACCGCGTTTTGTGTTGAATCGAAATTTGTTTCCATAGAAGTTACAACATTTAATATAAAAAATACTGTAAATAGATGAAAATTAAATTTATTCTTGAACATTATAATAATTCTAAATGACGACGTGTAGTAGCATGCTCGGTATCGTATATGCAACATATGTTCTGATTACATTCAGCTTGCTTTTACTTCTTGCATTGCACATGGCTACCCCGTTCCATCCGTATTTCACTAGTTCAATCCCCGGTGTATATCGCGGAAGTGCGCGGTACAGACAGTTCATCGATGTTTCGCAAAAGGTGCGAGGAAAGGAATCGCGACTCGCGGAGAATAGTAAAACGTGTCTATAAGAACGCGTTCTCAGTATTCATACCTTTTCTTGCCGAATGGAGGAAATGAGGATGAACTCGACATCAAAACCCAATTGGTGAAAGCTCGCTTTCGCGAAATTGAACTCCGAAAGCAGAAGCGAATTCTTTGAAACTATTCATGTTTTTGAAGATGTATTTGTTTTAAAACAGAGTGCTTAAATTCTGTAGTTACTCTCAATTACAATTATTTTATTTAAAAAAAGATGGAATGGAAGAAAAGAAGAAACAGCGGAATATATGGCGATCGAAATATGGTTACATCTTTTTTGTTGCATACTCGATTATTACTCGCTAACTTAAAATTGATGACAATGTCGGTGTATATGAAGCTTCTTTCTAAATCTCAGAGGTCATAAAGTTGAGACAATATTTTCATTCGACATTTAGATTAGAATCTGGGAAAGAGAAGATTGATTCTGAAAGCCATTCTCCCTAGAGATCTTATGGATCCATCTCTATGTTCGGTTAGCCAACTTTCTGTTCGCGACACTCCAGGGAGGAGTGCCGGACTGTTGATAACGATAAGGACAACCGCGCATTTACAATTGTATTCATGAGAGACACAGATTTAGTGAGAAAAAAAACGTGGATAAATTCAACCTCTGAAAATTGCACTCATGCGATTAAACCTATTATTATTCCAGGCAAACTTAATTTCAACGTCAGTATGGAATTGTCCAATTCATAAATAATATGTCTGATAGAATTTAAAAGAAATTAAGAGTGTTAATCTGTTATTTTTAATTATTACAAAAATTATCATATTTTATTAATGTTTACTTTTTTAATTATCTGTTAATATCTTTTGAATAAAAAAATTATATTTGGTAATTTATTTTATGTGAGATTTTAGAATTTTAGATTACAGAGATAGATGTTATTTGGAAGTGAATCTATATTGAATCCATTACCCAATTATATTATTTTCCATTTGATTCTTTTATGTAAATTTGTACTTGTTGTATCTTAAAAATATATAATTTTTCTCTTTAAAATATTCTATTTTTAATTTTTACCAAACGATTTACCAAATGAGCTTACTAAATTTATACTGTGTGTATAATGCATATGTGTAATAGTATTACAATTTACTTGTTTCTAATTAATTTTAATTTTTACGTTATGATTGTGATATTTACGGGTGTAAATTTGTATTGCAGCAACAGGAGGTTTTGCGGTTCTGATGAGCGATTCAATGACAAATACTACGAAATGGAACGGTATATTTACTGTGTAAAGCAATGTACTCGATTTGAAGGATGCTGATATCATCATCACGAACTTCCATTACGATATTTTCTAGATTATTTTCATTGTATTTATTGTATTTAGATTTGATGATAAACAATGGCATGATTATAATGGTTTCCTTGTCGCATCTTTTACAAAAATATTTGCGAAGAAAAGTATATTCATTAGTGCACATTGTCTTGATAATTTTTCCATATATTAAATATATATATATATATATATGTATTTATCATTTTTATTTTCTTATCTATCCACATATCATTCCATATATTATATATATATATATATATTTATCATTTTTATTTTCTTATCTATCCTTTAATTTTAATTATTATTTATTTTTGAGATGTTATAAAAAGATCTAAAAATTTTATTACTTCTACTGAGAAAAAGTTAAGTTTTGTCGAGTCAATTTATTGAAAGTCATTTTTTGTAAAAAAATCAGTTACTTAAACATCCTAGAAAATTAATTAGGACACAAATTGCTTTCTATCCTTTAATTCTTTGATCGAAGAGCGATGCTGTTGCGTGATTAGCAAGTTTCGCATACGTTCTCGGATTTGGCTTTACTCAGTAGCTTTCTGTCATGAATCACGCGACAAGCTTCAAGGATCGAGAGGAAACTTTTCGATCCTATGGAATATACAAGGACCGTCACCAGGATGCAGCCCTATGACCCTTCGGGACTTGCCTCCCTGCCTGTCGAGGTGTACGGAGTTTTGGAGGATTACTAAAGCTGCAAAGGATTACCCAAGCACCTGAGAAATAGCTGATGTGACTTAACGTGACATCGAACCTTTCGTCTTATCTTTAAAGTTGAAACAGATTTCAATATTTGATTATCCAACTCTCCTTTCCGAAAAGTTTTTTCTCTCTTCATTATTCATTTATCTTATATATGTATATTCATTTATCTTATATATATATATTGCACTTTTTATGTACAAATAAAATTTACGTATATATAAAATAAAAAACGTTTTTAAAAATTGTGTCATGTTTTTAATATCGTACTGTATTATAGAGTTAAAATTATATTAAATATCATTAGATAAATTTTTTTAAAGAGCTTATTAATATATGGTAAATATTAAGCACCAACATTGTCAACATTAAATCTGCATTTATTTTCAAATAAATATTTTAAAAAGAATAATTTTTGAATAATTTTTTCTTATCCAAATATTTTCTCTGTATTTAAATATTATATATATATATATATATATATATATATATTAAATACCACGATGTTTATCGGATAATCATCACATTGTACACTACATCGTGAATTTTCCCATTCCATCCACAAGAAAAACAACTCGAAAATAAAATCGCCATACGGATTTTCCAAACACGCGTCACGTAATCCTGCATCCTGACGGGGCAAGCGCGTTCGACCGCTTCTCGGAAAAAGGGACGAATCGAAATCGACAAATATTGTCGTCACGTACCGTGTCGGCGATAAGTTGCGCTCGTTCGATCTGCCCTCTCCTCTCTCTCCCCCTCTTTCAGAAGAGGTGTCCAGGATGCAGGATTCGCGAGAATGGTCGGAAGAATGATGAGATTTTGTCGAGACACGTCAGTGGATCCACGCATTCTCGCAGTCATTCGTCGGGGACGTGAGTAAATATTGAAGCGCGTGATCCGATCGCACGTCCAGGATAAACGAGCTGTGGATGCCGATTGCGTCCACCGTGTATATGCCACAGTAGTTTTATGACCAATATATTACCATATATATATATACGATGCCATTAATTGTTTAAAGAAGCGATTGAAAGTAAGTTGCTCTATAACGAAAATGTCGATCTTATAGACATAGATAATCACAAATATAACATATGTTCATTAAACTTTAGATGAAAAATTGATTTTAATTCGTTTCTTATAGACTTTTATGAATGTGTAATAGAATCTTATTCATTTTATAAATCCAATTTAATTCTTTACAGAAATTTAATTAGCAAGATATTTAAATATAAATATCATATAAAAATTGCAATAGCTATCTTGAAATATTTCCTAAAGATAGTTTAATGAAAATTTACCAATAGACATTTCTGTCATTTCTGTCATTAAACAAGACTTTGATTTAATTTAATACTGTAGATAATTAAATTCGATAATATAAATATGGAACATATTTATTAAAAGAAACCTCTCTCTCTCTCTTTCTTTCCTTTTAATATTATTTTAGATATTGACGTAAGAAATGTATTCGAATAGTAAAAAGAATTTAAACCATTTAAAAATCCGTAAAATAAATTTTCGACATTTTTTATATTTATGAAAAATACAGAATGACATTTTTGCATTTTCAAAATACGTTGAAATTTTACAGTACAGTAAATTAAAATTATTCAAATTTTGTCCTCTAAAGATGAATATTTTCCGCGACGCTCGAGGCGAAAACCAATGGCAATGACGGCTGACTGATGGAACGCGTCAGTCTCGTCCTTTCTCTCTGTCTCTCTCTCTCTCACTCTTGTTCAACCTGAATATTGGATATCAATAACAACAGGCGAGGCTGATATCGAGGGCTTTTGTTCGTCCACTTCATTCGCGAATAGGTATGACCATGGTGGTTCTGTTCTTTGCTGGAGGACAATAACGTCAGATAACACGCGCTTTTTCTCTATCGCAGATGTTCTAGATTAAATTGAGAGGAAAATCCTTTGTATCAATGCGTTTTCATAGTTCATTTATTGTTAAAAGTGGATTGCCTAATTTTATTCATAAAACATTAATTTGAAACTTGATTGTCTGATGACAAGAATTAAGGAAGTCATGAAAAATAATTATGCAACAAAATTCAATTTATCGTCTTCGATTAATTTATTGCGTCAGCAATTCTATTCTTAATCCTTTGATTACGTCACGAACGCGATCACTGAAACACTCTGTTCATTCGAGCGATAATAGAAGACGTAACTTGCTTAGAAATAGAAGAGGAATAGTCGTCGAATGAGAGCAATCGGAGGAAGCGGGGAATTTGGAGCGTCAGCTTGGAAAGAGCTATGGTAGTCCAAGTAAGTTTGTAATAACCTTGCCAAATAATGAACGGCCGAGTGGAGATGAAGGCGGAATGCAGCATTTATAGTGTTTCGAAGTTATCGTCTCCGAAGTGGAATGGATGCAGCAGCAGCGCGCGACTCGATTCATTTAATATTGCTCTCCTTGAGTTAACTTTATTAAACGATATCACCCAACTCGTTTGATGACGCAGAGAGATTCCCGAGGAAGAAGTCTGTCTTTGAGAATATGTAATTCGTGCGATTTCAAGCGAGATAAAACTAGTTACTAAGGTACGGCGATTTTGATAAAAACAGACTGCGGTACTTTACAAGTTAAGCAAGGAATGTGATGAAGCGAACTCTCCTCATTAATTATTTTTATCAATTCGTGTTATTAAAATGTTAGTGTAGTAATAATTGTAATTTAAGTTATAAATTATTTTTAATTTTTAATGTGTTATGAATTCTTCATGTACATATATGCATAAAGTATTAAATCGAAAGAATTTCTGTGAAATCTTTCTTACTTGAAACCCTTAAAATATTGCTCGAAACCACAACTCGTCAACTGATTCAACTTTCCTAAGAATGCAATTCGTTTCATTTGTTCAACCAGCCGTCCAATTGGCGACTGGACTTTATGCAATGTCACAAGAGATAAACCATTCCGTAGACAAACAAACGCCAGTCCTCGGGCAGTATATCACGACTCAGCCGCGGAATTTTCGCAAAAACGATGCGAATGCTCGCAAAGTGTCTCGGAACAGCCGACAGCGACGGCTACAGCCGGTTGCTATATTACGGTTATACGCTATACGTAATGTCATCCGTAATAAATCGCGGTGGACGGTGGGCCCACTCTAGCGAGTTAACTCAGTTAACTCGGAACTTTGATCTGCGATTCCAAATGGCCGGCTGGCCGGAAAGCGCTTCGATTTCTGCATGGTCAGGCTTTTGGAGATTCCATTACAATTACCAGCGCGGTAGCGGGAATCAATATTTAAATTCCAAATGGCAACGATCTCGATGGACGCGATCGCGAAACGCGGAGTATATTCTGATGAAGCGCGTTTCGCGTTTCGAAGCTCATCTTCAAAGTGTACGCTTTGGGAGGAAGCAGATGGGACGGATGCACTTACTTGATACACACGGAAGTGTATTATCACGGACTGGTGGTATCCCATTGGTAGCACATAACACGCCTGAAAAAGAGAAACTATGATTAATACAGAAAATGAAAAAATAAAAAACGTGATAAAGAAAGTAAAAAATACAGCTACACTGTGAAAACAAATTCTGGTTAAAAACAACGGACAAATCAGAAAATCTCATATGTTGAATCAAATATTATGATTATTATAATAGAAATTCTGGTTATTATAACAGAACTCAATACTTCATAACTTATAATAACCAAAATTATGATGCTATTATGATAACCAGAATATTTGATCAAACTTACAAGATTTTTCTGATTGGTCCGTTTTTAACCAGAATTTTTTTTCAGTGTATACCAGGAAATTGAAAAAACAATGAATTAAAGGAAAATAGCGAAAAATATTACACTAGATGATGAAAAGTTTTAGTTGTATCTTTTTTATTGTTATACATATTAATACAAGAACCAGAGTAGAAAAAAAAGTAAAAGTAAAAGAATTGTAAATTTTTTACAATCCTCCTGATAACAATTGCATAGAGATAGAATTAATCGAAAAATAAAAGCAACAAAGTGCAGGAGAAGGGTTTTTAAATTCCAGGAGATATATCGCGTTCGAATAAAAATCAGTTGTCTTTCGGCAGGTTTCTCGCCATCAGTCACCCGCTCACGGTGGGATGAAAAATTTTAGATTAGAAATGGAGACACGCCGGCGGGGGATGATATTGCAACGACAAAGGCCGACACGGTAATAAAGACAGCGAATTAAGGATCCTGGGCATGTAAATTGCCGCTGATATGATTTACCGGCAATTTGAATGAAGAGCGCGCACACGGGCCGTAATGTCGGTTAGCATAGATTTGAATAAATTGCGAGTTAGTACGACGTCATTAAGCGCGGCGAATCTTTTTACAGGCTACTTGTGCGCGCGAATATCCCGCAGTTATTATCGAGCCGCTGTCTCGAGGCCCCGATTAGAAACGAGATGGGTACCAGATGCGATTCCGGCGAACGCGCGGATACTTTATTATCGCTATTAACATGGATTTTAATGTACTCCCAATAAATCCGACAAGGCTGATTTTATCGGCGACAAAATTTATGGATTGTCGCGTGAATTATGCGTATATACATGCCTCGTGTTATTTATATTAAATACACGTTTTATATTGCATGTAAATCTAGGGAATAGTAATAATCAGATATAGTAATTATAACGTATTATTCCAGATTTTGAAATATACCAGGAATAATTCAAATGCGAATAATTATCAGAGTTCATTATCAGGAGTTCATTATCCTGATTATCTTGTTTACAATTTATAAATTTCATAAATTCTGAGATACAATCTGCGAATATAATTTTCGTATATGTTGATCTTTTTACGTTTATGATGTGCATTTATAATTTTTAATGTATTCTGTTCTTTCAATTCCTTTCGCATCTTTTCAAGACATTTGCTTAGGAGGACGAACGTGTGTGCGAATTTTGTTTTTATCTTATTTATAAAATGGTATCTGTGGTAAATCGTGGACTTCTGAGAGTCTACTGTTGGCATCGCTCGAGGGTTAAAAGCCATCATGGTTACCGTAACACGCGTCGCTCTCCTGACGGGGGATTGGACCGGACAGACGGACGGAACCTGGAGCTGGCCGTGGTGGAATTGTGCGTGGATCAATAAATCGCACGTGGAACGACGGAGACGTCGAATGGCGAATAAAGGGAGCTCTCACGGCGGACGTGAGCGGCTGTACAACGACGACGATTTCGGTGACCGAAATGGTATTGACGGCGACTCCGGGACGACGCGAAAGCTTCGATCGGCGATTTGCGCAATGGCCTGTTTAAGCTCGGGCCTAGTTTAATCCTTCTTACGACTCGTCTCGTAAATCGATTAACTCGCGAACGCCATTACGAAACTCGGGATTGGAATTCTTCGAGTAATACCAATTATCGTCTGATCGGCTCTCTCCTGCGCGCGCGCGTAACAATCGGATTAAATTAAGGGTGCGGATCGATCGGCAGGATATCGAATTGGGAAATAAGGATTTTATCCGGGCATCGGGATCTATCGTGAACGTAGGTGAATTAAAAGAACGATAAAAAGTACAGGATAAATAAAGCCTCTCAATACTCATCTCTCTACATAAGAATTATATTTGATAATTAATAACATAATCCAAAATTTCTTGATTATTACACGTGTGACAAAATTTTCTACAAGCTAGTACGTGAACAAAATTTCTTTGTCACATAATGAGCAATAATAGGAGAGTTTTGTTGAAAAACAAAAATAAAATTGCACCAAAAAAACAGTCAAATGTTTATCGAGAAAAAATAGGCTGCAAATATGTATATTTTAATTACTGAGATGTAGTTTTTTTAATTGAAATATTTCGACAATTTTGTAAATTCAGTTTCTGACTATTGCGATTTTCCTATGAGAGAATGCTTTGAGGAAAAATATCATTGCAATTTTCATTTGGTCATGTATTACAACACGATGCGGTCGCCGTATTGTGGAGACAGTGGCGCGAACCATCTTGCCCGCGATTGTCCCGCGAAAATCGTAACGAATGCTCGCGGTCATTTTGTGGAGCTTAAAAACCAATTAGCTGTAATCCACCGTGTTTTCACGGGAACTCGGCGCCGCGCAAAGGCACGCCTTAATGAGCGGAGGATACATATTCGCACCCTCGACGATCATTAGAGGGATGAAGTTCGGTACACAGTCGTTTCGCAAACATTATATGCTGGTACGAAAAATTCAAAAATAAATTGCCCTTAAAAATACAGACTGTAGTAATATGCCAAAGATTACATTTAAAGTGTTTTCGCCCACGCAAAGATAATTTCCGAATTTAATGCTTCTTGTATTATTTTTTCTTTCTTTAATAAAAATGTTTTATATAAGTAAAAACTGCCAGAAGAAAAGAAGAATGAAACATTTCTTTATTGTATAACTGAGCACAAAGAACAAATGCAGAACGCAACTGTGCAGCAGATGTATGAAAACACGTGTATAATTAACATACATATGTAAATACGTGTATATATGTATATATGTATATATTATGTCACATTTTCCATACGTCGTCTTTCGGGTCAACTCCTCTCAATTGCAGTTTCCGCCTGTATCCTTGCTGGATCCCCGCGGAATAGCGTGCGCGGAGGAACATCGTGTTGCATTATTCGCTTTTACAGTCAACACAGCTCCACTCAGCTTCGTCCAACCTCGCCGACGTGCGGCATAACGGATGTTTCGACCCTCGTCAGAAGCATTACGTTATTCGTGTAGATATTTATCACTGTATTCCGACGGGAAGCTGCAACTCTTCCTTCGACGAATACACGTAACAACGTAAACTCGATATATCTATATTTAATATTGTTGTCGGAACACTGGAGTATCCCTTGAAACCTTGCTTTTTTTCGCACATGATTGATACGTGGCTGAAACGACCGATGGAATGTCAACTCAAATGGACAGTGGTGTAATATTTATTACTGAAAGTACAACTGGATGTACGGAAAAATAAAATAATTTTTGCAAAGCTCGTATTCTTTGTTTCTCTAGTAACAATTCGGAATGGAAAAACAATTTTATGCAACTATAAAAATAATTAAAAGTTTGTAAATAATAGTAATAAAATTTAAAAATGTTTTCTCTTTTTATTTTGATTTTATTTCGGTTACGTTGTATTTAAATTGAATGTCGTATTCAAAGAAGACATCTGAGGCAGACAGGTACATACAGCAGACAGATCGGGATTAATCCTAAAAGACTTATACACGGCGAAATAGGTCGTAAGCGAGGTGTTACATTTAATGCGATATTAACAGCGTAAAAGTAAGCACGGCTGATGAAACGAAACATGACGCAGAGAAGGTTCAGCCGTCTCATCTCTACTTCATTTGCATGAGTAATTAGAAGTTTATGAATAGCAGTAAACAAAATTCAAAAGTTTGCTTCTAAAATTCGATTTGACTATGTTATGTTGCATTTAAATTTAATGTCGTGTTTGAAGAAGTAGCTGTTCGAGACAGACAGATACATGCGGTAGACAAATTGGAATTAATCCTAAGAGACTTATATGTAAGAGACGCGGCGAAATAGACCGTAAGCGAGGTACATTCGATGCAAATAATAACAGCGTGAAAGTGAGCATGGCTGATGAGGCGAAACGTGACGAGAGGAAGGTTCAGCCGCCTCTACTTCATTTGCATGGGAAAAGGGATAGGGCTTGGCGTAGATACCTCCTCGCCTGACCCAATAATACGCAACTGGTCAACCAAACGGCCGGAATTCAATTACGCGAATGTAGTCGGACCGCTAACTCGAGCCCAGAGACAAGCGAAACCTAATAACCAAACAATAGAGCGCTTCTGTTGCGTACAGAAGCCTCAAGGCTGCCTCCGGGATATTGATAAATATATCTCGTCTATAGATTGACACCTCTCGATGTGGTACGCGAGAGTTACGGTATTATATTATTATATAGAAACGTATTATAGTAGTTATTAAGATCGTATATATTATAAAAATCTTACATACACGAGTCATCATCTATTTTAGAATCAAGAATTTTATTTCATAAAATACCATTTCTCTCTCTCTCTCTCTCTCTCTCTCTCTCTCTCTCTCTCCTATCGGAGTAATTACGTTTTATACAATTTCTTCATTTCTATGATATAAAATCGTGATAATTATGGAAAAATGTTTTTGTTAAAGAAATAAACGTCGACCTTTGAATCAAATGATACTGCATATTTCGTATAGAATTAATTCAACACCCAGTAAGGAAATGAAGTTTAAATCCAGATCTCGAGCTACTTCAACCGCGGCTATAGACGCGGTCTACGGACGAACGAAAGTACTCAATTAATCCGTCGACGTAGGCAGTGCAAACCGGCCGGGGCTATTATGGGGTGGAGAGGAGGGTTAAATTGCTTTCGTGCGCAGTACGCTTATGTAGGAAATTGAAACAATGTTCGAAATTGCGTGGCCCGCCATTATGGTATCCGCTTAACTATTAACGCGCTCTGATGGGCTAAGTGCTCGCGAAAAATCCGGACAACAAGAAGAATAACCGCGGAAAAGGGAGGCAAGGGGAGAAGGAGAGATAGAGAGAAAGTGGCGGGGGAGAAAAAATAGCAATGAATACGCTTCAATTATCGCGCAGGAGAGAAAATCCATTTTTATCCTCAACAAAATCGAGTATCGGAGCCATCGCGTTACACCGTTGACTCCGTATACAGAGAATAGTCGACCTCGCGGGAATTTTCGGAAAATCTGGAACACAGCCAATGGCGCAGCTTAACGTTGTCGTTGTTCCGAGGGGATAGTATTCCGCCGGGCACTCGCTATCCGCCGAGTTTATACGGTCTACAGGCGAATTTTTCTGTCCCGCGCTCTTCTCTGTGGAAAATTAACCACGATGGCTGTCTGTCGAGGATTACCGTCGTTGTACCGTGAACGTAACAGGTTAATCCGTCTGTCAGAAAATGTTCGGTATTATCCATGTTATTTCGTCAGAGCCGCAGCATGTTACATTTTTAAGTTATTTTTAAAATATAATATTAATTTACGGAAAAGTGATAA
Organism: Tetramorium bicarinatum; assembly: GCA_928718305.1. Taxonomy (NCBI): domain Eukaryota; kingdom Metazoa; phylum Arthropoda; class Insecta; order Hymenoptera; family Formicidae; genus Tetramorium; species Tetramorium bicarinatum. The sequence continues at coordinate 22,841,397 of OV788323.1, read as the reverse complement.
TAAATTTATCTCCTTCCTTTCAGAATTTGTATCAGAAATGTATAGAAATAAATCAATAAACATTAATTAATAAAATTAATAATTTCAAAGCTTCACATTTCTACAAAATTTTGCTCTGACACGAAATAAAAGTTGTCCAAATTAATTCACGCGTAAACAGATCCTACTTATTATTTTGTTGCATTTTATTAATCCCGTTCACGTACATATGTATGTCTGCTATCGACAGACATTTTTCCATATACAACGAATCGATTATATTTTGCTAACATAAGTCGAGTGCTGTTTTCCTAGCGATATGAATGTTATTTCGTCAGATAGAACGCGCGCGCGGTCGCGGGAAATTGAAAATATCTCGGGAACGCAGGTTATATTATTCGGAAAAAATATCGAGAAGGGTGGACTGTCGTGATGGTGTTGGAAGCGCTGTATCGAATCGCCCTACTTTCGAATGAATCGCGGCAGCGAGTCTGGTACGCGGGATTCGGTCCGAGTGACGTTTACATTACAGAGGTGTTATCGGATTTCTCACCGCCGATGTAATCGTCGTTGTAATCTCTGCCTCGTACTCCGCGCATCTGCATATGGCTTAAGATATACAAATACATACATATATGCATACATTTTACATTGATAACGCTTGATAAATCTTTTTCAATTAAATCTAGTTCCTATCATAGATCTGTAGAGGCGATTGAATTCGTACTCGTTGCTTGATCGTTTCAATAATATTGCAAAAAAAAGAAAAAAAAACAAAAGAGACCTCTTATGAGATAAAAATTTAAAGTAATCCCGCTTCTCTTTGTCGAGATATACAATTTGTGATATTTCAATTTTAAACGTAAGTTTGCGTGATTTAATTTACAAGAATCTTTAAATTTATTATCAACAGTTGAATGTAATAAAGAGATTTTAAATTTCTATTTATTTCTTTGTTTTCATTTATCATTGAAGCGTGATTTCATCTTTATTACTTGATATTTCGTTTAATTCGCCTATTGTTACGTAATAATACCCTTTAAATTAGTTTTCAAACAATTTGTGTTTGGTTTCCACGTAAAAAAGGGACAATTGTGAATCATCCGCTGTAAGACAATGACGAGCCGCCGGTATTAAAGTTGAATTATTAATCAGGGTGGAGGGAGGATGAAACCCTTTGACGGGGGTTGTGGGGTAGATACGCACGCTCATCCGGTCGTTCGTTTCATTATTGAATGCAAATAGGTTCGTTAGGACTCGTCGTTTTTAAGTGCTCGTCGAGTCTCGACCCTCTGTCTAACTGAGCCTCCAGAAACAATACTACTCCCGCCCCCGAGAGAACGAGGAAAATTACTCTGCGGAAAGTTTAACGTGTCATGCCGTGACAACCGACCGTTGAGATCGACGAGAACCCCATAAATATACAGGGTGTCCCAGTTCTAATGAGTTATGTTTCATGGCAATTGTGGAATTTATTTTAACTTTAATATTTATCTTAGAAATCACTTTTAATGCTAAATTGAGCCACGTAAAAATACACAGATTGATATTGATATCACAACAAGTTAATATAATATTAAAAGAAGAAAATGAAAAAGTTGTTGCGATAAAAAATTAATTAACATTAATTTTTGCATACTTTTATCGAGTAATGAAAAAGAATAACGAAGATTAGAGAGAGAGATAGGAAATTTACTAGAGAACATTTGTTAGAGTTTAGAATTTGGCTTGCGAGTATTCGCAATTGCATGAGCCAAATCGACAAATGTTACGTTCTGACTACATCAGAATTTAGGGATGTCGAACGCATCGCCTCCGTTATTCGAATTACGATTAGAAACGTGGTCCGAAACAATTGTCCCATAACACCTCGATCGTGGCACAAATGGGATCTCTATCGGCGTTTCTCGTCCCACCCTCGTCTACATGCGATGCCAAAGCGCTGCCCATTGACCAATTGAACATGGAAACAGGAACGTGATCGGCGCAAGCAAAAATCGAATATGCAGAACGCATTCAGAAAAAAATGATTACAGAAAACTGAAAATAAAAATAGCTATATATTGCAAAAATAAAATTTTCGAAGAATTTCTATTTTTTTAGACAACATTTATTGGATTAAAAATACGGGAAAATATTTAATTTAATAAAATATCTCAAGAAAAAAAGTGAAAATAAAAAGAAAGATTAAAAACAAGAATCAAAAGATAAAAATATAAGTAAAATATAAAAAAAAATATTCACAATATGACGCGGCAATAATAAAAATCAGATAACTTGTGAGCAATCAAATTATATCATCTCTTTTTGCAAATTTATTGCTTAGAAGTTGGAGAAAGCCGATTTAACACTGGTAATGTAATAACGAATGCATTTATTTGTGTCAGATTACATTCTATGTCATTCTCTGTGTCATTGCATTACTATCAATTATCGTGGATCAAGCATAGGACTGGAATAACGAGCGTCTCCAAAAATCGCTGACGCCGCGACGGATTTTACGGCCTAATGCCATTCGCTATCGCGCAACTTGTCGCTCGTATGTAATTGATCCAGGCCGCGGCAACAGGTGATTTACGACGATAATTTGGTAAATATGACGACGATTCGTCGCGTCATTCGCCGATACCGTGATAAACGCGTTGTATTAACAGTATTTGGTATCAAATCCGATAGCACTATTTTAGAAAATTTTTACTATAAATGTTCCTATGAATCATAGAAGTATAGATAATTATCGGAATAGAAATTCTGATCAGGTATTTAGAACAATGTTATTTTGATAAGTAATAAAATACAATATAAGAAATAAATGTATCGTTTTATGTCGTTCATTTATATCGTTTTATAAGAATATAAAAGCTATTAAAGCGAACGTTACAACAAGCATGAGACATTATCAAGCCCAGACATTAGAAAGGGAGTTACTTGACGGGTCTCATTCATTAGACTCATTCCCGAAGAACGCGATGAGTGACGTAAGGTAAACGGCAGTGGAAACGGGTGACAATAGCGTCCGCGACGGGTTAGTAGGTTCATTTCAATTAAGAGCAAGCGTCAATGGATAGACGGAGAGTGACAGCTTTAGCGATAGAACAATGGGAGGCCGGCTATTTGTCATTGACAATGGATCGGATTGTTGCGGGGCGAAATTCAATCGAGCATGGTGAACGTGCAGCACTCGCAACTGTGCGTTCAAGGGAGTTTAGGGTTTCTACCATTCTGCCATATTCAATCGCACTAAATTCCGTGTGTGACTAAACTACAATATAAAATGGTTCTACAAATATTAAATCGAATAAAAAAAAGGTAATAAAAAATAAGATAAATAAATAATAATTGCAAATATAATCTGTAACGCCTACGAATATTTTACTATTTATCTTTTCACACAGTTTAATACTCTTAATAGAACGTAATTCGTAAGAATAAAAAATTTATTACTATTTATCTGTAAAGATTCAATATTCGTTAACAAATTTGATAAATCCATTTCTAATTAACGAAAATAGAACACGATATTTTCGGGAATATCCGTTGATTAAGGAGGCTACTAGGACGTTTGACCTCGAAACGCGTCACTGGGCGTTCAATGATCTCGTCGAGCTGCGCGGTATGCTGTTTCAAATAATCAAGGGAGAGTATATATCCGAGGGACCCTCCTTCCTGTACGTACTGCCGGACGATCGAGATGATAGCAATTTGCACTGCTCAGCCTCGGAAGGACCCGGATCGCGTCGGAGGGCCCGCATGAATGGAGCGGGGGCGGTGCGGGCGTGCCCGAGCTCGTATGCGTGCCGAAGGGAGAATGGATCTAATGCTCCTTACACTGGTGGCATAGTATCCATCGTTAATGGCCACGAAAGCGTGGTTACAGTGCGGTTACGTGTTTACGGGGCTCGTTGGTTATGAGAGAATCGCCGATAGTTACGCCGAAAAAGAGAATCATAGGCTACAAATCGTTCAGAACGAAGGAGGCCCTTTCAATAAAAAAATTAAAAAAGTGCTAAGTTCAATTGTACTAAATTATTTATATAATTAATAATGTATGTACATGATAAATTCAGGTGAGACAAAATTAACGAATCTAAATTCGTAATGTCTATTGTAATTCGTAATTTTTTGATTCCAGAATGTCCTATAAGCTATATTAATAGATGTTCCCGCTGTAATACAAGTATAAATTTTAATACACTATAAATCAGGAAGTCTTAAGAAACTCTAAGTCCTTCAGTGTAATATATAAAACAGTGTAATTACTCCGAGATTAATGATGATTATAGTAAGTTTGATATACTTCCTGAAAGTTAGCATCATCTAATAGATACATTATTATGCGGGTGGAACGTTCGCTATCATCCGCGTGTTTGTACTCGAAATATTGGGACGCGTATAAAATCGATACTCGTGTAAGTACGTGAAAGCGTTTCCTTTATGGAATTCGCGTTTTACAGGATATCCTTCTTCTCGGGCGATCGACGTGGCGGTGTAGGAACGAAAATGCCGAGATAAACAAACTCTTTCGCGTCGACATCGGGTTTCGACGTACTGTACAAAAGCCATCTGGTTTCCCGGTTTCGACGGGTGATCCTTCAACAGAAGAGGACGGGGAGGGGAGTAAGATCACCCTTTAAAGAGAGTAACCCAAGCAAGTTTAGGGGAAGAGAGAGAGAGAGAGAGAGAGAGAGAGAGAGAGAGAGAGAGAGAGAGAATAATAGCTTAGTCGGGACATGGACGTTCGCAACCATAAATAACGTATACTGTACACATAGGACCGCGTAGACGGCTTATTTACATTCTTGTGTAGGTATAGACGTACATACATGTGTCATGAACAGAGAGAAAGGGAACTGCAGAGACAGACGCAAAGGAAAGTGCGAGCCAGCTCTAGCTGCTTTCGGTATAGCATAATCCGAACCCTTTCCATTCCGCTTTCCTACCTATTGTTCCTCTCTTTTCGCCTCCACACAGGAGTCTCTACCAGCTCTGATATGCTTTTAAGTTGCCTTCAATCACTTTCGATCAATTCTGCAGCTGATTATCTTTCGCATTCTCGCATAGGTACAACTTATTTTTAATTACTCTAATCTCTAGATTTTTTGTTATTTAACTGCAAGAATCAATGAAATGAGAAGGAAAAAAGATCATCGTTATAATAGTTATTTCAAAAAAAATCGATAAAGCTTCAAGTTATTTTGTCCTGTAATGTGTTTTCTGATCGCTTCGAATTCTCCAATTAATTGAAGAACTTTTTAGAAAATTTTGCTGCAATTTTAATTTATTATATGTATCTCTAACATTATTGCTACAGAGTTGTTCGATAAATTTAATTTTAACATATAAACGACATGTATACTTGTTACATTAATTCATAATTACTTTTGCTATTTTGCTATTAGAGAGAATTAAATAATTAATTTCTTCATCTTAGAATTGCTAACAGTTATAAATTATTGTTAATAATCATCCTGTTATTGTCGTGTTCGTCGTCATTTTAATATCAAAGTTTTTCCTGAAAGACTGCAAATGGGCAAATCGTGTCGGTACGACGTGTTAGCGATTTCGACGCGAACGTATCGAGAAAAATATCGGATGTCTTGAGATGCGGATGATCGGACATGAAAGTCGGGTGTGCGCGAGAACCGTGTACTTTTATTCCGGAAGATATTTCGCGCGAGTTGAAAGAGCAGCACACGGCTGCGCGACTTTGGACACACGGAACAGTTGGAGTTTGTGTACCGTGAGAAGTATCGTGAAAGCTACATGTTCCTTGCATCGAGTTCCCATCGATCACGCACGACAACTTTCGCTACGCGGGTTGCTAAAGTTCGCGATTGGGGTGATTAAGATGACATCGCGCTCCCCCCGATCCGACTAATTCATAAGGCGAACATTAATGGAAACTTTAATTAAACTGATCAATGTGCGGAGTGTATGTACAGACAGCGCCGAGCCAATCGCAATTTATCATACGACGGAAACTTCATACTTTTTAAGATAAAAAAATTATTTTTTTTTAATTAATTATATAATCAATATAATCGATAAAAAATAATTAGTTCCAGTTTCTAATTCTCTTTAAAAGAGAGAGAGAAAATGAAAAGAGATATGAAAATTAAATACATATAATAAGAATTTAGAAATGAATGAGTTTAAATAATTAAAACTCATGAAAAATAGAGAAATAGAATACGCTAATATCTTTAAAGTTAAATATATTTGATAATGTGACCTTTTTATGTGATATTGAAATTTCAGACTAATTGCGGAGTTCGAGTCAAGCTGTACTGCAAAATATTCGAGGCTATTTTACGTTATATGGCTGTTTATTGCCTAACAGGTTCAATGCTCCAATCGAGCCGTAGTCATCCGGGAAGTGTGAGACTCGTAAACTGATTGCACGAGATCGCGAAAAGAGAGCAAGGAAACTGACGGAACTTAAATCCTTGCAAACGCTTCTGCAAGGTTGTACGCGTCAATAAAAAGTTTGACGCTTTACGTTTGCGAATCGCTTGTGTAACAAGTCATCGAAACTTTGCAACAATAGCGTTTTTTTTAATCAAGGTCGGAGCTGAAGGAAACGGGGGATTGAGAATTTGTTCGTCGATTCCGTTTGAGAATAAATTAACTGGAGAGAAAAACGAGAAGGCGAAGAGATTGAGAGAACGGCAATGCCGATCGACAAATTCGAGCGCATCAGTTAAAGTGCACGAAATCTCTTTCATAAATCAAAGAGAGCAACGCTGATCTCCATCGAGAGAGGCTTCACGAGCGTTGCAAAACATCGCTTTGAAGCGTGCTACTCGTCGCAATTAACCTTCCGGCGATCGTGCCATTTCGTGCTTTACGAGCGGTCGTCTGGTGTACAAAGTACACTGATTGTGACATCTTCGAGAAAATATAGTCTATTTTCTGAATTTTCGTAATTAAAATTGTTAATTTTCAAATAAAATAAATAAAATTTTCAGAATTTCTTAAATAAAAGAATACATTTTACTTTTCATAGAGAATACAATGGATAATAACATAATCCTGTATATAATATGTACATATATTTCCCTATTTTTCTCTCATCTTTCTTTTTAATATATATCATGTTTTGGAATAACATTAAACATAAAAACAATATTTTTAATAAGAACCACAGATTGATAAATATTTTCAGTCGATGTCGACCGATGCTTTTCTATGTTGCACGACCGCTGGAAGATTAATACTTTTCCGGTGCACCGAGCGACTGACGTTTAACCGGTATGTGGGAAAGCCCATGTAACGTTGATACACATCGTTTTTTCTTTCCTACTTTCCAGTTTTGCAACCGTGCATCCATTTGACGCAAGTGGCATCGCGCATTATACATTCAAGACGTGACGCAACGTATGCTGCAAGAATCGTTTTGATTCTTGTTTTCGCGCAGTCACGCGTATGTACTTGCTTTCACGCTGGGAATAGCCGCGTTTATGTATCCCACCTTTGTCTTTTTATCGTGACTGTACTTTTGTCAGAATGATTTCTCTTCAATTCTTTGCGAAACAACTTCTGAACAGATGAGTCCAAAAATTATAAAAGTTCATGCTCATACAACAATAAATAAAAAGGTGATACATAATTGGTTTAATATTATTTTTGCAAATTCAAATTTATTAATTTGATTTTTTGGCAAAAAATGTAATCTTTTCGAATTTTATGCTTTCTAGAGAATGATTCTTATTAATTTAGCTTAATAAGTTCATTTAATATACATTTTTAATATAAATTTATTTTAATATTTTAATTTTTTAAATATAAATAAAGGATGAATTTTTATGAAACATTTTTATTTGATCAAGTAGCACAACTTGTGTACAAACAGAAAATCTTTTTTGGAGTTTATTTTTAAAGGGCGATGCTCTCTCTCTCTCTCTCTCTCTCTCTCTCTCTCTCTCTCTCTTTCTTTCTTTCTCTCTCTTTCTCTCTCTTTCTCTCTCTGAATACACCAGCAGTCGTCCGAATATATACCGAGACGTTAACGAATCTTCCCCTTTGCGAAACGAAATTGAAGAGTACGAGTATGCGACATCGTTAGCCGCGGGTATGCGACATATTCGTATGCAAACGTAGCTGCACGCGCGAGTCCGATGTCCCCAAGAGTTCTAAAGTTAGAAACATGGGACAGGAATATACTCGCTCGCTGGGCCGTCTGAACCTTTAGATCGCAGTAATCTTGCTCATTTTATGTTGATTCTAACGCGCATCTGGGCTGTATGAGTATCGCTTTAATAACGATATTTTAATTAGACACATTCCATTTGGTAGAATAAACTTAGCTTAAAACCAAGTTGCCCAACAGACATAAATCTGCAGTAGAATCTAATTAATTCTAACGATAAAAGTAATTCTCACAATGCTGTAATTCAATTACAATTAATTGATCGTGTGAGCAGCTCTGTTCAGAAAAAAGAACTTGTTTTGTACAATAAAGATGAGAAAAACAAAAAAATTATTAATTCTCTGAGTAAATTTTAAAAGAAAATTAAAAAATGCAATTTTTATCAATTAATAATGGCATATAATAATTTCATGCAATAATGAAAAAAGTATGTGTGTGTGCATATGTTTGAATTAAATAAACTCTTTTTTACTGGACTGAACTTTTGCGCGTACATTTTAAAAGCCGATGTTGAATGGCTCTAGGCCATTTAATTTCAAATGGTTGAGGCAACTCCATGTTCGCTCGGCCGTTGTACTTTGCGAACTCGAACGCACTAATAACGTTAACGGGAGAAAAAAGATCTCGCGACAGTGAGGAATTTTGTCCGAAAACGTTGCAAAAAGATCAAATCCTCCTGTGTCTGATGAGTATGTATATAAGTGAAGAAGGATATACCAAAAGTAGTCCGTAATAAATGATAATGAACAGTATATGCGGATGTGCATGTACGCTGCAAAAATTTGCAGTGCCGAGTGCATAAGAATAAAAAAATATTATCCGAGAATTAATTATCGCGTCATTTACTGCTCACTTTCGTCAAAGTGCAATCGTCCAACTTTTCATAATTCTTAAATATTGTATATTTTGCGATTAAAATTATAATTAGATCAGAGTCAATTAATTCAGGTTTAGTTGATATTAATTACATTAATAGTAGCTAAATATGAACATACATTTTTATAAAAATATATTGGCAATTTGATTTTTACGAAATTATTTTTCCTTCGTGCAATTGTTGTAAGACATTTAAGTTAAGATAAGAATATTAGCCGTCAAGTATAATATCGACAAAATATAGGTGGCAATGTATATTTCTTTTTTACATCACGTTATTAATTCTACAATATTAATTGAATGATCAATTATTAGTAATTTCGCAATACGTCACTCTTTTCTAGTTGTAGTAACAATCATTGTAAATAATGTTTACACCATTAACTAACGATCAATATTACATCGTGTTCTATTTGCTTCTGCGCATTCGCTGTACTTCCATCCATTATATGTAAAGCCACGTTAATGTTAATTGATAAACATGTTACGTTGATCAAGTTTAATGGACCTTTATTTGATTTTATCGTGTTTCTCTTTTTTTTTCAAAGCTCTATAGTCAGAAATACATTACATGTTTCGACATTTTAATTTTTAATGAATATTTTAGTCCTGAGGAAATAGAACTATATTACCCGAAGACACGTCAAGATCCGATTAATCATGTAAAAACAAGAGAAATTTTGTAAAATAAAATTTGAAGAAGATCGAAATTAGGTGAAACCTATTCGTTTTCCGGGCAAGTGTATCAAAGTTCGATGTAGTTGCCGCTAGTTGAACGAGACAACAGATTGTGTCGTCGAGATGTCATCCCAATGATATAGTCTTTTCAGTTTACTTTCTCAACCGCGACGTGTACAGATCGACGGTAACTTTTGGACAACAACGATCTCGCGGTATCGCTGGAAATGCAATTTGAACACTTGCTCCGGACTCTCAAATCCCATCCATATCACAGGGAACGAGAATAAAGGCGGACAAAGAGGATGAAGACTATGAAGCTGCACACAATGTGGGACACTGTGTGATGTATGTACGTGCGAGTCGACATGCGTGCGTGCGTGTGCCCGACGGCCCGCCACGGGCCTTTATATCCGGTCTAGCTTCCGTTTCTCTGTCAGCCCCCGACATTATCGTCCCTCAGATCTTTCCCGAGTTCGGCCTAATCCGATTCACGGACTCGTCGTAGAAAAGTATGACTCTGTCCGTGTTAGAAATCGTGCACGACTCGGCGTTAATTTCGAAAAAAAAAGAGAGAGATGTGTATATAATTTTCCTCAGTCGATATATATACATGAAAGAACCGACTTCTCGTCGAGGCGAAAGTTTCACGTATTCCATCACGGGATGTATCACCCGTCGCAAAGTCCCCTTCGAAGACGTCGATGGCCGGCACAGGACGATCAATTCTTAAAACAAATGGCTCGATCGTCCCAGTTTTGCGTCTCGCGGCCGCGCGAAAAAATGAGATACTCGCGCCTTACGACTCGTCTCCTGAAATATTCATTCTTCCGGTTACTCGAAGGCCTGCTGGCATTTCAACGCGGCTCACGTATCGCATTTCTGTGCATAAGAGATACCGCGTGCCCAGCGGTCGAAACGATCCGCCAGGGGTTGAAACGTGTCCATGTCGCAGGCAATAATTGTTGTTGGCCAAGATTTCTCGCGATTAATCGGCAACGCTCGCGTCTTACATCGGCAATAATAAAAATGGTCACTATTAGAAAAAATATGATAGAAAAGAAGTAATAGAAAGTTTTCATCTTACCGCGCATTCTACTCGTTCGAAACTTCTGTTCCCATTCGATACGATTTATGAACGGTAACAAGAAAATCTCATCATTTTCCGCCATGTCAAAATTTCTCCTTTTTAGTTCCGCTTTTTATAAGGAAATTTTTGTACTCTATGGGAATATAGAGCGACGTCGTTTCCAGACACGTTTGGATATTTCAAATGGACGTTACGAGATCGTGATGGACGTAAAAATGACCGGATGTGTTTTCCGACGTCTTCGGCGACTCGAAGTTAGATGTCCGTTTTAACGTCGAGCATCCAGGAACAAAATATAAGATATAAGTAAACGAGAGCACTGCGCGATGGCGGTGGACGGCTACGAAGGAAAAAGGGAGAGAGAGAGAGAGAGAAACAAAAAGGTGAAAGATACGAACAAACGACAGATAGATATCAAAGAAACGGCTCGTGGAAACGATGCTTGCAGACACGGAGTGCCCAACTCTCGTACTCGTTTTCCTTTCCAGAAAATAAGAGAGAAGTCGGAGAGAATTGAGGAAGCGAGAGGAATGATGATATTCTGGATCGCGGAGATGTACCACCAAGGCACGTATACACGCGCGTACCCTGTATACGGGGGACGCACGCTGTGCACCGGAGGGTGGAACGGGGAAAAAGCGGTAGTGAGATAGAAGCACAAAGAGTGAAAAGGAGAGTAGAGAAAGAGATGCTGCTTCCTGTCCTGGGTACCGCTTATTAATATACCTTTCGAGCCACGCGAATTGTGGCTGTTATCTTGGCAATTGCAGCATCGTGATCCTGCAGGATCTCGTGAATTGTCATTCTTGCCGTGAAGTATGATACGGTAGTTGTGCGACGGCGGGTGGTAGTTATACGACGATATAATAATGGCGGGTAAATGGGATTTTAAATTAGACGCTCACATCCGTCCATCCTTTTCGCATTACGGAGTAAATCTTTTGAGTGTTTAATTAATTTCTGTTCACGCGATTAGTAGCGTAGATTTCGAGCTAAAGATTTAAAAAAAAAAATTTGTTTGTACATAAATTATCAAGAGAATGAAATCCACAGAAAAGTGCGCGTATTTTTCGAGTTTAACATAAAAAATGTATGCACCTTTAATACTAAGATTTGTAGATTTATTCATTAAAAGTTGCAAAAGAATTTCTAAAATATGCATTCACATTGTTAGAAAAGTTCGTACTTTTTTTTATATGGATCATTGTAAACAATCTTAATTATAGAATATAAACTTAAAATACAATAAATTAATAAAATCAGCGGCAAATAATTACAAGCTGAAATCAACAATCTCTTTATAATTTGTAACTGTACAATAGTTAATTATTAAAAGCTGGTATAACAATATAATAAATTAATTAAATTAATTAATTAAAAGTTTAATTAAAAATAAAAAGTGAGAATATTACATCCTCACAAAAAACGAAATGTATAATTATATTATTTTACATGTCCAAACAAAAATAGTATTTACAATATATATTTGTATGTTATCTATAGTTTTATATATGATGTTGTACACATACACACATAAGTTTTGAAGTTAATATTAAAACATTGCAATACTACACTAGACAATAAATACCCACTCAAAACTGTCACAGTTCTTTTTCAAATTTTTAAAAATATGTACAATATGTATGTAATTAGTTTTAAAAATCAAATATACTTTTCACAATTTTTCTGAAACACTTGTTTTTTGTTGTATCAGCGTGATTTTGAGATTTAATATTCCAGGTCAGAGATTTTTGGATAATTATGAATCGATTTTTCACCAATAAAACGATTATCGTATCTGAACGGACGAAAATTCTTCAGCGAGGTGTGAGATCGGCGCGACTCAAGCACACGCGAACGAACGCAGGCTCGAGGGGTTGGCTCTGGCGGCGCGGCGCGGCGTGGCGCGGCACGATGCGTCGCGTCGCGTCGCGACGCTCGGCGCCGCGGCCTCCCTCAGTCAGCCCTGCGCCGTACGGGCGACGACCACGAGGGAAGAGGAAGCGCCGCCGCTTCTCGCCGTCGCGCGAGCCGACGCGACGCGACGACGAGCGCCTGTCCGTCCGTCGAGAGCTTTAGTCCGCGTCCGCACGTCGACTGAAACACGCGACCCATGTCCACCCGGTGTAGTGTGCGCGGCTTCCCTTCTTCCTCCTGTCGCTCATACTTGTCCTAAAGGAACGGCCAATACTACCGGATCAGATAACAAAGTCTCTTTGTTCCCTTTTTGCCGTTCTTCCTTTTTTCGTCTTGCTCTCTCTTTCTCTCTCTCTCTCTCTCTCTCTCTCTCTCTCTCTCTCTCTCTCTCCTTGTCCTACTCACGCCAATTATCTGATGGTTCTTTTCGTTCCTACTTTTTTCGATAGATTTGCAATTCTTTCTGAAATAGATGGAAGAGAGGATGTTTCGGGCGCGTGGAAGGAAGATTAAGACCGCCGGAAATTCGAGATGTAATATCCGGCGGCCCTAGTTACACGTACGGTGTGTGCGCGCCAGTTTTCCTGCCTTCGAAGTTGGAGCAGCTTCGATATAAGCCGGAGTAACGGAACGGAGTAGACGCTCGCGAGATTTTGGATTCGATTGGAGGATTTGCTCAACGAAGGTACGTTTCCGGGCAATTTTATTGTTTCACTTTATTACAAGGTTGAAAGATGAAAATATCGGGCAATATAATTAGTCATTTAAGAACTTCTTCGAATTGTTCAAATTGAGTGTAACAGTAATAATTTTGAATATTTTAGAAATAAAAACTGTTTTAACATAGTAAGTAAAATATTCCTGTCTTTTCTTTTAGAATTTATGAATTTCTATTTTATCGAATTAAACTCATATTGATTTAATTCCTGTATACACACAATTTTTAATCATTTTTCAGAGATGTCTTTGAAAATTACTTTATCAATAGTTACATGAGAAACAGTTACACTTGTTTCTTCTTTCTTATTTTCATTTATTCTTTTTTCACTCATTAAAATTACTCATTTTATAATAAGATCCTCGAAACAGTATTCATTAACGAGCAACATTTTTACATAATTTAAATATTTTATATTTATATTAACTTTCCCAACAAAGAGAAAACAACTTCAGCCTTGTCATTATTTAGAACTGCAAAAAAAGTTTAAATGCACCGATGTCTCGAGTAGCCTCAAAATACTGCGAAAAGTTAAACATGATATACGAAGTCTGACATTACGAGAAAAGCCTGTTATTATTCTGGAAAAAAAAAAATACTTATGAATGAATCATGCCAGCCGTTCAGGAATTTCAAATTTAATAAGGAAAGAGTCTCGTTATTATAAGGGCTGCAACAAGTTTAAATTCACCTCGGCATCCCGTTGAAGAGATATCGTGGAAGTTATCTGTCCGACAATGGTTGCAAGAATATTCTCTCTCATTCTCTCCTTCCGCGCTCGCTATTTCCACGTACTCCCATAGACAACCCCCCGTACGTTGGAGGGTGATTCTCCATCCACCCATGCGACGCGATGCGACGCGACGCGACGCGGAGAGCTTCGCCTCAAACTTTTCCGTAATGAGATTTCCCGGGGAACGAAGAGGGATTACGGTGCGGAAAGACTTTTTGCTCGTGTCGTCCGTGCGCGCATCGCCGCGGTCCCATACATCAAACTGTCGGCCGGGGATGTTGCAGGTGCATATGATACGTTCGGCTCCGTTAAGCGCCTTTATTACTCGCGGCAGAGCCGCGGAAATGCGTATTGACGAGTGGAAATTTTTCCGCGAACTTTCCGCGCGTCCAGCAAATTAATCGACGTTGTTCCAGCCCTCAATTAGCCCAAAACTGATGGGTTAACATCGTTGATCGAGTACCGCGCTGAGAAATTGGTACCGCTAATCCTGTTAACGGCATTAATCAATTAACGCTGACCGAATTGATCAATTTTTGAAATCCCGATTTCTGAAGTACTTATTTCCACTTCTCCGATTCCCTCGCTTCTGCTCCGTTCGGAGAAGGTCTGGCTTGTTGAAGTTCTCGGAGCGCTTTCCGAGCGCACGTGCTCGGCTCGCTCGTCGCTCGGACGCAAGTGTTACGCGTCGCACATATGCGATCGCCCCTAGCGAGTTTACATTAACCTCCGTACCGTTAGGCCGTACCGACTCGCGGCTGTTTATTTGCCGCGATAATTATCATAGGAGTTTTATAAAGCCCGGAAACGAGCTTGTCGCGCACGTGACTGCACTCGCGGCGGCAGCGGCTTGTTACAAAACTACTCGTCGAACTTACAAAAGGGAACGCGCGTCCCCATCCGAAGCAACGGGATTTAACGAGTGCACTTTCTATATCGTATAAACGTGCGCGGAAAAAGCACGCTTGTAACAACGAGCCACACTTGCGAAATATTTCGGCGAACTTTTCCGCGAAAACTCATACAACGCGCGAATGTCATAACTTGCTCCGTTTTTTTCGCGCTTTTATTTCTCGCGCGACGTGTCACTATAATTCCCGAATTAAATATGGAGAACCTAGAATTTGCTCTCGTTAGCTGCAATTTATTGAGCTGTCAAGCTATTAAAAATCGCGATACTTTATCATTTTTAATGTTTATGCCTGCGATTTCGGTATTTCAATTCTATTATCGCATTTTTCAATCTTCAAAATTGTAATATTAAATATATTTAATATACCTTGTATTGTAACATACCTTAATATATTTCAATTCTAGCACATACATTGTATAAGGAGAACATTTTAAAGTAATATTTTACATAAAGGATTTTTACATAAAGGATTTTTTATTAGTTTTTAATTAATTTCATCTTTAATTCATTAAAAAGGATAATTTTACTGTTTCATTTATATATATGTCTGTGTTTTCAGTACTCAGCACCGTCAAGTTGTCTCTGTGAATACTCGAAACGTTCGTTATTCGATAATGATGAATCCTAAGGACTTTTTTTGCGAGAAACGCATCAATGATCGATTTCTATCATGCGTCACGTGTCGATACTGAAGAGGTTAATCTACGTTTTTACGAGGTTTTACGTTCCTTCGGTGTCGCCTCTCGTCCGCAAGTTTCGCGCCGCGATTTAATTAAACTCTCTCCGACCTGCCGTCGAAAAATCGATGCTGTCGCCGTTGATTTTACTAGCGGTTCCGCGAGACTCCGAACGAAGCAATTCCGGCGAGAGCGGTCGAGTCGATTTAGCTCGTTCGTGCAGAAATCCGCGCCCGAACTAGTCAGCCGGCCCCGAAAAGTTGCGGATCGCAGGGAAAATTCACAGTGACGGCAACGACAGCGACAAGGAATTGCTCTGAACTTATTCAATCGAACTAGTTCACGATAGAACAGAGGGCTTCGTCTATATGGCAGCGATCGATATTAACTCCTTAAACATTCGAATAAATATGAAAATACCTCCGAAGCAGAAAAGTCGCTCGTATCAAAATAGATACATATCCGTAGAATAGGCATCGAAAAACGAAAAACTTGAGAAACACTAAAAGAGAATTTTTGTAGGTATGTAGTTATTAAGGCGTAATAAATATTGCTTCGTTTAAATTCTTGTTAACAGTCGCGAAAGCATTCATAGCGACGTAATAATTAATTATCAGTAGTTATCATTGTCTTGCAATTGGAAATATGTGAACGTTGTAAAGATATATTAATATGTCAGAATAATCCATCGCTCATGTTCCGCTGTACGATCCGCCGCATTTTGCATAGCGCGTTATGTCAGAATAACGAGAACTTGGGATTACACTATGCTTTAGTGAGTAATCTATGACCACTCGGCCAGGAACGAAACGAGAGCAGGTTAAACTCTCGAGGGAAAGCTCTAAGCCGGAAATGTCACGGTGAAAAATTGTTACATCAACGGACGAATGGGCCCTGCGAGAGAAAAGAAAGGACGAGAGAGGGGAACGCGAAGTCGAAACTTACCAAGAAACGCACTCATATACATCCATTGAATTTCATTCTTCATGAACCCGCGCTTCTTGTTTGAATTTTACAAAAATTCTCTCACGAGGGTGCATGTTACGCCTGTTTACGATAAACGTTCGTTTAATAGATTTATTTAAACCCTATGACGCGAGATCTGCAGATTTCCATGAATATAGAAGCTCGCTTCCGCTTCATCCGCCGGGAGCCGTAAAATGTTTATCACCTGGCGTTTCCCACACCTCGACCAATACTGGTTAACGATTCAACACTCTATCCTGTATTCGAAAAATCCATCGATCGTTAATTCCTTGTTCGTCTCGTTAATATTGGTAACGAGTCTGTTGAGAATATCGATAGCTATTTCTGATTTTGCAATTATCTTTTCCTCAAACATAATACAATAGATATAGAAAGATAAAGGAGTAAAGACATTGTAATTAATCTCAATTGATATTGACGTAACTGGAAAATTTTCATTTCCACGTTTAAGTACGTTCGTTTCGCTTGTCCCGCACGTTTGACCGATTACACCCCTTTACGACGCGTACCGGATGACCTGAAAGTCTCGGCAGGAGGCAGATCTCGGGCTACTCACGGCATGCGCTTTATTAAACGGGGCTCGAGTCGACGTCATCTGGCACAACCGTAAAGCAAACTTATCGCGCGTCCTCTCGGCACCTCGGCGACCCGTATTACGAGGTCGGACAGGAATTAGATTCGAAATTTGAGGAAACTGCGGAAAGCCCGGGCGAGTTTGTGCGAAGTATATTCGGCTTTGTCTTGGAAAACGCGAAAGGGGCGTCTTCGCACTTTCACCGGAAATATATATAAATTGTGCTCCAATTAATCTTTTCGACTAATGCGACTGCACTCTACATGATGGCGCGGAGACATCGCTATATTTTTCTTCACCGAGCATATGAATATTTTCTTTAACTCTTATTCTTATGTCTTTGAATACTAAGACATTTCCATGTGTTCCAAGAGTTTAAATATAAACCATATATCTTGTCTATCTTCGTAATATTAAGAAAACAAGACATATTTTTTTATCAAGATTCCTCTAAAATGGAGAACACGAAATTTTTTGATAATGTTTTGATAACTGCCGTCGATCTTTTTGTTGAAGTGTGACCAGTGTCCACGTACATCTCTTAAGAACGCATGTAAGACCCTAAAATTATAAAAACTCTAGGATGAGCTTAGAAAGTAGCTATTAAACACATACCGAGCCCGAGAACGGATACGGACAAATATTATTTTTCGCTTTTTATTTGATCTTTTTTTATCTCATCCCTTCTAGATCTTATTCAGTAAACACGCACTTTGTGCGATAGGTACGTCTTGTTTTTGCGATAAAAGATTGTTTTAGAAACTAGTTATTAGGCATGTACGATAATTTTTTTTTATAAAGGGACGTCTTAAGAGCCAGCTACAATGATTTTTTGTTGATAAAGGATCGTCCTAAAAACCAGCTACAATAATTTTCTGTTGACAAAGGATTGTCATAGAAACTAGCTATTAAACACATATGATAATTTTTGTTACTCATATGCTCTCTCCGAGACTATAAAAGGAGAAGAACTGAGCTGCAGCAGCAGTTCCCAGTCAACCGAGTTCCGAATGATATATCCGAGTGTTACAATCTCTATAAGACTCAAGATTGTAAGTAAACTTGGTGAAACAAAGTGCTAGTTTTATATCGAGAAAATTCACGACTCTTATACAGAAGGAAATCGAAGGTGGAAATTCTTCTCGCTATATTTTCTGTAAGTCGAATGATGTTTGCACAGCATGCGACGCGTTTATTACCCAAGAGTAGGGGAGACACGGCGCAAATTTTCCATTCTTAAATTAGGTCGCGCATTCTGTGACTAACGCACGGCCGACGACGACGACGACGACGACGACGACGACGACGACGACGACGACGTTTCTCATGAATTGCAAATTCCTGTGTTGTTTTTCTCATCTTTATGGCTTCATCCCCTCCCTCCTCATTCTACCGCCTACCTTAGTCAGTTTGCATTGCATTCGTTTTGTTCTGTCAGGAAATAAAACGTACGTCTCCACTGACAATTTCTCGGATGGCTCCGCGATGTAATCGAATGATTTGTATACCGTTATCACATGCAACATATCATACATCATTATGTATTCAAAAATCGCTTTAAATAAAAAAACTGCTTTCCTACTAGCACTATGTTATTACTTTACAGTTTAAGTTAACGATTGAAGTAATTCTTACGTATTTCTTACGAAAAGAATTCTAGAAGCAATTAATAAGCGCATAATTTAATATTATTTTTATCGCGTAATTATTCTTGGTATTACCTCTTTGAAAAAAAAATTAATTAATTACAATTTCATATTTGTTTCGAAATACTGTAATTAAAATTCATTTAATTAATATGACTGCGTTATCCGTCCTTTCAGAAATCTTAAACATCTCGTTCTAGTTTCCTTTCCTCGTATCTTACGGGACCCGCCTCAAGATCTAAATAAATTATATCTATTTATCTCGGGTCGTCCTTAGGGAATCTATGGCGGGAGGAAATTCATCCATCTACGGCGCCTATCCATCTATCCACCAATTTATCAACCTGCCGCGCTTTTTGCAGCAGTCGTTAATTTAAGTCACGAGATCGAACGGCAAATCTAACGGCCGTTGATTTACGGAGAGAGCATGCTTTTTTGGTGCGGTAATGGATCCGGCCGGTAATTCGAAGCGACATGCACTCGGATTTAATCGGACAGATTTCTTCGAAAGTCTGAAAAGCACGAACGACATTCGCGGTGAAGCGAACGGCAGCTCCACGCAGATATTCTGGCGGGATTCGCTCCCTCCTTGATATCCGCCAGGTTTCGCAGTTTCGTCCTGATGTTCGCGAGAAAGAGAGAGAGAGAGAGAGAGAGGGAGAGCTTGGATTTAATTGACCTACCTCAGAATTAAGCCCCGCTGTATTTCATGAATGCACTTCGTTTGTTCGTAATAAAAGACAGTTACTCCCAATTTTCCAGCAACATAAATGTTAGTTTCTTTCTCATGGAAAACGATATGTAACGCATATATAGTGCACATAGCGCAAACACGAAGTTCGTTTAATCTTCAGGATTCATGGCTGATGATTAATATTCCTCTTCTGTTTGTCTGCAGTTTGTTATACTTTTTCTACTAAGCTAAGACAAATATGCTATAGAGACAGCAATAAAAACATGTAGTTAAAAGGAATAAATCCATTCGCACGTATATACCTAACAGAGTTATCTCTAATCACATCACATGGTTTTATTGTTTCAGATCTTTAGTGCTCATCGCCAAACCGACAAATGATACAAGACTCGTTGCCAAATTCGCGCCACGTGACAACCATCCGTGCAACCGCTTCAGATTTGTCACTTTAAAAAAGCTTTAGAATGCCACACTAACGAAGCCACACGACGCATAACTTCACTGTAAAAAATTATCAGATTTCTAATGACATCTCCGTTATAAGAATTTTTGAGATTAGAAACAAAGTACAGAATTTACTTCACGAGAAGACAAAAAGTTGACGACAGAAGGACACAATGAAGAGACTTGTCTTTAGCGGGACGAAGTGATCTTGGAAGAAACGAGGAAGCGAAGAAGGATTCGAAGCGTTGGGTCGGGCGAATCGGGCCGGCGACGGGCCCGATCGGTGTGATGGTCTCGGGGTGGTGCCCGTGCGTCCCATTAGGGCGTCGGCAATCGCCGGCCCAACAACAACAGCAACAACAACCGACGTCATCGTCCAGGGCGCCGTTCACCGTCAGCGGCGCGACCGATCGCGCGGACATGGTGCAGATGTTTTACTACGAGAACCGCGGCAAGTGTTGCAAGAAGCTGCTCAAATACAACGGATATCCAAATAAGGTTAGATATTTGCCATCGTAGTCTCTCTTTCAAAAAATCTGTTTAGTTGCGTTTTATTACGGTCATTTAAAGATTTAATATTTTTAAAGTATATAAAAATGTATTATTTAAAGAGAACAATTCTTTAAAAAGTCTTTTCATTTAATGTTTTTTATTTAATTGAATTAATTTTTCTAATAATTTTAATGTTATATTTCTTTAACGACGATTAGTTTGATAGAACAGCTGGTGATGTTTTGTATTACACCTTAATGCGTCCAAAAAGTTAATTAACATTACGAAAATTCTTTTGCGAATAGTCGCGAATATTCGTTGGAGACACGTCAAAGTGAATCTTAAAGTGCTCCATCTCTTTCCAAGGAGAGCATTAATTATTTGACGAGCGTCTTGATGAGCTTTCTCTAGAAAGGCACTTAAACTATTCTCCCGAGTAGTTCCTCGCGAAGACTTAATGTACACGTCCTAGTAACCCGTTCATATTGCTACATGTGTATATGGGAGAATCCAGATAAGTACCTACAATTATCAAGTTTCGTCTTTCTTCATCGAACGCAAATCTCCAGGGTACGCGATTGATTTACATCCACAAAAACCGATAAAAATATTCCCTCTCAATAATAGCAATAAAAGTGTCTATTAATCATTTTTTATATTGCGATATCTTCAGAATATTCTAACAATAATAACTTTTTAAACTTTTTAAATACAATTGTTTAAACAACGTAAAATATCTTGATCTATGAAAATGTACGATTAGATTTCTTGATATTATTTTTTACGCGGATCATTCTTTATATCGTATATTAACATGTAAGAAGAACATGCAACTTTCATGAAAACGTGATACTATTCATTCAATCGCTTGGTCTTTCCATTAACGGTTATCGACTTTTCCGTCCGCTTTTCTTAATTGGATGTGATTTTAATCACATTTGTAGAGAAGCAATCGTCCTGATAGCATTATATCGGAATCTCTTCGATAATTGACCTAACTAGGTATAAATCTACCCACATATCCATTTATCTATCTAATGAAACTAACTCTCCATCCATCTATCCATTTATCCGTATAATTAAACCGTCTATCTATCACCTGATTACATCGAATTTCCTGACTAAGAAGATGCTTTTAAAGCTTTTGATTGTTACGTCCAAACTGAATTTTCCGATGAATAAACGTAATGTTAATGTAAAACTAATTATAGTTTACGACATTTTGTTATTAACATGATTAAGTAACAATAAAATATAGTTATTGTTTATTTATAAAACATATTAAATTATAATTTATAAATTAATTTTTAATATGCAAAATATTTTTTAAATTCGTGAAGAAAATTATTATATACTTAAATATGTAAATAAATTCTCAATTTATCGGGCTGGGAGCATAAATTACAATTTATCTCAAGTGTTTCCTTTAACGGTCGATTTAGAAGATTTAGACAAAATGTGGCGATAAAAGTTTCGCGGAACGAATGTGACCCAATGAACATTTCACGCTCTATGGTAAGTCCAGGATCTCGAGGACCCCAAAGTGCATCGCGAAAGCGAGATAGATAGAGAAATGAGAAGAGAGAAAAA
Organism: Tetramorium bicarinatum; assembly: GCA_928718305.1. NCBI lineage: Eukaryota > Metazoa > Arthropoda > Insecta > Hymenoptera > Formicidae > Tetramorium > Tetramorium bicarinatum. Next base: position 22,819,240 of record OV788323.1, on the reverse strand, counting down.
CGGGAAAGAGAAAAAGATAGCTGTTCCAAGTTCACCGCAGAGATGGGCGAAGTTTTCGAAAGCCCCCGGGGAAATAAATCGATTCGATATCTGAATAGCCATTACGCGAACGTAGCTTCGCGGAATAAAGAAAGCATAGCAAAGTGGTCGATGAGAGGGAAAGGATGAGCCGAGTCTCCTCGGAGAGAGAAAAAGTGGAAGAAAGGCCTTATCCGAGAACTAGGCTAATGCTACGAGTTGGAAAACTCCGGCTCGTATCGGCTGGAATTTTCTTTCAATAACAGAGTTATTATTCATCACGGCCATTTATTACTCGACTCGAAGTCGGCTCGCTCATCTTTCCATTCCCGTGTCTTCGTGTCATTTTTCTGCGAATTCTTTATGGCTACGCGCAAAGAGTTTCCTCCCTTTGAAGAGGACAGATAAAAGCGAGTTTCTTGCCGTCCTGGGGGGGAAAATAATGCCAAGCAGTCTAAAAGACGGAATTTCGGTGCAGCTGTCTGTCGAGCGTCGATTATAGGGAAACGAATTGTGATGCTTATCTCTCATCGGAAATTTCAATTGTCTGATAACGGAAGCGCGGCGCCAACTCTTCGCATGGCTTCTCGAGCAGATTTTCTATCTTCTCGCTCGCCCGTTTCCTCGAAATATGCTTTCTCCTCCCGGTATATCTTACGCATCAATCTTAGACATTACGCGGATGCTCGGATACGGAGAATCTAAGAGTTATCCCAGAGCCAGAAATATGAGCGCGGTAACTTCCCATTCCGTGAAGATATTCTTCCCAAATTCCGAATGCCATTCTTGCAGTATTTCGAAGACGAAGTATAAGTGGATTCCAGAGATATCGTAGTTACGTTTTACAGCGTTACACGTACAATTGTTCTCGATGACAGGAAATCGTTTGTTATTCGTTAATTTAGCATTCTTTAAACATTTAAAAGACTTTTAGCATATGCTTTGATAACACGTCATTTATCTAGTTATTTATAGAATATCTGATTGTGAAAATTATTTCACCGAAATAATATAGATTAAAGTTCCACACAAATATTATCTTATATCTCAACAATTGATATATTAATTTCCTTATCGCTGTTATCACTCGTCACGCTATGATAGTGTAAAAACAATGTATTATAATTCTAACAATAGTTGTTGGGCTAATAATAATTCTAGCTCATAGGCACCCACGTTGTGGACTTTTCCTCATCAATATGTCATTGACGATAATGCCGCAGTTATTTTTACGCGCCCTTCGATACTTTAACGCGAGCTAAATGATGGTTCTGTGATCACAGAGAAGAAAATGTTAGGATCGATTGTCAATTTATGAGAATATAAAGAGTAAAATTTCTTAGAAAGTTGCTAAATAAAAGTAAATTATAGAAAAGCAAATTACAACTTGTAAATAAATAACCTTTTCCTTTGAAATTGTAATTAACAAGCTTGATGAAAGCAATATTACATATTTGATAAAATATTAAATAACAATGAAAGAGTGTAGATGTTACATTATACTGAAATATATCTTTGAGGTTTGATATAAAATGTTTAGATTGATTTTTACATATATATATATATATATATATATATATATATATATATATATATATATATACATATATATATTACTAGATTATTTTTTTCAGTAAATTTTGGAGTTAACATTGCTCTTTTCCGAAATAGCAAACTAACTACGTTACTCTTAAAATATTTTTAAATATTATTCTAAATAATAAAAAAAAATTTCAATTTTAGCAGTTTTGTATGTGTAACTCATACTCGTAAAAACTTGAAGAATCTTTGGAAATATCTAATCGAAGGGGGAAATGATTCGTGAAGAAAAAAAATGGCACGTAGGGGATGCGCCGCTGATTTTAATCCATCACGCTCGACGTGCTGGTGATTAACGAGCGTGTCGCACTGGTTCTCTGGGGTTTGCGACTTAACGCGCGCTGACACGTGTTTCGTTAGCGGCGATGGCTGCGGCATCGACTTCACCGAGAAGGTATCCTCGCGACGTCTATCGCGCTCTGATTAATCGCCTCAACTCACCCGTTCCGCGGATGATCAATGTACATTCCGCGGGCAAATGGGTGAAAGTACAATCGTAGTCTCTCGCATTGTCTGACATTCGAACAACGGTAATTAACGACTGTTCGCGGACAGTCGTGATTGTCATTTCTCTCGAGAAAGCTCCTTAACGTTGTCTCTTTCTGACTTATCTAATATATTATGCATATTCTATAAAGAAGGAAAAAAAGGAGAGAAAGAGAGAGGTAGAGAAGTTTCAAAAAGATTATCATAATAAATTCGTAAAAAATTTTTAAATTAAATTATTAATTTATATTTAGGATATTAATCCGTGAACTCCTAAATAATCCATTTTGAAAAATTGATAAAGTTATAGTACGTGTTAATTATTCGTGTACAAAATGAGGAAAAAGTTAAGAGTTAATATATATTTATGTATTCTTCCTTGATTCTCCTAGATAGAAAAATAATTCTTCATGCGTTCCCGGAAAAAACGAGGTCGCTTAGCTTATAACCCGACTGCGCGTTATCTATTTGTTCCTGTTAAAAGTTAATTAGCGAACCCGGCGAAATTGCCCGGAGAGATCCGACGGGAAAAACAGCGAGGGATCCAGGAAAATATATCTTTCCACGAGAAATCTCTCCACTGCACGAGATTGAATGAATCGCTATTAAAAGCGCGCTCGCGCTTATGGAATTATCCATAAATACGAGCGATATACCGACGGGATAAAGACCTCCCCGCCAAATATATTGTATGGCGTCGCTATTAAAGGCGCTTCTCGCGGCGAATAAAATTATCCGCTAGTGCACATTCTTTTGCGAGCGCGCATGCACACACGCGAGTATCGGAGGGGCACTTTGTCACGAATGCACGATACGGTTGCAGTCAGGCATGTGCACTCGGAAGAAGCGGCGCGATTACAATTTACCCGCGGCACAACGCCGTCGTCGTATATCTCCAGCGACGTTTTCTTCCCGCGGCGTCGCTTTCTTTCACCTCTTCTTTTTCTTATTCTTCTCCACCTTGTTCTTTTCCGCCCTCTTCTCTCATTCACGAGAAATTTACGCGACTCGAGAGAATAAACGCGAATCGCACGCGACAAACGCGCTTCCCGCGACCTTTGAGAGCCGGCCGAGCGGCAATGAGTAATTCAAATTAGCAAAGTGAGGACGCAAAGCGAGCGATTTTCGAGCGAAGTAGTCTCCTCGCGAACGGCTCTTCGTACGACGAGAGTAATTGCTTTTTAACAAGCGCGTCCGGGATTCCGGAACGCTCATTATGGTCGGGATTTCCTTTATCTGCCTTTGACGCGTGGATATGCAATTATATAGATTATATAATAACGAGAATATCAACATTCAATAACGCTCATCATCGGTCATTGATTCAGAAAAACAGAATTCTTCGATCAATGTCCAAAAAGAATCAGCAGGAGTTTTAAATATATATTAACTAAATACAATTTTTTAATTATAATATAAAATTAAACATATAATTCACATGCATGTGCATACAGATTATTAAATATGTCATAATGATATATCATCACGTACATATGTCATGAAATGTTTTTCAACCGAATAATTCGTCATGTTAATTTTTACATTTCTCCTAAATACAAATGTAACTTCAGTAATGATTTTAAATATTTATATCAAAATTTTTATAGAATAGAGAGATACTTATCCATCGATATTGATAACAAGCAATACATTGATGAGCATTACATTAACAGTTTGGATATTATAATCATGGAAGAGCAATTACTAATGAAGTCGCTTGTTCAAGTTTGCGACTCGTGATCAGTCACGATCCACGATGGACACGTTTCGGGTCTTGGTGAAATTTCGTCGATACGATAGTCACGTTTCCATGGGCTGTTATTACGCATTATCGATCGTTATCGCACAACAATACCGCGAAAGCGAAGCGACGTATAACGGCAGTGCAGCGCAGCCAGGATTAAACTCGCCGTGACGAAATAAAATCGCGTGGTGGACGATGCGCGATTAGATGTCGGAGAAGGAGGGAAAAGAAGAGAGGCCAAAGCCAGCCACCGTTGCCTCCGTTGAAAGGGAGTCAGCTTGGGAACAAAAGAGGCGAAAGGGCTGGCAAGGGCGATGAGGAAGGTGGTCGGGGATGGCAGGGAGGTCGGCCGAGTGAATACGTATGTATACGGGGGAGAAAAACGCAAACGGTGAGAGCGGTGGCAACGGTGGAGAAGGGAGAAACAGAGAGAGAAAGAGAGGGATGGAAGGAGAGGAAGAGAGAGAGAGAGAGGGGGAAGAGATGGTCGAGGGAGGGAGAAGAGGGAATCGCGGAAAAGAGGCAGGAGGGTGGATATTCCAGGCTGCACCCCCGTGGCAGCGGTCCCAGCGTATCGCCATGGCAACCGACCCTGAAACACCCTCCGGCCGTCGCACTACCATCGCATCGGAGAGAGCTTCGCTTTCCGATGGCAGTAATAATGTATCCTCGCTCTCGCTGTACTCGCGCCCGTTGTTGATGTAGGTCGCAGGACGTGGTGCATACCGCGCGCGCGAGGGCGCAATGCACGCAGCCGTTTCCTCCCCCGAGACGCTCGCAGACGGGAGCGAGCATTTCGTGCTGTTCCTGGACCACCCCGATATCGCGTGCGCCGCAAGATAAAAGCGCGTTGTACGACCATTGTATCTTCGTATCTTCACACGACGAGACGTATGCTCTGCGCAGGATATCTACTGGGTGGCCTGATCCAACACACAACCCTTCTCTCTATGACTTATTATTCGATCAATTTGGAAACAGTAATTTTTTACTTTTGAGAATAATTCTGTTCAATTTGGAAAATTTAAGGAGAAACAATTAAGTGATAGGCCTATCCGAGAGAATTTTGATGTGGAACTTAATTATTAGGATCTCGCTCGAATTATTTAATTTCGATGTAAAATTACGCGACAATCTTCCTCACCAAAGAAAAACAACTTGAAATAACTTGATTTCAAAATGTAATTAGACAAATTGGAGACTTTTTTCTTGCTGGACGATTTAAAAATTTGTAATTTTAACGAATTGAAGCAAACGAAAGGTGACTTTTTAGATAAGTAAATTAATTAAATTTATCGATTTAAGAAGACCCTTTGTTCCCTCGGGTCTCATTCAAAGACGCATGTAGACGTGTATTACGATACTCGGTGATGTAATTCTTGCGCTTATCGCATAGGTACCGGTACCTTTTCGCATTTCGCCATATGGGACATAGAGCCCCGAAGAAGGAAGAGATACGACTACCGCGCTGCCATTAAGGTAATACGGACAAACTGCCGCGCGTCGTTGTAATAATAACGTAATGGCTCGTGACGATACGATCTTGTGTGAATTTACCGTGTGCCGCCTAAGTCCCCGTAATCGCGGGATCCACCATTGTCTTCGAGACCGGGAGAACGAGAACGACAATAAGCTTTCATGCTGATTGCTTGCACTCGGGAAATGCGTTTTTCATCGTATCGAATTATTGAGTTTCTTTGTCCCCTCGTCCCTCCGGTATTCTGCATAATTTCGTATACAGCCGCGCGCTTCCATTCTTTTAATTAAAAAGCGCTGTTTTTCTTTCTCTTCTTAAACGAAGCTTTGCGGAATTTGGCTGTGTCAACGTTGAAAAATGTTTATTTCGTCGGTATTCTTCTTAAGAAATGAATAGTAAAATGGAGCAAGCCCGCATTTTCAGCAGTGTTGCGGCGGTTTGTCCTCCATCCGTCCTCTCGGTACGCAACAATAACGTTTTATTGCGATTGCACCGCTGATCGATCCCCAAGGATGGATTTACTGCCGGCGGGTATAGGTCGGAATTTATGTCGGTGTAACATTCGAGAAACCGCGAACGGAGTCGCTGGTCTCGGAAGGTTTGTAGCTTGCTACAGCTCATTATTTCACTTCGAGCGATCGAGAGAAAAATCTGGCCGGCAATAACAATCGAACGGTTATAAAAATAAGAATTATATCGAAATTTATTTACAACTGTTTAACATGTGTATATAATATTGCGTTTCTAATATTAATGATTCCTAGGTTTATTATTGAGTGGTTATTTATTAAATCCCATTTGTTATTTTAAAAATTTACATTGAAAATGTACTTTCAAAAGTATTATAGTTTTGCAAGAATCTGCATGTATGTGAATTAGAAAAGTCTAAAACAATATCTCTCAAGAAATCTCTCTTTCTCTCTCTTTCTCGCACTATCTTTTCTTGTTGAAAGAAAATTAGTACATTTAGAAGAACGAGGTTAATATAGGCCAAATGCTGCAGAGATCTAATATTACGGGATTGTAGCGCGAATCGCTTATCGCGTGGGGTCTGCCTCGTGCCATTCCCCAAGAGCAAAATGCGAGAGATGCCAGGCAATCTCGCGCAACGTACGGCCGCTTTAAATATTATTATATATTACGTTATTATGACTCTGACGGACGTATCGTTAGTCTTAAACAGAACGTTCTATATGCCGCGCGCTTTTCCGGCATGCCGCGGATTCCATTTCTCCACTCGAATTATGCAAAACGCGCCAGGGAAAAGTAGACGCCCGCGCGTGTATTCCACTTGGCCGCACGCGAGTAACTGTGTGATATTACGAGATATTACTAGGCAACGGGAAAGACTAGCGGTGCGAGCTTGGAGTGAGTTGGCGCAAGGCGTCTTTATAGCTTCAGAAGCCGTAAAATTACAATTATACAGTGCTTCTAGTGTTAATAAATTAAGTTAAAAAAATATATGAATGGCTTTTTATTCAAATGAACTTATTTCTAAGAAAAAAAAACAATATTTCTCTGCATTAAAATTAAATTTTGTCAATAGAAATATTTCGCATTTTTCCTGGCGTTCCTCTCGGTTAAACTTCGGTTTAATAATTTAAATCTTACTATATTCCTTTGTCATTATTTTAGACTTCCTTGAACATAAACTGCTTCATGAAGAGAAAACAATTGCTTCGTAGCAAAAGAGTCTTTTCACCTAAAATCTGAGCGTTATGGTAGAAGACAACGCTATACAGATAAGAGAGAAAGGGAGTAAAAAAGGTATATAAGAAATAAAGAACGAGAGAAGAAAAGAAAATGCATCTTGAAGAAAAGCACCTTCGCGTATTTGCCGATGTATTACAGCAAGAGTGGGGTCGGCGTTTTTAATCGACGCCACTTGTTTCTAAAGAGTCTCCCTTGTTTAAGCCTCTTACCTGCACTCAAACCACCGCTTTTTCCCCCGCGAACATCGCACCATGGATTCAAATGAACTAAGAAACGGATGCGGATTTTTGTTGCATTAACATTACATTTGATACATTAATATTAGACGAGCTATTAAACTATCTAACGTATTGATAATGATTTATCACATTAACAATTAAAAAAGTTAATTTTTCTAGAGCTAAATTATTTTAACTTATGCTTAACATATATCTATTTATATTTTATTTGTAAAATATTACCTTTTCTATATTATTTCAAATTATTCTTACATTATTGTATTTCATATTATTACACAATAAAATATGTGTTATATAATATGATAAATATATTCAAAATAAATTTTTTAAGAGTTCACCAAGAGCAATATTTTCAATTTATCCCGTAGAGAAATATCTCACAGATCTGTCTTCCTTTGTTTTCCGCCATTTCTCGTTGGCTATCCTCTCGATCATCCTCACGTTTTATCCTCAGGTTTCCAGTTTGAAGAGAGGCTACGACGTTTCCACGTCGGCCATTGTGCCCTTTAATTTACGAGGCACCATCGAGTGTGCCTCGTATGCAGAAAGCGAGCATGTGAAGGCGTCGCATGACAGCCTGCGAGTTGCGCTGACAATTTATGTCTATTATCTTATGAAGCCTCATGAAAAATAAGAGATAAATCCCAAAAAAGGCTAGCATGCTACTGTCGATCGTTTTCAAAAATTTTTCGTTTCTATTTGTAGAAGTCTATTTGTAGAAAGATCGAATTTTAACAAATTTATGCGATTTAATTGATGAGCACCCATAAAATTTTTTCAACTTACTTGTATCGAATCCAAAGCAATAACAAATAAGTTTCTTTTCCTCGCTTTTTTCCCGGTGCAAGTAGTGCAAGGGGTTGATGTCCGGCATGGTCAATACGTATCGAGACGAAAGTCCTAGTAAAACTCGATTGCTACGCTTTTAATAGATCATTAAACCCGACCGAGCGAAGTGCGAATTTCATGGATAACAACTGGATGTAGTAGGTACACTGTGCGCCGCGCTTAATTGTTCCGTGATGTGCTTTTTCGATTAACAGGACGTGTTTTGCTGCTTTTGCAGAAAAATTGCGTTGCAACAACAATGAAAAAAAAATAAAAGCATTATTTTTGTTTTCAGAGAATTGCTTTTATTATCTTACTCTTGAATTATTCTCGGATTTAAAAATACATACACCGCAATTTATTACAAATATAATACATTACGGTATATAAATAAAAACTATATACTATATAATACATATTGTTTATAAATATGCAATTTATAAACATATACAGTTATATAATATTACAATATATAGTATATACAGTTTTATTTAAACCATATCCAGCAAACGCCAACTAATAGTAACATTGCATCAATATTATAATTTCCTACTCAACAATCTAACTATTATGTACAACATGTGTTACATTATATTTATGTTGTTGAATAGGAAATTATAATAGCGATCCAATGTTACTGTTAGTTGGTTTAATGATATAATGTATTGATACAATATAATTTCAACTGTGTTAAAATTTTACAAGAATATTAAATAAACTAATTTTTAATTACATTTTTAATTACAAAAATAACATTAACGAGTAAGAAAATGAATATTACGAACGGATATGAAACAGCAAAGATCTGCATTGATATATTCACCGCGGTTTGATCAATAAAAATTTCTATAAAGTGTTTCATTAAACGAGCTATTGATTTCATAGCGTTGATGGTACATCCAGTCGTATCCACGATAAATACCGGCGAGAGAGTAAATTCGCACAGTGCAAATGAATGCCCAAGAAACAGTAATTTCTCAAGACGTGGAAAACTTCGCAAGGACTGGAAAAGGAGAAGAGAGACGAGGCGAGATGACGGCAACAGGATTGATTGAAATCGATGCCGTGGATATCTTCGGATTTCTGTCAGGAAGCCACTCTCCATTGAAAGGGAGAGGGAGAGAGAGAGAGAGAGAGAAAGAGAAAATTGCTCACGAAAGTAACTTGCTGGGTCTATAGTTCGGAGAGTGCATTAAATCGAGGGAGACCGATTCGAAAGGCGGATAAAGCGTGGCAAGATGTGGACTACGTTTCACTTGTCATTCCGGTAAACTATCGACAAGAAATCAATTTAGGATTAGTGACTCAATAGCAGATAGCGTGTCTGATGTTTACATTTTCTAAATTTATTAAGTTGTATTAAATAATACAACTTCTTTACTTCTTAAAGATTTAAGACTCATAATACAAGCATCATTGTGCCATATAATATATATATATTCTCTAATATCAAAATTATGATAATGTATCGTAATATTTCGTATAATAAAAATTAATATCTCCAAGATAAAAATTCCGGACAAAATCCCGCTATATTTAATTAAATATTCGACAAGGCGGGCGAGAGAAACGAGGTCTGAATCGACATAGTGCGATTTCTGGTATTTCTACGGGAAAAAAACCTGGATTTAATCCTGATTTATATTTATCGGTCGGTACCGTGCATCGTTTGCCCGCACCGTGTCGTTTCGCTGGTCTTTTTCCGGAACGAGGCTAACCCGGAAAATTCTCTCGGCACTTTGTCTTCGAGGCGCGAGTCACCAGCCCGCACGCGAGCAAGAACAAAACGAAGCGGCCGATAAAACCCCGAAGAGCGCGCAGGATAACACTGAAACGACGTAATCCGCTCTGAGACCGCCATAAGAAACATGAAAACGTGACTGCTGTCCCTTGTAAAAAGTCCTTTTCATGTCGATTTATTATCTTATCTACCTATATTTTTTTTCATTCCATTTAGAATTCATTTATTGAAAGATGTTCCCTTTAATATTTACTGGTTATTGCGATAAATATCATCACCTGCCTCAACGATCGAATTGGTAAAAACGGCATCTTCTCCATTCAATTATAATTTATTATTGCCTATTGATGGCATTCGATAATTTAACGCTTTAAAGATTGTTTTTATATCTGTGTAATTAATCAAATGTTTTATAATTTTTAAATATCCCAAAAATATTGAATTTCTTACACATAATAAAAGATAAATATGTACGAAGAATAAATTTTCTTATAAAATATAATATTTATCGATTTCATATATTATATTTCTATATAATTGTCAAACTAGCACAATATACATTTTTTATTGACTTGTTTATTTTCGGCGTGATCTTAGTCGCCTATATTCTCAGATATGCTTCATATATCGACATCTAAGCTGTATACATGAACTCGCGCCTAGTATACCAAAGTTTCTATTGTTGCTTCGTACTTGGGCTAATTCCTTGGCCGAACTCGAATTACAATGTACGTGCGTGTCCCAAGAAAGCTCGGTACAGGTGCTCGGTTGGAGCTTTAGCTTGTACAAGCGGAATATCATATTCTCCTTTGTCGAGGGGTGCAACAACGTTATTTGCATGCATTCGACGACGTCGTCGTTGGCCCAGCACGTCCTCGGCGAAACTTGCCGGAGTCGTCGTCGCATGATCTCGCTAAGTGACGCGACGATCTTCGCATGTCTACGGCGACATGCTTGCAGACACTGGTAATTCCAACTACCAACACACAACGCGAACTACAAACTCGACACGACATTGGTAATCATGGTTGCGTGGCGTTTGCCTCCCCCCCTCTCTCTCTTTCTCTTTAGATTATCTTGCGGATTATGCTATCTCTCTGGAGACAGTATCCTTTGACAAATGGATCTCTTATCTCGATCGTTTCGCAGTGGTCGGTCCTGCGTAATATTGACAGGCACGACTGATTAAAGTTGATATCAAAGAATTCGACGGATGTTATCGCCTGCCAAATTGAAGCTAATATCTACATTTGCAAGTAATTAATGCGTTTGGGGTATTTTTGTTGTAGTAAATATAATTAATTTTCTAATTAAAGAGATTGACAAAATGTAGCAATATATGTTTCTTTGCAAACTCGAGAAAATTACATATTTGAGATCAATTTCAAGAATTGCTTTTAAAAAGTATTATATTTATATAGTATGTTAATGAGTATCTTGTATGCATGTTATATGCTGTACATTATTACTGTATTACTGTAAAGACAAAATTCACTGATAATTATGATTCATTTGTGATTCATCGATGCACGGTTCTAATCAATACACTTCTCATAGGCATAGCGAACGTTTGTAATTCTAGGAGAGAAATGTTCGCCGTGCGCCTCGAATTACGAGGTGGGCGAATCACGGCAAGTGCGATATCGGGTGTTCTACGGATGCTTGGACATTGTACGGACGATATATCGATGTGAGGTTTCACCGGTCCCCCGGCATCCTCATTCACAATTCGAGATCGTCGACCGCATTCATGTGAGGGTTTTAGAGTCGCCGAGGGTTTCCTGTGATTTACTTGCGCACGATCCGTTAATCTTTCGCAACTTAATCTGATTAACCATATAACTCTATAGTTTTTCTAACGATGTAGAAGCATTGCAATTTATTTTTAAAAAATCGTATATTTTAATTTATTCCTAAACTATTTCAAATTTTAAATTTGACATTTTTTTTTAATTTTAAGATTTAAAAATAAAATTATTCTTTACTGTTAGTCCGACTTGATTAAATTAAATTGAAACACATCTATTTAGAGTGAGATTAGGCAAAAATGTATTATTATTAAAATGTATAAGTAATAAGAAGAATGATATCTCAATCAAAATTCAATGGCTTTTCGAGCCTACTTTTACATATTGTAATGACAATTCTCTGAATATTTAGTAACTCGTAGGTACAAAAATGCAAATGAGATAACCCGAGTCGCCCTGGGCACTGCCGATAATGGTACTGAGTGGTCCTATAATAACTAAAATGAATAAATGATATCGTGCGTACAGCATACGTAATAACTTGCTAATACACGTCGTTGAGTTTCGACGAGAACGCGGAAATAGGTTGAACAAATTTGGCGACGTGAACGGCGATGCGTATATGGTGGCGTAACGAACCGAATAATCACGTTAATACGTTAATCGTGCCCCCTAATTAATGGGACTGCAAAAGCTACATGTTATTCGCAAAATATACACTGTTCTCCGCTGTGGATTAAACAATTCGCTCGAATCACTGAGAAATTATCATAAAGCTTCAGTAACTTTTCCTCTGATTATTACAGAGATGTTAAAGGAAACACAAACATAAATAAGCAAATAATAAATAAATTTACCAACGAGAAATTGAATAGAAAATATAAAGCTTCTCTATATGCGATACCTTGTAATGTTGCGAAATGAAATTATATTCACAGATTTGTAGTGGAGAAATAAAATCATAAAATATTCAAAACTAATTTCAATATTGTGTTTGATGGTATCTTCGTTTGCAATGCAAACGAAAAAAAAATTCAATGCACTCATATATCATATGACGCAATATCAAGTGACGTAATCTGGAAAACTTTTTGTCTATCATCATATTGTTATCATAAATAAGGAAATAAGGAAAATCGTAAATGTGTATCTTCACGTGTGACCGATTTCTCCTGACGGATTGCCGGATTAATCATCAGACTCCAGTTGCTCGCGCGACTTGATGCAGATGTACGATGCAGTAGGAGAGCACGTCCCACGATCGCAATTCGCAATCAGCTAATCCCAGGCGGAATTTAGGTGCCGGCGCAATTCGCCCGGTCACGGAGAAAGCTGTCCGATACTTCATTCTGACAAGCAGATGGACCGAATCAGCGGCGCGTCGTATCACGATACGTCGAACAACGATGCCATCCCGTCGAATCGCTCCTCGAAGGACAATGACGTTTATCGTCAGTCTATCGATTTTACGTCCGCAGTCCATTAACCCGGGATTGGATTCGCGATCGCTATGCGCGTTCACTCCTCTCGATAACTATACAAACGTACAATCGGCGGAAACTTCTTGCCTGCATGTTATCGCATTATACTCGGCTGCTCAATGACCAGAAATATTAATGGAGGATAGAAATTTAATCAAGTTTCATCAAGTTTCGTTCACGGTATTGATTAAATATCATGATCCCGTGAACAGATATATTCAGAAATCGTGCGCTATTAACGTTAGAAATCAATAAGAAATTTTTCGCAAATGTATAACCGTTTTCTCAGTAATGATAATTGCGTTTCAAATTGTTTATAGCCCGAAATTGATCGCGGTCAGCTCTGAGAGACAGTGGTGGAAAGAAATGCCTGTATTGCCGCGGACGTTGCGCGTTCAGCGTGGCAGGGGTGGGACGGGATTATAGCAGGGCAATGGACCGAACTACCGGATTATCGGGTAAACCGGCATCCCCTATGCGCAACGTGCGGCCAACACGGTCGCACGAATGGCGAAACGCGAGCTATCGTTCACCGATGGCGATACCCTCGCCTCGCTTGCGAAACTGCAACCACGCTTCAGCGGTTGCACCGCCGCTTGTGCGTCCGAACCGGATTTTCCGAAATTAAGGTGAGCATGATACGACGGCAGTGAGCCGTGTACGATAAAGCTGCCGTAGCTGCATTCGCGCGATACCTTTGACACTTGACAACCCTAGCACAAATTGATATTAGGTCGACAATATCTGGTACCTATAATGGATATCAGGTCAATATCTAGTATCAATAACGGGACTGCTTGGCTTTTGTTGCTCAAGCTGGTTAGTTGTTTCGCAAACATGGAAGATACAGCATCAATAATAAAATAATACAAAATATTCATAAATTAATATACATAGTATATAAAAAATATTCAAAACAAAAAAAAATATATGTATATAGTAGAAAGGAAGTAAAATGGAATAAATTTTCAGGATAAACGAGACAAAAACAAAATTTTAATTTGAAATCGTTATTGATTTAAGATCATCTTCAAACATGATTAATTCGCTGTTTACGCATTATTTATTTTAGATATTTTATTCCGAACGATATTTTGGATTCAATCGTATCGTATTTAATATGGAATATACAATATTTTAGTATTATTTTTTTTATTTTGTTAATGTGCTTTAATTTATTGCGAAACGTAAATGAAAAAAAATTCCTTCTCATAATAAAATTTTGCATTGGAAAAGGTACAATTTATTACAATTATTATCAATTAATCGTTCTCTTTCCACACCTGTCCAAATTTCGTCGCTAATGAGACGCGTTTGCTCGATAATAGGTCTCCAAATGCGACCTAATTACGTCAAATATTTCTCCAATTGTCCGTGCAGTACGTATTCATGCTGTGGTCAACTTCTTCTGGGTTGCTTGTACAACGCGGAGAATCGATCGCGCGAAATTATAATGAGAGTTAATGTCGTTTCCGACGATAATTAAGCATACTTCGTGACGCACGGAACAGGGAAATAGATAATGGGTGCAACCGAGGAAGAGGGACCGCTGCAAAATTCCGATTGCTCCATGTGGTTTGAGATATGGTAAATTACCATGGAAGAGAGAACTCGCGAGCTGCAGAGGGGGAGAGGAGAGGAAGTTGTGGTGACGACGGCGTGAGATCCACTTATTCAATCAACGACATTCAACTGATATAAATGCGAGTCGCAGCGATTCTTGTGCGCATAATATCGGACGCATTTGTCAACGACTACGGTTGTTCCGTTCCTCGTTATCGCGGCGCGTTAACGCGATGATAATCGCGCGATCGCGAGACTCCGCGCGAACAAGGTCAATTTCGCGGGTGCAACAGCGGTCCAACCCACTTTTTCAATGACTCGACTCGAAATTAATCTTGGAGCCGAGAAAATTAAATTCGTAAAGCTTAATTTGGCCCAAACTTTAATTGCGGAAGCATTAATTGCAGGAGAATTGCGACGCTTTGCGCGAAAGAATTTTAATATCTAGGATCTGAATATGAATAGACAAATGAAACATAGCAGATTAGTTTGTTTTATTTCTACTTGTTTTTCGTGACTGATTAATTCCGTTCTTGATAACTACGTCGAATTTATTCTCTTCGTTATTTTACGCGTTAAAAGTAACGGCCACGCAACATAAATAGGACAGGAAAAGGTTTCTATTCCGCAAAAAAAAAGGAAGCCATAACTACAACGGGCAATTGGAGTCGTTAATGGACAAATTGTCCGCCTCCGGGCGTTTCGGTGTTAGAACGTCGATAAATTTGCATGTTCGACAGGAAAGGGCAGCCATTACACAAGCCCGCGACCGCTTTCTGATCGTTTCCGATCCGCGAGAATTGGTTCAATTTGTTCGATTGTTCTTCTGCAGGAGGAGAAAGGAGGATTGCAATTGTGGTTAACGTGTTCTCGTAATCGCAACACCCGGTGGCGTACACAAAATGTCACTATTATCTCGTAAATTCAAATTAATGGATTTTGCTTGAAAAATATTTCCATTGTCATGCTAAGGCTTTCACTAACTACTCTATTAAATTTTATTTATCAATTTGTGAATTTATTTGCTCATTCAAAAAGGAAAAAGGGTCACAATATCTTAATAAACAATAAACAGTCAGAACTCGGATATGCGTCGCTCTGAAACTGCGAAATACACGAACGAAAATTACGGAAGCGAGACGGAAAAAAGGGGTTGTGGAAAGAAAAATAGACGGGAGGAAAGAGCGCGGAAACTTTAGCCGAGAAATTCCGTCCTTCGTCCCTTCGGCTGTTTGTATTCCGCCCTTACTCGCAGCCCTTAGCAGCCGCGGTCGCTTCTTTTTGCTCCACTTCGCGCGCGCGTGTGCACGGTCGTCTGCTTTTATTTTACTTTACCCGGACTTTGTTCTTACGATCCACCCGCGCACGAGCTCGAATCGAAAGCGGAAATTGCGAGATTCGTGCGTGATCCTCGCTTATTAAGCGCAGCAAAAAGGCGGATATTGGCGCGTCATTGACTCGATTCAGTATTCCCCGACGCAATAATGCTGCCTCGAGACATTCTTGGTTAAAATTGGAAGCTAGGTCGAACTTGAATCAGTTTCCGTCTGTGATATCTCGGTACATTTGACTCAGAGAGAATTTGAGATTTTATTGATTTTTTTGTAGGTCTCCGAAGCTTTCAATTATTATTTAACTATATTAAAAAATTTCTTCTGAGAGATGAATTTATAAGCCGTTTAATTTGAAAACGAGTTAAGTCAATGTTATACTTATTATTTTTTATACTTATTATGTTATACTTATTATACTTATTAATATGTAAACTGCTCTTTGCATTTTAATAATAATGATAAATAGAGAAAGAGGAAAAATTATATAATTAAAACGAATAATTATATCCAGACGGAACTAATTAATCACATATAAAATAGCAGAATTTGATACAGCAGATCATATGGTTAAAGACCGCGGCATCATAACAGGACAAAGATAATCATTATGATATAATACCTGCCACGCTTTTATAATATACCGCAGCATAAAATACTAAATAACGTCAATTTCACCGAATGGATGTGAAAGCGGATCTCGCTACTCCGACTCTAATGCGACTCGATGATTCGCGTAACATTATTAAAGACCAGTAAACTCGGCCGTGAAACACGTTCGATTGGTTGTTGCGGTATCAAATCGAGAGAAAGAGAAGCGAGAAAGAGAAAGAGAGAGAGAGAGAGAGGGAGGGAGTGAGAACAGTGGAACCGACATTGCGAACGTAATCATGCGAGTTTGATCGGCGAGCAAGCAAATAATTGCTCTAGTCTATCGCGAATTGTATTTCCAGCTTTATACATACTTTATAACTACGGGATAGATTCTCCACGTTGCAGAGATGCGTTCGGTTTCTCCATGCGATCGCTATATACGGGCAATGCTACGCAAAAGTTGGAAAAATTAACTAGCAGAAAACTTCAGGAAACGAAACTAACTCACACAGGTAATACGAAACTTTGAATTTTTAATATATTAAAGTTCAACAGAGGACATATTGCATACATGTTACTGTCATTTATTCAAGCTAAATTAAGAGAAGTAGAAATATATATACTTTTGAGATGACATTTATACGTGGAAAATTCGCGGTTTCATGAATTGATTTAGAAAACAAATTATATAGATAATTGAATCGATAAAATGGAAAAACTCAACGTTTTCATCTACTGAGACTCATATACATATAATACATTATATTATTTGTTTAAATAAAACCCATAGTATTAATGCATAAAAAAATATTAAAAGTTTCTATAACCAAAATCAATATTTGCAAAATCAAAATATCCAGTTTTGCATAACATCGTCTATCAGTTAGTTATCATTCGCCAATCAAAATCTAATATAGTCTCGACGATCGTTAGATTATCGCGCGGCGATTTGGCTGCTATTGGAAACGAGGATGAAAATAAAAAGAGAGAAGCAGGGAACGGACGTTAATCGTGAATTTGTTGCACCACTCTCGACTCGTATCGGGACGAAGGATGGAGGGACGAGGTTCATCTGAATCTCGATATTCCCGTTTACGTGGCTGGAATGCAATTCCACGAGATCCGATAAAATCACGCTTCCCTCTCCCCCACTTCTCTCTCTCTCTCTCTCTCTCTGTATTTCCATCTCTATCTCTACCTCTATTCCAAAGATTGTCTCCACCGCTGTGCCGCTGTTCCGGAACGGCGAATCAAGAAATTTTGGCAACGAGCTATCTCGCGGTAACCCGAAGAGAGAGAGAGAGAGAGAGAAGGATCCGATCGTCGAGGACAGCTCTTCCAACCCTTCGTCTTTTCGATTTCACTATGTATTCCTCTTCTCGCGTCTCGCTACCCTCGTAGCTCGAGGGAAGAAGAAAGCGCATTCTTGCTGACAGATGGCAATTTACGACGTATCGTAATTTCGACGGAAATGTACGGTTATCGCGGAATATCTTGGGTGCCAGCAAAACTGTTGCCAAGCGAGCTTTGCAGATCCCGGGTAATAGTAATGAAGAAGCGAAGTAGTTTGTGTTGATAAAGCGAAATATTTGCCACGGTACGTGATTCAGTTGGATTTGCAGAATTTTGCTTCCAGAATAATCTAAATTATTTTATGAATTTTCTACGACGTTATTATTATATTAAAAGTAGTGAAAGATGAATGTGATGTATTATAGTCAGATATTTTAAAGATTCATAACTTTTACAACGTTCTCAACCATGAAAATTGACAATCGGATCGATGTAGATCTAAACGAGCTAAGTTTCACGCAACCCACACTAACAATAAGTCTCTGCCAAAGTGTCAAGCGAAAGAAGAATAACAATCTCACGTGTTTCTTGTAAGATATGTGTACCGATTAAAGAGCGATTTATCCACGTTCGCGGTATAGAAAATCCTCGGGATGACGGATGCCTGCATCGCGTGCGAGGGATCCATAGAAGAGAAAGACACGACGCTTCTTCCTTCTTTGTCGCGTGCGTAGGAGAAGAAATGGCGGTCGGTGTGCGGTTTCAATATTTCGGTCACATAGCCAAGGTTCGGGAAAGCTGAAGAGCGGAAACCGGATCACCGGGGTGAGACGCGTGGGGTGAAAGAAGGTCGAGGGGATCTTTTTTTTCTCTCGCGCAGGATACGTTCGACGAGAAGGCGTCCTTCTCTTTCCGCGAGGAGGAACTCGCTCCAACAAATCTTCTTCGGGAAGCCTCGTCGAACTCGTCGAAGACGCCGCGAAGAAGTCCCGACGAAGCCTTTTTCCCAATCCCATCTACTTTATTTGAGAGCGCTATAGCTCCAGCGAGCTTACTATCGACGTTCCACGTTCTATTATTCTACACTAAGAAAAAAGAGCTGCTTGATGGAACATAAATACATTCAACCAAGAATAAAATCATGAAATGAAGCAATTTATATAATTAATGCAACATTTTTCGTCGATGAAGACATTATAATTACGATAATTATAATGCACTGGCGAAATTGCCAATATACAGTTGGCTCGATAAACTTGATCCCTCTTAAATGAGAATGAGATTGCTAGTTTTATTCACTTGAGCAAACTTTTTTCTCAGTGTTTCCAATATTACGCATACATTCGAAATTTTTGGAAGATGATGCGATATTTAAAAGATAACTCACCGCTTGTTGCAGGTCCTTTTATTTCCTGAAGAAGGCTGGGCGAGAAGTGCGAGTAGTTCCTACTGGACTTTGACACCGTTCTGGTGGAGCCGGAGCCGGTGCAAGGTCGTCGAAGTCGCTGGAACAAGAAGGTGAGAAGTTATTATTAAATTACAGTTTGTATTACGAAAGCGATAGCTAAGAGACAACAACATCAACGTATTTCTGTTTAAGCATCTGGTGTTTTATTTGACAATTCACGCCGCTTCAACAGCCATCATTTCTTATTATTTCTTATTACTTCATTTGTAAATTCATGTAATTATCGTGTGATAGCAGTTTAAAACGCATTTCGAATCTTGACGGTTCAGGATGCGCGTCGCGTTATCCCTGTCGAGATAACGAGCTCATGGGAACATACCGTATACATAAAGTGGATGGAGGTGGATAACACGAACGGAGACAGAATACTGTATAACCGAAGGATGGGACCTCTCTCCTCTCGGTGGTCGTATCACTTTGGGAAACTGGGGCCCGTCTAACTTTCCGGCGACCATAGATTTCGGCGCCGTTAAGGTCGCCGGTTGGCGGTCGAAGCCGATAAGGGGCTCGCGATTTATAGCGATTCGTTCGATCGTGCACGCGCAGAAGAAAAGACGTCCTCATTGTCTTCCTCCGAATGCTGAGAGCCATGATAAATCTCGCGGGGAGGGGAGGGGTGGAAACGAGTCGGCAAGCAGGCTTTGGACCGTGCGATAAAATCGCGACGTTTTACGACGCCCAGGATCAAATGTTGTACCTTGAATTCTCGAGAAAATTGTCCTCCATTTTTTCTTTATAAAAACATCGCTCATAAAAACATTACGTGCAACATTTACTTTATTAACCAATAATACATATATGAAAAGAAGATATTTAAATACCTTATTTATAATTAATTATTAGTAATAAAAAATACCAAAAATAATATTCTTATTTTAACTCTTTAATTTTATGCAATTTCTCTTTTATATAACTTATCTCAAATAAAAAGACTGTAAAATATTTCTAAGAAAAGTTATATAAGTACTAGAACAAAAAATGTATTTAAATGTATTGAGAAAGATTATACAGTTCGAGTATCTGTTTCAAAGATAGAATATCAAGAGAATTCATGCTGCAAGTTGCGCTATATACAGGTCATATACACCGATTAATATATGGTCAAAATTGATTTCGGAGGCATCCTTAGCGCGGCGCACCGGGCATAGACGTCTCCGCAGGATCGAACGGAGTTTGCGAAGACACGACTTGCCTAAATATCCCTCGGCTCTGCTACAGAGTGCCTGTATTCTCGTACAACTAGCCGAGCTTACGAGAATCAGACTGTCCGTCTTAGTAAACACGTGGCATAAACGGCTCTTGGCTGTACAAATCAATTTCTACGCCCCTATCCGTGGACACGTGTACAGTTCGCGTTATTCTCTCTGACAAGGATACCAAATACAAAGGATATTATTCCGTTACTATGTATTTTGACAAACTGTTCAATTTACTCCGATCTTTCGCGTAAAGACATTTAATTCCGACAGTTTCTCGGTCAACAAAAATTTTCAGGATTGAAATGCCAAGCTGAAAATATCATCTGAGATATTGAAGATCGTTACTCGGATTTCCAATCGTTGCTTGATCAACAAAAAGTCTCATGGGTAAAGCACTAAGGCATCTATACTTAAGCCGACTCAAATCCCGAAGATCGAGATTCCATTCTGATCTTCAATCTCGCTGCTCGGTCAACAAAACTTTACCAATCTCACGTTGTAACATCAAAATAGTTACATCGAAGTCCAACTGATCCCCCAAAAATTACTATTTTATACCTGTCCCCATCATTGCTCGGTCAACAAAAGCTTTTACGACGGGTTGAAACGCGACGACAGTTCGATCGGCTCGTTGGTCGAGGAAATCTCGCCCATTTATCTTCATCGTGGATTTCGACCTCTCATGCAGTGCAATCGACTGCAACCAAATCCAAACCGATTGGGGATACTCGACAAATATGTCGCGATGAGCTCGTCAATTTATCGATAATGAGCCAATACATGCTCGAGAAAGTAAACAATATCTCGAGGGTATCGATAATGTAACCACTAACGCACATTAATTATCAACGTAATTATTGTCGCTAATTGGAGTTTGTGATTTTGCTAATTGGCATTCGATATCACCCGGTTCATTTTTTCATCAAGCTTAATTAGTACTTGTCCCTCAAAAAGTGTTCCTTTTATGATTTTGTTATAATGTTAGTTTACTTCTTCTCTCAACTGATAAAGACGCTTATTGTATGCACATTTATAATACTTAGATATTTATGATACTTTATATAAACTTGTCGATACAATATTGCGTGACCGTTAATATAAATAAATTATATATTCGAGTCTGTGTGCAGTTCATTTTTCCTTCCAACTGATAGATATTTATTATAAGTATTCGATCATGTTCACTGCCAGCTGTTACGCATATATTAAAAGTACTTCGTGCAAGATTGTCGATAAGGTCAAAGTGGAAAGTCGAGAGCCGAAAAACGTCCACAAGGCGTGTTTTACGTCGCGAACACACGAAATCACTATCTACTATGCCCGTATAGTTGCGCGTAAATGCTAAAAAATGACGTCTACATGTCTTTCTTCGACGATTCGAATTTTTCCTTTTCCTTTCGGAGGTAGCTGAGGAAATCAAAGCAACTGGCGCGGCGGACTTCGAATCGAGTGTCGGATGCGCCGCCGTTCGCCTCAATGGAGGCCGTTTAAACTTTTAATGATCGTCGCCGGTCCTCGAGAATATCTCCTCGCCGGAATAAGCCCCTCGAGTCGACCGTGCGGGTGTTGGTGAATTCTACTGCCTGCACCTTTCCCTCTTCTATCTCTCATTTACTTTCTTTACGCAGAAAAAAGAGTTTTCCTCTCCTCGAGAGCCTTTAGATAGAACCTTTTAACTTGTTATTTATTATTTTTATTTTGGTACAGTTTGTATTGTATATGTCATTATTTATATTTGAAAGAGAAAAAGAAAAAGAAATAAAATCTTCTAACATGAAAATATATATTTTAGTTTTTAAATTCTTGAAAAATAAGAGAGAAATGTAGCTTCTACGTGAAATATTTCACGTATTCAAATTGAATTTTATAAAATGTTGCTGTAATATTTTCTTCTTTTCATAATTTCTTTAACAAAATTTTTGTAATAATTGTATAAAAATCTAATAAATAGAATATAATAAATAAATATAAAACTAATATAATAAATCTAATAAATCTGATAAATAAATATAATAAAATTTGAAATACATGTTGTACTCTCTCCTTTTTCATTGTCATTAAAGCCATCAGAAAAACTCTCTCATCGAGAGTCTTCTCAATCTCTGTCATTCCATAATTTTTCCTTCGTTTCCATGAAAATTGTATAGCCTAAAGATACGACATGTAGCTAACGATCTTCAATTAACTTATCAAGTCAAAGTGCATTTGAAATGATCCTCAAGTCTCAAATAGACATCCAAAGTTCAAATACATCAAAAACTTTCATGGTCCAATAATAATTTTATACTAACACAGTAGATTAATTAATAAACTATACAGAGATATAATGTTTTTAATAATTGTAATTATCAGACAAAAGTAAAAAAAATTAAGACGATTAAGAAATGTTGAGTAGCTTTAGTGTTGTTGTTGTCGTAAATAATTTTCGCGAATTTTTGTAAAAGGATGATGATTGGTAGAATCATCTTCTTACGAAGAAGGTTTTTATAAGCATACACAATGCCTCGCTACCCTTGCATAGTACAACTCGGGACAAAGGGCAGGAATATCGAGGGTGTGCTCGAGGGTCGATTTTCTTCTCAAGGATTATGTCAAAGACGCCAGTACGAAAAGCGAACGAGCTAAAGACGACGAATTGATAGCTCTCTGCTTATATTCGATGTATCAAAATCGATTGCGCTTTTTCATCTCTTTGATATTTCTTTCTTCTCGATAGTAGGGTATATAGAGCGCGTCCCAGATTCCCACTTTTTACAACCATGAAGTTTTCTACGAAAGTCGAGTGTTTTGTACAAAAAATATTATTAATCATAAGATTTCAATTGGAAAAATCGTGATTGTGTTTCAGGTATAGTACTCAGGCGAAGATGGTGGACACGGGTACGGGCACGCTTTATATTATTGGCTCGTTCAAGAGAATGACTACCGATCCCGATTTTAAGGTGTGGATTTATATAATTAAATTTATTAAATGTATATTTCTTAAATCTAAGTTTAAGTTTCAATTATTCCCATTTTTAATAAAAGTAATCTATCAGACTAAAGTGTGGCACTTTCTAATTCGTTACAAAATAATACGATTGCTGTATCCTGTAATTACTATTAATGAAATGCGTAACAAGTTGCCAGAATTTCCTATTGTAATTCCTAAATTCGATAACATGCTTCATCAACTAGCTCATGTTGTTAACAGACTCGTCGCTTGTCGTGCCTGGTAGAGAGAAATAACCTTTAACCTTTTTAAAGGCTACCCTCCGTTGTATTTTCCCATATCGTTTTATTTTACCTTGACCCAAAATTATTCTGAAATCATAAAGTAATAATTTATATATCTATAAATCAAATTAAATTAAAATATAAAATTTTTTTCTATTAAAAATGCTATTCTTTTAATATAGAGCTTATCCTTTCTTTTTTTAATATATCTATATTTGTTTGAGTAAATAAGAAATTTATATTACAAAAATAACTCTTATTTTTTCAAATAATAGAACTGAGTTCATACATTAGAATTATACTTTATATTACGCTAATTATTTTTTATGTCGCCGAAAGAATGTCGGGAAAGGCTCGCACAATTCTTCTAAACGATGCATCAGGCTTTATATCGGAAGCTCGCAGTCCGCCCCGGCTAATCTGCAGATTGTCGGATTACGAGAAATTTTGTCTCCGTGATATTCTTGCTCGCACGGGCAACATATTCACGGTGCCGCGACGCGATCAACATATCTCCGCTTTGTCTCTCCGCGTAACAAAGTATCTCCAGTAAATGCGCACATGCAATTTTTAGACGCCTCTGTCTCGAAAGCTGAGAGTACGTAGCGAGACGATAATTAAATTAATGAAATAAATATACGGCAACGCGGAAAACCTGGTATCGTTAAGCATTGTAACGCGCGTTCGTCGTTCCGGTTTCCGCAATTACGGAAACAGGTCGCACTGCAAACGAATTAAACGAATTAAAGATCGCATTCCCGGTCCGCATCCGCGGATGTTCGTCCCAGTGAATTAACAAGATCGCTTGGCGCTCGTGAAAAAAAAAAAAGAAAAATATTCCGGCGGTTCGTCCGGGATGCGCGAAACAGCTGAGGAAACACGCGAGAGCGTGACGCTGCGGTATTTCCCGATGATAAATTTCATATTCGTCAAACATGCGAAATAACGGTTATTGAATTTATCACCGGGTTATTATTACGTCGCGCTCGCTTACCATCATAATCATCACCGGGGGATACCCCATACGCAGAAAAATACGATTCTACAGCGTAACGGTCGTTAATCTTTTTACTGAGGATATACGCCACGTCCACTCATTGTCATCGATCACACCGACGTGCTCTTACGCCGCGAAATTCGTTGTCATTATTGTTTATCGCGACTTTTAATTTTCACCTTTTTCAAAGAGTCAGATAGAGAAATCCGCGAAGGGACTTGCCAGAACCTCGGAGGGGAATAACTGTCGGCCGACAAAAGGCGTCGACGCGTCTCGCGTGTGTATGTACGTTGATGGCATGCCTCGGGCACATGTCGCGACGCGTTTTCGCGACGTTTATCGAGCTGCCTGGAGAGCAGTCGCGTCGAGAGCAGACTTTTTCCCCCGTAGAGAGAAGACCCGGACAAACCACGCACGTATTCCCCAAATGCCTAAAGTAGATGCCATTGCGGGCAAACGACAGGGGAGTCGCATAGCTGCCGCGGGGTTTTATGACGGCACTGAAAACGCGAAAGCCGCAACGTATATATGCACTTCTTATGCGTGTCGTCAAACACGCCGGAATGTGTAGCGCGACTGCCGCAGTCGGAAAGTAACACGTGTCCGCGCGCCAACAGTCAGCTATAATTGTCGCGCATGCAATTTTGATGGAGAACCGGCCGGCGTAAAGGACCGGGCATGGACCATGCTCCGAATCAGCAGACGCGAGCTTCCCTGTGGTCTAATGATCTGCCATTGAAATTCGTCGGACTGCGTCCGAAATATCATCCCCGGTGATAGCGAAAGCATGAGCTGCGTTTTTAAATGTAAATTACCAAAAGAGCTCTGGGACGTTTTAATTAACACAGATACGCTTTACGGCAATTTTTTCCCAACTGGTTAACTTTTAATTACAAGCAGTCTGACCAAGGGATTTGGACGAATGGTTTTAGTCGCGCTTTTTTTTTGTATATAAAATGAAGTAACTGTATATTTACTTTAAAGGAATACTCTCTGACACAAGCGTAAAAAGATATGGCTGAAAAATATTTTTTTAAATAAATTATTATTATTAATGTATTAACGTATTAATTTGCTGTTATGTTTTATGTTTATCGTGTACATTATGTTATTAATAAGTTACTGTTGTTGATGTAAAAGCCAGAGGAATGTAATAGAAAAAAACCGCAAGAGGCAAGAAGCTTTTCGAGTTTCACGTGTGCGCGAGAGCAACGCAGTGATATCGTATCGATCTGCTTGCTGCCCTGTTACAGCTGTACCTGACGTCGAACGTCTCGTCGAGCGACTTCAACATGGGCTACAGTATGACGGGCACGCTGGAGCGCGGCTGCAAGAAGACCAACTCCTTCCAGATGACCCACTTCGCGGTGATACGGCGACGGGACTACGAGAAGGCGTACGAGGACCCGAATCCCACCTAGTGTCCGTCCACACCCACGCTCTCCGAGTGTGGGGACTGCGAGCATTACACGTAGCTGGGGGGGGCAAGGGGCCGCCGGGAAGAGCGGGATGCATTTCCGCGTGCGTTCGCATTTGCGCTGGGGGGAGTGCATTCGCCACGCGAAGGACCATCGGGAAAGAGTCGCATCTTAGCGCGAGATCGCTCGTGAAATTCCGAAGCTCCTGGCAGGTCGGTTCAACGAACGTATCCTCGAGGTGTGGATCACGAAGGCGGATTTCGATCGCGGATCGCTCGTGTGGTCTCGAGAAACTCTTAGAGAAACATCTGTGTACAACATTAGACCGCTAAATCTGTCCGTTTGCATTTCTCATTTATCATTCGTTTCTAAAGATAAAGAATAATTGTGTATAGACAAAAGATTGCAGATAGAAATATATTAAAAAAAATAAATAAAAAGAGTACGAACGCGGAAAGTGAATAAAGAGATAGTAGAAGGATAAACAGAGAAGAAAAATACCGCAATTCTATTCTTTATAGTTATCTACATTTCTCTTGTAAGACATTATAAGGATGGGAGATAATCAAGATAGAGTGTGAAGAAGGAAGCTTTAATTCGTGCAAAATCAACATTAGCTCGTCGTAATAAGAGATCACAGAGATGAAAGCAGGAAGAGGAGATCAAGATAGAGTGGATTATAAGGGAAAAAGAATGCTCTGAGAGTTTTAATTCTAACAGGATAAATATTTCTTTCGCGAGATTACCCACAAAATAAATCCGTGATGAATCCCTTATAGTACCTGAATTTTTTCAGCAGAAGATAGCAGAAGTTAGTTCTTTTGACTTGTATGATTACACGTATAATTGGTATAATTTCTTCGTGTATACCAGAGCTTGGGACTTAATTAGCGCTCTAATGGAACTACACAGTGTCTCTGTTACCTCGAATTGTCAAGGTACGTTAATTTCATCGCACAATCGAGTTCGAGATCGGACAGAAATCTGGCAGCGACCTGAAAGCGACAGCGACGCTTCGTTTCTTCGAGGAGGTAAGCATGTCTGTAGGTTCGTTATTAACGCGAAACGAAATACTATAGAAACGAAATACCAAAGTGGCGGCCCTGCGCGACAGAGCCAAACGTCCAAAGATAGTCCTTAAATTAGATGAAATTAATTAGCTCTTAATGGAAGTCGTCGAACGATGCATATACCTATAAGCGAGGGAAGCGTATACAGAGGGCGACGTTAATCGAGAGGATGCGAAAACTGTTTTACCAAAGTACTAGCACGTAAGTTACTTGCAACTTTCTGCCGGCGATAATCCAAGATCGCAACACACACTCCTCCAATCTCCACCAAGGTACACTGCTTCTCATCGATCGACGCATCAATGGCTGCCGCCATCTCTCGTCGAGATTATAATTAGTAAGTGATTAACTAAGGCTTTTTCTCGGTGAATCCACGGCGAATCAGCTGCCTAGAGTAGTGTTACATGTGCCAATTCAAAAAGCCATCGTTGACGAGCACTGTACCTGACAATTACTACAGAGTCAGAGCGCGCGAACGCGCACGGTGAAAAGCCCGAGACGGACGAAACGATGTTTCAAACCCCATTTCGCGGTCAGTTGAAAGTTTAAAGAGCGTTTGAAAGAGATCTTGCAGAACCATTAGGAGGGATTAAACACATTGAGAAAAGGATTAAAAGTATTTTAGCTTTTTGTACGACATTGCCAACTTTTTATGGCATCGTCTTTTTTTCAATTCTTTGACAATATTTTCAAATAAATTAAAATTTTAATCGACAGTACATTCTTGAACGAACTCATTAATAATTTTCTTTCTATATTCATTGCGACAAAATTGATGTCTTTTAATTCTTAAACTGCTGAAATTTAATTCTCCAGTACTCCAAAATGGTACAGAGTTCATCGGTTTATACCTTCAATGATCAAGTTTTCTTATTTGACCGATTTTACCGAGGGACGTCTATCGCATTTCAAGTTTGACGGTTCGCTAGAATGGAAAATTTCATATGGCGGGGCCCATGTCAGGACGCAGGTTATAAATATCGTTTCGCTGGTCTGAGGCTTTATAGGCAGTATATAGCTGTAGCGTGTAGCCGGCTTACAAGGTATTTCAAAGCTTGTTACGCGCCCCTTTCTTTGAGCCACCGCCGACGGACGTCGCTCAAGGAAGGAAGAAAAGCCGCGGGAGAAAGAGAGCTTCGCTGCACTGACGCCGGACACACACGTGACACAAAGCGAGAGGTCTCTCTCTCGCCTTACCTTACATACGGGATCATCGTGAGTCGGTGTTGTAAACGCGTAACACGATACTTATTTTTGCTAAAGAGTAGGAAGTCACTCACACCGGTCACGATGCATCCCGACGAGATCTAAGTCAACGATCGCCGATCGTTCGTTCGGGGCGGGATGCGTTTCCGGCAAGTCGGTAGAAAAACAAGGGAAAGCCGTTAAACGGGACGGTCGTAAAAAATTCGACGAGTCTTTCTGTATCATATTTTATTAATGTGAAATGATTGAGCGAGTAAAGTTACGTTTTGATGCCAAATTTAAATAATTTATTTAAGTGATCATTGTTATTTGGTTCATTTTTCGTGATTGTTTAATAGTATTACCGATGTTGTTAGTATTGCGTCGCGATTCTCGAATCGTTTCTATGTACAACAAGTACCAATGGCAGAGTGTACTCGTGCGAGTTTAACACTACTGTTTTTAGAGAGAAGCCGATGAACGGCGAACGAACGGTCTCAGAGAAATTCTGTTACAATAAACTCGTCGTGCGTAACTCCCCTTTATAGTCCTCGAAGAAAATCTAGTACCTTCCGCTTTTGCTCAAGGAATTATCTATAATGCCAAATGAATACTATGTGCAATAGTGCGCAAGAAAGTTAAGTCAGTCGCATTTTGATATTAAGATATGTATTGCATTAAGAGCTTTCGTTTAAAGAGCTATCAAGATAAAGTAAGATGCATTTTTCGAGCACGTTGGACAAAATTTTAGAATGCTGTTTTAGATTATTTCCCTTAGAGATGCATCATGATAGTTACTAAATCTATGTCGGGAATTTAAAAATAATCCTTTCAGTATCAAATTCAGTACAAATATTGCAATCATTACCTTTCGATACAAATGTAATCATTATTTTTCATTAATTCTACTTTTGATTTTGCTTTCTCATTATTAACGTTAAATTGATCTGTAAATCTCTGAATATAAAAGTGATTTAATAATTACTGAATCAAAAAAGGATGATATTCAAACGAACTTTTATAGTTTAACCAACATCATTATTAATCTTCAAATTTTTGATAAATTGCAGTTCTAAATTATTAATAAAGTTTAATTTTTCGTGGATGGCAGATAACGAAAAATGACGTGCAATATATGGCGCAAGCATACTGAAAGGGTTAAACAGAGAAAAACTTTATAGCTAACTGTCTTAATTGTTTTTACTTTAACGTTGCTGAATAACACGCGCTGAATATCGACGCTTTTCTCGAATTAACGTGAATAGAGGTAATCAAATCCAGTCAGATTCCTCGAGCCTCTCATTCGAGTAGAAATACATATTTACAGGGTTTAGCATTGTTTCGCAATTCAAGAGAGTAAAAAAGTTTTTCGCTTTCTTCAACAATTTTTATGATCCTAGTTGATTGAAATTCCGATTGCTGGAGAAAGGAATAATTCTGTAAGCTGATACTGCTCATGATACGGTAAGCCGTCATTAGCTTGAGTCACACCACAGGTCCTTCTCTAGCTACTATACCCTTCGCGAATTACTGCTAGTTTCGAGTTTCTCCGAATTCGCTCTAACGAGGCTTCATTGTACAGGTACTTGCCATTGTGTGCGTCAGAAGTCAGAATCAAGTTCGTTACCATTAGCCGCGTTACTTGAATTGCGAAAATCAAGTAAAGAATCGATAAGATAAGTGTATCATTGCATGTATATAAGTATATAGTGTATAAAACCTATGCATATACACTCAACTACACGAGCACACAATAACTCCCTCCGTGAGTAGATAAAATTTTACGAGATCCTCGTTGATGTTGTAGATTAGTAGATTAGCACTCATCAGTCGCTTCTTTTTAACCGATCTAGTCTCTAGATCTAGCATGGACCGCCCGTCGTAGTTAGGTTGTTTTCAATAGCGGCGGATTATACGTAAGGGGTTACACCGAGAACTCTCGCAAGTCTATAAACTATAAACTGACATTCTAAAACGGATCGATAAATAGAAATTTTCATTCTTCTTCCAGCTGAGGATTATTTCTTCTCGTAAAACGTAGTGCTTCGTTCGATACGATCCGCTTTCCTTTTTACTTAGCGAAAAGTCTCGCTTCCGTTTTACGGCGTCCCGACTTCCAAGTTCAACAACGGAATTTCCGGCGCCGAGCGATCGCGCGAGCTCAGACGAGACGACGACGCTTGGTTCCCTGACTCTTAAGATTCATGACCGCCAGTTTATGGCGCTCTCAGTTGACATGACTTGACAGAAAGCCGATCTATGAGCGGAACTTGTTAAGACCGTCGGTGAATCGCGAATATTCGATATTACCCTCCGCTCTTTCCCTATGCTATCGATGCCATTTACGGCCGAAATTCCCGCTGGCTTTTAAAACCTTCGCAAAACGTGACAAATATTTCTGGCTACGTGGCAGTGAAGCGCAACGAGATGTCGATAATATTGGAAAATTTCCTGGATAGTCACAAACACGCGTCCATTATGTAGCAAAAATCCCGAATCAATTTTTTTGTAATGAAAACGTCAAAGTGCCAATTTTTTCGAGTTATTAATTACAAATTGTACTGTAATTGTATTGTAATTACAGAAACAATTTGTCTTATTTTTCAAGTTGAACATTTAAATTAAAATGCATGATAAAGTTAAGAATTAAAAAATTTCATGTAAAGATTTAATTTTTTAATTATTTTGAAAATCATGGATAAACATCTCGAAAATATTCAATATTATTATATCGAATTAAAT
The DNA here is from genome assembly GCA_928718305.1 of Tetramorium bicarinatum. Classification (NCBI taxonomy): domain Eukaryota; kingdom Metazoa; phylum Arthropoda; class Insecta; order Hymenoptera; family Formicidae; genus Tetramorium; species Tetramorium bicarinatum. The sequence goes on along the minus strand of OV788323.1, from coordinate 22,788,090 downwards.
TTTTGCTATTTGGAGTATTAATTGCAAATTTAGGCTACTCTGTACAACTGTTATTTTGGCGTATCATCAGTGTGACACGCTTGCATTATTCAGTTCATGCTCACTGTGAGAGTTCTCGGTTTCGCCTCCGGCAGAATAATATTATCGTGTCGCCTAAAATGTTAGTGGTCGTATCTTCACTTTTTGAGGTAGTCTTCTATAAGCCTTTTAGGATGATTTAAGTGAATACGTACGTCCGATATCACGGTCCCTCCTAACTACTTAGCTGTAGTCTAGACCCACTGATGCACGCTTCCTTCAAGTCTAAAGAGAGGTCACCTATCTTCGTCTTCAAGCTGCATAACGGGTCTCTAGTCTATCTTATCGCGTCGCGCTACCTAATCGCATCCGAATTAGCCAAAGTCTATTCAAGTTAATTTAACTTTTAGAACGTATTTCGAAAAGTTATACTTATTTAATAATTTTGTAAAAGTAATTATATTCTTGATAATATATGAAGTACTTATACTTACAATTAATCGAAATCTCTTTTGAAGTCGAGGCTTTCTTAAAGAAATTTAATTTTAATTAAATCGCACGAATAATGAAATATGAATAAAACATTCGAAAAATTCTTATTCGTACTTCGATAACTTTTAAATAATTTTTAATATATAAATTTGTTGAAATATTCTTCGCAAAAGCCAAGATATAATATTTGAGAAGTTTTTATTTTAGATCAAATCGTGGTAAAAAACTAAAACAATAATTACTAATAAAGTATATAAGAAATTCATTTTATATTTAATTATGTTCAACACTATATTATTAAAGACATTGTTCCCGACTTTACTCTCAACTCATCGATGAAATCCGAATCAAAATCGATCTCGGCAATCCGGATGCGACAGAGGAAGCGAGCCGTGCCCTATCTTCGAGATATAACGAGAACGTAAACGTAGAGAGCGCCAAGTAGTGATCGTAGCAGAATCGATGGTTGTCGTCGTCGTGCTCATCACCGAGCGTCACGACGTCGTCGACGCTCCGTTTCTCAGTTCTCTCCGAGTCGATCTCGGTATTTCTCTCTTTCTCTTTACTTTTCCCCTTGCTCCCTCATCCTTCCTCCCTCTCGTTAGAACGCCAGTCGAATCTTCACCGCTCACGCGAACGTCGATCGGCAAATCTTATTTTTTCTAGGCGGCTAAGATCCTCGACTCGCGATCTCGCAGCCTTCGAATAATGCGCAATGGGAGCGTCGACGAACGTGACGAATCGGTGATAACTATCATTAGGATACGACAGTCGGATTCGGTATTAACAAGTAATAAGATTAAAATTAGGATGATTGAAACGAATGAACTGATAATGTATTTAAAGCGATTCGTAGAAATTGGGAATTTTAAATTCATTCTCTGAATGTTGGCCAGCAAATGCCAGCAACTTTTAAATGCCTGTGAATGCCATGATTTTACGCTAAAAACGTGCAGCAGTTAATTAATAAAAATTTACTACTTAATTCATGGTTGTAACGCGAACATAGCTATTTTTAATTATTATTTACTGTATACAGGCTACAGTATTAGAAATTTTTAATAAAAAAATATCGTAGGCCTATGTTGCTAAAATTAATAGTTTATGTACATAATATCGCACAATGTTATTTATGTGGTTTTGCGATTTTTATCTTACGCTTACGATTTTTATATTAAAATAATAATAATATACAAAATTATGCATATTTAGCGTTATTAAACAAAAATATGAATACAAATGTATTTATTTGTTTCATAAATGTTTACTTAATCACGAGATGTAATATGACACAACTACAAAAATTTAAACAAAAATGTTTTAAAGTTGATTACGTTTTATTAATTTCATGCTGCTGTAAATAATCGTGCGACTGTCGCATCCGTGTCTCGTAATCGATGTGTAGTCACGTAGCAGGTAGCGAGAGAAGAATGTATCTTTGTAACGACTGCTAAACTGATTACGACACTATACTGGTCTTAATAGGAAAAAAAGAAGAAAAAAATACGAACGAAACATTCGTATTCAAAGCTATGGCTGTGATCCTCATTAATTAATCGATAAAAATCGGTTCATATTGTGTATTCGACATTATATATACATAAAAAATAAATATATAAATATTATATATATATATATATATATATATTATATATATTATATATACATATACGTAGGTTACGGCGATATATTTAGTGATAAATGGAAACAATATTTTGCACACATTGTTGCGTTTCGCGTTCGCATTCACTTTTCTTCTTCTTTCTTTCTTTTTTTTTCGGCCGGTCGAAATTTACGGTTGCGCACTCCTCCGCGGCGGCAGTAGCGACGGCGGCGGCAGCGGGGCGGCTTTATTTTTTTATCTGGTGCTAAATCCCAGAGAGTACTAGCGTGCGATTTCGTTGATCGAGACACTGATCGGTCCCTAGGCATTTTACCCGGCGGCAGGGAATTGAAATCGGTAAAATTTCGATGGCGTAGACACGCAAAAAATGATCTCGACAGCCCTGAAATACGGGGCGATATTTTACATGTGATTCATGAATGAAAGCAAAGCGAAAACTCACGATACAAATGTGGCTTCTAAAACCTGAGGTTTTTTTGTTGTTAGAAAAAGAAACAAAAAAGGAATAAGACAGCTCACGTGTATAGTAAGCGAGAATTAAAACGATCATTGAAATCATCGAACACAACGCTGGACCAATTTTTTTACAACTAATTTTTAAGTCCTGAATTGAAAATTGATATCTAATCCTGCATTTTCTCAATTACGAAAATTAAAATGACTACGACAAAAAAGCTGGCGATTCATCATTACATGAAAAATCGACATTTATTCATAAGTTGCATTATTAAAATATTGTCGGTTATTTTAGAAAAATTTATTCACGATGACGAATCCGCGATAATCATCGTGCAACATAAATATTGTCGTGTTTACAGTACGAAAAATTGAAATTATGTCGGTTTCGATTCACGTACATCGGGCATTCTGTAGTTTCTAGAATAACTGATGTTCGCGAGTCGGCGAACGATTGCTCACTGTTTTCGCGTTTGAGAGTCAAATCTCGAAATCAAAGCCGTTAGTGCGATAGCTCTTAAGGTCTCTCTGCGAAGCCACCATCAATGCGTAACGCACACACGATTCGTTTAACAACGTACGTCTAATTAATCGATTAGGCCATAGGCTTAATGAGCGCGGTAACGCCGTGCGAGATTGCAGGTGGGTACGCGCGATGAAAGGGCATTCAACAGTGGCTGACTCTGTACAGATTGTGATTGCGCTACAAATTCAACTGAATAAAGGGGCTTTACAAACGAGAATGATGCAGATAAAAGCAACGAATAGTAAATTTGGAACTCAAATGGAGCAATAAACGAATCATTCCTCTTTGATGTATCATTACATCTATTTTAATTACATATAAACAATTTTTAGTATAAAAATTTATCTATTTATAGATTAATCCAAAGAATTATTGATTTTATTCATTTTATTTATAACGTAAATAATTGCTATTAATTTATCTGTTACACTTTTGTATTTTTATATCTTAATTCATGGAAGACAGATATTTAATCTTTCTTAGACAAGATCGTTTATTAAATTGGAATTTTTTGCATTATTTGAATAATATCTGATGCATATTCTTTCAAATATATGGTTTAATTTTTGCAAGACATCGTCCAGTGATATCAATTTTGCATTGTTTCTATATTCTTGCATCTAACATATACATATACTGCAGTATTGGTCGTAAAGCCTTTTCGTTCGTATGATATTGCATGGAACCGACATGAAAATGAAGTAACAGCAGAAAATGTTCCCGTCATACGCGAAACTCGAGGCTGTATATTTTCTATGAAACGTATATATTCCCTGCGCGAACGTATAATCGTATATTGTATTTTATTCTCGCCACTGTTGCCACGCCGTTAATCGCGCGATACCATGCGCATGAGAAGGCGCTCGAAATATTTTCGAATCTTCTCTCCGCGCCTGCATCTGTAAAACGAGCGACAGAGATAATCAGTTAATCACGATTTCTTCGTTCCTCGGATTGAGAGCGTCATGAATGAAAAAAGAATCAAAATAGTTCCTTCCTATGCAGTAAAATCAAATGAGAATTTTCTTAGCCATAAAATAACTATCAACAAAGATAAATATTAATATAATAATTGCTTTTTAAATTTTTAACTCGAGCTAATTTTTAACTAAAGCTCTACTTTACAGTGCGTGGAGTCTCGTTTCTCTATATAAAGAGAAGTATACGATCAAAAGCTGTTAATTTTGAAAGTAGATGAATGTTGACACACGCAAAACCGTACGACGCGACGTGTGGTGCTGTGTCGTAGGATCGGAAAGGATTAAACAAGAGAGATACAAATATGCTTACTACTAGTAAGAAAAGTTTTGCCGGAACGAAGAAAGCGTGAGCGTTCGATGTATTTTCACTACAGTCCTGTCTACAGTCAATTCATTTTGTATCTATACCTAATCTATGTATCTATCGTCATAATTTATGCTGAATAAATGTTACATTTACGCATAACAGGACGGATTTTCATCTTTCCTTTCGACCCCTCCTTCGAAGGTATGAAATCTATGTTGGAAAACGAAGGCACGTAACTCGAACGATACGGAGGTAATTAGGATAGCGAATAGTAGCGAATTATGTAGACAGTGAGAAATGGAAATAGCACGCTGAGAAGTTCGATGAAATTCGTTTAACTTTAATTGACTACTGTTTCAAAACACTCGCGAATAATGAAGGATAACTTCCCGGTTCCGATGGCAAGTTTGCCAACGATAAGTAACTCTCCGTCGGAGAACTTTCCTAATGTAACCGACTTTATCTGTCAGAATCCACGGATCCGCGGGACCTCAGGGAATTAACACTTTGATCTATCTTTTCCTCCGATAAAACAAATCTTCTTTTCATAAATTACGTGTAAACATTGCGAGTAATGTAAGTTATAATTAAGACTAAAGTACACTAATGCAACTTGATTCCGTGATCTTTATCATACTGTAATCTTAAAGACATAAGATTCTATTTTTTTCAGGTTTAATCTTTAAAATTGCAAAATACTCAGATTAGTAAAACTTAAATTTTCAAATTATAAAATCTGATGATCTATTACGTGGAAATATTAATTGATATTTCTCACAGTCTTGAAATACTTTTCAATCAACGTCAAGGATGTAATATATTACAAATTAAATTTGCTTTAAAAAATATATTAATGCCTGAGAGAGAGAGAGAGAGAGAGAGAGAGAGAGAGAGAGAGAGAGAGAATTTCTGAGAAAAGCAGTGCAACAAAATTGGAAATTAATCAATCATAGATTAATTTCACTCGAACATGACATCAGTATCCATCACCACGAACGGATGAGCTGTCACAGGTGTGATGCAAAACTGCTTCCGGTGCTGAAAAGTTCTGTAAGTATTTCTTGAGCGCTTCGCTAACGGGTAACACATTTTCGATAGTAACATCGCGTCGGAGTTACTAAACTCGCTGAACTTTTCGATCAGTCGCCGCAGAGTCGGCGTCTGACGACGTAAAATTCGCCAGAAGTTATCAAGAGTGTGGAAAGACTCGCCAAAGAGAGAGAGAAGCGACTTATGATTGAGGAGATATAAGGCCGACTTTTCAACAAATGTCCGATATTGACTTAATGAGCGAAGAAGCATTTCTACTACCCTTATTAGCATAGCTTTGTCTTTCTTTTTAAAGCAGATCGAAATTAACTTGGTGCCGGAGGGCTTGGCTCGCGATCGGCAAATACAAAAGAGACATAATGCATACGAAGAAAGAAGGTCGATGGGTCGTTTTCTCGATATTACAAACGTACATGTTATTTCACTTTTATAAAATAAAATTTCACTCGTATAATGCAATGATATAATGTGAACATACATCAAAATGCGATAATATAACGTAATTAAATAATGACTGAGAAAAAAGAACTTGAATACACCATGTCTTCTAAACCAACTTATCCATTACGTTAATTATCAGCCTATATATATTGTTGCTAAGGTCACTTTCAAATCGATGGGAGTGGCATTTAAAAACGTGCATAATATACGTAGGGGAAAAATATTCCGATCACGTCGCGCGCCTGTAATCGTTCGGACGTTCCATCGCGGTGACGAAAAGCAAATTGGATTATAGATTAAACGTACGTAATGGTGCCGTATACGTCGTAAATCAGCGATTCAGAGCGCAATACCAAAAACATAAATCCGTTGTGGAGGTCGCTAGGAAAGAGGGGATGGAAACGGTGAACGTGAAATCTACGTAACAGCCGCCGAATTTCACCGGGGAGGAAAGCTACGAAATCTTTTCGCGAAATTCATCGTGATAATAGGGAACATTTCGTGTTCGTTTCGGAAAAAAGTCGCCGTCGCATGAGCGCGTCTAATGTCGCAGTCGCGACCATTCTTCCGGATTTACGTAGACGAATAGCAGTGGTTACGACTCACGTCGGCAATAATGGATTACGACTCCGCGTACAACGCTGGCGAGAGAATCAGGGAGGACGGAGAAGAATGTCTGTTTCGGAAAGTATGATGTTATATCTGTTTCACATCGGGAATAATATTTCTCGGAATGAAATATATTACTGTAAGTAACTCTCTTCCAATCTTGAGATTCGTCAGTGAGAATTTAATGTGTAGATAAAATCAAATTTAATGTATATTTCGTATAAAAATATACAGAATCGTTAGATTGGGTTTATGCTATTCAGATCTTCGTGCGTAACGCTTCCGAGATCCCAAGGGCGTCGCAAACGAAAAGCGTGAACGATTCAGCGAGGCAGATTTGCGGCTAAATTTCCTACCGCGTTGCCTAGTACACGATACCGATAAGATCGTCGTTAAATCCGTAATGGGATCTTAACGCGACGTGGGCCCCGTCGGCGTGAATTATAATTATTGCTACGCAATAGTCTCGAGATAAGCCACGATTTAAGTCACGGAAAGCCGTACCCGCACTTTGTACTGAATTAAACGTTAGATGAATTCCATTCACGATATGAAAGAATTCGAGTGTAAAACAATCTCAAGCTATTTAGCAAGTTAACTAAAAAGTTTATTACCTTTCAATCTTAATCACTTATTTAATAGTTACGGTTGTATATTATACATGTACTGATATAACTTTCATTTTTTCACATTTCGTCAAAAATATTTTTTTATACATAATTATAACAATTACAATTAAATATAATAATAATTTCCTAAAAAATTATTCCAGTTTTCTTGAAAATACACAATCTATTAATGCAAATTTTAATCAGCAAATAATTAGTTCTGTTTATTAATTGTTTTCTTAGACAATGATTCTAAAACTGTTTTTAATATAATGTATATAATATATATTTGCATAAATACATGCATTAAAGATAAAAAGTGTTTAATTAAGTTCAGAAAAATAAATTGCAAATTGTTGCAAAAATCTAATGGATGGGAGGCAAGCTGGGGAGCACACCCCATGTTTATTATCGATATCTGTACATCTCGTCGCGGGATGAACGGAAGGGGTGATTACCTCGCGAATCTCTTCAGTATAGTTAGCACGAGGAAAATGTTCTCCGGGAAGCGAACGAGGGGAGGTGGTTGTATAGCATCCAGCTCAGTAATTGAACTGTCCAAGTACGAGATGAGAGCGCCTCGCAACACGGTTGCACGATAGGGATCAGTTAGTGAGATATTACGAAATTGCCCGCCATATTGCAATATTTATCGGCACGTCGCTCGTGCGCGCGTAAAGTCGCTCCGTGCCCGATAAATCACGTTCAATCTCTTTTGTGTCGAGACTCACACGCGAATGGAGACTCTTTCGATCAAGAGGGTGGAATCTCCGTTTTGCAATTTAGATCAACGACACGGCGCGCGAACCTTATTTCGCTCGTACACGGATCGTCAGACAAGCGGAAAGATTATTCGATGTCGATGTGTTTTTAAACCGTTTCTCAAGAGAAGTCCAATATTCGATGAAAGCTAAATATACCACAATTTGGAAAAAAATTTTAACCGTGTTGCCATATTTATTTATTTTTCTTTTTTTGAAATAGCTAAAAGAATTAGCAGTTATATAATAAATATCTTGCAACTATAAATTTTAAAATATCAGATACAATATTAGATTTATTAAATAATTCACAGTTTTCAGAATCGTTTTCATCTATAAAATTAAAATTTTTACTTTAAGCTGTGCTTGCAGTAATTAATCAGATTTTATTTAGTAATAATATTTCTAAAAGTTTATTATTATAAAATTAGTTTCTGTCCTTAATTATATTTTCGTCAATCTTACATTGACTTTATGTATTTTCGGTTAATCGGATCAATGATAAAACGCTTCAAACCAACATAATTTTCTATGAAAATCATCTCCTCGAATGCGTGCGGAACGAAAGGGCACACGGATGACTTCGATCTCGTTAAAGGGGCGTCACATAATTATCGACCATCGTAGCGTCCGCCATCTAATTAACGCGGACGTCGATCGAACGCGCCGTCTCCGAAATCTCGCCACTTTGTATGCGGTCGGTCGAGCAGCACACACATGTACACACACGCGGTTCTACACTGTCGGTTCGAAATAATTCAATTTCGATGGCGATGGTTAATTTAATTGTCTCTCTGGCGTGCGCGCACGCGATAATATCGCGCACACCACACGACGAATTCTAATCGTACGCTTTCCGTGCGCGAAATCGCGCGATGGCGAAGAGGACGGTGGCGCATAATGTAACGCCATTACACTAACGTAATCTCGCGCCACCCTAACATGTTCGCGTGCCAAGTTCTGAGAGTCTCAGCATCCACTCGAATTTCTCAGACGAAATTTCCCGCCCAACTACGACAACTAATTCTTTTTGATCCGTTTCTATTTATTGTACCACCCCAGAACTTGAGTATTTTACTGTGTAATTACAGATGCAACAAGAATTTAAATACTTTTTATCGCAAAAATGTTCTAATAAGTATCCGAGAAGAGCCAAATAGCATTTTATATCAAGGTAAATTTCCCATTTAAAAATAAAATTGTCTTTAAAAATAAATGAAGATGTAACTGTAAACTTGCATTTTTTTAAATCTAATTTGCCGTTGTTCTTTAACACTTGTTCCATGCAATCGTGAGTCAGAATATTTACAAGCTATTTACATAAAGTACCACTTTCCGTTCTGTTTATTTCAAAAGAGATTAATCTTTTTTGTTAAAACAACCAAATGCATTAGTCTGACACATTTACTTTAAAACCTTACTTTTTTACAAAAAACTTTAAATGCTGTTTTAAATTCGAAAGCTCTCAAACTAGGAATTTTAAAAGTGTCCGTTTGATCTTCTTTCCTTTTACATTTATATTGTTGGAAACTGATTTGCGTAAACCTTTGAGCATATAAAATATTATTGAGGTATTACAAATAATATCGCGTAATCTGCCTAGTTGTTACAAGAGAAAGGTCAAAATATTTTTCTTCATTTAACATTGAATCTTCATAGGACAAAAGTCCGTTTCTCACTGTAAATCAGCATCAAATCATACTAATACACGCGCGTGAAAACGCAACTCGCGATTGCGAAAAGGGCAAAGAAAAACGGAATGGCGATAGCAAAATATAATGAAGCTCGATGTAATTCGAAAAAATATTTTCGTGAAAAAAATCTATGAAAAACATGAAAACCAAATATGCACGGATAATGCGGAGCAGAAAGACACAAGTAGAAAGCAAAATTTTCGAGAAGGATTGATCCCATAATTTCATCGATGTTGCGTTATCTTCGAAATTCTTCTTATTCGATATTCTCAGAAAATAATGAACGACCTGATTAGCAAAAATCTTGGAAAATTTGGCAATGCGTACGAAATGAGGAACAATGGGCTTTCTCCGGCTTTCGTTAATCGTTAGCTAAGTAAAGTTACGATGAAGAACGCGAAGACTATCTCACGGTCGAAATTCCATCGAATACCCACCGTTACTGTACCGATTGCACAGGCGTTTAATTTAACGACGTTCTCACTTGCGGAACTTTCACATCGCGAATTACGTTCAGAAGTAAACGGAATGGATCGTAACCGGTAGCGAATCCCTTCGCTCAGCAATTTCGCTAATTTTCACGGAACTCGCACTTACTTCTGCGTTTAGTTTGCTTATCGTCGAAGTTGCGCAATTCAATCAGAACGACATTCCCATCAATGAGTTCATCGATATACGATATATCGATAACAATTTATTCTTATATATTAATAAATATATCTTTGAATAAAAGGACCAGAATATTACCGATATCAGTTAAATATTTCAAATATATTTCCATCACTTTTGATGGTAAGAATAATGTACAAAAAAATTTTCATTTTAAGAAATAAAATCTAATATAAAAAGATTATTCTTTTGAGAATTAAATCTTTTTTATAAAATCAAAGCTATTAATATTTTTTTCTCTTTACGATTTCTACATGATTACATATTTTCTTATATTATTTTCAATTTAAAAAAATGTTTCAAAATCTTTTATAGAAGTTTAACCTATGTTCCGTTCATTAGAAAAAGGCGTGAAAGTAGTATACTCCAACCCCAACACTTATCAAACTGAAACTTTCTTTCTAACATTTCGGCTCTACCGGACAACAATAGAACCTCTTGAAGAACGACAATGAGAGCTCAGCAACCGCATGTTTTGACGCGTGTTCTCTAAAAGTTTTGTCTCCCTTACTCTTGCTGGTTAAAGACACTGGGTCAAGCGCACGCGTTGTTTCGCGGGACAATGAAGTACTCAAAGATCATGGCGAAGGAAGGCGAATTGGATATCCCGAACGGTCGAGGAGTTAGTAAACTCTTCGTGCTGCTTCCTTTCGCCGAGATTAAACGATTCCTGGCCTGGCAAGCAAACGGCGAAGTACGGATAGGGGATAGGTCGGTTGAAGAGGGTTCACGTGACGCCTTAACTGGTTTCGGCTTATCTCCGAGTTTCGTCGTATTTAGGGAAAACACGAGCGCGAGCCCGCAGGATCGTTAAGGAAAGTTACGCGGAGGGCACAATGCCGGGCGCGTCTTTGAAGTAACAATGGTAAATGCAGTTTGCTGACAGTTCTCCGTCTGCCTTTGCGGGTCTTTCTCTCCTCTTCCTTCGCCCTGCTCCCGCCGTACTTGGCCCTTTTCGCAGTCGAGTCTCTCGGCTCTTCCGTTGCCACCCTTCCTTTGCGAACACAGTCACCACCCACGAACAACAACATCACGGCTTTACTGTTGCCTTTAGTAGCAAATTACGCCGAGTGCAGTTAGGTTTTGTATTTAAAGAGTCTTTAAATAAAAGAAATAAACTGCTTGAATTGAATTAGAAGAATATTACAACATTTGATTAATTTAATGTTCTTGATTCGAAGATGTTTTGTGAATCTATTGCGGTACCTTTAATTTAATTTATAAAATTGTAGAGATTAATTTCATTTTTATATTTTTATAATTAAAATAATATATTTTCACATTTTCACTAATTAATTAGTTCAAACGTTTCACTACTCGACTTATGCTTGCTTCTCAATGTCTGAGAATGTCCCATTCCCGTCGTTATCGCGCTGTTCGTAATTCTACGCACCGTGCCGCTCTATTATCGACCTGACTTAGAGTTGCAGCACGAGCGAAAGAACTTTTACACGTCGAAGTTTCCTTGACGATACACCGATTCCGCGCACGACGCGCCTCGCCTGTGTATTGCACCTCGGTACGCGCGGTTGTCGGAGACGCCGTTAATTATGAACTCGATAACTCGTATATCTGGAGCAACGGCCGGAAATTTTGGGAGTTGAGCGAAACGCGCGTAGAATCGATTATATCGGATAATCGATGTTTAACGCGCCGACAAGTTGCTAATCTCGCGTAAGAAAATTGTTTTCATTGACGTCGTAATAATTGAACCTTGGATGCGTTGGAATAACAAGGATAACAAAAGCGATACTCCAGTTCTCAACTTTGAAAATTCGCTAATGATCGTGCATATTTATAGACAGGATAGGTCTTTCGCGGTAAAACGCGTTTTTCTCGCCCGAAAAAAGACCGCATAAATGTACCGCCGGTCAATTAATCGTTTCGCGGTAATTTTATGCAAAGTTAAGTCAATGTTGGCCACCCAATGAGAGTCGTAACTCTCACGAGGAATCGCCTCGTGGCCGGCGAATTCCATTATAAGCACGCGGTGTAACGTTAATTTTTATGGCTAGTGAAACTTCCTCTTTACGTTCCTCGATCGTTTCCCCGCGCGCCCGTTTTTTTCTTTGCCTGATTTATTATTTTCTCCTAAGCACTTGGTATCGGTGGTGCTTAACTTTGTTTTACGGTAGCTCGGATATCTGTAAAATTTCCCTGGAGAGTCAAATGAGTCAAATAAAAAATCGCATATATTATTCCCTCTTTTTCTTTACCCCTCGTAGTAATTAATAGAAAAAAAGACTATAGAAAATAATTTACAATAAATGAAAACTTAATTTTAGTACTTAAGAAAGTTCCGCTGAAGATAAAAAAGTTTCTTTTATTAGAACACGGAGAAATTAACTTTTTCTAATTTCATTGTGTCAACATTAGAAAGTCTCTTTCTAATACTTTTTATTTATCCATATTTTCTCACTGAGAGGACATAAGGTACTGCTGGACGTACGTAATCCGTCGCAAACGTTATATACGCGATTCCGTTTAAGTCTGCAAAAAATATCGCGGCATTCAGCATGCGAATATGTAAAGAATGGAACGAAATTTGAGGGAATATTAAATGCGGCGGTTGGCTATCGCATACCGAGCGAAGCGAGTCGGATGTCGAGTCGCAACTGCCTTAAATCTCGCGCGTCCTAACTCCCGCATTGCGCGCTGCCTCGTTGTTTTAATTTGTTGCCTCGGACAACGCTTCGGAGCTGCGGTAATACCGCTTTCGACTTATTTGCATTATCCAAGCGACGTAATGAAACGCCCTTCTAACGGGGAAGGGTGGAAAAGCAAGAATCTATAAGGTTTAATCGGATTCGTCCGGCCCCGAACGGCGTCGATCTTGCCGTATACTCGAAAAAAAATTCCAATCGGCTTAATTGCTTATATGTATCCTGCTTACGTGCACGATGTCCTGGAAAAGATGTTACAATATAGACGTACGCTTCAATCGACTTGAACAATTTTTTTTTTCGATGAATTTTATTAGAAATTTTTATTCAAATAAGCTTTTAATCTTTTATGGATTACCGTAACTTTAAATATTCACTGAGTTTGATTCCCTTTGATTTATATTCCATTTTTTAATTTCCAATTTTTTAAATAACATAATTAGCTATCACAATTAAAAATAAAATTGAAGCGTTGGAGTTTTTTCCTCAATAAAAAAATTAAATTAATATATCTGATATTATAAATATAATAAAGATTTTTTTACAAGTATTAAATAACATTTATAAATTCAATCTATAAAAGTTAGCAACTATTTTCATTAAATTTAAAGTAGAGAGAACTTTGCTAAGACAAGATTAGTTTTGTATTTTAAGAAATATAATTCCACTGTCTATTCTCTCGAAATTTAATATTCATTAATTCATAATTCTCAAAACTAAAGTCTTTATTTGCAAGTTATAAAGACTTCCTTCACTCTAATTCGTTGACTAAATCTTCGTGAATAAAAGATTATCTTTTCAGATAAGTTTGTCGAATCGTAACTTTCTAATATCGAATTTCCCATCCCTTTTTAGAACCTCACACCTCACACCTTACGCTCGTTCGTCAAATGCGGTGAATGTCGTGCGAACGTCCGAATGAGTCTCGCCGAGCTTTCTAGTCCATGGCCTTTGTTCCGCAGCTCGTCTTCCGCAATTTGCGTTTCACAGCTATTCTCCGCTCTCTCCGGTCTCTATCCGCTGGCAACTCTCCCTCCCTCTACCATTTCTACCCACCCAAATATCGACGTCTAATGGAGATGTCTCGGCGTTGCATACTGTTTATTCAAATTGCTTAGTATCCAGTCGCATCTTTTCGAACGGAGCACTCAGCCATGCTAAGTCCAAGATCGATATCTCGAATCTTAACGTTGAACTTTTCTATCGCATTTTCTTAAAAGGTACAAATAGTAACATGAGCCGCTACGAGGAAAGCTGATTGAATCTAGAATCCTAGTCGATAATATTACAAAAAAAGTTTGGAAGATGAACTTGAAACAGACAAGTTCATTCTTTCAGTTAGTCATAAATAAGAGATGAATAATGGATAAAGTCACAAAATAACAATAGACTTATTGATTGTTTCTTTAATATAAAAACACTAAGTGAACCAAAGTAGGAGAAATATAAATTGCATTGAACGTTTCCAATAAATAATTTTTATAAAAATGGACTGCTCTGATTTTTACAGCCAGGTTTTTCTCCCTTCTCTCTCAATTCAGCAATGAAACCCCCGTATCCATCAGTTATAAGTTTAACTCTTACCGTCATAACGTACATATTATTTTTTACCGTTGAGCAAACATTCATTTTTTTTCTTTCCAGGAAATTTGAAATTGAGCGGACGATTCCCATTTTTCTCATTTCGAGAAATAAAAGCATATGTGAAAATATTGAATATAAAATCCAACTCACGATCGTACAAAGGGAGAAAAGAATCATGATAGAAAAGATTGAAAATTTTCTCGCATGCTAATACAAGTAAATAGAATGTAATTAATCTGATTGGATTAAACGTTGATACTTGATTGGATTAAACATTAATACTTTCTAATATATGTATACATGTATACAATCGATTATTATCGCTTTGTTGTATACTCAATATTTTACACACGGGATTAATTTGCGCCAGAAATGCCGCAGAGGATCGCGATATGATTTCGAAAATCGGTTAACGTAATCGCGGCGACTGGTAAGTGACCTCCGATTGCGTTCAACACTTTATCGATAAGCCGTTGGGAACAGTTGGCACCCTCGCGATAGCAAGAGGGAAGGGAAAGCCGTTTATTCAGCTTTCACGGATCTTGTGCTGACCAGAACCACGACTGCCGTGAGGGCCATCGAATGTGTCCCGCCACGCTTGAGAGTCTATAGTGTATACACAGGGGCGATACGCGCATTTACACAGAGCCGTGGATCGGATGGCATTTCTGTCGAGCTCGGAACACGTTGTAAAGGCTCTATGCCGTCGATGGATCTGTCAAAGGACATCGATACTAACGCGATGACGCTGTCCTCTGAGCTGGGATTCCTAATGTAATACGAGATGCTGAAGACGCAATCGGATACCACAAGCGTTACAATATTGACATAATATGCAATGCCTGAATATAGAAATCCATCCGAATTCATTTACGAAGATCGTAATATCATATAGAAATTATTCACATATAATTACATATAAATGTACATATTTTATCTCACTGCCTCTCCTTTATCGATCTGTAAAAGATCTATTATTGACATGATAAAATATTCGCAGTAGGAGAAATGAATCGTAAGAGAAAGAGGCGAGTATCGTAATGAGAAAACGCGGGAGATTTTCGCACGAGCGAAGATAGGAAAAATTTAACATTTTTTTCACCACTTCTCCGGTTGCCGCAGGGCATGCAAGAAACGGAGTTCGGGCGGAAGAAGAGAGGAAACGCGATCGCTCAGGCGGAAGAGGTAATGGAAAATCTGTGCGATATTACGCGCCTCTTACGCTTCCGGAAAAAGAAGGCGAACGATATCGGGGAAAGAAGAGAACGCTGGCTCTTCATTCTCCCGCTCCGGCACTTCGCGAATCATATGCGCCGAGCGATACCCTAATATTTCGGAAGTACCGATACGCTTTAGGTATAAATAAAGCGACATGAGTTTCCTACGAAATGTTCTGTGAGATTTATAGAAAGCTTTAAATCTTCTCCGACATACGTTATCTGTTCAAAAAATAAATGTTGTATTATGTAATAATGTTTTTTCTTTTGCGGTTTTTCAAATATTTCAAATATTTTTTTGGCTATTTATAAAATTATTTATTAAAACAAAGGATAACTTGGAAAATATTCCGATAACTCTCTTTCTCTCTCTCTCTCTCTCTCTCGTCCTAATTCTTTTAAAATTCTTATCTTGAGGAAAAATACTACAAAAAAGTTTAATTTTCTCTGTGCTATATACATTTGCCTTCCAATTTACTGTTAAACAAAGATTTATCTATTCTATCTAAACAAAGAGAAATACAACATGAACTAGAGAGGATTCTAGCTAAATTCCACTATATCCGAGAAAATTCGCCGGACCGTATACATGGCCAGAAAGGCTTCAATGAATTCTGTGAAAGTACATTTTGTAATTTCGCATTGTTCTTTCCCTTTTGTAATTTTCAATATATTTAAATAATGAAGATTCTAAAATATCCCAAACCAATTACAAAAGAAACAATTATTGATTGTTTGGCAATATAATAAAGTTAATATGCAATTTTTTCTAATTAAAAGAATAAAAAATTATTCACAATGTTAATAATTTCTGAATAAAAATCACAAAATAACGATTAATTATTTCATCATTTAAAATTATTAAAATATCAACAATTTAATATTCATGTAGAACATTTGAAAAATTAAATTGTTGTCAAATAAATGTGTTAAAATATCTCAATTTTAAAAGACAATTATAATCTCAACTTCACCTTATTTTTCACGAGAAAAGAAAAAATGCGGAGAGCGCTAATAAGTTAATTTAAATAGACACGAATGGTTAGAAGCAATCTGCCAGATCTGATACATCAGTTAAAACTGGCAACCCAAGTTGAATGAGCGATCGAGCTTTTCAAAAACGATTGGCACTTGAGTGATATAGATACTTAAGACGTCTGAAGGCTCTCTTGTTCTGCGATACAGAATAGGAAGCATTCGAGGCGGCACCTTCTCGGGACACAGAGTGAATCGCAAAGAAATAACGATAAAACGATGTAGAAACGTTACCAAATTGAATTCACAATTACGATCGTACGAGGTTGTGGTAATTTGAGAGAAGGTTAATGATTTACCAACGAAATGAGCCGTTATTTAATCAGATATACGCTACGATTGCCGCAATGGTGAACCTTGAATAATTTCGGATTGGTCAGGATAATGACAGAAATTCACGATATAATCCACTAATTTGCAAATATTTATCGTTATTGATATTTTATTAAATTATATTATTAATATGAATTATATGAATATGAAAATTAATATGTGTATGGATTAAATCTTCTTTTTAATTAATGGAAGAACTGTTTATAATATTCTAAAATTTGAGGACTGTAAAAATACGGCTTGAAATTTCAGATGGATACGCTTCTAAAGCTTGTAACTTGCAAACGGTTTCCATTTTCGCAAAATGCACTGGAAAAGCGCATCGAAGGATATGTGTGGTGGTCGTATTACACGCAGAATAACGACTCCCCTAAAGTATAACACCGCCTCGTCATTTTTGCACATGCATACCACTCCATTTCGCGCGAGTTTTATACAATCGTCTGTGAAACAGTCGTTCGTAGTGCGCTGCGAACAGTCCGATGACCTGCTTATTCCGCCAGTATAAGCACATTGTCGTGTAACTTTGAGTACGACCGCAAACGAGTTATAAAGAGTTCGTAAATGTCCTCTTGTGTCCTGCATACCGAAGTAAATATCTCAATATTTGAAACACAAAGTACACGACATAGAGTTAAAGCGCAAGTAATTAAGCGTGTCAAATTGATTTTCTAGTTGCTTTCACAATATTTTTCTCTTTACAAAGCTAGAAGTTTAAAAGATGTTCAAAAGAATATTTTAAAATTTTTATAGATTTTGTAACAAAAAGAGGAGAGGAATTAGACAAATGATAGAAGTCAGCAATCAGATAAAATAAATTGTAAAAAATATAATTAAGATACAAATAAAATTATCTATTAATATAACAAAATAAAATAATATCACGTGAGAGAGAATTTCACGAAAGTATCACTAATACATTTCGAAGAACTAATTACACAATCAGGCCTTTGATTTGCTCAAGGCTCGAAAAATATCCTATTTATTTATTTTATATTATTATAACGAACAAGTTTTAATTAAATAATTCCTTATCGCGGTTGCGATTATTATTATTGTGAGAGTTTCTCGCTAGATTACAGAGTAACCAAACAGCACCGAATATGCTAACTTTCAGAGGCAGAATCGTGACGAATGCGACGGCGTGCAATACTCGCGTTAGTATACTCAAAGCGAGACTTACTCCGAGGAAGAGTCTGGGAGCCTACGTCGCGGAATATTCAGGAATAGCGTGATTCCACGAGAATTTCCATTCTCTCAGGAAGTTTCCGTTCGGCGAGAGGAGTTCTCTCGCCAAAAGGTGTGCTGGAATTCATTACCGCCCTCGCCCGCCGCGCCTGTTCGCTCTCTCGCTCGTCTGTTTCGTCCTCGAGCTAGCTGGCGGTCCTTCCAATTTCACGCTACCTTCTTCCGGTTTAAAGCCCATCAAGTTTGCATTCCATCTCGACTTACAACTGCGATTGGTCGAAAAGGCCGACGTAGCGATTTTCCGGATTGACGGAAAAAGGCGAGATCCAAGGCTTCGTTTGAACCGTGCATACGCTTCGTTTCATGATACTCTCCGGAAAGCGAACAGTTCGATAGATTACAAAAATCCGCCCGAGTAAATTCAGCAATTCACCGAAATATTTTGTTGAGATAAGCGAAAAACATCTTCTGATATCTTTGTTACATTTTAGGAACAGAGGAGATGTTTTTTGTTATATATATTATCTGTTACGTCTTTTAAATGGACAAATTATTGCACTAACGACAATAAGATTTCGACGATAATTATTTGATTAACATGACTGGAAAAATGTTCTTGGAAAGATGACATAATTTTTGGCTTGATAAATATTTATATTTATAAATATTTTAATAAATCTAAGTGAGAGAACGTACCTTGAAGCACTTCTCTGTGAAGTTGAGAAGAACTTGATATTAAAATTAAAATCAAGAATTCTGAATTCCGTATACATATATCTTCGTTTTGAAGTAGTATACATTAGTACATTACTAATTTAAAAAATTTAGCTTTTGTAAGCTTTTTTGTTATTATATTAACTATTTGCATCTTCTTAAAATTGCTTTTATCTTTTTGCTTGTCTAGTATATTTAAAAAAATAAAATCTTTTAAATTACTTTTGCAAAACGTAAACTGAAACATAATTGCATGATCCAATTTGTACCACTTCATTTAAACTCGCACTCGTTTATACTTCATTAATTTCAATAAGCTTAGGTTAAAATCCTCAACTGCTACTAGTAAACGAAGTATAAGTTAAAGGCAAAAGCTGATTTAATAAAGAGCAGTTTTAGCTACAAGTTAAAGGAGAATGAAATTTAAAGGCATGCACATTTCACAAGATTATCTCGAAATATGCACACGCGTTAATTCCGAATCGCCGAGCGCACGTGTTCGCTAAACTGACTGAATCAAAGAGAAACACAAGTAGGAGCAATCGAAGCGAATAGAGAACATACCCGCGACGAACATAGTTGCAACGATGACAAGTGTCTGATCCAATTAGCGATTTTAACGAGGCGTAACTCCGCGAATCAAAATCTTAAGCAAACATAAAACAGATTGTCTCTCTTTATAATATTTAATAATAAACTAAATTAAACACTCTTAGAGAGTGCATAGTAGCGCTTTTCAATTTAAATAAATTCTATCTAAACAAGTACAGAACAAATTTTTTAATTAATATAAAATATATTATTTGATATTTAACATTCATTATTATTAGTAGTGCTAAATTATAAATAATTCTTATTTAAGTATTATTACTATCATCTTTATTATCACTTATTCGATAGAAAATAATTTAGAAAAAGTACGAAATTTATATTACTAGGACCTATTTTAAATAAATTGTGAAAAATATTGTTTTCAAATGATATTTGTAAGAACTTGATATGGATGTTTCAATCAGTGATTAAATTACATTTCGCTTTGTCAAAACATTAACTCTAGACGAAAAGTGAACCTCAACAAAGTTTGTAAACGGTAATGAAATAAATTTCAGTGTTCGACCTCGTCTACGACGAAGCGAACAATTTCTATCCTTTAAGGGGGACATTAGCGTGGTGTACCTCGGGGGCAATAGCAAATGGCGTGAACGTCGTTCCCGAGGGAGCGGTGCACCCCCCATCGAATACTGGCAGGGACTGTTCTAGATTCTACGACTTGGTTTGGGAAAAAAGGGCTCCTGCGAGCCATGGATCGAGGGAGAATAGACGAGAATCGCCGGTAGATAAAGAGAGTTACGGTAATTGCCAAGTAAAGACATAGAGGACCTATGGAAAAAGGAGGAATGCCGGACGCGAAACGGGCCAAAGAATAATGTACAAGATGTTTCAGAAGTTGTTCACTTTTGCCGAAGCATAAAGAGAGAACTAAAAGCTATTTTTTAAATGTTGATATCAATAACATAAAAATAAAGACAATAAAATTAAATAAATAAAAATAAGCCAAATTTAAATTTAAATTGAATTTTTTAGTTTAAATAAATTATTGAGATCAATCTATATTCAAGAAATTTTCTAAATGTAAATGGATAACAGAACTATATTAACTTATCAAATTTTACTGGCAATTGGCAATTGCATCAAGTTACACTAGTGTTAGTTAATTTGATTGAAAATATGAAGTAAACTGGAAATAAAATAAATTCAATTTAAAATAGAATATATAAAAATATTCTATAGTGCACATTATAAAAACTGTAGAAAAAAATATTAAATTCTTTCGGTAGAAAAAATATATACTCTAAATTTTTCAAAGAATAAATCTATCATCAAAAAAATTTTACAATGCTTGTGGTGTGCTACGTTTTATATCCCGATATTTTCACAGAACTTTGTACGAGTATCTACCAGGTACGCGACTGTTTTCGATGTACCGGCGCGCAGCTATAAAATATGAACCAAAAATAACGATAGAACGAAAGGGAAGCCTTGAAGGAAACAGATAGATAGACAAGCCGATGCTCACTTGTATAAAGTATGAAAGAATTTTCCCGTCACGTGTTCGAAACGGGATACACTCGGGAAGATGTTACGTGTTCATCGATGATGGCGTATAACCTTCTACTGCAAATGCGAAAAACTTTCTTTAACGACGCGCGCTCTCGCATCTCATCGTTGCCGGTCTCGAGCTTTAAATATTGGAAGGCTTCGGAAAAAATTTCAACTTCTTAATTTAGAGCCTCTTTCCCCTCCCTTTCCATCTCCTTTTCTCCTGAGAAAATCAGTCCCTAGGAACATCAAACGAATTCTGTCAGTTTTTCGCAAAACGACGGCCGGTCAACTCCGTGCGGCGAGTTTTAAAGAGAGCCTTTTTCACTCTTTCACTCTTTCTACAAGAACGTAATTTAATTAACGCTTTACGACGCGCTCACAGAAAACAAAGTGAAGGAGAGATTTCCCTCTCTTTCTGCACTTTCCTCGTTTTCCACCTTCGACTTGTTTTACAGCATCGACCCGGCATTCAGCCTCCATCTTCTCTATATAGTTCATCATAAAAGATCAAAAAAAAAGGTGGAGGCCTAGAGATAAGAAGTCTAAGGAAGTCTAAGAACTGTTCTTGTGCGAGAAGCAAATAGGACTCTTTGAGAATTTGCATGTACCTGAAAGATACCTGATTCTATCTAAGGATACTTATAGTTTTTTAATACTACTAAAATAATTATATTTTTTAAAATTCTATTCAATCAGAACTTCATAAAATTATTAAAATATAATGATGATTAATTTGATGATTGGAAATGTCGCATATATATATAACATTCATAGAAAAAATTAATAATCGATCTACGAATGGTAAGAATTAAAATTAATTTGTACCTGAAACTTAATGTATTCAGGATTGCTTCTATAAATGGAATATTATTAATCGAAAGAGAGATAACCAACTTTTTGTAAAAGTAACATTTCAACTCGTTTCAGCAATTTTTCAAGTTTTCATCTCGCGATGAATACTAGTGAACTACTTGACGAAAGGCGGTCGACACCATTGGAATAACTCTTACATGGTTAGAACGGGGCGGCAAAGGAGGGAGCCTGTATGTAAATTCGCGGGCGAAAGTCGACGGCTGAAACTCGGAGAGGAAAGATCGCACTCCCGAGGTCTTGTCAGGGTTCAGTTACTCCACCTCCGGCCTCGGCGCCGTCTTACACTCCGTCGCCTTACTCCCGCATAATGTCCCATTGAAGTTTTAGTCCTCGTCAGAATAACGGTATTATCGCACCGATAGACTGTAAATTGTCCCGTCCTTTTGGGATTATAGTGTACAATACATGCCAAGTCGTACGGTACGATCTTTGAATTCTAAATAGTAGAAAAATCCTTTACATTTTTATTAAGTCTAATTCAATATTCTAATTAGATAATTCGATCTAATAAATCTAATAAAAGAAACTAAATTTTTTTTTAGAAAAATAACACTTTGTTACTGTCCCTTGTTACGACTGAAATGTCAAATCTTATATACGATCTACTGCGCAAGTTACAAAGAATATAGGGTCGATGCACCATTTGTGGCCACTTTAAACCCGTTTTTGGCCAGTATTTAGATTTGTCATAAAACCAATCATACACTCATTCAGCAAGTGAGTATGATCAATAGAAATACTGTAAAAACAAAATTCATCTACTACTATAGGGTCAACAAGAAGCATAAACTAAATAATTCGAAAACTGTCGAAATGGCTAGAAATGAAGCAGTGGCCACAAATCGTGCACCGACTCTAATTGAAACATCAAATATCTCACAATTATCTTGGACTTTTTAAAAGAATCTTAAATTCTTTCAAGAGCTATATTGTCTTAATCGAATACTGGTGTACTTTCGATAGAAGGATTCAATTCTTATCGAAAGAGAAGAAAGGAAAAGCGCTGCAGTACTGTATGAGAGAGTGCCTTTAAGGCAGGAACGCGTCAGGACTTCGTCGTCCTGAAGAGCGACGACGACATACCAAGCGAAGAAGGTTCTTTGAAGAATCAGCCGGGAAAATAAATTGGCTACCTCGAATATCTCTCGCTCCAACGAGTTCTCGTGTAATGTTGCAAGTGTAGCGCGCGTGCTTCCTGTGCGCGACGTATCCTGTACACGTCGCGTATACGTCGACGCAAACAAACGGAAGAATTCGAAGAACGAGGGAAAGACGAGGAAGTGTAGGTAGCACGGGGCGACTGGTAAAGTGGGTTATCGTAGTGGCGTCGCCTTCGAGAGGGATCTTCGGGAATTTCTTTCGTCATGGACAGTCCTTCGCCACTCACTTGGTTTTCTTCTCGGCTTTCGCCCTCGGATAATCGCTTGCTCGTCGTATTCGTCAAAGCCACCGGTCGCATTACGATTTATGGGACTTTACAGGAAAAGACGATAATAGTCATCAACGCGTTAATTCAACCCAGAAAATCAAATTAAAACTTGATTTATCCTTGAAATACTCTTTTCTTAAAGATTCTTCTTTTATACCAAAAAAATGAGCATATTCAAATAATAAACTGCAACTATTTGTTATTGTAATTTATTATTTGAATATACTCATCTTTTTTATTATTGCAATCAAATAAACATTTCTCAAGAGATTGTGTTTATGCAAATAGAATTTGAAAAGAGATTGAAAAGGATTTGAGCGCGTAGGTTACGTGTTATATGTATGTGTACGTAAAAAAAGATGTATGAAGCTGTCCATCGAAATGCCATGAGTAATGGAAAAACGGAAATACAAATTTTCAATGCGATGCACACATACAATAGAAAGTGAAAATAAGGTTTTCAAGCGCTGTTTCTGAAAGTAAAGCGTCTTCAATAAGGTAGGCAATAACAAATTCCATTAAAAGAGATTCACGAACAAACAAGCAGAATATTGCATTGTAAGAGCTTCCTTTTAGACGCTGAATAGTAAAGATTGAAGATGAAAGGCAAAGAACAGAGCAAAATAAAAAGAAAAATTGTGAAGGATTTAGAAAAGATTATTGATGCAATAGAAAAAGCAACGTTATTTTCTCTGTTTCGATAAAAATGAACAAAAAAAGTTTATAAAATTATTTCTGTGCGAAGAAAGCTATAAATGGATATTTAAAGTACAAAACTAGTATTTTTCCTAATATTATGCTACAAATCTACTTAATACGAAAAAGGAGCAGAGTTCAAAATCTCCCTTAAATTGATTTAATGGCAGGGTTGGAAATCTCAATAAAACACGAAAGAAAAATCCTCCCATGTAAATTGACATACAATTGTACCGAGACGGCCTATACGAGACGGGGTGTCAAATATAATATATTTATGGCATCAAATCTGATAGGGTTCACAGTGTATATACATCTCATATATATATATATATATATATATATATATATATATATATATATAAGATCACTTTGCGCAAATGTATTCAAGATTATCTTACAACCAAGAGAAGACTGAAACGCGGATAGCATCCGGATTTCGAAATCCAGAGAGCTTTATGATTCCGCGTGAATTACCATGGGATCCGGTTTTCGAAGGGAAAGAGGAGCAGGAGCGCGGAAGCGGATTAGCGCGTGACTAGTTGTCTTTGTATCATTAGCTTTTGACGTTAGCACCAAAAGCCGACGTGTTTCCAATATTTGCTTACATCAATGGAGTCTGCGGATTTGCCAACGCAATGCTCCGTGCACACCTGGCGCATCGTAATACGTACTTATACTTGTCAGACTTTACAAATGCTATGGTACCTATAATAATGAATTCATATACATCGTGTCCCAAAATCCAAGTAACTAACTTTTTATAGATTTCTAATGAATATGTAGACAAGTATTTTTCTAAACAAAATTTTTAAAACGTATTGTACTATTTGCTATGAGAAACACTTGTTAATCACATTATAATTATATTACGTTATATATTCATACAATGACATATATTAATAATTAGATTGCAACATATTAAAACGATAATGATGCAAAACATCAATCATGAATTATTATTCTATCAATTATCGTGTATATATATATATATATATATATATATATATATATATATACATATATATATATCCTACTTCTGCAATTATATATGACAATTGCGATCTTTTACTACTATTTAATTAATCTTAAAATATTGTTATAACATGTATATATATATATATATATATATATATATATATATATATATATAATTATTCTTACACAGAGCAAAAAAATAATAATTATACATCTATAATGTATTGCCGCAATTATACTGAACGATCCGACTCGACACGCTTCGGTCGTAAAGTTATACGATGTAAAGACACTCCCATTGTCGCAATTAGTGTGCACTTTATTATTTCGCACGCAATCAATTTGAGAGAAATGGTTACAAGGTAGAATGTGTTGTATACCAAACAATTATTACGGGAGAATCCCGAGGGAATCACAGCTAGGTTGGGATCCGAAAAAGCGAAAATTCCGTTCGTGAAATTTTCGCTGATTGCTTTTCCCCTACTTTTCAGGCCGTCTCGTGTCTCGAACGTTCTGTGCCACAATCGTATGTCGGCAACGTCAGACAATTAAGGCGCTTCACCATTGATTCGGACAGCTCGAAGCGGAGAATAAGCAAAATTGAAATACGACATAGTATTGTATCAAATATCTACATAGCCACTGTTATACAAATGATCATTTCGGACATGATTTTATTTGAATAAAAATTTAATGAAAATGTTTTTGATGTTGTCTTGATTTTTGAAGTTAAATATTAAACATCTTAATAAGTGAATTCTAAATTAACTTGTGAAAATAAAAATTTAATAAAAATTTGTTATTAGGTTTTCTCTTTATTTACAAAATTATTTTGATTATTTATTATTATTTTAATACCGTAAAGTTAAAAATTATATTTAGTTTAACGACTTATTTATTATTTAACTGTTTCAATTTTAGCGTGAAATGCTTTGACAGTGAAACTTTAAATTAAATTTCTGCTAAAAATGGAATTTAAATAATTTAAATTCTAAATTTTTTACCAAAAGTTAAAAAAGGCACAAACAAAATAAAACAGTCATTCAAGAAACACGACGAAAAATATTTTCTATCTGTGAATATAAATACATTTACCATACTGTTGCTACTTTTCACTATCATAGTCTTTCGAAGATGTTCTATATAACTATATTTATTGCTGAATACGGTCGTGGACTGTCGTCAGTAATAGCGGATGGCAACGAAACATGTTTATCACTAGTGTAAACCAATTTCATCCGTAGATCCTGCCGAAGATCTTTTCTATGCCTCCTTGTTGTTCCTTTCTCCTTGCCATAATTCGATATCTACTGGTTCGTTAGCCTCATAAACTCGCCCGCGAGCTTCAGAACGGAATTGAATTTTCTTTGGCTCGACTTGAGATAACAGTCAATGACAAAGCGCGAGTAAGTAGAATATACTTCTTTATATCCTAATTTTTTTCTTCTATGTATCAACTCAATTCTTCCCATTAATCCTCATACGTTATATGCATAGCATATTGTCTTTAAATTATTTTTGGGAGAAGTATTTTTGCTCTCATTCATTTTAATACTCGATATGCAATTTGCGGGAATAAAATTTGACTATCTTTTATTTTAAAAAAAGTAATAATAGATAGTAAGAATGCCAAAACTAAATAGATCAAACGAAAAAATTAAAACAAGATACTTATGCTGCAATTTTTTAACTCTTAATGACAGTTCGTTATTGTTCTAATGTTATTGCGCAGCTTTTTCACATAGTAAAATGATATTATAACGTTATCGAATTGTCGTTAAGAGTTACAGAATCGCTACATTAATATTATGTATATTTTATATTATAATATCAAGAAATTTATCGCTCTGTAAGTTAATAGAAAAATATTAATAAAATGTGATCACTCTATATTTTATTTTAGTACACATATCTCGCGCAT
Source organism: Tetramorium bicarinatum (assembly GCA_928718305.1). Taxonomy (NCBI): domain Eukaryota; kingdom Metazoa; phylum Arthropoda; class Insecta; order Hymenoptera; family Formicidae; genus Tetramorium; species Tetramorium bicarinatum. Next base: position 22,761,121 of record OV788323.1, on the reverse strand, counting down.
GATATTATTCAAATTAAAATTATTTTAAGGCAAATGAAGAAATCACATATGGCTATATCCCAAATATTAGGCGAACGTATGCGTAACACATTGCAGCAGATACGAGACCACAGTGATAAACTTCCGCGATAGTAACTGTAATAAATGACTTAAGGGCGGCACTTCGTACTTCCGCACCGTCACCCCGGTGCGCTTCCGAGAGTACCCAGTAACCGAAACGTACGCGAATTTCGTGGAAGATCGCGAGGAGGTATATCGCTATCCAGAAGAGCACGTACGTGGCCTCTTTCGAACGTTTCCGCGTTTTTACGAGCGTCGGCAAGCCCGGAGGCCTCTAACTTTTTCATCGTCACCATACTTCTTTCACAACCCCGCGCTTGTAACTTATATTTTAGCAAGCTTCGATATCTCTCACCGTGAGATGTCGACGAAGGTATTATTAAGCAATCGATAAATAGTTTTTTTTTTACGACGATTTCTTAATGTTAAGTATCCTGACAATATGATATTAAAACTATAAAGAAAGTTTTCTTCAAGTTTTTAAAGCTCTATTCGCCTCTGATCGAAGCGCTATCGAAATCTCTTACTTCTTCATAAGAGAATCTTCTTCAAGATTTAAAAATTGGAATCTGTTTTGTATTAATTACGTTCATACTTTTGCTTCATAGTTCGCTAGCCGCGAGTGTAATTACGGATCCCGTATAATTATGGATACTACATGATGCATATTGTATACGGACGTACGCGAACGCATAGAAATTGCAGACGGCATATGGTGACGCCGTATAGTCTAGGCTCCATTAAGTCGTCGGTTAGTGCACGTGCCACAAGAGGATCGAGGGATCTCACGCAAGACCCATGGATATTGGACGGCATCTCCGTCATACCCTCCCATGTACCTACCTACCAAAGGTCGTCATTTAGCGGGATTGATGGACTAAGACCTGCGTCCAGTGTCCATGAGGGTGCATATTATTGCACGAGATGAATCCAAGGGGTCTGTAACAAAAACAACGGCAGCGTGTCAAATATGAGATATAAGCTAATTTAACGAGACAGTATCTATACATGCATCTCTTTTATGATAAGTCTATTACGTATTTTGTACTGGCTTATTCACAACTAAATATTAATATTAATAGGAAATTAAGATTAATACTACAGTTGCGTTAATTTAGCATGAACAAATAAATATCCAATACTGTTTGTCATAATATAATGATGTGAGCATTGTCAATGTTATTATTGAAGAAATGTAAAACGTGTAAGTATTAAATTTGTAATAAAAAGTATTGAGTTTCGCGTGCATCACACAGATTGTGAGCTATCAATTTGCTGCAAGCCATAGACTTCTTTGAGAATCGGAGGAAAAATCTGTGATCTCGTTCAAAATACTCCAATAGTAATTACGTTAATTTTTCAACGTGCACAAAAAAAAACAAATTATCTTGTGGAATAATTATAAATTCTACCTGCGCACATAATGCCAACAAAAGATATTGTTTCATATAATTCATTCGGAAATAACTTTCTCACGCGCGGTAACGGATTTTCTAAGTTCCATTCCATTTGTTAGCTTAAGTGCACGCGCAAACTTTTCGTTTCCTTTTCTTTCCTTCGATTGTCGGTGTGCGAAGAAGATCGGCGCGAATTTACTGGCAAACACGGGATCACGGTTTCTGAAAGCTCAGTCCTCCAACTTGTCAATCTAAGATAGGAGAATTCATTGAAGGGGTTTCAAACAAAGTTTGTCTTTCGCTTTCTCAAATCCAACGAAAAGGAACAATGTAATATTCCTTTTACTTTCAATTTATAGTCTCTCTCTCTCTCTCTCTCTCTCTCTCTCTCTCTCTCTCTCTCTGTTCTTCTTTCTTTTTCGTTCCTTTTAAATTTTTTCCAAAATTAGAGTTTGCATTTGGAAGTTTTAATCTATTATAAGCTTATACAGCAGATAATGTTAGATAATAATTTACATAATGTTAGATAATAATTTACATCATTTCCTATTTATACATCCAAGCTGTTAGAGTTTCACGTGCAGCGAGAAGTTAAGTGAATTCGACGAATATGAGTTACAAGTCAAGAGAGTTAAGTAGTACTAAAGGAACGAGATATCGTTATCTTTCATAGTGGCGTCCTTGCAAGAATCCAAGCGCAGGGTGTTACGAAAGCCAAATAAGTTTGAATAGAGCCCGCATTCCGCATCGAATATCCCGAGAAACTCATTAAGTGAGTTGCCCCATCAAGCGAATGAGCGAGCAGAGGGCGGCACGATAGTAAAGGGTGAGGGATTGACGTGGGTGGGGCAGGCAGCTGTTTGTTCGACTTTAGATAGTTTACAGCAAAAGTATCCGACTAGTTACGAGGCCGCTTCGTTTACATCACTCTCTTCACGACGAAAACGCTCAACAATAAACGTGTTACGTTTGTCCGGTTAAACTACACTTGACTTTGGAATAATCTAAATTACCATCCAACTTCAACACTGAGATAACTTACATTACTTCGTGCATCATCGTCTCATATTTCTGCTTCAAAATTATTCAGCTTTTTCTAGTTCTAATAAATGAATATGACTGATGCTTGTTATGTGTTTAATAGAAACATTTACAAAATACAATTTTATGTGAGGATAATAAACCAATAATAGATATATCTGAGATAGCAATAAGAAAAAAAATGTAACTAAGAAACGTGAAAAACGAGAGGCAATTCATGTAACTGGATCCAGATGAGATTAATTGAACCGTGTGTGATGTAAGTTTTTTCGCATCATTAATAGCACATCTAAATTTTAGTTGCTTTAATATAGTTCTAACTATAATTTATTGGGAAATTTCAATTGGATTTGCAAATTGAAAATTAATGGTCTAAATGTTCCAAACGATTAACGATCGTAAATGAAACCACAATGACCACTAATAATAGCATGTTATTTTCACAGATTGTCGATATCAATAACAATTACTACTCCAATATTGTAGAATATTATTATATCTTTTTACTGTTTTCTTCGTACGCTGTCAAACAAATGTTTCAATATATACAGATATACAGATCCAAAAATATGTTATAACTTAACATTTCTTTATGTTTGAATCAAAGAGATCAAGTTATGCTATCTATAATAACGGTTTTCCTTCCCATTATGTCAATTGAGAACCAAAAATAAAAAGTATAATATTCTTTCACGATAACTTTCCAAGAACAAGAAAAAATTACTATCGCTCGCCGTGCTATCAGACGATATCGTTATTAATATGCCGTATATGCAATGCAAGTGCCTGATATCTCATCATTGTGCATTTGCGCGTGCGGTGATTCCGGAACAAATACGGCAGTGAACGCATACAGGTAACACGTGTAAAGCAGAGTGATGCAGTTTTTGCGACGAATTAACCGCGTGATCGAAAGACCACAATATTTTATCAGTTGTCAGTACGCGGCGTACAGAGTTTTTTATTTTATTATATGAAATTATTTTTGCTTCTATTTTTACTGAGCATTTTATCGAATGTCACGAATGTACTTTTGTGGTAAAAGCGATGTTATCTAAACTGCGAATGTTCAAAGTTACAGCCATATCTAAATCAATTTATGCTATATCTAAATAATTGTTTCCTTTTATTATTTTAATTCCATTAAGAGAAGTATAAAAAACATATTAGTTTTTTAAGAGATATATCAGAATATATTAGATTTATATCTAATATATTCTGATATCGATTTATATCTAATATATCAGAAATTCAAGGTGAGAATATTTCTCTCTGGTTATATCAATATATAATCTGTATTAAACTATACATATACGTATATCAAGATACAATTTTATTTCTTTTAGTGGAGGGAACCACCTTTCTAAGTTTATTCCCGCATTTCGTTACCATCCTGTACAATAAAACAAAATTACAGAAATAAGAGATTCGACAATTTGATCAATAATAGCAATGTGCTATTATTAATTGAAAAAAAATAAGTAAAAATAAAATAATTATGAATTAACTGATTTTTTTGGCGATATGCAATTTTGCGTTTTAATGTAAAATAGAATCTAACGAGACAGAATTTATTTAAAATCTAACAATGATAATGGAAAAATACTAGAACTGTCTTGTACAGAAGTTTTTTTCCACGTGTCGATAATTTGTACATTTATTTGTATTTTTCTCATCATTAAGCGAAAATCATTAGTTACAAATTATTAGAGAGAAAATTATGTTGAATTCAATTCGAAACTAGTGTGGCAATCCTATCAACAGGATCAAATACTATTACCACTAAGAGAACTAGTTGATGACCAGAGATCAGTGTGACACTGCCATCAAATATCCATTCCCGTTTTTATCGCCATAAAACGTTCGTGTGGTCTGGAACCGGAAATGACGAGCTCTACCTTTGCAATGAAATGAATGCGGAGAAAGAAAAACTACTTTTTTCTGGATTATTTTTTTACTACTTTAATAATCTAACTGTTCTTCTAGAGTAAATCTCATCAAGTGATATGGATTATAATTGTTTCAAAAATTCTTTGTCCTGAATTGTAATAACAATTTTAAAACAATACTCAATGCATTAAAATATATAAGTATATAAAAATTTGTAAATATACATATATAATAATGATATGTTAATAGCTTAAAATAGGTCAGTATTTTTTCGATGTTCATTTTATTATTATTTTTATTATTTTTTTATTAATTTTTATGTATTATTATAAAAATCTAAATTAAGGATTAAATTAAGGATAAATATGTATAAATAATGACATCTTTAAAGAAGTTTTAGTATTTCATTTACGGTAATAAAAAGAGCTTAAATGTAATATTTGTCTATACACTGAGGGAAACTATTTGGTGAACCTGTACTCGTTTTGTAAGAAGTAGTGTAGTAGTAAACTTATATGCGATATGCGGTTCACACATTTAATATTCTGATAACGGCGCCTCAATACGTCATAGGAGTCGCTACCGAGACATTTAGTCATACATTGAAAAAAAATTCTGGTTAAAAACGGACGAATCAGAAAATCTTGTAGGATTGATCAAATATTCTGATTATTATAATAGAAATTCTGGTTATTATAATAGAACTCAATACTTTATATCTCGCTAAAATGCTTTCTTTTCCGTCATTTGTAACGCTCATCAAATAAATCCTACGTTATATTAAACGATTTGGTAAACGTATCTAAACATTACTGTAATATTAATTAAACAATGCGCTTACCAGATAGTTTGGTATTATTGACTAGATATCTTGTTACACGATTATCACTATACCGTTTGGTAAACCGATTCTGGATAGCACCAAATATTTCTCTCAGTCTAATTAATGTTATCTCGTTATCTAATCGGCGAAAAGCAAATTTCATATGAATGCAAATAACGATCAAGACTACTTTCTTTGCCAGTTATATTTCCATAGTTGAAGTGGCAAACAGAAACGCGAATATCAATATAGGTATGCGAATTAATTCATACACTGAGGAAAATTATTTGGAGTTTGAAACTACTCGTTTTGTAAGAGGTAGCGTAGTAAACTTATATGCGATATGTGATTCACACATAATATTCTGATAATGGCGCTTCAACGCGTCATAGTAGTCGATACCGAGACATTTACCCAGTAAAGACAAAGTAACAGTAATATAACGTCAATGTGTTAAAATTTCCTACTCACACTGAAAGAAAAATATAGTTACTTTTGACCTCAACCACAATTTTATAATGTTTTTAACAATAAATATGATTAACTTAACTATGTATCATTATTATAATTATGTTAATCATAATTATTGAGTTAATCATAATTAGAAATATTATAAAATTGTGGTTGAGGCCAAAAGTAATTACATTTTCCCCTCAGTATAGACGTGTGGTGCCCGTATTGTAACGCGATAGTCAATTGTCTCTCGCTATTCTTCTCCGTCATTCGTAACGCTCATCAAATGAATTGTACGTTATACTAGACGGTTTGGTAAACGTATCTAAACATTACTGTAATACTAATTAAAAAGTGCGCTTATCAGATAGTTTGATATTATACTAGATTATCGTCTTGTTACACGATTATTCAATACACCGTTTGGTAAACCGATTCTGAATTCTGGATTGCGTCATCAGACATTTCCCTCAGTGTACCAACAGTAAATGAGTAACTGTGTAATATGTGATGTGTTATCGCGATGTAACACGTCTTCTACTTTGTTACAAAAAAATGGAAAGTAACAGTTTTTCATTTCGTGATAGCTATCACTCATCGATATATTATCTTTGTCATGAATTTCGCTGAATTTGTTATCATTTTTTTCTTTTAAATAACTTTTCGCTGAGTTAAATAACTCTACTATTTTCATAAGTAAGTTTTATTCATTTTAATATGGATCTGTTTTATTTTTTTAGTAATATTCGGAAATAATTAGACATGATAGAAATTTTTTTCTTTTTGTTGAAGTTGAGTGAACATAAATACTAAATAGTAAATAGTAAAAATAGTAAAAAAACTAAATACTAAATAATAAAACTAAAAAAAATCATGGTGCGTTTTATAATAGGATTTTTACTTTTTCATGTAATGTGATGATTATAGATATGTTCATGAAAGTTTTTAAATTAATTGCTTTTTCTACACGCTTTCTGCACGTTTTTTCTATGAAATAATAATTTATACAATCTAATCGTAAAATAATCATTTCTGATCAAAGCTAGAAAATAGAACATATGTTCTACGATTATAAACAGATGTTTTTAATCTTTTCTAATCGTATCTCGAGATTCCTAGGATCACTGATTGTTGCTTCCGGTTCAAATTTTTCCGCTCGCTGAAATTAACTCACAGACGCAAATTTCGGGAGAGGGGAGAAATACTAATTTACAATATTTATTTTCTAATCTAACAAATCAAAGAGAAATAGTTATAAACTCAATTAAGCATGGAGTGCCATTTTTCTATGTTTTAATTCTATGCAATATAACAAATGCAAGGTCTGATGACGCAATATAACAAATGCACAAAAGAAAAAATTCTAGGTCGTTAATGTATGCGATGCTTTTATATTTTGCCTGTCTAGCTTGAACAAATAATCGACCTTGGCTTCGTGCATAAGAAATATTACAATTAAATTACTGAAAACCATAAATAAAAAACAATCGTTTTATATTCTTTAATTAAAATGAGTAATACGAGGTATATTATTTTAGCTTTTAATATAAAATATCGTTAGTTGGGTTTTTGTTATTATAATGGCAGATATTGTAAAACAAATAATAAGACGATTTAAATGATTGTTTTTATAAAAATCACAATTATTTTAAAATGTAAATTATGATTTTATTAGTATCATTTAATTAAATTAAATAATTCTCTCAAATATAATTTTAAAATAAATAAAAGTTTTACATCAGACTTTTCATCTCAATATTTATAATAATTTTCAAAAAATAGAAAATGTAAAAATAACAAATATAAATAAAAAAATTAAATTATTCAAGTGTCTACTATTATTATAAACATTTTGTTACTTTCAATATACATAAACGATTTAAATTTAATATTTAATTTAGATTATAAATCGACTGACTTTCAAGACACTTAATTCATTAATGAGAAACAGCTGAGACGCGTCCGTAACAATTGAATCGTTTAACCTGTTTTTATTAGAGAGTTACGCGAGCAGAAAACTCGTCAAAGAGTGATCGCGTTTTATAGATCGATCGTAGAATCGTGTCTCAGCGCTGCGGATTGTACCGATAAAAAATGCATATCTGAGCACATCCTCGTAAAGTACGTTTGTTTTTTTTTTTAATCCAAAGTGAACGAGCGACCGGATACTTGGCGCAATTAATCTCGTTCGAGAGCAACAAGAAGCACTTAGCGAAGAACTAGATCGCCACCTAAATCGACTGGGATTTCTATTTTCGTCTTGAGAGAAGCGGTACAAACTCCATCACGTCGAGCTCAGTCGTCTCTTCAACTCGTCGCGTCGGATATGCCCACTAGTGACCGAGATCATGACAAGATCGCCACGACAACCGGTGAGAGTCCGAAGCCCTTCTTGCGTAACACCCGGTAGTGTTAACCCAATATACTTCAAAGTCGAAGTAATTCTGCATAGTGAGTTAACGAAGTGATGTACAAACAGGAACAAATGAGATTCATCCTACGAGTTCCTACCCGAGATTACCGAACAGTGAGATATTAAGAGAAAATATAATTTTACTCATTAGTTTTCTAACAAATCTATTTCTGTGTATAAGTGTAAATTTTGTACATATACAGATTTCTATGTTCGCCTGTGATTAACATATTGCATTGCGGAAATGCAGATATAATTATCATAAATATAATTATCATAAATTGTGTATATATAATGCATGAATTTTAAACGAGTTTCATATATTATAAGTATCTAAAAAGCAACATTTTGTTTAATATCTATTTTCTCAACGTATCTATCAGATAAGTCACGTTTTCGCTGACAACTCTATGGCAGCGTATCGTAATTATTTTATAAGAAATTGATGAATACACAATCCTTCTTTGTCTTATTCCTTTGTCTTATCTGTAACTAGATGGCTCCTACTGCACGTAAATATCATTATACCTAAATTCTTTCATATATTTTAACTGCGTCGTGTATTATGTAACTCACAATGTAGATATAAATCTTCGTTTCGCAAAGTCACTCGGTTTTCGTTTTTCAGACAGCATTAATGAACCCGTCGATTTCGATAGAGCCATTTCCACGACCGGTAAGATCTCTTAGCATCATTTCAAAAGCATAACGATTTTAACTACAATTTTTATTTTACTTCTATGTTTCAGGCTATGGGCTATATAATGTACTGTTGGTACTGGCGGTGCTGCCAATCGCGTGGACCGCCGTTTTTGACACTACTTCCGGTGCGTTTATCTTGGCATCGGCCGAATGCGATCTCAAGCTCACGTTCTTTCGCAAAGGCGTACTTGTTGCATTTCCTTACGTAGGTACGGAATTTAAATTAATCTCAATTAAAAAAATAATTAAAAATTCTTTTAAAAAATCAAGTGTTAATATTATTGAATATAATTGTATTGTTAGAGATTCTCTGTTATAATTAGTCTAATTGATTTATAATCTTATATTTCTATCAAAATATTTTCTTATTTATTACTTTAATTTATATCAAATATTGTGATCTTATTGATTTTTCATAGCTATGACAATGACTGCTTTTATGTGGGACTACATAACGCCTTACATAAGTATGAAAATGCTGTTCATCTTTGCATTATTTAGTGATTCAATTTTGAACATTGTGAGCAGTGGTGTACAATCATACTATATATTTCTACTAGTCAAATTTATCAGCGGAATTTTGTGAGTATATGATTCTTCTGAGGAAGATATCCTAAGAATTTTTTAAGTCTGTAGTTGGCACTCCAAAATGCGAATTTTTACAAAATTGATTATCCATAATTGTCCATAATTTGTCCATTAATAATCGTTTTTGTCCACTTTGCAAAAAAATAAAAAAAAATATCAATTTTGTAAAAATTCACATTTTAAGATCACCTCACCGTCAACTTCACCGAGCTAAATATTTTTCCAGAAATCTCTTAAAACACAACTATTTTATGATCATTTTACTTATTTTGAGAAAATATTTAGTATTTATTTGTATTAAATATTTTAACAAAGAATTATTTCTGGGATTTCTATTTGAGGAATTCTAATTAGTAAAATATTTAATATCTACATTTAATTTTAATTAACAATATAACATTTTCTATATTAATCAAATTTTCTTCTCCTAATAATCTCGAGGATAATTCAAACGCATCACTTTTCAGTTACTCAAGTTTATCATGTAATCTTTATCCTTCGCAAATCTTACGCCTGATAAAATGTAACGCGCGCGTATCTATGATTTACAGTGTAGGCGGCCCATTGGCGATGGTGATGACGTACCTAACGGAGTTCCATTCGGCGAAGTATAAGTCCCGCTTCACCACATGGACGGGAGTTCTTTTCGCCCTGGCGAACATCATACCAGCAGGTAAACACGCAATCGCGCGATATATTATTTAATGTATCGTATTTATCAATGATTCGTTACTCGTAAGAGCAAATAAATGATGCGTGTAAAGATAAAATCTATATTCGACAAAAAAGTTTGAAAAAAATTAGCAAGAAAGATGCAATAAAAAGAAATGTATATATGCTAGCTGTAAAATATAAACATATGTACTTTATACATAATAAGCAGCCACGTAATCACGTAAGACTGTTCCGACTATCACTATTATCAGTACTGTGTCTACCATTTATTTTGCTTGCACTGTTAATCTGTCTAAACGTAACTATAATATTTTGAGGATGATTCATGTGAAAAGGATTCAGAAGCGATCTCATACAGCTCTTGTTGCCGAGGTTGGCGGAACTAGTTCGAAACTAGATTACGTGTCACTATCGCAACGTCCTGTGTGTAATAACCAGCAAACTTTACCTAACAACGCGTACGGAGAATCACATTGGCACCGAATAGTTCCGGCTGAATGCGCGAGTTATCGAGATTGCAAAACTTCGAGAAATAAATTAATTAATTTTGGCTGAAGAACGAATTCTCTGTATAACTCTCTGTATATCAGATACTTCCCATTGTCACTGATCATGAAGGAGACAACGCAAAAGATAGAAAAATTGAAAGGTTGCTCAATACTTCCTAGAGAGAGAAACAAAATTAATAAAGAGAACTTGGATTTGTCCCAATAATTAAACGTGCGATTCGACAGCTCTGGGCATCATAATATTACCGTTGGACTGGCACATCGACATCCTTGGCCAAGACTATAATTCTTGGCGTATATATCTACTGATCTGTTCAATACCACCCGTCGTCGGCCTCGTGACGGCGACCATGTTGCCGGAAAGCCCTAAGTATCTCATGGCAATTGGCAGGTCAGATGCTGCCTTGAAATTGCTTAGAAGAATGTATTGTATGAACACTAGGCAATCTGCGGATACCTTTCCGGTAAGTCGGATAATGCATAAAATACAATTTAACTTTTATATTTATATTTCTTTTTTTTCTACATTTTTGATCCCTTTCAACTCAAATTATGCATTTTTATTAATCTTAAGAAATATGCTAAAATCTAATTTAAAAAGTTTAATATTTGAAACTTTTCAGTTTTTATTACCTTTGATATTTTTTAAACATTACACACATACACGCATTGCTGCACTCGTTATTGACCGTTTTTTGACAGAATATAAAGCAAGATACCATTTTTATTTCTAACTTGGGCAACAACAATATTGCATTATTCGGGCGTTATTAACTTTTTACCGGCTTATCGAGCAAAACTCGTTATTTCGGGCTCTAACAAATGACCGGGAGATATCCTTCGCGACTTCATAGCGCCTCGGCTAGATACAAACGACACGTTTTATTTATGGCACGTCCGCAACGAAGAGAAAAAGAGCGAGAAAGCGGAGTAAAGCGGAAACGGAAGTAGAGAAAGGTGCAAATCGTATTTTCCAGGCGAATGAAGGCAGGGTCGGTACTGGGCGTTACTACACACACCCCAAGCGAATTTAAATTTTGCACCTCTTTTTATCGCGAAATCTTTGGACAATAAATCACTATTTCGTAGATCTATTTATTCAGATCTTGATAATGAAAACAATGATAAATTTATACCGTTCATGCTTTATATATCATACATTATATACTTTTCCCTATTTTATGCTGTATGTCTGTGCTTTCGTATTCTGTGCCGCTCCTGCCACTGCATTTAGATAGCGGTGCACAAATCGGACGCATAATTCACTCGGTGAGCCGAGAAAAGGGCGCCTTTCATCGTCGCTCCCTTCTCGTTGCAGATAAAAGCGCTGTTCGTTCGGCAAAAGACGCAATTGGCGCGTCCCGTGCTCAAGGCAAGCCTCGAGAGGATGCGCATCTCGTTGTATAACACGAAACTACTACTGACGACGACGGCTTACCTGCCCGCCTTCTGCTTCGTAAGTTTTCTCCAATTTGGAAGTATGCTCGGGTAAGTTTGGATAAATCTCAGCGCCTTGGACGCTTTGCGACGCGATAATACTCGAAAGAGCAATGACGAACATTATTCAATTGCATAGATTTAATGTGATGAGGCTGTGGGTGCCGCACCTCTTTATTATTCTCAACAACTTCGATGAGGAAAATTGGACGAAGGAAAGACAACCGACTATCTGTGAGATGTTGGACCGTCACGCAGGTTTACCGGCCAGGCGATACCTCAATTGCACGAACTTTGACGATATATGTCTCAGGGTTGGTAAAAATCAACGTGATACCAAGAGGCACTTTGTCGATAATCTAATTATCATCAAATCAATATTAAAGTATCAATCTTGGAATAAAACCGCAGTGTTTTTAATTAACGGGCTTAATTAAACCGATCGTCGATTAACCGCAAACTACGAGCCTTATTAACAATTTCCTTTAATAGAATTTATGTAGTAGCAATTATAACGCCATGGCGCTTTTCCAGTGGACTATCAATCCCGTGATTTATCAAAATTCCACCGTCATCGCATCGTCAGCCGTTTTATTCTCATTTCTCGTCGGATTCATAATGACTACCAAGCTTCGAAAGCAGATCATCATGCGTAAGATATTGCATCGTTACATTTAAAACTCAAAAATATCATTTCCCTGTAAGCAATATTTTGTTAAAATATTTTAATTTTAAAGAAATTAATATAATATTAATGTTCTCATATTAAAAACATGTTTTTCTTCTTTTCAAGAAAATGTCAATTTTTTGCGTATTTTTTTACATATTCTTGGGTCACGGCGTAGAAATGGCTAAATGTTGTCTATGGGATGTGATTGTACCGCAGGAATAATCCATAAATTAACGGGTACAACACCATTCTTGCAGTCACTGCTCTCCTGATATCGGTGGCAAGCAGTTTCGGAATAAATTGGGCGCAGTCTCCGCCGTATATGCTGACGCTGGCGTCGGCGGTTATCGTGACGACAAGAATAGCGGGTAATATCGTTACCGCGGTGAATGTCGACGTTATTCCCGTCCCATTAAGGTAATGCCGTGCGAATATATAAGCGCGTCTCTTTGACGCACGCGACCGTATCCTCCGCACACTTTCGTCCGCGCATCCCCGTGTAATTCCAGTGAAATTAATTGCGCCACGTGCAACCACGTGGCAGATGTGGCGAGCGCGCGAACGGCAGCAATCTCGGAACTTATCGAGCGCAATCCTCGATTCGCCGCTTATCACCATTCGTATCCGTTAATGCGTGAAATGGAGATACATCGTCGCGAGAGATAAATATAATCGGTCGACAGAAATTGATGTTTTTGTTACAGAGCCACGAGCATCAGCATCCTCGTGACCATTGGAAATATTGGCGCTATTGTAGGAAATCTGATTTTCTCCGCACTTCTCGACATCGAGTGCATTATCGCTTTCATAGGATTCGGTTGTTTCTTCTCTGGTACGATTAATGCAGTGTGTGTCAGTTTAACCCTTTCTATACGTGCCAAACCATAGATAATAGATTCATTTTTTATATATTTTAAGATTGTTTGCGTTAAAGATTTAATTTTGTTGTTATTTCGGAAAGCCTCTTGCTCGTGAGATTCATAACAGAATTAATTTAATTTATTAAACTAAATGTAGTAAATTATAAGGCTGCAACGAATTTTATAAAATACTGTTTTAAATGCTCAAATATTTTAAATTTATAATTTAAAATATTTTATTTGCTCTAATTAGATCAGAGTAATCATAATTCTTTGATAGAGTTTAACCTAATTTCTTTTCTAAAATTTTTTTTTTCGCAGTTTGTTTTTGCCTATCTCTATTCTTTCCACAACCGCTGAAAGAATCGCCGGCGAAACCTGCTGAAGTTAGCACATCGAAATCGTGAAGAGCGCAGCACACAAATACTTCGACAACGTCCGCATACTCATAGAATTGTAAAAATTCGATTAAATGTGTAGTTGCTTGAAAAAGCTCTTAGCTAGGCTGTGATATTTATCTAAAATAATTTATCGGAAAAAGAATTTAGGAAAATTTAATGTTAAATAAATCTGCCTCTCTTTCTTTGTCGACGAAAATAGATGCAATATAATTTTTTATAGAACTATATGACTGTCTCTTCTTTTATCCTTTCCCGATACTTCTCATCCGAACAACACAATATTTAATGACTCACAATAAAACAAGTACTTCCGCCTTTTATGGAAACGTTTCATGTATCCTGTTTAGAAAAATCTTTCCCGATGTTATGTTATGGCAGTAATTTACCTTCGTAAAAGTTTATAGCGTCAGAAACAAGAAACACAGATGCGAATATAATATTACTTTTTACGATTATGAAAATATCACTTTCTGAATAGCATCTTTAATTCTAACGACCATCTTGAATAGCACCCTCGTTTACGTGTACGTGATACGCATGTGATAATAAGCTTCTTAAAACATCGTTATTATATTCTTTAACTTAAAAATTATCTTTAATAACATACGAAAGATAGAGTTAAATTTTCCATGTTTCCAATTCTTTCCATGTTATTTTACGTTTTAATTCTTTATTAAACTTTTAAAGTTTCTCTTTACAGCATATAATTAACATTTCATTCTAGAAAAGAAGTGATCTAGTGTTTTATTTTGCATCTTTCTATTTGCAAATTTTGTATTATTGAAAATTTCCAAATAATATAAAATTCTGATATCAATTTCATACGATCAAATAATATTTGGGTTAAGCTGCTTTTCGTTTTGTCGACGGGATTTAGGAAGTCACATTTGAATTGGAAAGCATTTTGCACTTTCAATTTGTTCGGAATTTTTAAAAATTCCTCACCTAATAACAAAAGACTTGTATCAACCTGCGTGAACATCGCGTCGCGGATAACGACGACAGGTTGATTGTAAGCTGCGAGACACTGCCGCGGACAGTTGTGATTATCGAAAGTTATCCGGCGCGATAGTTAATTAGCTAGTTGTGCGCGGAACAGGCCGACGAGCAAATTCACCGTAAAGTTTACCTTTGCCGAATATGCATGAGGGAACCATAGCGCATGCTTATTGCCATAGCGGCGGCAAGGCGAGAGTTACTCCGCTGGAGCTGCACTTCTCGGTTTTGCTCGAAGCATAAACATCCGAACTTGTACGCGGTTTCCTCTGGTTTGGCGCAATCGTGCGATATATAGGGCAGCCACCACCGCGGAATTAACGTAAGCCGTACAGTTATTCGTCACTTAACCCTTTCGGGATAACTCCGGGGATAACGCGGTCCCAAAGAATGTTTAATGCTACCCAGGGATTAAGAGCTTTCCGTATGTTTCTAGCTTACACGAATGTTGGGTGTTGTCTCAAGGATCAAAATTCAAATTGTAATATCTCGAAAAAGCGCAACGCTTTATATTTAAGAAAATTGAGTTCTAAGAACAGAAATTTCTGTACAACTATGAAATTATACAAATTATAATATACGTGTACAACGCTTGATTTTAGTAATAATTAAACGCTAAATTCGTAATTATCGGAAATTATTTCTGAAAATTTATCATACATTTAACCGATCATCTGTTTAAAAATAAAATTAATTGTATTATTATTTGATCATACAAAATTGACATAAGCGCCAGAGTTTCATATTATTTGGAAATTCACAAATTTGTGTGGCGGTTGTCTACGTGGTAGGCAATAATTTCATGATTTATTTCATCGGATTATATACCCTACGATACCTGTGTGAAGCGACTCATCCCGCATCATTATTTAAACAAGTCCACGCATCATCGATCACTTCGACAATTTTATCTTCGATTTAATCTCTGTTGCGTTTAATATGTGTTATTCATTTTGGGTCATGTAATAGTCATGATGTCTCATTAATATTTTATTGCAATAAATATCGAGGTTGCTTTATTAAATGCGTTAATTAAAGGCAAACATATCGCGAATGAAGATATTTGTATGAGCGTACATTAACTATAATACAAATTGGTTAGCCCGTAATGGTATGATTTTCATAAAATAAATATTAAGTTTTTGTAAATTAAACGATCCATACAGTATACTTCAGATAAATCGTTATGCGTTTTACAATTGTCATATCTATTAAATTGATTTGAATTCTAGATGAATTTTAAATTAAAATAATTTTTTTCAATATGTTATTGTATCAATACAAACAATATTAGTTAATTAAAAATAAAAATAGAAACTAAATTTTAACTTTTACAAACTTGCTTGCGTTCTCTCTCTCTCTCTCTCTCTCTCTCTATTTATCTATTTATCTTTGTCAAATATATGTATACACATCTTATTTTTATATTTCCATTTCTAGTCTTCTTATGATTCTTAAGTTAAATTACATCTTGCTTTCAATTTTGTTCAAGTGTTTATGATGACGTATAAAACCGTATGTAAAGATAAGAGTAGATATGCATTAATATAATGTGAATGTTCGCAATGTGTATTGTACTTGGGTCCGTTAGTTGACAAGTATTGTAAATTTTAGTATCAGATCAATCATCTTTGAGAGGTAATATCAAAATATACTCTTCATGCCCTCTGATGTGAATCGAATAAGGATATTAAAAATTATCAATCCTCAACACATATACTCCATAGATAATATAACAAAATACCTCGAGTAGGTATTCACTATTTTTGAATAATGTATTTTAGTTCAATATACTTTGTATTATCAATTGAGTAAAAGTATCGAATACTAATATCTTATCTACACGTAACTATTTTATCGGCCGCTATGCATGACAGACTCGTGTTTATTGACTGCAGATTCTCGTTTTCTTGGGAATTTTCCTAAAGCTTGACACTCGAAACTTAATATCTCTAACTGTATATTAAGCTAACTGTACCAAATTAAAACAACGTAACAAATAAGATATGAAAATTATTTACTAATTTTTTGCTTCTAAAACTATATTTTTTGCTATAGTTTTTAAAAAGTTACGAGAAGCTCGATAGCCTAATATTAAGTAACTTTTTAAAAAGTAAAATAAAAAATTAGCAAATAATTTTCATATCTTATTGATTACTCTCGCAGTACGGAATGAGCCAAGCGAGAAAATCAATCAGCATCGCGGAAGAGAGGCAACAATACTTCGAAACTTTCGAATATCGATTTAACGCATCTTTTCTATGAGTGGATACATTTAGGAGTGCTGATGATGAAATTTTTTCAACTCTTTCATTTTTAATTTTTTTTTTTGCAAGATAGACAAAAACGATTACTTATGGACAAAGGTAGACAAATTTTGGACAATGAGATACCATATCAATTTTATAAAAATTCATATTTCGAGATGCCAACTTCCTGTGAATATCTGTATCTGTATGTATATCTGAATATCAATAAATTTAAAGTATACATACAATTAATATTAGAGATTCTAAAATGATATAAATAAATGCTTAATCAAGGTATGTCTATTTCATTTCCATATAATACAACATGGAAATAATAAATACTGTTAATATATGATTATATATTTTTGGGATATATTCTTCTCAATAATATATAATTTTCAATAATAGATTTAATATATCTAATATTAAGTGTTCATTATTCGAGTAAAAATTTTCCATTTACTGCAACGTGAAAAGTGCATCTGCTACAATAAAACCAGGAACACGAGAAAGTATTCCTCGATGATGGAATATCAAAGTGAAACACACGCAAAGACTACCATTACAGAGACGTTTTAATTTTCGTTAAAACACCCGCAAGATTAAAATGAACATACTATCTCATACCTTTACGTACATAACTATCTCATCCTGAGATCCTCTTTCTTCATCCTCTATCTTTTCCTCACAAAAAAAAAAGAGAGAATAAGAAGAGAGAGAGAGAGAGAGAGAGAAAATCTGTAATTTAATTCCCCTGGTAAAGTGCTGTTTAGCACTGGCATCAATGCCAAGTCGAGTGCAAGTCAACCCTTTCACTACTTTCACCAGGCCGACCCTGGTAGTAAACTGGCCATGCAGATGAAAAATAACACGAAGCTGACACGGCGATTTATCTCGTCAGAATTTTTCCGCGCAGAAAAAGTTTTTATAAAACAAGTAACTTTATTCGTGCGATCGAGCTTTCCGCAACTTGTCCGAGAAGCGTTCGAGAATGAAAACTCTGAAACTAGTTGTGTATAAATTCTCTAATTCAATTTATTTCTTCGCTGATCCTTTACAAACGCAATTTACGCAGTTTGTAAATATTGCGCGTAATAATTCTAGTAAATCGCGTTTCCGAAGCAACAGAAATTTTATGAGAAACTTTAACAATTCATTTTTTCTTATATTCTTAACAAACAAAAATATTTAAGTACAAAATTTTTAAAAACTCATTTTTTAAAACAAAATATAAAAGATGTAACTTCTGAAATACATTCAGACACTTTCAGAAATTAATTTGTATCTATTTACTATAATTTTATCATCGTTTGTTTAATGTTTCTCACCGCACTTACTGCGAAATCGCGTTATAACCAACAAGTAAATCGAAACAGGGAGTTGAATAATTTCCCTTTCATCTCACAAAAGTTTCAGCCGCTTTAAAAACGATGGATGAATATATTCACGCACATTCTTAAAGTACGCGGGAAGGAGAAGTCTTGCAATTCTCTCCCCGAAATAAAGTCCGCGCTCTTATCCGTGGTAGAATCAAGCGGTATTAAGCTTGGCGCCCCCGCGCCTATTTCGCCATGAATAATTCATCGCATGCAACGCACTTGTCCGAAACAATGTATGCGGATGCGATCGACAAACCTTGTCATTCGAGAAATTAGCATTTTTACTGTGCGGCGCAATGCCGACGATCCTCCGCATTTACCTGCGTAACCAATCGATCCCTCGAGTTTCGTACGATCTAATCACGATAATATGGTAAACTTGTCTTACGACGATCCATAGGGGATCATTTCCTGAAGACATGACATCGTGACGCGTACGCTGACGTTTCATCCTTATCGCCAAGTAATTCTATACGTGCCGACGATTTCGCCCCCTAGCATTTCCTTAAGCCTAAATTACATTCGATCCATCGTGGTGACGCTCGCTGATGTTTATCACGTTATCATTCCAAAGACGCGCGGATAAAATCGTCAGATTTCACCATCGATAATCTCGCGACTCACGGTATTACAATTTAAATAGTGGAAAAGAATATTCCATGCAGAATGTCTACAGATATAACGTTAATTATATTTTCTGGCTTAAAAAGTAGAGGATCGATTAATCCTCAGTTAATTTTAATAAATTAAATTCTAATAAATTTAATGAAGCACACGGCTCTCCTAAAGGACATCGTAAATGTGTCTGCGTAAAAGCGGAATGTAATAAAAGCCTGATAACAATATCGGAATCATCCCGACGCGACAGCAAGTGCAATTCTAGGCGACCGTTTCCCGGCCGTCGCACATTTGCGAAATTCTGGGAACGCCGAACGATATGAAAAGTTCGAATACCAAAATTCGTAACCTACGCATATATTTCCAATTCAATCATACTAACATCTAATTATATTTTCCAGAAGATCGAATGATATTTCTCTGTGGGTTGTCGATTATCGTCGCTGAATATTCAAAAATTGCCCTCAATACCGCAACAATATTAAGTCATGAAATTAAATCGCTGAATTAAATCGAGAGATTTGTTATTAGTTATTAGTTTTCCAAACATACAAGTGTTACAAGTATACACAAATCCATAGTAAATAATACTACCACAGTAAATCCATAGTAAAACAATACTACCACAGTCGTTAAAAATGCAATATATCTTTAACTCGTAAACGCTAGTAATGGAAGCGGAACAGCTGGTAATAACTCGGTAATGGATATCCTGAAAAAGAATTTTGAAATCGGAAAAATGAGTCAATTTATCACGAACGCGATGTTTGGAAAGCCATTAATATGTTATAAGATATTATTTTTTCGAAATTAATGAGAATATAAAACCTTGAAGGACCGTAGACTTATATCAAACGAAAGGAAACACAAAAATAATTATCCGGAAATTTCATTATGTACTACTCAAACTTATGCACTCTCTTGTCTCTTAGATTTATTTGCAAAATACAATATTATGTCTTTAAACAATTTTTTAAGATTTTACAAGCTTCGATAAAATGATTTTTCTAAACAACAATGAATTTTAAAAATTACCTCACATTTGTAATTTAGGAATTATCATTTTTCTTTTGAGGTTTATATATGTTAAGCTGATTTTACAACTCTTAATGCTTGATGAAAAGGATTTAGCTCTTTTAATTCAATTAATTTTTAGATATAATTTAAAACAGCGAGAGAAAAGACATTTTCTGTTTCATGTAATAACGCATTATGGTCTATTGTACAAAATTTCTACATTAGCATTTAATAATTTCGAAAATATTTAAAGATATTAATATAAATTAATATTTCATTAACTAAATTAATGTAAATAAAATTGTATTGTATAAGATTTTATATAATAATACATATAAAGCACGATGATTTTTGTCTTTTATGAATAACAGAATATTCTGACATATTCCCTTTATTCCAAGCATCAAAGGATTAATTTTCCTATTGTGAGTTGTTGCGAGAAGGATGCAGGGAACCACTTTTCTCGAGGGATGATTCCACCACTCTGACTCATCGGGAATTCCCGGTCTAGACAACGAGAGAACACATCTTCCGCTGGGACATTGCGAAGCAATAGCATGTGACATCATCAGTATCCTTGCAGCCATATCGATAAATCACAGTCTGCCAGTCACAGGCGCAAGGCAAGCATCGTTATTCATCTCATTTGCCTAATAATGCATAACGCGTACTTAAATCAAATTTTGATCAATAAACATAATTTTTCATGTCACACAAACAACAGATAAATTGTTCTACGAAATAAATGTTCTAGCGAAAATAAGATTCTACAAGCAGAACGTATAATCGATGTATAATTATAGTATACTGTAAAATTAAAGTAAAATAGAACATAATAAAAGTTGTCTTTGTTCGTCATGAAGTAAATAACGGTAATTTTTGTCGAAAGTAATTAAACGAAGGAGAAGAATTAAAGCTTGATACATCGAAAAATGTCCTGTTTATCTTCGCAAGTTTGTCGCAGGGAATCGCGTAAAACATCGTAATTAGTTTAGTGTGGTAATTAACGTTCCTCCACAATAATTTGCATCCACCCTATATATTCACAGCAATCGAGATTAGCGAGACTAATGACCTTTCGTCTGCTTTTAACGACGGACAAAAAATTTCGTCCACCTGCGTTTTTCGTTTCGTCTATTACATTAATTTATAATCGCACATTTTTCCCGCTTGTAAACCGAACAAAAAAACTGTTATAATACGAAAGTAAAAGATTCAACGAAAATTTCTGTTCATCAAATACTCAATGCTGCTATTCAATGCTGCGAACAGACATCCTAACATTGCTGAAGAGAGTGATTAAAGCGTAGCGAGAGAAGAGAAGAGGGAATCATTCTCTGATATTGATTTTTCTCCGGACAATCGAGAAGTCTATGCGTTTGCGGAATGAAAATAAAAGAACAACCCTTTAGAAATTTCGGATCCATTAAGCACGAGAACCTTCTGTTTTGAAACAAAAGACTGTATATGGCATTACATATAATTGTAATTGAATATACATGAAAGGTGTTCCACAAAAGTCACGCATCTTCTTCGACTAAAAAAAATGGCCATTATTGTAATGATAAAAATGTAAAGATCAAAAGATTGAAGGTAATTAACATTTTCAATATATTATTATTCCTCGTCTAATTTCCAATAAATTTCAATTAATCAATATGTGAAATAATTATAAAAAATTTAGAAGAAAGAATGAATAGTCAATGGTGATTTCATTGAACAATTGACAAAATCTTTTATTGAATAAAACTGCGTAACAGTTATAAATTCTGTACACATTATCTTCGATCAATTAAGATTTAAAACTAACCAGAGAAACTCATTAAATCTTTTTTGTTTAATCGCATCAATTAATGATAATTAAGTATAACCATCGTAGAACTAATAACGTCGGTGACCTTAATGGGGAAACGATTGCTCTTCAAGGACATTCTAAGCAAACGAGACTTCGCGTGCGCTTCGTTATATACGATAATGTTGGTCAACGAACCCTCCTCGCGATAACGGTGGATCAATTGAAATGCACCCCTCGCGCGCGCCATCCCAGGCCGACCATTACTACGATGCAAGGGGGCACTCCGTTTCCTTGCTCAAAACATGTTTCTTGGATATAGAATTCCTTCAAGTTGAAGTACTCGGAAATGTATGAAATTTTCGAGCACTCTGAGATGACGTAAACGTTTCTAGCAGGATTTTATGTCGCGCGTATCCGTTATGGTTATATTATGGAAATAACTGAATTATCTTTCAACAACATCTCTTACATCTTTTTATAAAAAGAATATGATGAATATTATCTTTCAAAAGATAAAAAAATTTCGAAAATTATTAAAGAAACGAAATAAAATTTTTATTACTTGAGAAATTATCGCAATTTTATTTAATTGTGGAAAATTATTTAATATTTTCTAATATTAGAATTAAATTAATTATTTAATATTTTCTAATAATAGTTAATTATTTAATATTTTCTAGTAAATGATATTTTCGACACATCTATCTTATCTAAAATGAAATTGAAAGCCCGAAAGATATGACAAAAATCGAAAGGTTGTGACTTGACCAGCCGTAATACCAGATGGCAAACAATGTCACTACGCTACAATCTACATGACTATTTCACAGGATGAGTTTTATCTTTAGTGCAGCATGCATACAGATAAAAATTTCACGATGCGACCGTCAACGTCCCACTCGTGGGAAGATAAAAATGCGATAATGTATGTACCCGTCATATCGTTCGCACTCTCATCGACGTCGCGACAAATAAAATGTTATAATCGTTATATCAATTAATAAACGAGCTCGTATCATGCTTCGCCGTCGCGTGGATGCTGAATCCTGCGTACAACAGATCAACACAAAGAAAACTGATTCTCGGAACTGATTGCTCAATTTAAATAGCAAGCGCACTAAAAATTCTCAATCTTAACGTAATGAAAAATAGAGGAAGGTTCAATTAAATATTTTCAGATAATTACAATTTTAATTATTAGTTATAAATATAATTCCATATTAAGGGTATATAGAGTTAGAAGTATAAGTGTAAATATTATAAAAGAGAGAGAGAGAGAGAGAGAGAGAGAGAGAGAGAGAGAGATATTATAACAATTCAATATAAATTTGTAACAAGAAAAACACAATTAAAGTTGGAAATGCGTAAAGGAGATATAAATCATAATTTGTGATTATAAAATTTCAAAAATAATTCATATGAACAATTTTTCATAAGTCAATTAATACATTTTTGCGATCTTTTTTGCGAACATATAAAGTTATCCTGATTCCTTTAAACGTACGTTTCATTTTGCGATATACACATATATTATGCCGCAATGCAGTCATATAAAACAGACGCACGTGGCAAGAAATACACGGATTACACAAGATAGGGACGCTAATCTCTTGAACTATTCTGTTCTAACAAGGACCTCGAACATATAGAGCTAATCAACCATTTGGTCATTATGCCACTTTTCTCTGTAGGAAACAAGTACGTTTTGTATAGAGGTAGAATTTTAAATTGCGTATTTTTCGTCAATCACAATTACTAAAATTATTATATTGTATATATTACATTTTATCGTTATATAAATTATATTATAAATTACTTAAGTAAGAAAAATAATTTTATATTGATAATATTATATGGATACGTTATTGATTTCAAATATAGAAAGATTTTAGGAATAATAAAATTAAATTTTTTGAAGGATTTCTAATTCTGAAAGAAAATGCGTAACTTCAGCTTAAATATATAGTGTTATTTAAACACATGCTAATTCTCATAATTTTTATACATTGAATTAAATTTCGAAATCATGTAAATCATGAAATTTGCAGGATAACAATAACAATTAGATTGGCTGAATAAATTAATAAAAATTACAAACGTACAGTTTTTATTGTGTAAAAATTTTCTAATATTGCACTGATCAAATTTCACAAGAAAATTATCAATTTTGCTCGATCTTATTTCAAGTAGAAAAGATGCCGATAAATCGTACCGAATTTTATATTCGCAATACTGCAGCATTCTATTCGTGACAAGATGTATTGATAGCAAAATGCATATCATGAACGCAAAGCAAATACATCATTCAAAGGTCACTAGCGACGACTTCGTTGTATAAATTCGTAAATCATATGTTGGACATTTGTTTCTGCTTCAATCGATTTAACTTTTTGCGAACTTCGCGAACAAGCAAAACGACAACGTGCAATCTTTGCTAAAACATGCGGAAGAAATTGCAGTAACGTCTTGAGCATAAGAAAATAAGAGACAAGTATCCCCCAATATTGATCACGAACGATATAAAAGAATTTGTCCCAAGTTTCTAGAATCAATAGTATTGAAGAAAATGTCTGATACATTTGATTTTATTTATTATTATACATTTATTATTATATTAAAATACTCTTCAAAACTTCATTGTTTATTTCTGTTTTTAGTCTTATTATTTATTATTTCCTTAAATATGTATTATATTTAAAATTAAATTAAATAAACTTTTAAAATCAAATAAAAGCATTGTACTTTAATGTAACAAAAGAAACAATATCTAATATAATAAATTATATAATAAAAACTACAAATTATTTTAATACCCAAGGGATCCTAAAAAATAAGGACGATACTGAGCAGGAAGAAGCATTTACTTAAGTACATTCGTCGACGAGAAAGTCGCTAAATCATAAAGACGCTTTCCATCGCGAATGAAATGTCCGCGAGACTGAAAAAACGCCGGCGTCTAAACGTCGTGCTCTAAATCAAACGCATGTCGCGCGTCTAAGCATTCTAAGAAAAATAAGGGAAGGACACGGCGGCATTCCCCTAACTACAGACTCAGCATTAGGGGAATACTAACATCTACGATTTCACGAGTCCTGTTTACGGGAAGCAAGTGGGAAACAGAGAATGAGCCCACCATCAAATCGATGTTCTAATCGAATTAGGAGAAAGGCGAATAATGCGAGTAATGTAACCTATCGCAGATGAGACAGAATGCGATCAATACGAAACATAATTGTGCTTTAAAATATCCATATGAAAGTCAAAATAAACAAAATAAATAAATAAATAATGGCTTAAACGTGATACATTCAATGGAATAGTGATAACTTACGAATTAATAATATAACGTATTTAAAAAATATATTTTTTCTCTTACGGAATATTTAAATATGTTAAATATTTTTTAAATATATATATATATATTTGCCTTTATAAATTTATGATAAGATTAAATTTTTCAAAATCAAATAATTGATTTTGAAAAGTTAATAATTTAATACAACTAAAATAATTTAAAATAAATGTAACATTCATCTTTCTTAGCTTCATAAATTTGCATTTTAATTTAAAATTTGATATAATTTTGAATCATTATTCACTTCTTCTAAAATATTTTCTTTCAATATTTTAATATATCTATCAATATAAAAGATTTAATCATTTTCTCAGTACATTTTTCATACTATTTATTATTTAAAATTGTTCATTATTTCGTAAAATTATTTCTTGAAAATACCACTTACAAAATTTAACTTTTAATTCATTATTTAATCAATTATCATTTTAATTCTGATTTAATTTAATTTATACTCGAATATTAAATTTTAATTTCTTAAAACATTTTGCTGAAGATCGAACTATTTCTGCCTCAAATCAAAGTGACTCGAGTGCATTCGCACTTCGTAAAAGCGTTCATCAAAATCGTTACTGCGTACCGAGGTGGTAATAATCAAAATACGAGTATAGTCCTGAGCCTACGAACGACGTGCAAAAGAGGAGTCGCACCTATTCCCAGTGCGGCCATAGGGGATTCCCTCGGCATTGTCGCTCCACATCACCCCGCACCGCTTCAACCGCCCCCCCGGGTTCCTCGGGGGGCGCGTGCGCACGCGTGGAAAATTGTGTCTGATAACGGCGGGTGTCCCAACGTCGTTTTAGTATTGGCTGCAACGCCGTAACGTCGCGACGTCTAAATACCGCCTTTTTTCCCTACGATATTTACGTCTCCAACGAAAACCGTGAAACGCGATATCGAAAAATGAGATACCAATTTGACGCAGTAAAAAATCATCTCAAACTTCCGAGATCAGCGCCGCTCCCTATTGCCCCGGTTGTCGCACGGCTACGGTCGGAAGTATAGCGGATTTCGCAAGGAGGTACGATTGCGTCGGCATTGTTTTTCATTAGTAATATCCTTAACATTCTTCCTTTAATTTTAGTTAGTAGAAAGCATCGGTTACATACATTTTCATTAACGCGCAAAAACCAGCAATATTTATAGAGTGTATTATATAAAGAAATTTATTATGAGAGCTGATAGTACTAATTACTTGGAGGAAAATTATTCATCCAGAATAATTAAATGAGAATTTTATTATATTTTACGGAATACGTTGCTTTAAAACGAAACGGAAATTATTGTATTAAGAGATTCAAAACATGTTTGTTCATCATGACAAACAATATAACATTTTATTTTCTCTTTAATTCACAATCTAGTAAATGCTCGACTAAATCGTACACGGATTTATATATCTCTTTTATTTCCAAAACGATCGCTATTGTTACCTCCCAAAATATTGATATAATTCTTTGGCGGGACACTTTATATATCTCAACGTTAAAAAAAATCTTCATTCATCGCTTTGCAATAATCAATCACGGTTGTTACATTATTTTTCACGAATTTCTATATCATATTTGGCTTTACATAATTGAAATACCTATTAATTTTTTTACGCGAATCGTACTTCATTACGCCAATAATATATTTAAATATATTATAATTTTAATATTCTTTCACTTGACAGGAAGACGGATGTAACGGACACGGCGGTGCATTTTGGCGAGAGAATAACTTCGCTGAATCAGTGCAATCTCAAGCCGCAGTGACTATAATGTCAAAGTGATCTTTTACAATATGCGATCGGATGACAGACGTATATCATCCATCATGCAGAGACCTGGACTGCAATTCGTGATTTTATTATTCTCATTGATATTGCTAAGGATATCAACAGTCTCAGGTATGTCTTAAGGAATTCTGCAAACATTATTAACACAGATTTCATCTGTGTACCCTATAACGCAAATATCATCTTTCACTGACAAATTGAAGAAATTTTACATTCGCGATAATAAATTTAGATTATAATACGCAAGAAAGCTTCAAAATTAGTTTGTATCTTTTGTACCCTCTGATCTTTATTTCTCGATTTCAGGAAACTTCTCGTTTCATTTATAATTTAACCAATAGATAACAATATAATAATTTCATGTGCAATTTATGAGAACATCCGAAACACACTTATCACTTATAATTTAAAATCGTAACCAATAAATTCAATATAACAAGAATACCGGTCTGTTGACCATCTCATATTATTGATATATTTTCTAGTTAAATATTGCAACGTAGCGTAATAATATAATTTTTAAGACAATAATAACAAACGACGGAGTACAAACGATCTTTTATAGTACGACGTAACCGAATCTTTAAGTCGCGCCAGATCCATGATTAATTAATTAACTCGCGTCATTGTATGCTAAATTGCCATGTGTTATTTGCAATCCTATGCCGAAACACCGTCACGAAATATTTGTTGGAAAAAACAGCTGACGCATCAAAAATAATAAGCAGATTCTAATGAAATATGCTCATTAACAATTACAAGTTATATATAATTATAGAAAAATTATTTTGTTATAATACTTTGAAGCCTATTATACTCGTATTTATATACACGAATGCATAAATTTGAGCTAATATCTAATTAATAAAAGACTTAATTTAATTAATTTTATTTATTAAATTTAGCTTTGTAATTTTTTTGTGAATTATAATTAGTAACTTTTTTTTTCGGCCTCGAGGAGTTTCGTGGACTTTAGTTAACCGTACTTAACGTGACTTATAGCACTTGAAGGGCGAAACGACCCCGTCGGTGCACCTGGAGCTGCGTTCTGCGAACGCGTTATCGCCAGCCCCTATCAATGCACCCTTGCCCGAGACCCTTTTTCGCGCTCGTGCAGTTCTCGTACGCGAAATCGATAGTCCTGCAGGCGTGCGTGAGAAATCGAGCAAAGACCGACAGACGAAGCCTGTCTGCAACTTTGCGAGCGCCTCCTGCGCGTTAACGAAACTCTCGCATTGTCTCGTGACATGCCGCTTCCTGGGAATTACACACAATGTTATATCCTAAAAGCATACGGCGTAAGAATTGAATTAGAGCAACTCGCTTGGAGCGATGTGTTCCCGATGTTGCGAAGAGATGCAATTTAACAGCGACTTGTTAAGCTTACAAGTTAACTAAATGCAAGCTAGGCTTTGCGCATCGCTGAGAACGTCAGCAATATTATCATCTTATAATTTATGCATTGTAATTACAACTTGATAACTCACATCTCACGATATCGCAATATTATATAATTACAACTTGATCATGGTGACATTATAATAATTGTATTGTTATCGGAGATTATATTAACACTATAATGATATCAGATTGTTATGTCACAAAGTACGCTGTAGGACATAATATTATAAAACAGGGTTACAGAATAAAACCTTTCGCTTCTTCACTGACGTTTACCAACGGTGCGAGCCGGGGGTAATTGGATGAGCGCGCGGCAGCATTGATGCATTAGGAAAACGCGGCGCATCTGCCACACGGAGAATTATGTTCCAAGTGCAAAGGTTAATCCCATAGCCACCCTCTCGATTCCCGCTCTCCGCCAATTAGGGATTGGTCTAATATAGGATGATCTTAGGTCAACTTGGTTGTCATTTAGAGCTCCCTTTATACGGCATAATTGCTATTAACCCCTCAGAATTCTGATTTTTGATAGTATTAGTCTGAGACCGCGATATAATTAAATAGGAATTGGTTTTGTAAAATTAAAAATATTTATATACTTATAGTTAAAAAATTTTCTCGTCACGCGTTTATTGTGAAGAATTTATCGGCGAAATGTTAGGTGGATTGTTTCTATAAAAAATATTCAATATAGAAAGTTTTGATCCGTTAATGTTTGTACCTTAACGAGATTCGATAACGGCGCCTCTACTTCGATGTAATTGTTAATGAGCATAGCATATTTCATTAGAAATATATCATTCATATTATTTTTAAATATTACTTTTTTATTAATGCATTTTCATATTCAAAAGCAGTATTATATGTCGCTATAAAGATCTTTTTAAGATCTTTCTTTTGTGCAGCTTAATGTTTGATATGAAACAAGGTAGAGCTTTATGTAACAAAGCCTGTTGTCAAGTGCCAATGGCGATTCTAGATTGAGCCTGAGGACAACAGGGTAAAAGTCACGAACAGCATACCTCTTTGAACGATTTCGTAACAATGCTACGTAAAAGTTGACATTCGTATTTGATCATGCAACGATCACGTTGTCGCGTGCCGACCGCGTATTCTCACGTGCACGACTCCGATGAACCGCGGAATCGATACCGGCCTTCCGCATACGATCGTATTTTCTGCCAACCATTCAGGTTGATACGTCACGCGTGACAAGATCGAGTTGTATGGCAGTTCTCGGTATGGCCTATCGAAATTGTAATCTTTGAAGGGCAATCATTTTACAAACATAGTCTTGGCATAATTCCAAAAATAAATCAAATAACTTGTATATGTGTATATTTCAAACCTGTAGCAAATATTTCGAATTTCTAAAAAAATATCTCAAAAAATATTCCACTCTTAAAATATTTTTTAGAAATCCATATTTTAAAAAAATATGGATCAAACTTTATTTTATATTATTTTTTATATTAATTTTATATTATTTTTGAAAATTATATCTGGGCTAAAATATTTAAAAAATATTATTTAAAAAATGAAAAGAGCTCTGATCATCGTGCAGCTAAAAGTCATATAAGTAGCTTTAGAGTCAGGCATATTATCCGGGAAATTGACGTCACGGTTTAAAGTTCAAAGCAATTAAACATCTCTCCATTGTCCATTAGCTGCATTGTATGTACAACTATAAAAAAAATCTCGATTGTCCGCGACGCATGAAAGGGAGCATTTTTTTCTTTCAATCAAATTCAATTTTCGAGATATCTTGCGTAGATGCAGACACTATTTGATACTATCGTACTATATCAGAGGCATCTGACGATACTTGGTATCGACGGTTTCCCGCAGATGCGGCTTTTTGTTCCTTTTCTTGCCACGGTCCCGACGCATTAACGTAGAGAGAGGATACGACGTGGGTGAACGCGGCGGGGTTGGTCCCACCCATCCCACGCAGTTCAGGACGCTGTGCAGAACTCTGGTATGGCAAGACTGCGCCGGTTTATTGCTCGCGTCACGCTATCGCCGTCCGGTCGCGCCGGGCAGAAAATTCGGCATCGATTTCGTCGAAGAAAGTCGCGTCGTGGGCTTCATTGACATTGAATGCGCCATTCAACGGCGAGCGACCTTGGCTGTGTTTCCGCGGTCGCATCGAGGTCACCATCGCGAAACTATAGTTTACTTCTATCGCCGGTTACTTTTGTCCCAAACTTAATGGACGTTACATAAAATAACGAAAATTTATGAGGCGACAAGTCAGAATTCTCGACGAGACACTGCATCATTTTAGGAAATTAATTATTAGCAAGACTCATGCAAACGTGTAATTTAGCAAAGCAAGTACACGCGATCGAAATGCACTAGACGACAGGAAGCTAAATGCGCGGGGCTAATGATGTTCCGCGAGATAGGTGAAGAAGTGTGCATTTTTTAACGCCAAGTGCACGAGTTAGTGTACCGGGTGCAATTTGTAATAGCGAACTGCGCAGAATGTTACGAATGAGAAAACTGTAAAATATGTAGCGCTCGACGTACACAGTGAGAAATATAGAACCTAGCGCGACGTGATGCAGGGCCACGAAAAATACGGACAAGCGGATAAGTATACAGTTTCCGACGCAAAAAGATAGGCGCAGCAGAGTTTGGTTGAGATAAGTTATCGCGAGGGGATAACGCGAAAGGAGATATTAGCATTTCGCACGTCTTTCGGCCAAAAATAGAGAACGGCGTATAATTTCGTGCGATACTCCTCGGCGATTGTGGCTTCCGCGAATTTTCAAGTATACGTGACACACGCGATATTCGCACCGAAACTAGAACGCTAGATCGCAACCGCGGTCCCGTCGCACAATAGCGTCCACTGTTGACGGGATTCTGAAAGGGGCCCTTCATGATACTATCGATAAAGCGCCGCGTGAAAGTTCGATAAGTACAAATCGTCGCGCAACGTGAAACCTTTCGAAGCGCGCGCGTCATTCACGCCCGACGTTTATCGCCTCGCCGCAATAATGCTCTTTTATTTGCGGGCCGAACTATAGCATCCGCGATGTCGTACCGCCACTCGCTTGCTTACGATCGATAATCGAAACCCCGCCGCGTCGACGATGAAGCGTCGCGTATGAATGTTAATCCGACGCAAACGACACCCACGCGCTCGTCGGTATTTATGCGAGTAATTAATGAACGCTATCACATGTGGCGGTGGGCGATTCTAGAACAAAAAAGGACACATTGAGCCGAAGGCAATGCGAGCGTGAATTGCAAAATGTCATTTTGGAAAATATAACCGCAATTTTTTTCAGAAAACAGCATGAGCGAGAATGTTAATTAAAATTAAATTGTGCGCATTACAAATAGCAGTAATTTACCTGGATGTAATTGGTCTTTTTGTTATTTATTTATTATATGAATAACTCCTAACTTATATGAATATGATTTATAGTAGCGTGTCCAAGCTAAAATGCCTAATGGCAATTTTTTGCACGATAATGCATCGATGACCGAATCTGCCAAACTCTTTTCAGAAATATCAATAGGCGAGTGAATGATTCGAGAACAGTGAAAAAAAATATGATCGTCATTTCTTATTGTCGCGAGGCTTCATGACATTTGCGCGTTAAGTCATCGTAAACCATGAATAGTAATGAGAACGACTCCCTATTAATGACGTTGCAGAACACGCAGCGATGCAAAACGTCTGGCGTGGGTCTCCTTCTCGCCGCAAAGTTACGGACTCTGTACGCGGCAATACATTTCACGGCGGCATTACAGTTGCCAGGCACTAGATTCAAAAGGAAGGAACTGTTTTTACTCTTCTAAATTAACTTTCTAAAGCCTAAGATCTCTGAGAATTTGTTAAGAGAATTATTATTTCAATATTTAATTAGACTTGTAGCTGCACGATAATAAGCTATTTTATGTAAAACTTGTAAACAAATTAATTAGTTTAAAACCTCGTAAAATAAATTAATTGGAATGTAAAAAAATATAAAATATTCTCTTATAAAAACTATTTTATTCAAAGTATTATCGATTTTATTATGAATATATTATGAAAGATTGATAATAATCTTTTCAACATGTACCGAATTTTGAATTATAAATCCGTTGACAATTTGTCGATAACAATCGAAAATGCACAACTATGGAAACAGTCGAAATAGGAAAATCAAACATCGCGTGCCGCATTGAAATCGTTAATCAAGACGAGTCCTAAAAGCAGCCCTCACCCTCGCTGCAACCTAATCAAAGGGCGCGTGTGCATTATGCGCACGTAAGAATCGATTTCCAGCACCCGCTATTAGGCGGTGTAAGAAAGTATTACCACGATCAAGTTTGCTTCATGGAAATTACAGGCTGAATATTTAACAACTTGTAATTAAAGACATTTCAAGATTTAATTTTAAAAAATATATACGAGAATAATGAAAATTGGAACAAAAAGAAATATATATCGTTTTAAGATCGTTTTAAGATCGCTAAAGTTCAATATTTTCTCTCTCTTGTGATTCGATTTCTGCAACTAACTCTAAATTATACATTTCAATTATAGTTCAGCCAATTACATGTTTCTATTATGATTCAATCGATTCAATTTCCATCAAGTGAGTTTGATTGGTAGAATACTTCCCGTATTCATCACATGCATTCTTAAAGATGAATGAAACAAGCAAATGACATTTGTGTAAGTACAAAATTTCCTCGAATTGCACGTTATTTTACCATCTCAACTGTTCTCAAGTGCTTTCTATGAATCATTACCTGACAACTGTTCCCTCCCAGTGAACTAATGGCCAGAAACAACCAAAAGGATTTGGGTCCTTGAAAAAAGTGCATCAGAGTATCAAGTATATACGGAGTGTACTAAATCGTACCTTTTCTCCCCACAAAACTGAGTGTATCTCAACATGCTCCATTATTGCAGATAAATTGCCATGAAGTACATCCACGTGTTGT